>CM050208.1:17440000-17530000 GCA_027475355.1 Coilia nasus
CACGACTCATCCAGGCAAATGCCTACATGCACGCACGGCACCCAAGAGCCTGGATACTAACATGGACAGCAGCTCAAGTGAGTAAGGGCAAGCTGCCTGCAGCCTGTGAGGAGATCTGATGCCTGCCCGCTGTTGGGTTGAATAATAGAATAAGTATAGTGCCAAACTCGCATGGCCCTTTCAGAAGAGCACACTCATGTACATCCCTGATTGATATATTTCCATGGAAACATCCTCTCTACACTGTACAGCTCTGTTGCTAAGGAGTGGGCCTTGGCAAGATTTTTTTTTTCCTTTTCTGAACCATTTTTTTTTCCTTCTCTCCTCTCCCTCTCTGACTCTCCCTCTCTCGATCTCTCTCACTCCCTCTCTCTCTCTCTCTCTCTCTCTCTCTCTCTCCGTGTTCAGTATTGAAAGCAGAGCTTACATAGGATTTCTCTCCTTATCATGGGTTGTGCTTCCTGGGGTTTGGTTGTGGCGGCAAAGGTTGTCTCATGTCTGCTTCGACAGTTTAAGTGGTTCCAAAGTTTGTGAGTATGCGCCGGAGTCATTGGCAGCGTGGCCTGAGAGAGAGACACATTGAGCGTTAAGACTTCTCTCCTCTGGCTGATTGGGAGCTACGAAAACGTTTCTGGAAAAAGGCTTCCATTTGACAGGAGAGGAAGAGGGAAGCCAGAGGCAAAGTGAGGGCCCAAATGGATGACCTTCCCAGGAGGAAAAAGGTCCACTTTGGAGGTACAGTGCGTGTTTTTGGAGAGTGCGATCAGCTGATGTGGCATGTGAGCGTTGAAGTTGAAAATGAGTGTAATGAGTGTAAGCTGTTGCATTTGTGTCACTGTGGAGGAACAGAAATCTAAACCAGATTTACAGTGTGTGGGAATTTTAAGTGTGTTTTTTTTCTGTTTGTCTTGTTTTCTTTGTTGATCATTTTTACAAAAAGTATACCATAAGTAACCCACTACAACAATATCTTCCCACGAGGGCAAGTATTATCTCTTGGGTTAAAATAAATTTTACTGCAAAAAAACCTAAATATGTATGTGTTGCCATGTAATGGCAGTGCTGCCTATGTGATATATCGTGCGGCGTGGATTTCAAAGTGGGGGTTGCTAGTTTGTTTGTGAATTTTACAGCATGGGCAGTAAGCTAGACTTGGTCACTCTGTTGTTTTAGTAGACACCTGTCAAGAGGCATGGTCCCTTTGAAAGCCTTGGGGGGACTTGGGAGTGAATCTAGCGACCAGAGCTCATTTATTGTTCACTGCTGTAGCTTCTGTCAGCGCTGTCCGTGCTGTCAAGGGTGCTTCTTTTGTGCTGTCGGAGGAAGAGGAAGTATTTGCACTTTGGGTTTTTTACTGAAAAGTGCTAGACACCACTCCAGCCTAGCCATGACAGGGTGTTTCATTAGCCAAAAAATGAAAGTATGAGTGTGAGAAAGAGGAAGAGAGAGAGAGAGAGAGAGAGAGAGAGAGAGAGAGAGAGAGAGAGAGAGACGTACAATTGATTGATCACCTTATTTAGCCCTTTGATGTTTGTTTAATGTATGATGTAACAGCAAATAGCATCCGATACAAGAGCATCACAGACTGAAATGTGAGTTGGTTGTGTATGTATAACCACTCAGTAATGATGATAAATGTATGCAAGATGGCACAGAAACTCATAGTTCAGTGGACTAGCTCTGTATGTTTGTAAGAGCACACAAACACACACACACACACACACACACACACACACACACACACACACACACACACACACACACACACACACACACACACACACACACACACACACACACACACACACACACTCCCCCTCTTTGCACACATATCAAAAATATCTCAGCTGAACAAAGAAAGAGCGGCTGTGACTTTAACGGCTAACCAGTGAGTAGGTTGGAAGGGGGGAAGTGTCGAATCCCACGCAGCCTCCCGATGACTGATATCATCGCATATCAGCATAACTGCAGGAGAACAATAGTGAAACAATGAAGCACAGTCAGAGCGCCTGCGAGCCCACAAGACTCTTCTCCCAGCAGCATGCGTGCATACACACACATAACCCCGTGAGCAATCAATTGGAATTGCAAATGCGCCCAAGTCTGTGACCAACATCTGTGATAACCCCAGCTTGACTTTTCGGTCAAGCAGCAAAATCGAAAAACGAGACAAATTATTGGATTTTGTTTGCTGTTTTAATGTTTGTTTTCTGAGGAAGTGAGATTGTATCTATCTGTGGTAGACACCTAATGGGTTAGAAGGCTGTGCCTTGTCTCTCCAGAGAAATATCTGGGTTATCATCAGCCAGCCCAGTCCAGGAGGAAGAAGAAGAGGGGGGGGAGGATGAGGAAGGGGTGTGGTGCACTCTCCCAACCTTCAGTTTCCGGCAGCCTGTCAGCTGGCAGTTTATTAACTGCACAAATTCCTTATCTCTGCTGACTCCGTGACCCCATTCTGTAACCCCTCCTCCTCCCCCTCCTCCGCCCCCACCGTGTCCTCTTACAGTACCGTGACGTGTCTGAGCGTGGCGCTTTAGTGAGGGAGCCCTGAGTTATGGCTCCGTGCCATTGCCCTGTATGTACAGTATGTATGTATGTTTGCTTGCATGACTTGGTCACATTTTTTCTCTCTTGGTTACCTGCTGTCACTCACTGTGGCCACAACACTGATGCCACCTGCCACCTAATGTACTACACACTGTACTGTTCATGGTGATCAGTTTGCAAAATAAAGATTGAGTAGCTGGCATAGGATGTGCTGCAAGTTTTTTAGTGTACATTTTAGGTTGATGAACACTACCAGGAATTATTATTTTTGTAAGCCTTAATTGTATGGTTAAGGTATTTGGCATGATGGCTGGTTTCCCACCATCAGCTCAATCACTTTTGTCCTCATTGTACTGTAGCTTTCTTATATCCATATGTCAGAGGAAAATACTATTTGAAATTGGACCATTTCAGTTTCTTTGGTGGGAATATTTTTCTGTACAAATCAACATGTCAATACAGTGTTGGATGTTGAGAGTCAACAATTTCTGACAACACTGAGACTATGTGAGCACACTCAACAATAGATTTCCAATACTGAAGTGTTTAAATGTTGTCCCTCTTTTCTCATTTCCCTTCAGATTCCAGAGCTGACCGATCAGAAAGAAGAAAGCTTTTTCGACATTACACAGTTGGATCCTACGACAGCTTTGATGCATCAAGGTGAATATATACATGCATACATATGAGTTTATGGATTCACACCCACACACACATACACACACACACACACACACACACACACACACACACACACACACACACACACACGCGCACACACACACATACACACACAAACACACACGCAAACACATGCACACGCCATCTGTGCAAACACAAACATGCAAATACACTAGAATAGATACTACAGTTGTTTTTCTGTTGTACTGGAGTATTATGTACACTTATGTACACTATTTTGCTGAAATGACATGTTTAAGGGGTTGTTACAGTACGTTCATGTAGACTGGGAAATTTGGTAATATCAGCCTCTATACTTACATTAATATGGTCAGATGAATCATTTCCCATATTACCACTGACTTCATTTATCATTTAGTCTTGAAATATTTGTTTCTCTTACAAAATGTTTATTCTGTTGCATTTGACTGACTTTAATGAACACCATTTAGGAGTTCCATGTCATTAGATGATTAATCAGTTATTCATGGTCCACAGTTTCTTACTGTATGTGTTTCTCTATTTTACCTTTTTTGTATGCAGAGACCCACTGTCATCACAACAATTAATCATAATATTGCAGTTTGTAAACACATTACAGTAATAAATACATATTCATTCCCTTAGTTTTCAGTTCATTCATTATTCGTATTGATGATGTAGGTAACTGGTTGGTCTATTGCAATGCATTCTAATCAAAACACCAGCTTAGGCAGTATGTATTCATTAGCAGTCTGTCTGTACAGATCTCAGTACAGTAAGGGATTTCCTTTGGTTAGACATCTATTTAAGACAGAATTTGCAGTGCAGTATTGTCTTTGTCTCTACGAAATTGATGTTCCCTAGTTTGTGTATGAGTGGAGACACTGACAGGCCTACATTATTTGTGTTTAATGGTGGATGGTAGAAAATGCAGTAAGAGCACAGCAGCCATAAGATCCCACTTCAGAATACTGTTGACTTGAGTGTTGGTATAAGATCTCTGTTTCAATGGTGTGAAAATGCTAACTGTCAGATGGTTGGTTATGTAAGCAGCGCTGAGACTGGGGGTCACAATTGTATATGGATATAGTCATTGCCAGCAGGGACACAATGAATATTCTCACTATGTTGTGATTTTGTTGCAGTATCATTTTTGTAAAACATATCCAGCCCAGCTCTTTCAACCCAACAATAATTTGAAGATTGTTACATGCTAATGCTTCTGTCCAGTATATGCTAGCATTCTGTTTAAACACAGATGCACCCCCTTATATCTTACCATTTGTAATAAATTATTTGCGAGAATAAGTGGTTGGTTGAATCCTCTTTAGATGTAGTTATAATGTATCAGCAGTCTGTAGTTCATGCAACCTGTCATACAGCATCTCATCATTGTGCATTATCACATGAAACTTCCCATGCATGGAAGTGGCCTGGGTCAGAACGAGTGTTTTTGTTGCGTAGCTGATAGTGAAACTAATGGTGGAGCCCAAGAGTAAAAAAGAGTAAATGTGTGCACATCTCTCCTTTGTGAGGCCAGGTGCAGGAAAAAAATGCACTCATCGAAAAGAGAAAAGTGTCTGCATACTACAGATCCCAAAACGTTTATTAAGTAAAAAAAAAATGCATATATTTGCCTGATGAAGACCCTGCTGGGTAGAAACGTTGCCATTGTGAATTGGATCAATCTTTTTGGGATTTATACCAGTGTGTGGGGACACTCTTCTCTTTTTGTGCAGCCTCTGTCATTCCCTAAGACTGGTTTCCTTTGCTCCAATCGGACTGGATAAGATGGAGAGAGAAAATCATCCTCCGCTTGTTTTTACTGTGCCCAGAAACCAGCTGACACACCCTGTGTACAGCACTGGTTTCCATGGAGACACAGAGCAAATCCATGTCAGTGCAGAGCCGAATGCATCCTGCAGTGGCTTTTCATGGGGACAGAGTTCTCGCTAGGTAAACTTTGACACCGCATTCCCCTGCAGTGTCATGGCTGGCCATGTGGAAAACACCATATGGACGTGAAACTACTTGCTAGGTTGTGGTGGCCATATGATCATTTAAGGGACATAGATGTATGTAACTATAATAGATAATTCAGTAATGTAGGCCCCTATACTGTAGCAGTAGGCTATAAGGTCTGTTTTTTCCATACCAAACAGGGGAGCTGTACAGATGTTATATCCATGCAGATAGCACTGATAATGCCTGAATCTGTGACTGTAAACCTCACCATTTCATTGTAAGTGCAATAACCGGCTAAGTGACATTTCCTAAAATTACAGGAGAACCAATGCAATTGCAATTCAAAAGTGCAATTATAATAATAGCCACACAACTGTTTCTGACCAAAGGTCTTCTTGTTTGGTCTGACAAATGCCAGTCTTATGCCTTATGTTGCTATGCCAACCAGGCTACATATAACATTGGAGGCTGCACCATGTCATCAGGACATGAAAATGAATTGTTCTGTATCCGAGAGTGGTTTAGGAAGCTTCTATTATAATCTGTTAATGTGCCTGTAGTTTACAGATACGTGGTGTCCAATACAGTATTCAAGTTGTGTTTTAGCATTTTTGGGTTAGGATATATAGTGTTTTTAAAAAGATGGTAATAATTATGATAGTATAGTTTATGGTGGTGTATGCTTACTGGTTGAGAGAAATCACACCAATTCTATTTCTGTATTTTTAATAAGCCTTTTTATTAAATTAATGCCAAATACATGCTATATCGCCACGAATTTAGTGTTTGTCAAGATGCTGCTTTTTTATAGGGCACAGCGTCACTGATAATGGACTTTTCTTCAGATTTTTTTTACTACTTTCCTCTCTCTCTTTTACCGACTGTCACAATGCGTTTTCATTCATGCATTCACTTACTGTCCGCCTCTACAGTAACCACCACCTCTCTCTCTCTCTCTCTCTCTCTCTCTCTCTCTCTCTCTCTCTAGTTTTCGTTCTCTGCTCTCCCCCAAAGCCGGTTTACCCGCAAAGATTCTGTAGCATCTCATGTATTTCTCTCGTGGATTTCACAATCTGTCTGGTGGTGATGTTTGTTTGGTTGTTGCGTTTTCCTCGTTTGCCCTGGCCCTCGCCTTATCGCACTACCGCTCCTCTGACAGCAAAGGTGGTGTTGTTCTGTGGAGTAATCGCCGATGGTGCAATTTAGCAATATCGAAACGCACTGTGTAAATCATGCCGCGAGGACAGCCGACGCCTGTCATGATGAAACATCACTCCGGGCGAACAGCTGTTGCGATGATGAGGATGGTAGGATGCAATAACGGTCGTTATGCGCGGAATTTTCTCCACAGTGACTGTGTTATTGACGAAAAGACGGTAGTGCTGCAGAAGAAGGATAATGAGGGATTCGGGTTTGTGCTGCGAGGGGCTAAAGGTAGGAGCTGGACCAAACTGTTTGTCTCCTCATCTTCATGCCTCCTTCACCGTTTTGTGTTCCTCCGTGTCTTGTTGGCTTAAATATTTAAAGTTGTCTAAACATAGGCCAGATTTAATAGCGTTTTTCAATCCACGCACCCCTCCAGTGGCGTACAACAGTAGTGAGGGAAAAAAGTTGCTGCTCCGTTGATGTACCTGCATTTCCTTGAATGGGTCTTTAGATACTAAAGCACAGCATGAGACGTCTACTGTACACCACAAATTACTAGCAAATAGTAATTAAGTACACACTGCTGGAAAACCTTTAAAAATAACATAAACAAAACTAATAAAATAAGAAAACAACGTAAGCAAAACATCACACGCCGATGCATCAAAAACTGTTCCGTGGGTAGTTTTGGCCTCAACTTAAACATAAAGTGTATAGGCTGATTTAAGTTTGCCCCGTAAGAGCAATTGTGATGTAAACCCATGCACGGCTAATATTATGTACATAGTACAAGTTACTGTCAGAATAATATGACTTGACATTGCACCTGTCCCACATACTGTGCATAGGCTAATGCAGCTAGGAAACGTGGTGGACAGAATAGCGTGTTTTCTCTGCTCTCATAACCAACAGAGTCTAGTCCTGTGCGTTTAGCAGCAGAATATGAGCTAAGACATAGCGCACTGTGTTGCAGTGATGCACTTCTAAGGCAGTAAGGGACTTTAGGGTCACACACGGGAAGTGCAGCAGTGTTTGAGGGCAACCCAGTGCAAGTCCCAGCTGAATGTAAGATAAGAGGACAAGATAAGACAAGACAAGACAAGATTTTATTTGATTCCCACCGAGGAAACTTACTTGTCACAACAGCCAAGGGTTATATTAAACACATTTTACAAACATGTAAAACTTCCAAATAAAGTCATAAATGATTAATAATTGCTTACAACATCATATTACATGCAGTGGATATTGCACATGATATACACAATAATGAAAGGCCTAATATATCGTAATATATAACGGCAGATGGAATGAATGACCAGTGATAGTGTTCCCTTTTACATCATGGATGGAGCAGTTTGTCACTAAAGGAACTATTACGCGCTGTCACTGTCTCATAGCATCTTTCCTGAGTGATGCTAGGCCACCATCATCAGCTTCCATACTGTTTGTTTGTCTGTCTGTCTGTCAGCAACACAACACACCCTCTTCTCCCAAGCATGTGCCTTCCCGTTTGTGTCATGTGTCTCGGCAGGTCTGCATGGTCACCTCCGAGAAAAGGTGGATGCGTCACACCATCAAACACATGCGCCCCCCCCCCCCCCACCACCCATCGTCCACTCATCCACTGGCACAGAATGCCCCCATGATGCTTTTCAGCTGCCCACTGAACTGTGACGTTGGACTTCTCTGTTGCTGCTGACTTGGTGTTGAGTCATTAAGAGAACCATTGTGCTGTGTCTACTGTGACTGTGTATGTTTCTTTTGGGGGGGGGCTGCATTTGTCAAAAGTGTTGTTGCACCACTGCCTTCATAACTTTAAGCTTTGAGATAGTGTGTGAATATCATTGCCTCAGTAGTATCACAGTGGTGGGCTCAATAGTAGCCAGAGGTGGGTTACTCCGGTTTGAGCGAGTACAAGTCCTGCCATGTTGTACCTGTGCGCTTAACACAGATGATTTCACTAATTGGCTCATTTACCTGTTGTTGTGCTAATTACACTGTGCTTGTTAATTGAATGGCTAGAATAAATATGTGCACTGCACTTTCTTTCTCTGAAGCCGGGTTACCCACCTCTACCTGAAGCACAGCACATTTGGATAATGCAGCTCGGGCTCGTCATCAGTGCAGTGATGGGCAGTATGGATTCAGAAGCTACAATATAGTACTACATATTCCACATTCCAAACACGGTTTTGTCTGTGTTACTTAATACTTAATCCTAACAATTAACTCCTCTCCCCAGAGTTGTGCTAATCAGAATCAGCTGATTTTAGTGAATGGCTAAAACAAATACAGTATGTGGTACCGGATTGCAGCTTCTGAAGCCATGTTTCCCGTTCACTGCATTCATGTGTTTTCATCGTCAGCTCTTCTTCAGTGCACATGTGACTCACGGTTGGGTTTCTTTACCTCGGTTCTGGTCGTGGTGCCCTCTGCTCCTCCTCAGCTGACACCCCCATCGAGGAGTTCACCCCCACACCAGCCTTCCCTGCCCTGCAGTACCTGGAGTCTGTGGATGAAGGGGGAGTGGCCTGGCAGGCAGGACTACGCACTGGGGACTTCCTGATTGAGGTAAGGCTGTATTTTCAAACACCCAGCTAATACCCAGCTTTTAGCTCACTTGGTAGCGTGCCTTCCTCCCAATACGGAGTGGCTGTAAGGGTTGCGGGTTCAAGCCTGGGGATGACCTCTATCGCACCTCGTTTAGTTCAATAGCTTCTCTGCATAACGCCTTACATCTGTGAATGGTTTGCTTTGAAGGCTGCCGTTCTGCTTTTAATTGTGTCTATGGGTTCTGGAGTGTCCACTCACAGTAGTATCAATATATAAAACAAGGCCTTCCTCTTCTTTTATTTTTTCATTCATTTTGTCTTTCGTTGTAAGCTTAAAATGATTGACCTGGAACTGATATAGGTCTAAAGTTTAAATCTCTGGTTAAATTAATAGTAGTGATTTAATGCAAATTATACCAGCAATGAAGCTTGGTTTATATAGAAGTGGCTTATGATGGAAGGGATTTTTTCCTTTAATAGGGGAGTTTATTTTCAGCTGGTGATATAAATTGATTTGTTTTCCCTGTTGGTGTTCCTGTGGTTTCTAAATGGTAGTCTCAATAAAAGGGTTTTAAGCTTTTTTCTTTCTTTCTTTCTTTCTTTCTTTCTTTCTTTCTTTCTTTCTTTCTTTCTTTCTTTCTTTCTTTCTTTCTTTCTTCCTTTCTTTCTTTCTTTCTTTCTTTCTCTCTTTCTTTCTTTCTCTGTCACACACACAGACACACACTTACTCTTGCACTGGCCCCCCTCTCTCTTCTCTCTCTCTCCCTCTCTCTCTCTCTCTCTCTTCCTTTCCTTTTTTCTTCACAGTATAAACACAAGTCTTGTACAGTGTGTGTAGAGTTACATTAATAGATGTTGCACAAGTATGTGTGTGCGTATGTGTGTTTTAAAGACAAACACAGGCACAAACACAGCATGTTTGGTTGGTTGGTGGGATGACTGAACTCCCAATTGCTCCCAATCAGCAAAACAAATACATTTTGCATGTGAAATGTACCCATGCTGCCTTAAAAGCCTCATGTCCACAATTCAGTCTTGCATCTCTCAAGCAACAGACAGGTGGAAGAGGGAGCTGTCCGAGCAGCATGCAAACCCTTCTTGAATTATTTGCCGCGTGTTATAATTGAAGAGTTTGAAAGTAAGCATAGGCAACCAACAACAAAGACAGTAAAGCAGTATGGCAACCTCATGAAACACATCCTCACCTTTTAAATCTTGCATTTTAATCATGAAGGGAGCTAAACACTGTTCATGTTAAAGTTTTTACAAGCAGGAGTTCCTGTATGTTTTATAAAGTGGGCCAGGCCAGAGTCGCTTGTTTGGCAAGCTGAAAAGAAAGTCCTAAGATAAAAGGTGCTCCGTTGCCTGGTTGAATTACGTGAAGGGCCTGACATGTTCTCCTGGAACTGTAGTAATGATGAAATTGTACTGAGCGATTAAACAATCTCGACCATGGTGAAATTCAGTATGATAGCGATAAGCTTTGAAAGTATTTTCTCAATGGCAGAAGGCAGAAATAACTTGACTAGATAACTCTAAAATAGATTAACTAGATTTTGCTTTCGGGTTCCAATTACTGCAGCTTAACCCAAAGGTTCATTAGTACTCATTTCCATTTCTAACTTCTCTGGATTAATGGTGAGGGCCACAGATTCAAGAACTGCTGCCTACATGGCAAAAAGATTGGTTGCTACAGCTAAATTGTTTTTGTTTTTTAACAGACATGCCTGTACTGTAGGAAGGGCAGATCGATCCAAATATCAATAGTAATCAATGGACTGGTATGAGCTTGATACTGGTAGGATTGATTTCTTTAGTTTCCTTGTTTTTCTATAGTTTATTTATACAGTTTTTTTCCCCAGCGTAGGGTAACTGGTAATCATAGAAGTTACTTTAGCTGACTGATGACCTGTAGGGGACTATGGTCAACCCTTTGAAACACTTGCTATCTCAATACATTATTTCATTGCAGTTGAAAAATGTGATTTGTGTGTTCTAAATGATGAGACGCTGCTTTCCCCCAAGTGAACATTTAAATATTGCTTTTATAAGTAAAAGTATCGGTATTACATGTATGTTATCATTTTTACTGTTGGGTCAATGTTTTTGTTTTTCCTAACATTGATGCTGATTAAATTTTTTAGCAGAGCAATGTATTTTTTAAACACACACCAGAGGGCCTCAGATGACAGAGGAAAAAAAACAACAGTTTATGTGTAACTGACACAGAAAAGTCTTCTTTATCTTATCCTTTTTTCTAAATGGTTCTGTCCATCTGCCTTCAAAGGCGCCTGATATTATTTACTTTTTTTGACCCGGTGAAGTGCTCGCCTTAAATCTGCATACTGGCTATGTTTTATCTTTTTGGCTTCGCCCTCCTGTTTCATTTGGCTATTTGTTATTTTTTGTTACCGAGATTAGAATCTGACTATAAGTGTGTAAGTCAAGCAAGTGGGGGACATATGTTTGTGTTCCATCACTCTCAGCCTCTCTGATGACCTTGCAAGCAGTAATCAGGACTTTATTGTTCTGTCAATGTTATTGACGGCGCGGGGTTCCCAGGAGAGACTGATTGGGCCTTGGCTGCTAGGTTCCAGCGGGGAGTAGTGCTGTCTCGCTCGGCCATTCTCGACTGATTGATGTTTGGAGATGAAACATGTCCTCCACTTCCCCCAGCAATCAGCTAGGGAATCCGCGACACAGCCCAAGTGTAAACAGGGCTGCTTATTTGGAAGTGACCTCTCGTTTGACTATATCTTTTATTTACAATTCCACAAGGACTAGATTAAAAAAGCCAACAGGCAGAGCCCTGGGAGAACAAGTACTTTCTCAAGATGGGCTCTGTAAACCCCCGTGACACACATTTCTACATTATGATACAATACAAATAAAGTGAAATTGAATTGAATGTTGTCAGAGTTCTGAAATGTTGTCATAACCACTTTATGCTTTGGTGCACCAAGAATTATGTAACTGTCAGCTTATGGCTTTGATAGTTATAACTTATGGCTGTCTACGTGACTCTTTCTAGCAATGTCTGAAATCGATTATCCACATTTGTGTGTTTGTTGTCCAAATTGCAGTTCGTGATTGTTGACCGCTCTCGACCCTGTGTTAGCCCCTCAGTTTGAAGGCCAGTCTCCTCTGTTTCTGTGCTGTCCTGGTCTGAGGGTTAGTAGTCGACTAGAGAGGAACTGAAGTCACCAGTAAGCAAGCATACTGAAAATACATCTCCTCCCACTAGCAACTGTGTGTGGGCAATCCAGTACTGTATTTGTGTCTCTGCCTTCTCATCCGATTTTTATGTGAATGTTTTCTGTACAGTGGCTCCTGCCGTGCAGACAATAAGCATTCATACTTTTGTTTTTACGAGTTTCCTTTACTTTTATTACATCCTTTTTTCTGCATTATTATCCTCTCTTCTACAACCCCCCCCCCCCCCCCCCCCCCCCCCCACACACACACACACACACTCTTCCTTTCATCATTCATTGCTTCTGCCACTTCTGGCCACTTCCAGTTGCTCTGTGGTTTTACATACATGTATTTACCTCGTCAGGGTGGTAAATGAAGGAAGTCGACGTCAGCTATTCTGCCGTATATTAATGTGGGTAGCGCTTGTGCCCTGTACGGTACGGTAGCTCGCCCTTAATATTTCAGGAACAAAAACCCTCATGAAAACATTTATAATTGGCAACAGTGAGACGGCACTTCAGCGTCAACTTCAGTGGAAACTCACACTCTTGTGAGCACAGATGGGGAAGTGGATGCAGTTGGCTTTAAAAGTCACCCTTCACAGTTCTCCAGTTAATGGGCATAAAAATTCCTCTCCCTCCTCTGTGAATGTGATATGGTAAGCACTGAATGGTGCATTGAGAGACAGTGCTGCTCAGGACCAGCCTAAAAATACTTCAATTAACATAGGGTAATGTGGTGCATGGGTCTTTTTACATTATTTAAGTAACACATGTTCATGGTATAGTAAAAGAAAAAGTTAAATCAACGTAACAAGACCTATGCAGCGTGTTGCCTTACGTGACATTGTTTCATGCTGGATCTAAACAGTACTTTTTATAGTGTAGGCCCAAAGTGTACACAGTTCATTCCGCTTAGATGTTGTTGCGGAGGTGCGTGATGGAGAGAGATAGATTCAGCAGACATCCCAGATGCCAGTGATACCTCATACTGGCTGTGAGTCTGGAATGGTTGAATGTGGGCAGTCAGGCTGCTTGGTCTCCTTGCTCGTATTGTGTAGTCGTTGGACGTGAAAGAGGCGCACTCTTCGTCCAAGACTCTTCCGCTTTGTTCCCTTTTATCAGTGCGGGCCACTTTGTTATGTGCAGGGGGACGGCAAGCTTCACATGACATGCCCAGGAGGTTCCTCATGGCCTAATAACCACACAAACCCTGCAACCTGTCACAAAACCTGTTCCACGAGCGATGCAGCCTACTTCAGGCGCACCCTTCGGAGGGCCTGCCCTACACACTGGGCAGCAGAGACTGTGGGGGAACTGACACGAGGAATCTAGCCCTCCGGTTTGCCCTCGCCCTGAAAACCTCGCCAGCACCAGATGGAGATGTTGAGCGGCTGACAAGGACATACACAGGCTTTGTGACAGGATCTTACCAACTTCCACTTTTATGTAAATAATGATTTAAAACATGGTCTTTTTAAAGTATTTTTTTGATCTTTTATGACTTTATTGGGACAGGAAGTAAGTGGGAGAGAGAGATGGGGTAGGGTTGGGAAATGACCGCAGGCCGGATTCAAACCTGGGTTCCATGGGCGAACGCCTGTTCATGGTCAGGTGCTCTAACCACTGCACCCCCACTTGGTCCTTTCTATGCCAGTCATGGTGCTCTATGTTCACAACACATACACATGGTGAGCATTTCATAGCTTCTGCTGCCATGTTTCCAGTAACTATAAGTAATGGCTAAGCCCTTTGAGGATGTAGTCAGCTGATGTGATTTGCATTTGGAGTGTATTGAATTCACTACAGTGATGCAGTCAGTCACACATGGGGTGTGACTAGAGTTTGCGAAGGTGACACTTTCAGGCTGTGGCATTTGTTTATCCCCTCAATGCTTGAAAGGCTGACCTGCAAAGGAACCGCATAATGTATCATAAATATTGCAATATCACAACATTACATACGCAACAGCAAACCACATATCAACTGCAATAAACTTTAGCTATGCTTTCTTACTTTGCATATTGACATCTTTAGCCAATAAGATGGAGCCCAACAGCTGCAAATGCCATTCTCACATAGCATAGACTATTCACTTTCAGGGCTTTATTTTGTTAACACAAAGAGTTATATTTGAGTATTTATTTATTTATTGCAAGTCACATCATCATCGCACAATTCGGCAACATTATGGCATATCTGTTATTATTATCCATAAACCCTGTACCTAAATAACTAAGTCGCTCTGGATACGAGCGTTAGCTAACTGTAATGTAATGTGATGTTATTGCATGTCCGTTATTGCATGTCTGTTATTGCATGTCTGTTATTGCATATCCATTATTGCATATCTGTTATTGCATACTGCTTAACCCACACCTCACTAAAGTAAGTTGCCATTTAATTAGGACAGGGCATGTAGCAGACACTACAGTATTACAAGAAACCCTATACCCTTAATCTACTTCACATAATGTGTTTTTTATAGAGTTACTGAGTCCATAGAAGCCCACACCACCAAATGATTATGCCACTGTTATGCCATTGCTGTGAGTCATCCAAGCAAGCCTTAAATAATGACTCTACATGAAAGCATATTGGGTCATATTTGGACAGTAGCCATACATCCTTTTGGATTGATGTCATAGTCTTCGACTGTGCACAAGAGCAGTTGCTTCCAGTGTGTTCAGGAGCAGTTCATGTCGTATATCACTCTCTTTCAGCACAAAGGGATATACTCTGTCATTTTCACTTGATTACCTCAATGGTAGTGCAAAACAAGTGAGGTTAGGCTAGTTAGCTACATGACTTCTTTCTCTGACATTGGACGATAGTATTACCCATTTAAAGTTCTTAAAACTGGCTACTTACAGGTGTGAAATGTCTAGCTAAATATCTAGAACTTCCTATGAAACGTACACCGGATGTTAGGGCTACAAGAACCGTATATATGCCTATACCTAAAACAAGTTGAACAGTTTTAGCCTGCTTGACCCCCTCTCTCTCAGCTTCTCTGTGGTAGCATGGAGCATTGGTCACCTAGCAACCACTAGCCCATTGTGTGTGTTGGTGTGCTGTGAAGAAAAAAAAAACAGCTGTTGGACATTAAACAGACTGTTTAGCTGTGGGCTTCAATACATTCATACTGCTTCCCATAACATACAGATCAGTCAAAATCTCAAGTCAACAGTCTCATTACAACCACCCAAAGTGACAAAGCCTCTTCAACAGCAAGACGATTGCTATTTTGCAACAAGATGATTCAAGAAATTATGTTTAGCTGTTAGTTTGATCAGTGTATGGTGCCCTTTATCAAAACTATGTAAATGTTTTACAATTCAGGCTATTTTAAAACTCACCATCTCCTCATAAACCACTTCCATAGGTAGACCATATGAGGCATGGAAATCCATGTGACGTCAAGCTGCCTTTACACCCACTGATTCACATGGGCTAAGCAGTAGCATGGCATGATGGCACGGACTCATCCCTTTATAGGCCTCCGCTCCGTCGTAGCCCCCATAGCACCCCATATGGTGGATCTAATTTTTTTCACCAGGAGCTCACCATCTGGGAGAGGAACTGGAGGTTGAGCTTATGCAGATAGGGCTTCTTTAAGGACAAGCCTAATGCAGGCCATTTGAGGAGGAAAAAAAAGAAAAGAAAAGAAAAGAGAAGCTGTGGAGTGGAGAGAGGGTTGTGCGTAATCTCTCACAGAGCAGATCCTCTCTGTTCTCTTTTATAATTAGCCCTCCATGAAGACAAAAGAGTTCAGTCCTCCACAGAGAGGGGAGCGAAGCGATTTCATTTGGATGATACGGTTTCAGAGGGACCAGGAAATCGACCTCTGTTAACCTTCTCTCCGAGGCTGATGTACACAGAGCCTGGCTGATTTCACAGTCCTACCTCAACTCATGGAGCTTTGCTCTTGTCAGAAACAAAAATTCATTATTTTTTATTTTTTAGCTGTTGTTTACAATCTAGCTGTCTTTCTCTCCAAGCAGATATCCAGAATTTTACAAGAGTACCCAATTACAATCAGTCATCAACAAGAACAGTCCTCTGTGTAGTGTAATGTAGGCCGAGCACACTGTACCAACACTAAGGCAGAAATGTTTGGGAATTTTTTAGGTACTGAGAACAAAACTACAGCATGTAGCTAAATCTTAAGGAACTTTTTTTTGCTGGGATACTGTTATAACTCTGTAGTTGCAAGTGGAGCATCAGCATTCATAAGACTCCACAAAGGTGATCTGATTGCTGATCGTGACTCGTACTCATAGTTGCGGTTACGTCCCCTGCGCAGTGTAGTATTACATAAATTTGAATGGATCGTTCTGCCCGTTGTTTGACTTAGAAGCTCTACTTAAAAGCAAGCCAACATAAAGATGTTGAGCCTCTCTTGACTGTGTAAACTGTCTCATTTTTATCTTTAGATATTTGTGTATCCCAATCAGAGGTGTGCATCCTGGCTTCAGAAAATAAAAATTCTTGTCACATTTTTGATAACACCATTTTCTAAACCAGCTGATCCTAATGAGCACACAAATCATCAGAACTAGATGAACTAATTACTGAAATCGCATGTGTTAAGTGCACAGGCAGAAGGAATACATGGCCGTGTTTTTACACTCTAAAGACTGACACTTCTGATTCTAATGTTAGCTTTTTAGAGTCTGCTTATAGATCTGTCAAATCTGCTGGTAAAGCCTATTTTTTTATCCACTTGGAGTTCTTTTATAGACAAAAGTGCATTTTGTGTGTACAGTTTGTGGGAGGGTATGCACGTGACTGTGTGTGTGTGTGTGTGTGTGTGTGTGTGTGTGTGTGTGTGTGTGTGTGTGTGTGTGTGTGTGTGTGTGTGTGCATGCGTGCGTATGTGAGTGTGTGCTCAGTCACAGTCATGTTGTTGCCTTCCTATCAGCCTAAGTGAATCACTTCTGCTTGTTCTGTCAGGGGTACCTGAGGGGTCTCCTAGTTCACCGAGTGGCATTATGTAACCATAAGGCTGAAAATGGAGAAGACACCATTACATAATTGTGTGTGTGTGTGTGTGTGTGTGTGTGTGTGTGTGTGTGTGTGTGTGTGTGTGTGTGCGCGCGTGTGTGTGTGTGTGTGTGTACATGCATGCATGTGTGTGTGTGTGTGTGTGTGTGTGTGAGAGAGAGAGAGAGAGAGAGAGAGAGAGAGAGAGAGAGAGAGAGAGAAAGAAAATGAAAGAGAGAGAGAAGAAGAAGAGTGTGTACTTCTGTGTGCTGCAATGCACATCTTTATTCTGCTGGAAATGACCAGAAGTGGCACAAAATCATATTTCATGAAATATGGAGACTCTCACTGACTCTTCACACACAAGCAACATTGACAAGCTGCTTCATAAAGATGGGCCAGAAGAAATCCATAGGAAATTTTCTGGCTGTCTCATAGGATGTGCGTGGCTTGTGACTGAGACGAAAATATTGCACAGGCACAGGCCTGATGAGTTTTAACACGTAAGCATCGCAAGCATTTAACTTTTTATTTCACTACATACAGAGGAGTGATGGTGAACATATGAATAGCAAGATGCTGAGGTTGGAAACATCAGACAGGAGGAATAGGAAGACCAAACAGATTGGAAAGTTCTGAATGTAGTGAAAGAGGACATGAAGTTAGGTGGTGTGAGAGAAAGGGATGCAGAGGATAGTGTTAGATCGAGGCAGATGATTGGCTGTGGTGACACCTGAAGGGGAAGAGCCAATAGGAGAACAAAAAGGAGGATTTCCCTATATGGTGCACACAGCATGAAAGGTCATTAAGTGGTAGTGGTCTGTAGATCAAAACCAAGTCATTCAGGGTCATTAAATCAAATAACATAATGAACTGTGATACCAATAATGTCAGCAGACACATTGCTTGGTCAGGGGTCAGTATGTGTTGTTTGTTCATAGAAGCAATTTGGGTGAACAGCCGAATAAGGAGAAGGAGGATGTTTTATTCTATCTACCACTGCTACCATAGTTGGGCATGTTCAAGACAGTTTGATCAGCCTGCCTATGAATGCCATTATCTTATCAGTTTAAAGTCACAGTTCAAACGGTTCATCCCTTTTGGTCAATTTTAGCTAGGCTGAAAAGTGCCCAAGAAGTCACCCATAGACTGTCATGTTTAAAACGTTTTTTTTTTTTTTTTTTTCAAAACTCTTTGTAGGATTTTATGTACATGCACTAATATGATACCCATCGAAGGAGTTTTGCTATGTTTTTTTGCTAACTACATTTTCAGTGGTTCCATGCATGGGCATGGAGGCTGTCGTCCTGTGGCGTAATGACATTAGAGGCAGATGAGCCCACATCAGTAGGATGCGTGTGTCCGTGTCGCTACCCCCCCCCCCCCCCCCCCCATGCTTATCAGCATCTGGCCACAGCACTCCCTAAATGAAAGCAAATCTCATTACAGGTCTGCCGTGACACTGTTGAAGATAGAGGTCACCACAGATGTTAAACACAGCAGCAAAAAACTAAAAGGCTTTTCATTTGTTTAATATGATTCATATACTAACACGTTTACCTTAGCTACACATACTGAAAACATACATTGGATCCCATTTGGTATATGAAATATGCTGTGTGTATACATTGATATAATTCTATAGTTTTGTGCCAAGCCTGCTCTTAGATTTGCAGTAATTGTTAGCATGATCGTAGATTTAGCATAGATACAGGAGAATAATCCCTTTTACACTGACTTATACTCTCACTCTCGCACTCACACAAGAATGTTGGAATCTCTCGAACACATCTTCATGTGGTATGTGGTTTCCAAGGATACCTGTGCTTACTCATGCAACCTCTCAGAAACTACACTGCTTCTTTTTCTGCCTTTCACTCCTTCTGTATTTCATACCTGTCATTACAAGATGAGGGCTGGAATTCCATGTAGGCTTCCTAAAATCCTATTATTTTTACTTTGTGCAGAGCCTGGACACTCTCCATAGACATACATTTACTGTGTAGCAGCAGATGGGCACTTCGAACGTTAAACCTATTGGTTCTGCCTTTAATTTCTGTTTGCTGATTAGTTGATAAAATGTGGTTGATGGGAAACTGAAGCCTTAAAGGAGTTTTCTAATGCAGTACTGTACTGAAATGTAATATTGACAGGAGGCAGCATGGCTAGCCTCTGTAGAAATCCTACTTGTGGTTAGTGAATGTTCTTTACAGCTGAGTGTACAATATGTACTGTAGCATTTGAAAAATCCATATTATGTTTACAGTGATGAAACCAGGATACCATATAGCACCACATATTCCAAATCACCTGGTTCTACCACAGATAATTGTATTAATTTACTGCTGGCTGAAGAGCTGTGCTAATTAGAATCATAATTTAGTGAACGCCTGGAAGAAATACATGGCACTACATTGTTGCTTTTGAAGCCAGGTTTCCTAACACTGTGTCACTGTTGTGTATTATGGTAAAATTGTTTTATTATGTTTTCTTGTATTGTGTGAAAGTAGTATGCTTTTCAGATGTATTGGATTGTGCAAATGTCATAACATAATTCAAATGTGGTCTAAGTGCAGCAAGGCGTCATGGTTGAGACAAATAGATTTTTATCTCTCCCATCCTCCCAAGGCCTCTTGTGGTGGTAGATGGCCTAATCTAGATGCACAATCTGTATAACCCTCTCACCCAAGAATATGGGTGAGAAGAGAATGTATTGCTAACTTGGCAAGCTTAGTGCGTGCATTTTAGGTAATTGGAGGGTTGGGTAATAATCATTTCTGAGGGGACATTACTGACAAAAGTCTCCATATCTGTGATTTACAGAACCATAATTCCTGGTGGAGTTAATGTTAATGGAGTAGAAATTACGGAGTGCTTAGCAAAACAACATCCAGGCAGTGGTGTGCAGTTTGGATTCAGAAACTACAATCCAATACCACAAATTCCAAATCACCTGGTTCTGACAGTGTGCTTAATACATGATTACATGATTTCATTGGTTAACCTGGCTAAAACCCCATGCTAATTACAATCACCTAATTTAGAAAACGACCGGAACAAATTTGTGCTATTGGACTGCAGCTTCTGAAGCCATGTTGCCCATCACTGCAGTTGGGTTTTCTGCACTGTCTCCTGTCCTTGAGGACTGCTGTGTCACAGTTACCATGCACAGGTGTCATGCTGCTTGGTGCGGACTGCTCTCATGTCTGTGCTGATGGCAGAGTGAATGAGTTGTGCACGACTGACTGTCTCTGTTCTTCTCCGTCCCGACGCAGGTAAACCAGGAGAATGTGGTCAAAGTAGGCCACAAGCAGGTGGTGAACATGATCCGACACGGCGGCAACCACCTGGTTATTAAAGTCGTCACCGTCAGCAGGAATCTTGATCCAGATGACACGGCGAGGAAAAAAGGTAAAACAAATCTCAGTGTTTTACTCATCTCACTTTTACTTATGTCTAATATGGCTACTTTACATTTTTGGATCAACACAAAGGTGAGTTTTGAGATGAAATGGGATATTCTCTATATTAAGCATCATCCACTTAAATCTGTGAAATCTGGTAAGACCGCAAGTACGTTGATTAGATTCACTGCTTTTCCTAGGGCAAACAAATTAGCATTTTAACTCTGTTTTGTATCAACCTTTCTTTAAAGAAAGTAGACAGTACTGAAGCAGCGTTATTGTCTTATGTTGTTCAGGGTTCTGTTTTCTGGTTCTAATTCAGTTATATCAGTCACTGCATCAGGTTACCTGATTAGACACAGCACATCACCCAAAGACACTTCATCCAAAAACGTTTCACTCCAGCTTGCTCATGCTGACACTAACAGTACTAATAATGCCACTAACAACTCTGGCAATCTCAGCAAACCTTCAACCTTCTATAACCTTGGCTCAGTTTGCCAAAGATAGAAAGGGTAGGAGGTCCACTGTTTCTTTTCTTGACAAACTGAAATAACTGCATGGGATGTAACCATGCAGACATTGTTTTTGTGCCCTTACTTTGAGAGAAAGCTGGTTCACGGACAGCCCCACCTCTCTATCTCGTTCCTTCTTTTTTTCTACTCCACTTTCTCTTTCTCTGCCTTCTCTCCTTCTCTCTTTCTCTATCTCTTTCTCCATCTGCCTTCTTCTCTGTCTTTGTTTTCTTCTCTCTCTCTCTCTTTCTCTCTCTCTCTGTGGTATTGTTATCTCTAGTGCCCCCACCACCCAGGAGGGCTCCCTCCGCGGCGCTCTCCATGCGGTCTAAGTCCATGACCTCAGAGCTGGAAGACATGGGTAAGCACACTAAGGGATCAGACCCGACCGCTCGCCGAGACCAAGGGTTACTCTTCACTGTTCACTTCACTGTATTCTTTACTCTTTGGGTGTGTTGAGAAAACAGCAGATTTTGGTCACCGCTGTTTCTCTTCACATCTGGCCTCCTTAATTGATTAAAAAATGCCTTATAATTCAGGAGTGATCCCTTTGTAGCTGTCCAGGCTATCATCTTTGTGTGCCATGAACATATTTACTAACTTGACTAACATGCTAGTCAAGTATTTGCTAACTTGACTAGCATGGAAACATAATGAGCCAACAGTTATAACTGTAGCCTGTATAGCTAACTATGACAAGAAAATCATTGCACTGCCCATAACCATGTACAATTGCTGGTCATGATGATGAAACATCCCATGTTAGACTTATTTAATGTGTGAAAAGTTGTATTCAAAAAGATAACATTAAAGGAATTGCTTCACACTGTATCTGCAAGATTTTGTAACAGCTGCCTTCTCTATCTCTCCACGTGCCTCAATAGTTGAGACAGGTAAGAAATAATGTGTGTTTTACCTGTGTGTGTGTGTGTGTGTGTGTGTGTGTGTGTGTGTGTGTGTGTGTGTGTGTGTGTGTGTGTGTGTGTGTGTGTGTGTGTGTGTGTGTGTGTGTTTTACCTGTGTGTGTGTGTTTCACAGCTTCCTCATCAGCTGAATCATTGTATATGTTTGTGTTCATATGGCCTTATCATTCAGTCATCATTCATATGAATCTACCATAGCTAAAGTTGTATTGCAATTATTCACGGCATACTGTACATACAATATCAGCTAATTAATTGAAACAGCACCACAGTCAAAGCCTTACAGAGACACACTCATAGGTTCAGTCTTTCTGAAATGCACAAATGAGATGACCTTTGTGTTGTAGGACCTTTGCCAGCATCTATCCCATTTGCATTGAAACAGGTACAACTAATGAGGCACCAGCTTGTTAAACAGATGGGAATTTTGTGAGGCTAGTCATAAAACACATTTAGTTGTAGAAATAGCTTTCTTGGTTAATAATATGGATTGCTTTCAGTAAGCCTTGTGAGTGTATAGTGGTTTGTAAATGCTATCTGACCATAATACTCTGCAGTTATTCATTCATCACAGAAATAACCTTCATTATATGTCCTCTTACCAAAATTGGCACCACATGTCCAATAACTCTTTTGGAGACCTGTACATAGCATTTGAAAGACTACAAAATCTTTTGGGCCCTAGGAGGAATTTGATTGTATAACACTGCATAATAAATGTACAATTTTGTGTCACAGTAATGTTAAATATGAAAGGTCAGACCCTCATAATGTTCTAAATGTGTAACCTGTATCTTTGTAATCATTTAAAACATAAATGTTCTCTTATGTTTAAAGCCACTTTGAGGAAAAAGAGGGGTGGTAAGTGTGATAGGCATGTTTCATACCTTAAAATCAAATCAAATCAAATGTTTTATACCTTAAAAATTTAAATATGTTATAGTCACACTATATATTGTGAGTGACACAAAGTGATCTGACAAAATTTCTGATCTAGATCAGTTTATGAACATATTTATATTTTCTCAGTGTCTCAATATTACACAGGCAGTATACCCATAAACATCTTAGAAAGTTCTACTCATGAAGTTCACTTACAGCTTACTCATCTCATTTGCATTAGTTTTCACAGGCAGATTTTTAGTGATGCCATTGGCTTTTACATGTATATGTCTTTCTGCTAAATATAGTGTTAAAATGTAAGACTAGATGCAATATGTGAATATATCCTGCTGTGAATGAATAAATGTTTTTCACCTATTGCCAATACCAGCTCTTCAGTGAAATGAAGACATTCACTAGTGTCTAGCAATCACTGTGAAAGAACAGCTGGGTGTTGCAGATGCATTATTCATACAGTATACAGTCACATCAACTTGTATGTGTCCTTGTCACTCATCACTGCTGCCTCCTTAGTCCTGTTGGTGATCTAAAGAGGGTGATACCCCTTGACCCCTCACATGTGAACACTATATGCACCCTGGCTTATGGATTCCCTACATGAGTCTAAGCCAAAGGTGCACTAGACAAAGTGGAAGTGCACGCACATCTACACGGGTGCCGGGAAAAAAAATAGTCAGTGTGACAAAGACAAAAATAATACTTTTAAAAAAGAATAGTTTTTTTTCTGTGCTCCCAAAGTGATTTATATGCACAACGTTTTGACTAGGAAGGTCTTCACCAGGTGCGAAGGCACCCTACATATTTAAGGTGCTCCCCTTCAGTGGCACAAAGCCTGCACTTATGCCATAGAACTATTGTTATATTATTTGTATTGTTTAGAACCATAGTACCCATAAACTTGAATGGAAACTGTCATATCTGCATGGCCAGTAGATGACATAATTGACCTTTAAACAGCTTTGTCTTTTCCAATTTTACAGAGTTCTACCTTCTGCACAGGTTTAAGACTGGACTGCGATTCCAATACATTATTCATAGCCAGCCTTGGCCCTATTTGAAATTGGATTTAAGCTGTGAAAAGAAAAAAAAAAATCTGCCAGGGTTCATTCTTCTGTTTGACGTCATTATTCTAAATGTTCACATTTGATTCTTCGAAACTTAATTGGTGTTCGTTATGGGGCACTGGGACGGGGAATTGACTGTGTGCCAAGGGATATACATAAGAGAAAGATTATTTCCTGTCAAATGCACCAATCTGCCTATCCATTATCACACTAGAGTCCCTCCACTGCTTTGAATGACTGAGAAACAAGGTGTTGTCATGGCAATGCTGTTTAATATAGCAGCATTCCACCTGCAAGAAAAGTGTAATGTCATATTTGCAGTGAGCAGCCATGTTTTTTTTTCCTTTTTACACAAATACAAGACTTTTTTTCTGCATGCTTTAGCATTCCCTGGAAGCACATTCAAATTCTGTTCCCAGAATTCAGACAATGTGCAGCACATATAGTAGGCAGCATAGTGATCTTTACGAGTGCAGTTTTTCTTAATTATCAATCCATTTGTTGGAGTAATACATGCTAATCATTTTCGTAATCATTTGTCTTTGTTAATGAAGATGGAGACCCTTTGTGAAATGTACAGAAAGCCATTTATCAACTGCATTTAACACAGTTCACAGTTCCACCCAATCTCCACCCAAATCCAGTACCATGTCAGATCAGGTTCATAAAAAGTTGAAAAAACAGTAGAGTAGTCAGGAAATGTTAACAGCATTTCAGGTGAAGTGGATGTCTTGTCGGACAGATGTCGATGTCAGGCACTGAATGTCCTTCTCCTCCGTTTTCTGTGTAGATGGTCAGCCTTATATTGAGGGTGTGAAGAGGAGGATTGTATTTCAAGTCACACTAAGTAATCGTCCCAATGCATGGGAAGCTTTCTCAAAGCAACGCTAGCATGTTGTGCAGTGGTGGCTGAGAAATCTAGCTGAGGTCGTAAAACAAGAGCTTGCACGGCTTTGACCTTGACCGGTGTCAATGTCATTATTTCTGTTCCCCTTCCCCTTGCTCGATTTTGACTTCTTTTTTCAAAGGATCCTTTGATTCAAAGGTCAATGGCTTGCAAGATTTTTCTGGCAAAAAAAATGGTATCAGACAAGCTCTGGTTGGTGTTCAAACTAGGCAGCGGAACCTTTTTTTCTTTTTCAGATAAGGTGGATGAAGTTGTGCCCCCGCAGAAGTCCCTGTGGGATAACTCGACCATGGACACCAGAGTGGCTGCGGTGAAACCGAGGCCTACCAGCACCTGCTTTGCTGTGGCTCCCGAGATGAACGTAAGCAGAAGAGCGAGCAAAATACAACCATCACGCTGACAACTCTTCTGCTTGTCGGTTTTATCAAGTGTCTGTGCTGTTTTTATTACCACTGCTATGGTTCTCTTTCTTCTTTATCTGGTTTTCATTTTTATTTTTGTAACTATTATTCTTTTATTTTCATTTTATTTGCCTTTAAACTTTGTTGATCTTAACCTTATTGCATGTTTTATGTGCTATGTGTCATTTTACAATGGTGTATTTACACATTAACATTGGCACAAGATGCAAAATAGTCACTTTGGCTAATTCTGGCATATTTATATTTTACGTGTATTACTCTACATTATGCATGTAAAAAACCTCAAAGGGACTACATTAAATAAATCAATATGAATGCAAGATTAGAGGATTTAAAAAAATCTGCTTGAGTAATGTATGGTTCTGCCAGCATTGTAATAATGTTTGTCATCTTGTCTTTGTGCCATCTTCAGTCTTTGTGCAATAGCCAGGACGTGGCAGTCAACACCCATCCAGTGCCTGGAAGCCCCAGAGCTGGCTACCTGGATGTGCCAAGAGGAACTATGAAGCGACAGACCTCTATAGGTAAGTAGCTGCAGCCACTGTTCCAGTATACTGCATGGCATTTTTTTATTTGCCTCTTTATTTATGGAATTTATAGCATTTTCACATTACAAGAAAGGAAAAAAAGGAAAGGAGAAAAGAAAAGCCAGCATGAGGCCATTGAGTGTATAATGTGTAAATAAAATTACAATAATAGGATTTAGCCAATTAGAATACGTTATTCATTTAAGACATATCTGTCAAATTGACCATTTTCCCACAACACAGATTGGATGTTTTACAATTTGTTTTAACATTTTTCTTTTCTTGGTTGTTCTTCGCTGACCTAATGACTTTCTTTTGTGTCACACAGGAGTGACTGAAGAGGAAAAACAGTTTCTTACACCTCCAGTGCTGAAGTTTACCAGAAGCCTTTCTATGCCTGACACATCCGAGGACATTCCACCCCCGCCAGCAGTCTCCCCTCCCTCTCCTCCGACCCCCAACAGAGCCTATGGCACCATCAGACCAGGGTTCACCCAGAACTCGGCCTCCAACAGCACACCGCCCGACAGGGGGGAGGCCAGCCTGGGCTCGGTGTGGAGGGAGCAGGGCACGTACTACAGGGACAGCCCGGAGCACTTCCCCACGGGCGAGTTCAACCATTCGGGCCCCACGGCTCAGCAGAGCCTGCACATGAGGCGAGCCCAGGTGCCGGAGAACCCGTACTCGGACATGGGCAAGATCACCCACCCCGGCCTGTTTGTGCCCAACAAGCCGGCCAGGAGGAAGGGCATGCTGGTCAAGCAGCCGAACGTGGAGGACAGCCCCGAGAAAACCACCATTTCCATCCCCACCATCATCATCAAGGAGCCGTCCACCAGCAGCAGCGGCAAGAGCAGCCAGGGCAGCAGCATGGAGATCGAGACGAGCACCCAGGACCACCCGGGCCAGCTGCGGCCCGACGACAGCGTCGGCCCCAGCAACCCCTTCGCCATGGTGCACAGGCGTGAGAAGCGGCTGGAGATCCACAGGAACTCCCCATCCTTCCGCTCCACCGATCTCGGGGACGACGATTCGCCCACCATCACCCCTCCGCCACGCCTGCGCCACTCCAAGTCCATCGATGAGGGGATGTTCAGCAGCGACGAGCGCCTTCGCCGGCTCATGGCGCCGCCCACGTCCCTCCTCAACATCCCTCGAGGGGGCGGCTCGGGCGGAGGCAACGTGACGGACTTCAACAGCCCCGAGCCCACCATGGTGCGAGAGGTGCTCAACACGCGCACGGGCCACCACAGCCCCATCAGCCTGCCCGCCAACAAGACCTACAACGTAGGGGGCGGAAACTACGTGCACCCGGTCACGGGGAAGCCCCTGGACCCCAACTCGCCCCTCGCCCTTGCCCTGGCCGCCCGAGACCGAGCCATGCGAGAGCAGTCCCAGCCCCTGCCGCTCAAGAGCGACCTGTCCAAGCCCGACCTCAACAAGCCCCTGTTCATCGACACCAAGCTGCGGTCCAACGTGGAGGTGAGCTTCTCGGCCACAGCCACCATGGGCAGGCCGGGGAGGTCGGCTCTCCGCAGGCAAATGACGGAAGCCAAGTACGAGACCGAGTCCAAGTACAGCATTCAGGACGGACTCCATCTAGGCGCCAAGGAGGAGAAGAGGCTGGAGGAGAAGAAGAACATGCTCATCAACATCGTGGACACCTCGCAGCAGAAGTCGGCCGGCCTGCTGATGGTGCACACCACCACGGATGGCGCCAAGAAGGACAGCAACAGCCTGTCGGACGGGGAGCGGGAGGAGGGCGTGAGCCCGGACAGCGCGCCTGGTGAGCTCCGCGACCCCAACCAGCCCGCCGCCGCCCCCAATCCCGTGGTGTCCAAACCCCTTTCCGCCAACCCACCCCACGGGAAGACCATCATCACCATCAGCTCGGTGGACGAGCCCGTCAAGCTCCCCTTCGGCATACCTCCCCCTCCCCTCGCGTCCGTCGACATTGATGAGGAGTTTGCGTTCAGCGAGCCTCTTCCTCCCCCTCTTGAGTTTGCCAACAGCTTTGACATCCCCGAGGACCAGGCCGGAGCCCTGGCCGAGCTGCTGAAGCAGAAGGCCAACGGAACGAGAGGTTCCTCGCTCACCCCCTTTTACTCGCAACTGTCTGCAGGCAACGCCGAGATCAAAAGGCCAGCAGTGCTCACCAACTGCACGCCCCCCAGTTTCCCACCCATGGACACGTACGAGCCGATAACAGACTCCGGCATCGAGGTGGACAGTCGCAGCAGCGGGGACCCCCAGCTGGAGACGACCAGCACCGTTTCCACCGTGTCCAGCATCTCCACTCTGTCTTCGGAGGGGGGCGAGGCTTTGGACACGTGCACGGTCTATGCAGACGGACAAGCTTTCTTAGTGGACAGGACGCAGGTCCTGTGCAAGCCGAAGGTGAAGCCCATCCTCAACAAAAATGCACTTTACAAAGAGGAGGACCACATGGGCCCTTTCAGGGTGCCCGGGTCTATCCCGCCCCCGCCCCCCAGCACTGCTCCCCCAGAGCCCCCAAAAACGCCAACGCAGAGGTCCTCGAAGCTCTGGGGCGACCCCACCGACCTGAAAAGCCCCCTCTCGTCCGATCCTAAGCCCCCCCACCACAGCATGGGTGAGCTGAACTCCTCAGCCCTGCAGCACATGAACAAGGACAAAACGCCAAAGCCGGGGGAGGTGTTAGACTCTCCCGCAGGATCCAGGACTCACTTTGAAAGCAGGTACATCTTCACACACACTGCACAGGGCTATGTGTAGGCTCTTGCATTTAGTGTATGTGTGTGTGTGTGTGTGTGTGTGTGTGTGTGTGTGTGTGTGTGTGTGTGTGTGTGTGTGTGTGTGTGTGTGTGTGTGTGTGCTTTGTGAGTGTGTGTGCTTGGCTCATGAAAGAAAAAAGGGGGTTGCCTAGCAACCTAATAATGAGAACAGCCTTGAGGACCAGATGACTTACGTCAGTCTGATGAGCATGGACAAAACCATTGTGTTCCACAGCAGGGGTGTGGGAGGGGGTGTTACAGCAACAGTTCAGAGGCATTTGCCCTCCAAATAAAACACACATAATTCTGTTGATGATATGTTTGGCTGAATCACACCTTTTATTACTCACAAGGCAAACATCTCAGACAGTACCATGGTGTATCAGAATCCAAAGGGGGTTGTATGTTCTCTGTGTGTGTACATTTGTTTCTGTGCGTAATCATATAGTGGTATTTATAAACTACAGTACATAATGCAGACACAGCCTGACTTAGTGTAGCCGAAGACCCTTTCCCAGTGAAGCTGCAGTGTCATTTATTATGGATGGCTGAGTGTTTATTTACAGAACAGGATAATGACCCCAAAACCACAGGCAGCACCAGTTTTTAGTTCCAAGATGGCCAGACAGAAATGTTTGCAGGCTTGTGTGTTTTTAATAGAGACATATATTCAGGGAATTTTGCAAGTCACACTGTGTGAAGTGTGCTCAGAGCTTTTTTTTTCCTGTACTGTACTGTACACCTGGGTAAAAAGGCAGGATGAAGCTTCTGGCAAGGACGGTTCTCCATCTTTCTTGCTTCTTTTGTATGCCTTCCCCTCCAAATTTCTCTCTTTCTCTTCCTGCCTCTCTGCCTGTCTGTCTTTCTTTTGCTCTATTTCTCTCTCTCTCTCTCTCTCTCTCTCTCTCTCTCTGTCTCGCACTCTTTCTCCCCTTCTGGTCTTGGTGTCAGATATTTGAAGGTGAGAGTAGGTGTAGGAGGTTCATGATGGCGGGGGGTGGGGGTAGATTTTGAAGGATGGGTTTGTTCCTGAGGTGAGGAACTGTGTATCTTTAGCTTCAGTTTCTGTTGACGGGCAAATATTGCCTCCCATCGAGGAGGCCAAGGTTTTTGAGAGCCTGTGTTGGAGATAGTATGCCGAGAAGGCCTCTCTGTCCATAAACTTGGAATGGAGAGATACAGGCCTACATATCATAGTGTGATTTCTGAAATACGTAGAGGGATGTGAAGGAATATTTAAGCAACATAACACAAGTGGGAGTGGGGTTGGTACTGGATATCGCAACGGCTGTGGTTCGGACGCAGGTGTAGGTAACCACAGCCGTGGCGATATTCACTAACCAACCCCTCGACCCCTCAACCCCTTGTGGTATATTGCTTTTATACAACAATTTCATTGCCAACACAATTAGTTCAGCTTCGCACCTGTGGCCGAACCCCAGCCGTGGCGATATTTGCTAACCAACCCCACGACCATGACTGTTACATTGCTTTTATACAACAGTTCCATTGCCTAACAAAATTAGTTCATAGACATTTTCTTCATTCGTTTTTAAAGTTTTATTTAATTGTATTTCAGTTCGCTCCAGACTCTGCTCCACAAAATAGTTCCAGTTCGAGTTAACGTCATCTGTGGTTGCTATGCAATAAGTGTCTATTTATAGTCATTGATTTATACTGGTTGATTTGGACATTCCCCTGTATTGTGCAGCTGCTGAGATATGGTTGTTGTCGTTGTTCACAGTCCTAACTAGGCCTAATGCACAGCTGCTGTTCCCTGGTCTTGGGTGTCTCGTTAGTCCGCTGTAGTTTATAAATTCACTCGATTTTGTTTTTGCACTTTTCTCTCTCGCTTGTTTATGAACCAGATGAAATGGAATGTTGGTGTAAAGTTTTAATGATTATGTTGTATCTCTGGCGGAGTGATTAGCAGCAGTGAGGAGTCACCCGTGGTATGTCGGGAATATCTCCACTCCTGGTGACGTGTGAAATGCGTCTCGTCCAACCAGAAATTCATAAATAGTTCAACCGGACCTAACTGTTGTATTATTATTATTTTTCATCTCCTCCACACAAGCTATCTGTTTGTCTATATGTGTTTGTGTGTTTGTTGAAAATAATATGTTTTAATTGACTTTGGCAATGATTTCCTCATACAAAGCTTTCTTACTCCATGTTAACTGTCTTCCCATCACACAGGAATGCAGACAGTATGTCCCTCATCTCAGGTACACAGCAGAACACCACGGTCACTTTCTCCACCCTGCCCGGCCCCAACGTGCCTCCGAACTCCACTGCCGCCCCGGGCCTGCCCGCCGGCCACCACCACCCCCCTCACCACGTGCTGCCCCATCACCACCACCACACCCCCAGCCCCATCATGTCCCCGCCGGACTCAGGGCTCAGCTGCACCTCCTCGTCCCTGCCGCCCTCCGCCACCTCCCCCACCCTGACGGACGTGTTCGGCCTGCCCACGCCCCCTCTCAGCCTGGGCACGGGCCGCAGCCGCTCCCCCTCGCCGCTCACGCTCATCCAGGCCCCCTCCAACAAGCCCTTCGCCACCAAGGCCGTCATGATGTGGACCAAGCACGACGTGGCCGACTGGCTGGAGAGCCTGAACCTGGGCGAGCACAGGGACGCCTTCATGGAGAACGACATCGAGGGCAGCCACCTGCCCAACCTGCAGAAGGAAGACCTGATAGACCTGGGGGTGACGCGGGTGGGACACCGCATGAACATCGAACGAGCACTCAAAGTGCTCTTGGATAGATGAGAGTAGGCTTTGGCCCTTTCTAAGATGACATCAGAACTCCATAAGGCTATCGTTTTCTTTAATTCCTTTTTTTTAAGTTCACTTGCTTTTGACATTCCCTCTACCTTTCTTGTCCCAGTGTTTTCTTTTTCTTTTTGGTGTTTTTGGTTTTTTTTTTGGTTTGGTTTGGTGGTGTTTTTGGATCGTAGGAATACACATGTCCTGAAAAAACTGTGTCGACTTCAGACAAACAGCAGAGCGGCTCCCACACAAGCACAAAAGTCCTCTCTGAAAGCGAGCTATCAGTCGAGCCAGCCCTGACTGAGGACCTGGGGCAGCCCACACACTCTTATGGGATATACAGAGAAAAAGGCTCATCAATTCCTGCAACGTCAATGTCTTTTGGGAAATACATCATTTGAAGACAACAAAAAGCCAGCTGAGCTGGAGATACAGTTTCTATCTTTGCTAGAAATATTTCTTCAGGAAAAAGAAATGAAATATTGATGTATGTTATCTGTCAACACCCTATGAAATATCTTTGCTTTTTTTCCCGTACTTCACCTTTCTCTCTGGAAAGTAGATGAGACGTGTTTTGTGGAAATTGTCTCCCTCAGTTCACCTGCAGATGGTCTTGAGTTGGGCACTCTTGCTCGGAAAAGAAGCCACTTCTTCGTACCTGCACCTGTGTTGTTGATCTAACAGCTGCAAAGTGCTGCACTTCCATTTGCTGTCTGTTTCATTCACAGTATTACACCATATTTGGTTTTACTGAAAATGATTTTGAATCACAAAAAAATATCATCAAATGTTTACTTTTTATTTGGTCTTCCACAGGACTGTTTATCGTATCTCAGATTTTTTGACCCCATTTTCTGACTTCATGTATGGTAGTTTTTATTACGTATTTATCTTGCATCCATATTTTGTTTATTCTTCTGAGCACACTACTGTGATGGAGTTTTTGTGTGTTGTGTTCTTTAGTGGTCTCTGCTACAAACACAGACTGAGAGGACACGAAAAGAACAATATTGAGACGCAGAAAATGAGACGAAGAATCCCAGTTTGCTGTCATGTTTGGTCAGAAGCATGTGTACAGCAACCAAGTGGAAGCTGGTCTTTGACATAAATGGATCCATTTAATTGGATAAAACAGCTCATGTAGTGAGCCATTATTTCTGGCATTTCTGCTTAAATGGAATAGGGGAAAACAACAAATTATGCACTCAGGGTTTCGTGAAGAATCTATTCCTTGTTTTGTAAGTATCACCTTGCCTAGACTGGCAAGGGTTTCTGACTCTCTGAATGTTTTGCCTTTGTTGTAACGTTGAGAGATCTTGCCCAAATGTATAATATTTTGTAAGATACCGGGGCAAGAAGACTTCATCAGAAAGCACACTGAGATGACCATTTGGGTTCTGTTTGACTCATGTATACCAAGCTGTTTGAGCCGTTTCAAACAATACAGTATAGGGCCTCTTCACAGCAGAGTACAGTTACTTTGATTTATTTACACTGTTTACATCTGAATGTCGTAATCTCTAGAGGAGTGCAGCATTATATCTAGAATTATTAATTTGTTTGTGTTAGCAAAAGCATGTGTCCTCACTGAGTAGGAACAGAAAACCCTGTCACTGTAATTTATTTTACACTTCTGTGCAAACGTTTTAGGCATTTGTCTTTTTTACATAGTTATTTTACATTTGTTTGTACATTATTTAAATATGCACACATTGTTTTGAACATACCTTACATGTTGTTTAATTATAAGTGAAAACCATTTGTGTAATTTTAGAAAGAATTTTTAGATCCTTACTTTACAGCATTGATTGCTTAAAACTTTTGCACAGTACTGTATTATCTGAATGGTGTGATTTTCCTCATAGAAAGAAGAGGGATGGCATTACCTCCCTCAATGAAATGCTGGTTTATGCTGGTAACTTTTTTTCTCAGATTTCTGTGAATCCAAGTTGTAAAAAAAGGAACTACAGGCTACCAGCTTTTAGTTGTCAAATTCATCAGCATCACATCTGTATTAAAATGGCAGTGACAGGTGATGTATATTTTAATGTTGTAAGCAGATAGGCTGGGTTGTGAAGCGGTTAGGTGAGCAGTGAATAAGATGCAGTTAGTTTGTGTGGGAATGGTATAATTGAGTCGACAAGTTTTGTGGAGTTTCTGAGAACCTCTTGCAGCTAACGTAGAGTATGAGTGACTTGTGGTTCGAACTGAGGGAGATTGTCAGGTGTTACTTTAATTATGGTTATTTAATTGATGTTTAATTATTTAATCATGGCCCCAAAAATGCTGTAGGGAGATCCAGAATACTGTTGCTAATACCTGTTATAGAGGAATTTAGAGTTAATATATCATCTTAATATATCTTATTTTAAGAGACATAGGAAAATGCACAGTATTTTAATTATAGAGATATTAAATATTTATTATGTTTTAAAGACATTAACTGTCATCTGTGGTGTGCCAATAATGTATGTGGTATCAGCTAAGAAGCAATACAAACTGTCAAAAAAATTGTCAATCTTCTCTGACATGAGCTTTTCACCATCATGTTTCCACTAAAGTCTAAATGGACTCTTGAAAATCATATTCTGTAGAGCTTGGTGATCTAGAATAATACTTGATATTTGAGTTATCACTGTCACCTGCTTCTTTTAGCTACTGCAATTAAATACAGAAAAAAAATGGCATAGTTTTGTATTTTGTGTGTATATGATGAGACACAGATAGACTTATGAGGTCTTGCACAGTTAGTTTCAGGCCACTTCAACACTGTATCATAGAAAGAGTTTCACCTGAATGTGACCAGTGTGTGTGAAAATGAAATTAAAAAGTAAATACCAATGTTAATGAATCCAGATTCTGACTAAAGATGTTGTATAGTTCTTTGAGCAAAGGTAAACCAACATTTTTGACATTGTATATTTCAAGATTGGCGGGGATGTAAGAATGCAGAACAAACGAATAGGCAAGATTATTTTGCCCATAGATACCAAGACGAATTCTGTTTCTCTATTTATTTATTTTTTGTTTGTTTCTTTCTCATTTCTACTTCATGGACAGGTCTCTCACACACTCTCCTGTGGGGAATGCATTCACTTGATCTATGTTGCTGTAATTTTGTGCTACATTTATTTGAAGGTAAATAATTAAGATCAAAGAGAGACATTTCTGTGACTGCACTTTTCCTCTGAATCCTCAATACTCATGTATGGAAACCAAAATTTACTGAAAGAAAATAAATGATATTGCACAGATGTGTTGTGTTGTTTTCTTTCCATTATATTAGTTCTCAGGTGAATACACACACCAAATTGGCTCTAGATTTCTATACATATTATTTGACGGTAAATAATATACAAGGTTAATATTTGGTTGTGGTACAGATTTCAATGCATTCTGTTTTCTGTATTTTAAACACTGTGTCCTTGGGAACAGACAATCATTTCAATATAGTTGTAAAAATACCTAATATGAACTACATTAGCAGGCTATTAATTTGATTCAATGCACAGGTCTCATTTTGTAGTATTTTAACTTTAGCTCTGCATTTTGCTAGTTATGACAAAGAAAGCAACAATAGAAATAATTTGCCCTTTTGGTCCATATCTTTTTTTAGCACCTTGTCTGTCTGTTGTCAGGTGAGAACTCTTTGTGCAAGACTGCCCTCTGGTGGCCAATGGATTATTACAGGCCCAAAAAGAGTTTTCTTAGAATGTTAGTTTGTGCACCGATATCTGAAGTTTATTTTAAGAAAATGTTAAGGAGAATGATAATATATTTTTGATACCTGTATTCTATGAATCTGTATGTCCAACTGTTTTTAATTTTTAGGTCCGGTTTATCATCAAAGTGGTCTGTGAAGGGACAACATGTTGGAGAATGTTCAAGTGCAACACATTAAAGGAGTGATGCGCACTGCTGTGTATTCCATCAGTGTGGATGTCTTGCCTTGTTTATCCTAGCGTCTTACAGGATGTCCTTATGATGGCCGACCCTCTGCCTCTGCGAGACCACACTGTCAGTGACGGGCCTTTGAGACGATCGGCGTCCAGCTGGTGTTCATTAAAGTTGATGGCCATAGCCCAACTGTGAGAAAAAGGCTTCCCATCTACTCTGGAGGTTTGGACACACACATGCGTTTACACACACACACACATACACATACACACACGCACACACACACACACACACACACACACACACACACACACACACACACCCACACACACACACACACACACACACACACACACACACACACACACACACACACACACACACACACACACACTGCTTCAATACTCACACAAACTCAAAAACAGAAAATGCAAAATGATGATACCCTATGCAAATGTTATATCAACAGTTACTGCTGCCCTTTACTGGTGTGTGTGTGTGTGTGTATGTGTGTGTGTGTGTGTGTGTGTGTGTGTGTGTGTGTGTGTGTGAGTGTGTGAGTGTGTGTGTGAGTGTGTGTGTCTGCGTGTATTTGTGAAACAGACGGAGAGAGACCCAAGATGGTGCATTTACATGCCTACATGTGCACACACATTAATTTATATGGCTCCTAGAGTTTATGCTTTGGTTAGGTTTGTGTTTTTTTTTTTTTATTATTTCTTTATTTCAATGGAAGAACATCAATATGTTAGGGTGCTATTGCTCCAAGGACCGATGTCTTTGGGGTATACTGCTTCTGTTGCATCTGATGTCACGAGGTGGATGCGGAATTGTGACAGCGCCGTGCAGTGCGTGTGCCCTTTGCACTGTGGATGCTCAGCAGTGTCCTCTGGGGACTGCGTGACCTCTTCCAGTTCACTCTGTGTGTCCCTCTGTGTGCCCCCTCCCAGCTGTAGCAGCAGTGACCCACCAGCATCCTCCAGGACAGAACACAGAATAGAAAAGGAAGTGGTTATCTGGTCTGTCCGGGATGCATTGCTCTGTGTGTTACATAAAGATCACACCAGTGATGGCCCCTGGAGACAGGACTGCTTTTTTTACTGGAATCATATTAGGGGGAGGGGAGGGGGGAGTTTTGGTGTTTGTACTCATGAATGTTCACTTCCTGTGTTTGTTTGATGGGCTCCCTGGCCCCACTATAACTTCGTTAAGTCTCCTATTTATTATGCGTGAATGATGCAAAACTTGGTATAACTGTATTTATAACTGTAAAGGAGGAAATGCTCAAAGGTGAAATGATTCAGTAGCTGTTTTAAGCGGCGATTGTATGAGTGGTGACTGGGCAGAGTGATCCCACGCCACTGGTCCAGACAACAGATGTTTTTTTTATAGACACAACAAAACTAATTAGTCATTTATATATAGCCTGTTGCTTTCTTTAGCCAACAAAATAAAGACTGCCAAAACGGTGGGGGTCAAAGGTGCTATCCTTCACAACATTCGTCTAGCCTCCCTACTATGCTGAAGATATGTCATTTCCTGATACTTTGAACAGATATCCCACCATTAAAAGCATTTAATTTCATGACATGCAGTATGGACTTCACATGCTATTGTTATGTGAATCACAATCTTAGATTTTGGCATGCACTACATATCTATAAAAAATCTAAATAGAAATGAACATCGAGGCTAGCGTTCCGTTTTACAAATATCTTCACTGGTAAAAGATTTAAAAGGTGTTTTGGGTTTGAAGTCATACAGAAAAACCTATAAAATGTTCCAGATTTGTGACTATAAGTTAAGCTAAAGCCATATAGCTCCTAACTATTCCCTGACACAATATTAAACAAATGCTGATCCATCACAACATGTCTTTTACTAGCACGTATTCTATTCTTTTTTTGCTGAAACTAAATGTAATGTTATCCATATTGTGTGCCGTCTTATGTAATTCCGACCCTGGGACACAGAGCATGAGGTGTTGTTTATTACAGCAGGAAGTGGTGCTGGAAGGTCTGGATCTTCTGGGAGCTTTCTGCTCCATGTTTGAAAGGGGAGCCCAAGCCACAGGGGCTGATGGGAAAGCAGCGGAACTTCCCACGATGCTGTCCCCCCAGAACCCTACAAATTCTTTATCTGTAAGTCATCACCCATTAGGCGGTTTAGCAATTTAATCTTTTTTTCTTCTTGCTAACACTCATCAGTTTTTCTTTCAAATACAATAGAGTTCTATTCCTGTTTAGTGCTGAATGCGACAGGAAGTCAGCTTTAGTGTGTGACAACATGACTGCCCACAGAGGTGTATTCAAAAGCACATTCAGTTTTGTGCCGAGGATTTTGTATTAAAAATGAATGGCAGTCACTAAAGTGTGGGTGAATTAGTCGAAAGAGCAACAAATGACATTTCAATATTTTAACATGATTATGCCTCTGCTGCATCACTATAACAGGCTTTGTCGTAAAATGGGTTGAGACCAAGAGTTCGCCTACAATAAATTTAAGAATTATTAGATGAAATGTCAACACTACGTTACTACTTTAAGCACAAGACAAAGCAGCTTATTCCGTCTTTAATTTAAGATGTAAGAATAAAGAAGGCGCATTCGCATCCTAATAAGCACTTGTCACTCAGAAACACTGAAGGCATTATCAAGTCTGTGTGACAATGTTTTTCAAAGTAGCTTTTGGCGGACCGTGTAATCGCATGGCTGGGACTGGAAACTCTAAGTTAGGCTACTTATTGTGTGTAATTGGCATCTGTTTTTTTTATTTTATTTATTTTTTTACCTCGTAACAAACTTAACGTCACTGCATTGGGATATTTCCTGTTAAAGCTAGACACAGCAGAGTTCATTCCAAAGATTCTCTTCCAGAAGCATCTTGTCATATTTTCCCAAGACACATTTCCCACGTCCAATTTAAAGTTTGCAAATGTGCCTCAGAATCCCAAGACCACTTATTCTGAAGCAAAATTATACACTAGAACATGACTTGAGTATAACCACAACGCACCATAATGCAACGAAAATATGTTAATTCCTGTAGCCTATGGCATTTCCTATTTATAAACGAACGGCAAAAGGATTGATCTATCCTGCTATTGTTATAACTGAAACAGGTCAGGGGACACACCATGAAATGTGAATGGACTGTTAAAGTTTGCAGGTGTCAATCTTATCTGACGGTGACTGTCAGTCACTTCGCTTTCATCACGTATCTAAGCCCTGTCCTTCCCTCTCTAATAAATAAATAAATCGTCCGTAAAGGAGGTCAGCATGCACATTCTCCTCGTCGCTCTCCCTCAACACACGTCTCCTTCCCTAGGAAGGAGGGTTATTTTGCCAGCGTTCAGATAAGACCGTGCGTACAGTCTTCCGGAGACGTACAGTTTAACCAGCCGTCATGGATTAAAAATCACCTGTAGCACTTTCCAGGCTGGTTGGACATCATTTCACAAACCGGAGGTAAGTTACAGAAAGTGGCTCAACAAAACGTTGAAAAACAGTGGAAATATATTTATGTTAATTAATTCAAATTAGGCGTTAGGCTACAGACCATAGTTTACACAATTTACCGAAACAAGGTCAATGTAGAAAAAAAATATTTCGCCTTAATTGCTGTGGAGGCTCGTAGTCTTTGCACACAGTTTATGATACCCTAGCATTTCTTCTGCTTTTGAAGTCTGCATTACTGCTGTCTTCTCATTATGACTAAAATATGAAATATGTAGTCTATCTGTAAGTAGCCTACTATGTAATGCTCAAAATATGGCAAAAGGAGGAGTATAATTGATGTTTTCTTGAAGTTGCGTGTTAAACATTAGGCTAGGGTTTATAAACGACTGAGAGGAAATCCGTGACATTCACCTGAGTTGACTGACACACCTGTCATATGGTTAAACTGACGGTGGATAGTGCGTTGCATTAGTGTACATTTCGTAGCCATGAGGATCCCGGCGGTGACGTTTGGCGTTTGGCATTGCTAATATAGATGTCCATGAATTCAGATGAAGCTGAATGCTGAAATGCCAGGCACATAGTTCACAACTCGCTGCAAGAAGAACTAATTTACTATTTAGTGGAAAGTGTGTTTGTAGATTGTTTCGGTGCGATCCGCTTTGTGTGTTGTGGCGAAAGGGACGTGATTCAGTGGTGGAATCTTGGGGAAGCCCAGGGTGTGCACAGGTGCTTTAATCCAGGAGCATGACTAACATGTTGTGACACTCGACACAGTGTTTTCACTGCTGCCAATATCTCACCTGCCTTTGTCACTCGCCTGCTGAGTGTCTCTCTTGGAAGGTCACAGCGAGCTATGTATGCTGTCCCAAAAATGAGATTCGATTTTTCTCAAGACTGGAGAGAGATTGTAAGATATTAAATCCATATATCTGTTGTCTTGGTCTGGTGAAAACACTCTTCATATCAGTTATATAGCGAAGGTGATTGAAGTGTGGTTTTAAATAAACACTGTGCTGTAAAGGGTGCTTCTGAAATAGCAATACAGTAGTCTAAACCAGGCTACTGCTTTCGGATTAGTGTTGGATTGTCAGCAAGTGTGTCATATTTACACTTTAGCCACAATTGCAGCATGTTAGACACTACAGACACTTTCGAACACACTGTAAGTCATCTGTCAATTCCATTGCCCCACTCAAATTTCAGCTAGCTGTCAACTAACTCTTACCATAACTTGACCCGAAATCTAACCCTCACCTCAAATAAACCCAAGCCCTAATCCTGACCTACAGCACTATTTTCAAAATATGTCATACATAGGACACAGACTAGTGTGTGAGTTTTAATTAGCGACAATACTTGGAAAGAATAAGATGCTCAGATAACCTTTGACAATTTCTGGCAAAAAATGTTACATTTGTTATACAAGTTAGTAATTCTGATACACTGACTCAACAATGACATAAACATATTAAAACTAAGCCAACCTATTGCAGACCGCATTGCACTATTCACATTCATCCATAACCTCAAATGGATTAGTGAGTGTCATCTGTGCATTCTTCCAGATATTTTGGTCTTCCAAATGGGATAAGGGGATTTGTGTAGAAGGCTTACTGTCGATTCCAGATCATGACATTTTTTTCTCATTGTGCAAATTGTTAAATGTCTTTAGCTGTAGTGCTGTCTGTCAGCTGGTTCCACACTAAACGTGGGTGATTGTCATCAAATAATGTCACAGCCCCCTTTATCCTGACATGTATTTATAAGTCGTGATATTAATTTAAGCCGTCTGTTCAAATTCCAAAAAGTCACTTCTAATATTAGATCCTTGAGGGTTTGTTTTTTCTTTCCTTCACAAACTTTTTTTAACAAACATTGATTCCCACGCAGACTCCTTCTAATCCTCGGGTCTTGCTTATTTAAACTGCCAAACACACAACTGGATGGAAGCCCAATGTTTTAAACCTAGAAGGGGAATTAAAGTCACACACTAGTGAGTCCCCTGTCAGACACACACAGAGGACTGATGTAGTCCAGCTGGGCTGCTGACTTCAGGCAGTGAGGATGCACGCACATCAAGCCTCATACCCACACGCCCTGCGTGCGTGCTCGCACACACTCACACACACACACACACACACACACACACACACACACACACACACACACACACACACACATACACATCTAGCCCTTTCACACACACACAATCACACATACCCCCACCCCCCCACACACACAGACACACACACTCACACACACACACACACACACACATCTAATCCCTTCACTCCCCCCCACACACACACCCATAAACACACACACAAACATACACACACACACACACACACACACACACACACACACACACACACACACACAAACACCCCCCCCAACACACACACACATCTAGCCCCTCCCCCCTCACCCCACCCCACACACTCCCAAACACACACTCATAAGCACACACACACATACCCCCCCCCACACACCCCACCCTGCGCCTCGGAGCAGAGGAAGAGCTCCATCCGGGTGAGGTTCACCAGAGTCAAAAGAGCATTTCACATACTGCAGTAGGCCCGCAAAATAAACAGAGCTCTCAGCTGCAAACTCTCAGATGTCCCTTGCACAAGGCCGCTGCCACCCGACCTGGAGCAGGGGGGACACTTTATTTTTGAAAGCTTCTCACTGACATCTCAAGTGATTCAGTTTTTTTAATTAGAATCTAAAATAATAAACTACAATTAAAAAAATGTATAAATGTTTTTTTTGCTTTTTTAAAAAGTAAAATGATAATGTAAATGTATGAATGAAGAAGGCTTTTTGTAAGGTTTGTGTTCTATGCTGCATAGATCTCCTTAGACACATGTATGCATCTTTTATTTTCATTTTATTGCCTTTGTATTTTCTGAGGTTTTCACAAATATCTGTTGGTCACATGTAGCTTACACAACTGCACTTTACACTTAAGAATGTATACAATGGGGTGCATATGCAATTCCAAGTACAGGTTAGCACAAATTATTTCACCGGAAAATGTGTGCCATGCGGTTACAAATTCAGAGCAGTTGATGTCTGAGAGACTGTTTTTAAAAGCCATGTGGGTGACACTGCAGGAGATGTGACGTTTGTGATGGCATGGCTGTCCGCATCTGTCACTGTCACTGCTGCGTTTGTGTATATTTGTGCCGTAACTTGATTCAGAATCAGGCTGACATGCACCTCAGGGCATGCTTTTGAGATTCTCCACACCACAGCCGTAAATCTGGACAGTGATGCTTTAGAACTGAGAGGATAGCCGCTCTGCTTGACAAGCACACTAGATTTAACAGTCCTGTTTGTTTTCTTGACTTATCTTGCAAGATTAGCCGCTCTTTGACAAGCACACTAGATTTAACAGTCGAGTGTATATCTTGACTTTACTGGTGAGCAAACTGTGCACCCTAACCCTAACCCTACCCCTATCTCTGTACATGCGCTACACATCTGTGTACAAGCTAATGTTATTGTCCACAACCTGGCTTTGATTTACTTCCATCAGCTAAGTTGGTCTTTTAAAGCTGAAACAGGAGACACACATAATGTGTCAAGTCGTTTTTGAGTAATTCAAGAGCTTGAGAGTCAACTGTGCCAGTGTTAGCCCTGGACCGTGTGATTGGCTGGACACCCCCACCTTGTCCACAAGCGGCCATTCATGGCGAACACATGCTGAACATCCCTTTCCAAAAGTGACGTGCGTCGGCCTAAAGTTACCACTGTGTCCGGATATATCTGTATATGTCGATGGCTGTTTCTCAGACATGTCAAATATGTTTCGAGGTCCCGTAAAGCCTATTGGAATGTCTATAAGGTGTTCTGTCTGTCTTTCTCTCTCTCCTCTCCACCTCCCCTCCCTCAGGTAAGATCCTAAACCCCACTATTGTCTCTGAGGTCCTCTTCTGCAGCTGGGTCCAGAGTCTGCCATGAAAACGAATGAGAGGTACAGTCCTGTCCCAAGCAGTGACAAAGAGGTGGATATCATCGATATAAAAGGCATCGAAGATATCGGATATGTCCAGCAAGATGCCATAGTAAGTCATGCATTTAGCTCAGCCAAACTTAAATCTGGAATGCAGGAATCAGCATGTGCAGTATGTGTCAAGTGATTAGTGGTATATAAAAACACTTTCACAGTTGAAGGGTTTGCTGGGATTGTCCTGGGTTTACAGCTAGTGAGGCATGTACTGTAGCTCCTGGATATATGCATAGCTTGTGTCTCGCTGCTCGACTGTTTTACAGTGTTTTGTTTTACTTATTTATTTGAAATGGACAGATCCACTGGCCATGAATGACAGTTGCCAAGTGTGTTATTGCGTTACATTTATGGCTCTCTCTCTCTGCGGTGTTGAAGCCACTGTGAGACTGTTTCCATACATCATCACTTTAGCTGAGGTTGATTTACACATTCAGGCAGAAGAATTTAGATTGTGACCAACACTTATACTGCAGTAAAATTCAATTCAAATACTTTAAAGTGTTGTTTTTCTCTCTCTAAAGGCAAGTGCCAAAATACAAACTCAAAACATAAACAGAATTTAAATTAACAGGACTGTTGTAAATTAAGTTTGAATTTTTAAGTATTCTGGCTGACATATCAAGGCTGTTTCATAATTACTCACCATAAAGTTCTTAAATGTTAGCATGTTTATATGTATTCTGTTCACACATGATTTGCAGATCAATGAGGCAATCCACTTGTGGGTTCGTCTCTGTAGAAAAACAAATGGCTTCGTTCTGATGAGACAGTTTTATTTGATCCTGAGGCATTTCCAGTTAGCTGCATCCCTGGGAATGCAATTCTGTGAAGGACGGGACCCGAAGTCTCACAGACAGAAAGTAATAATGATCATTATACCCGTGCCACAAGAAACAGCTCAATCAGCTGTAATGACCGAATGCTAAGAGCATTTCGAAGTCACTGATGGTGCCGCTGTGTCTAGACACACCAGGATACCTCAGTCCTTCATGACACAGTATGCCAGGGCAAGGTTGTGTGTCACAAATACCAGTACCTCAGTACTGTCTAGGTGTGGGCAATGTAAATGGTAGAAGATATAAACAATATAAATCTGGCCAGTGATAAAGATTCCGGTTATACCGTCCAACCGCAATAGCACCTGCAAATGACAGTGATAAAATGATTAGAATGGTTTACCATTGTTGAGCAGGAACCACAATGTCCCAACTGAATGTTTCTCTATGTGGACTTCAATTAGTATTTAAAAACCTTACTAGATTTGAAAATAACTCGCCAACCATTTCACCTAAGACAATGACTTTATTTTGGTATGTCGGTGTCACAGAGGCATATCAGCCCAGCCCATAAACACTCATTTGTAGCACAGCATTAGTAAATGTAAAAACTGGAATTATGAATTGTCAATATCTTGAACCGAGAAGGTGGGAACGGCACAAAATATGTCATGTACAGTACAATCAGACACAGACTCTGGAAACATGCCAAGTACCATGACAATTGGCACATAGGGGGCACTGTATTTTTACAAAATGACATTTTGGCTATTATCTGGAGAATGCTATGGTTTGAAAACATTCTTTTTATTAAAATTCTACAAACACCCATTCAGACCGACTTTCAACAAAAATAATTTCACACAAATTTAAAAGCAATGAAAGTGAAAGTACACAAACTCGTCAGAGGGTGTTCATCCAAATCCCACAAAATTTGTATGCATCATCTTCAGATGATGACAACAAAAAGTTATGAAAAGATATATCTTGAGATGAGCTGTTTCAAAGTTACACCACAACCAAAATTGAACACATAGGTTATAATAGCTTGACAGTCATTACCTTGGCTTCTAATTGCCTGCATTTTATAAAACTTGACACATTACATCTACACAGCAGTCCTAGCATGCACACCAAATGTTGTGAAATTTCGTCATGGGTCCAGTGTTCTCCCTCAAAGCTAGAAGTTCAGAAAAGGTTTTCAATAAATAACTCGCCAACCATTTTGCCTGATATAAGGAATTTATTTTGGTATGTCGGTGTCACAGAGGCATATGAACCCAGCCCATGAACACTCATTTTTTAGCATGAAATGGGATTTTGAATTTCCAAAATCTTGGATCAAGAAGGCAGGAACTGATTTGTCATGTACAATCAGCAAGACAACCTCTAGAAACAAGTACTATGACATTTCATGCATAGGAGGGGCTGTAATTTTACAACATCACATTTTGGCGATTATCTGTAGAACGATATGGTTTAAAACCAAAATTGTCCTTAAATTCAAATGAAAATCACCTCTTCATGCCCACTTCCAAAGATGAAAATATTGAAATACAAAAACAAAATCAAGTACAAGTAAGAAAAACCTGTTATCACTGCTTGTGGCTATATTTGTTATTGTTTTGCCTGTCATGGTGATTGGACTGAAGTTGTGATGCCAAGCTGGAGAGTAGAGCTACAAAATTCAAAAGCCTCACACCAAACATTGCGACCTGATGTTTCATTCAAGGCAGTTTTCCTGAGCTAGAGGTGAGGACTCCACATACACAGCTTTAGTCAAGGACACACCAGGGCACCCCAGCCACAGTTGAGCTACCGGAAGGATCTGTCCTATTCTGAAGGCTAAAGTGCATTGTAGTATTTCCCATTGCAGTGCTTTTGTTAAGGCAGCCACTTCACAACACATCCCTTCCATCTTAACTAAGTTGTCCTAGTAGAACATGAAAATTTGGTGATGAAACTGTTAAAATGGTGTGTGACAGTAGACACTTCACCAGTTCCCTTTTGTCCATACCAGCTAGAAAGCTCAAAACAAATATGATGTAAAGGACTTAAATAAATAATTGTAGAGTGATATATTTTCCAACCATACCCCCTCAAACCTCCATGGATCATCACCACCACCCGAGCTAACAAATCCCCAGTGTATTTCCACTGCATAGTGTTTCTAAAGATTGGTTTGGTTGCTTGGTTAGGCTGGTGGACCAAACTCTATCCCTTCTTGCCAAGAGTCTGGCCATTCTTAATCAACACATCTTTGCTTCCTGGTGGGCAGATACTTCCTGTGAACTTTAAAACTTTTGAGCCTGCCTTTATCCAACCACAAATGCCTGGATACAGGACACATACTTAACCTTAACGCTACAGTTCAACATCATCGCTTTTTGCCCTCCCACCGAGCAACATAGCCCTCCGCCTATTCACTGATTGGTAACCCAAATATTGGGTTGAACCAAGACAAATACAGAAGACAATGTCTGCAACACCAGTAATATGCTCCCAATAATCTTTTAATAGTGATGTTTCAAGCATGTTGCGGAGTTCTTCATCTTCTTAATTGTATACGCCTATTCTGTGGTCAAACACCCACACTTTAGATAAGGAAATGTGTGTCTTTTGCTTTGCTTTACTTGAACCAAGACTTAGTGAAGTTGCCTGACTTAGTACTGTAGCAAGGTCCAAAATATTCAGACGAGGTACTGTGGCTGTGCTAGCCTCACGAGTGCTTGCTAGCACCTGGGAAGCAGTCTGGGTGTTTTAGCTGTGGGGTGATGTCGTTCACCACATCCTTATGTTTCCACTGAGAAGTGAACTCTGCTCCATCTTCCTGCTCTCCAGCAGTCTGACACATGTTCCCTACTGGGAGCAGCCAGCGGTTTACAAGGCCACTTTTGTTTTGTTTGAAAGATGTGTATTTTCTGTAAAAAAAAAAAAAGCTCACTGGCTAAAAATAAACAGCTAGCAGACACTTTTTTTCCCAGTGTTATGTAATGGGCTAAGATTGTGTTCTCTGTTGTGTATTCTAAAATAAATATGTGTCTGCGTGCTGAAATATGTTTTGCTTTTGTCACATACATTAGTCAGTGACAATAGTTATTTTGTCACCTCCTAACAATACAGTAACACATTTTTTCTTGCAAGAATGGATGATTTTCATTTTAAAGTTTAAATGAAAAAAGTGGTGAAGGATACAGCCTTAAAAGCATGTCATTTTAGGTTATTTCAATATATGTAAGGCTATCTATCTAGTAGTTTAACTTTTTTGGAAGCAGTTTACAAGTTGAGGTAGAATACTACTGCAATAAATTGGACATTAAAATATCTGGCAAAGTAAAATAAAGTGCAAATAATGCAATAAAGACTTTTTTTAAATGGAAAAAGGATGGAAGAAGCATATGGATGGAGTAGATAGATGGATAAATGAATGAACATACAAATGAATGATGACATAGCACTACATTATAAAACATTTTGTGCAAAAATATTTGCCTTTACAAGACAATGGATTGTATTAAAATATAGGGAGGCCTTCTGGATCATTTCAAATTCTGATAATGGCTAGCAATGACCTCACTTTCCATGACAAATTCTTAAAATAATCTTCAATATTTATTCACAAGTTCTGTGACACAGCTAGACTGTTGAAAAGAAGGCTCTTGCAGTCAAATGTCAATAGACATCATAGGGGTCTGGAAAAATATTTGAAGTATTCACAGGTCAACATTAATACCATGCTCCTTCATGGTACATTGAAAGCTAATCTAGCTGGGAACACTTTCTCTGTTCTTTAGGTCAAGTTACATTCTACTTAGGGATCTAGATGATGTAGCTACTGGTGTCATGGCACTGTCAGAGAAGGCTGTTTGTCAACAGTTGTTGCCAGTTTCTCTCTCTCTCTCTCTCTCTCTCTCTCTCAGTCTGTTTCAAACACTCTCTCTCTTTCTCTCTCTCTCTCTCTCTCTCTCTCGCTCTCTCTCTTTCTCTCTCACACACACAGCAAGCACACACACACACACACACACACACACACACACACACACACACACACACACACACACACACACACACACACACACACACACACACACACACACCATGACTCAAATCCTGACTGAAGGGATTGAATGTGTATGTAATCAAAGACCTCCATATGTCCAGATACTTGTATAGCCTGAGAAGCCTTTGGACTGTCCTGTGTGGTGGGCCCTTAGTGCTGTGTCAGTGCACCCCCAACCTACCCCCCCAACACCACCACCACCACCACCACCTCCTCCTTCTCTGCCTGCCACCACGTGGACTCACCTCCGTCAGTGTGGCACTTCTGCTCCTCGGTGCTCAGACGTGCTGCCAAGATGGGGCACGTTTTCGCGGAGCGCTCTCTGCCCTGTCTTAGGGTAGAGGAGGAGTGTGGGGGTGGAGCTGTTTATCTTGCTTAGGCCACCCTGACTGTTACAGTCAAGTAATCCGTCCCAGCCTGACCTCGAAATTATTTATGGCCACACCACAACGCTGACTATGAAGTTTGCTATTTAGTTTTGTTATTTGCCTTCTCGAAAATGGAGAATACTTAAGCAGAAGACCCACCATGTAGATAGGGCACCTTGAAGCATTTCAATGCACAGCTTTATAGTTTCTTCTAATATTAGCTGTTGGCTTGTCTGACACTTCTCAAGTAACAGGGAGGTCTGCGGGCGAGACGTTGGGCTTGCTTCAGCCCTGCGAACGGACAGAGTGAGACAGACAGACAGACAGAACGGGAGAGACAGAAAGCAAGAAAGGAGCAAGGTCGAGGCAAGACACTTGTGTTGTACAGGGCAGCTGTCAAGACGTAGCTATCTGGTAGTAATGGGAAGATGGCTGGGATAGCAGCCGACAGCCCTGGGACTCCGAGTGTAAACTCAAGGCCCTTACATTACCTGAGGGACGTGATTCTTCATGGCAAATTTAATGTGAGTGCACTTGCCTGTCGCCTGTGTTAATGTGTGCAGCGGTACAAAGCTTCGGCTCCGTTTTCAGAAGGTTGGCCTCTCAGCTTACCTCTGCGTATGACTTGGCAATGGTACCATACGTATGAACCTCCTACATTGGTCAGTTTTGTAGAGATTTTTTTTTTTGTTGTCTTGATGATGTTGATACAATCTAATGTTAATCCATAATCAATGGAATAGTGGTATTACTCTTTTTCCCAAAAACTATTTTCTTAAGTTTAAACACAACATAAAACCATAGTGTGGTAGTATTTCTTGTGCAAAAAAAAACACCAAGCCTGGTTTCTCATAGATATTTAACATGCTTCTGATATGGCTCTGGAATGCGAACAACCCTCACAGCAGTTCATACTTGCCTCACAATCCTCTGTATGGTTGAACGACTCTAGTCACAGGTTTCAGGGGACGCAGTGTTGACAGGAAAAACACAGTCTTGAGGAGAGAGAGTGTACTTCATTTGCTCATTGGTCATCACAGGCGCCACCTCAAGTCATCTTGTGATTAGACCGCTTGTTATTATTTGTCCAAAGCCATCAGTAATGAAACCAGAGACTCTGTAGAAATGTAGCCTTTCCACAGTCTCTCTCTCTCTCCTGTCAGCCACGCTGCCACTGTTGCTTTAGTATGTATTGAATGCCAGTGGTCAAGAAAATAAAACAAGGAGAGTAAATGTCAAACTAGGTCAAAACAATGTAAATGCGCAGTAAGTGTGTCCTTCCCGTTTCATATCGCTATTGAAATAGCAAACCAGCCAGCTCATAGCTATCAAAATACTTGAGCTCATCTGTGGGGATATTTGACAATATTTTCAATTCTGATAACATAACACAATCTAAAGTATGCTGCCAGAGTGACCCAGACTGAAACTAGCAGTTGGCTTTGCAGGGCTGAAACTCGCTTATCTGAGGCATAGTTTGTCCCTATGGCTTTTTCTTCAAGTCAAGCCATAATAGTCATGTCCCTTTTGCACTGTATAAATATCAAAGATTCCCATGCCAGGGCTAGTTGTAGCACACAGACATTCTCCGCATAGCGTTCCTATCTTGCATGTCTCTTCTGTCAGGCAGTCCTGTGCTTCCTAGAAGGTCTTTTATTGCACGTACTTGTCCATTTTTTGTCATCAAAGCTTATTAGGATTTGTGCGTTTTGGTCTTTTTTCTGCAGAAGGTGAATATCATGAATCAATTGGTGCACAGAAAAGATTTCAGTTATCAAGTTATCTGTAAGGACGGGGGATTTTGGTTGATGCATACAGTAACTTTTATATCATTCTTGAAACATTTGCTGATTTAATGAAATTTGATCACAGGTCAGCTATTCTGTAACTACTGAAATTGCAAAACAAATTTCTTAAGATGTCACACAACATCCAATTGGAAACCATGATAACTGAAATCAAGCCAACATGTATTTCAAACCAGGCTGCGATATAGACAAAGTGCACCATTACCCATGTTCTCACTGAGCTGAAAGGATTTATGTACATGGAAACATGCTTACTCATGTGACCATTCTCACATACAAACATCAATGCTAAGAAGACACACAAACATGCAGATAAACTAACTGCAACCCACTCTCACAGAGAAACATAAATGTTCAAAGGACACACAGACATGCAGGACAAACCAACCCCAAACCCTATTCTAACGCCCCTCTCATCTGGGTCACCTGCAGATCCTAAACTCCCTCTTGCCGGAGGAGAGCTTGCATTGCCGGCATGGCCTCTACTTCCAGGATGGGCTGCGGCGGGTGGACTACATCCTCACCTACCACATCAAGAAGCCCAGCAGCTCGCGCTCGCGCCGCTCCTCGCGCCTCACGGATAACGCCTTCACCCGGAGCCTGCGCCGAGGACGGGCACAGCCACCCCCGCCACCACCGCCTCCCCCCGCGCCACCCTCTCCTCTGCCCAAAGGAGACGCTGAGGCGGGGGGCATGGCTGACCACAGCCTGGACTATCACGAGGATGACAAGCGCCTACGCCGCGAGGAGTTCGAGGGCAACCTGATGGAGATGGGACTGGAGCTGGAAAAGGATGAAGATGTGAGTTGTTTCTTTTATGCTCACTTTTCTTCTTCTCCTTCTTCTTCTTCTTCTTCTTCTTCTTCTTCTTCTTCTTCTCATTCTTTTTCTTTCTCTCTCTCTCTCTCTGTCTCTCTCTCTCCTTCTCTCCCTCTCTCCCTCCATTTTGACATTTGTCCTAAGGTTAAAGAAGGCACTCAGCCAGAGCACTGTCATGACTTTTGTTTGGCCTGAGCAACAGTGGGATCACAATGATAATTTGTGTTTCAGCTGAGGTTGGCTAGTTTAACATCTGTGCCAGCACTGTGAATGCACTGCCAATGGTGATGTCATACTAAAAGCCCAAAACTGACTTGTTGTTACCACATAAAAAGCACAGGCATTTTCTTTTTCGTTGGTATCAGTCACTGCTTGTTTTTCTCTTTGTTTAAATACGCTCCCTGCTCGACAATGGTTACTTTTCAGGCCTGTGATCTTTTTCACAAATTTCACCATGAACCTGCCATGTAGATGGCGGCTCTTTGACTCTGTGCAAGTCAGCTCTGCTCAGGGTGTGGGAAACCATTTAGTGGTGCCTCGGCTTGACCCGCAAAACTATACAAGCCTATCAGTTGCCCCAAGTGCTGAACATGGCAAGATGACAGCTGTCAAGAGGGATCTCTTACCCCCTGAGATCACGCCGTGAGGATCGGCCTGCCTCGCGCCGCCGTAAGGGGGTCAGAGCACCGAAAGGAGGCCAGCTGGGATTTCAGTTAAGCCGTGTGCTGCTGCTCCAATGATCACCTCATCATCATCGCACGTGTCCAGTGTCTGTGCCACAGGGGACACAACGCACATGCATGGTGAAGGGGCTTCCACACTGCCCCAACCAACACCCAACATGGCATGTTGGTGGCACCTTTACATTTTTACATTACACTTAGCTGACGCTCTTATCCAGAGCAACTAACAGATATTTACAGGGTTTTAGTTACAGTCCCTGGAGCAGTGTGGGGTTAGATGCCTTGCTCAAGGGCATCTCAACCATGGGTAGGGCGGGATTCGAACCGGCAACCTTCCGACCAAGACCAACGCCCCAACCTCTAGGCCACAGCTGCCCCCCACTGCACCTGGCAGGTGGCAGTGTTTGGAATGTTCAGTAAACCAGATGCTAGTTTCACACTGTCTGTGTTTGTTAGGAGTTTGTTGGCATTTGTTGGGGCATTGTGCGAGCACCTTTAGATACAGTAGATATGACTCTTCAAAGCCAACTCTTATGTGCAAATCTAGTACCGACATGCTTTTTTCAACTTTTCTTCACCCTGTACCCTTTTTGCAAACACATACTGCAGATGCTTTGTCATACATTGCGTCTTTACATATAGGCTGTTCCTATCAATGCATAGATTATTCATGTAGTGCATACTGTAGATAACATTATAGACATTATTTAACCTGTACTGGCTCACATTGTTTGTCTATTTTATCAAAGATTAAGTGCGGTCTCTTTTGAAGGCAGCGCTATTTGCTAAATGTAGAGATTGTGTACAATCACTGGCAAAAAGTCAGATTCTTCTAAATGTCAGAGTAGGGTTCGGAAAGATAATAGCAATGTTACAGGCCTGAGTTTGGAGTTTATTGCAACTTAAATGATGGGTGTGAAAGTCTTTGAGAAGTGCTTCCCATTCTCCCTTAGATATTAGAACCTGACCCACCGGTTGACATTTGCTGGGGAGATTGACCCCTTAATTAGCCTGCATTTTCTCAGCAATTACACAGCAGCCACTGGACCCCATGCCGTCTCGCTTTTAACTCGCCGTCCAAGTGTTTGTGTTCTCTGTCGCGAGAGAGAAACACTGGCTAATCTGCTTTGATTACTTTTCAGCGGAAGCCAAGGAGTCATGTTTAGGTACTTCATCAGCCCCCGCCCTTCATCTGGGCCTGTGATGAGAGGAGCAGTTGATTAAAACAGGCGGCCTGTGTATTATAGATCATTAAGAGCTGTGTTGACATACACTAATCTGTGAAAAAAAGGCGCTTAGCGAGACTCGCTTACATCTGGAACGCATTTCCAGACATTTATGGGGTACACTGTACAGGATGAAGATGTTACAGCCTAGTTAATTGGAACGCTTCCTCAATTAATTAAGTCCTGCAGTGTATGGTGAAGTTTGCTCTTTAAAGCCAAAAAATTGCATTTACCACCTGTAAACTAACAGTATTTGTATTTTTATTATTATTATACAACAATGATTTTATTTTATATATACACATTTGTTAATGCATAGGCTTTTGTGCCTTTGCTTTAGTTTACAACAGTACACATATTCTCTCCTCTCTCTCTTTCTTTCTCTCTCTGTATCTCTGTATCTTTCTCTCTCTTCTCTTCCCTTTTTCTCTCTCTGTCTCCCCCTCTCTCTCTCTCATCCTCTGTCTATTTTAAGATATCGGCCCTGATTTAGTTTTTATTGAGCTTACTCAAAAGGAGGGGTTTGTTATTGTTGCTCCGCACTGTTTACTGAACTGTCATCCGCCCCAAATGCATCGCTCTTACTCATGGCAGAAGATAAAGCCCATGTATTTGTTATTTTAGGCTACTTAAACATTCCCTTCATAACTCTGCTTTTGGCTGGATGTTTGTTTGAGATGGTGTTGGTCAAGAAGCGGAGAGGACGAGAGGGAAGAGTGTGAGGGATAAATCAGTGACCTTGTTTGACATCTACATAGAGTCATTTGCACTTGATTTAAAGAAACACAGAGCCAGGGACCGCACTCCAGCCCTACTGACAAAAACATCCCTGACTGTGGCATTCACTGTGGGTGGGATCAAAGGCTTTTTGATGTTTACCTTCAACTGGCATCTCTGCTTTTAACCCACTAATGTCCATCAGACAGTCAGTTTACTTCCTCATTCAGCAACACAGTGGACCAGCTGTGTGTATCATATGTTACATGTTGTAGTAGGTGGTTTAGTAACTAACCCAGCTAAGTGAGCTCAATGTAAGTGGTAAACCTTCTAATAAATGAGCCCTGTGTCATTATTGTACCAGAGGAATGGAGCCATGCGAGTGCTCTATCAAGGCCAATTCATAGTCCAGGCAGCACGTGTCTGACGATAAAAAAAAAAAAAACAGTTATTGACAGATGACGCAGCACTAGAGGATTTCATAGTTCTGCACCAGTGACAACAAAAAATATTATTTCCAAAACTTCTTTAAACCCATCTTAACAAGTCACATGTCACAAGTGACCATGGCAACACTCCACAACGTTGAGTTGTTATCCAGTCAGAGTATGTGACAATGTCTTAGCCATTTAACTTTGATGTATGTGACAAGTTGTGCAACACCCTAGCAGACAGAAATGTTGTCTCTTTTACATCATATACTGTTGAACAAAACTTGTCACCTAGACTGTAAATTGGCCTTTGGCTTAACACTTGCCCTGAGTTAATGTACCTAGGTAAGTATATACACCTGCTTTCTGGAATACCCCCTAGGTAGCTAGGTCTATATCACGAAGAGTTCATACACTATTTTTCAAACATATTGGTCGCAATCACTATAAATTATTATTACTGTGACTGTATTAATTAGTGATTTGCATTGTCATTTGTCCTTTGCTTGATATCCCGCAGACAAAAACCCCTGGCGTTGGCTTTGTGAAGATCCATGCTCCTTGGAATGTGCTCTGCCGAGAGGCAGAATTCATGAAACTTAAGATGCCTACCAAAAAGGTAAAAGCATTGTCGCCTATGAAACTGTCACTTCCTCAAACCCTAAAAAGCAAGCTTGCCTCTCTCTCTCTCTCTGTCTCACACACACAAACACACATACACACACACTGCTCTCTAAACCCCCATATGTGGCCTAATGACAAACCCATTTTTGTGGGGGGTGGTGGACTCTTTTATTCAGGTTTATGAGGTGAAGCAGAGCAGTAGTGTTGTGGAGAAGATCAACACGTTCATCCACAAAGTCACCGACCCACTCCACCCAAACACAGAGGAGAATAGGACCCAGAAAGTGAAGCACCTCTCGTACCCGTTCTCCAGGGAGAAGCAGCACCTGTGAGTCCTCGCCTGTGCTCATCAACGTGCCGCAAAACACTTGGACCGTTGCATGGAAAAGGCAGTAGGACATGTTGCTGAGGGTGTTGGTGTGGAGTGTGGCATTAACTTACTATAACTAACTGGCCAGACAAGATGTTATTACCATGTGCTTCTGTTTGTTGTGTTTGTTGTCAAGATCCTTGTCAAGATTAGGTTTCTCTTTTTTCAACCTTAAAATAATCATTTCAGTGGTTCAGCAACTTGTAACTGGGCAAATGGCACTTCTAAATTCACTTTGCCACCCTCCATGGGCTGTAACCGCACTAAGTAAGTTTGGAGGAGCAGGCTGCCTCTCTGTAGTTTGAATGAAAGACAATTTTGCTTTCAACCTGTAGGATGACTAAAGACGAAAACTAGCCAAGCCATTATAACCCACAGCCCTACAGAGACACTTTATTTGTATTAACCTAAATTATGTTAGCTTAAGGTTGGGCAGGATGCTACTGAAGGTGTTTAATGCATAACGGTTTCACTAAGCAGAAAACCACACTGTTGTTCTTCCAACAGGTTTGACCTGTCAGACAAGGACTCCTTTTTTGATAGTAAAACTAGAAGTCAAATAGTAAGTATGAGAACGATTCCATTTCTCCAAAAACTGTAGCTCTTGCTCTGTTGCTGTGCACTGATTATAGTTGTGGAAACTTTAGTATCTCTATCTAGCGCTTTATTTGAGACAGTCTGCTAGAACGTATAACTGATGTTATGGAATAAAGCTATTTTATATGTGTTTTACTTCCTCAGGTATTTGAAGTCTTGAAACGCACTAAGTGCACTAAAGCCAAATATAGCATGGGTGAGCTCATTTTATATATTTTGCACTAAAACGGGTTTAATAGTAAAACTCAGTTTTTGAATGCCTGGGTATCTCTGTGCAGAGATTGTGTGTGTGTGCGTGTCTGTGTGTGTGTGTGTGTATGTGTGTGTGTGTGTGTGTGTGTGTGTGTGTGTGTGTGTGTGTGTGTGTGTGTGTGTGTGTGTTAGCCCCCACGTGAGTGTGTGGACAAGTGGATGAAAGCACTGAGGAATGAGCATATTAAACACAGGAATATTAACATAAACTCAGGCTTTCTGCCCAAAGTGCTGCTCTGAAAAATGTACCACTGGGTTGTCCCTAACACCCACGCTATTCTCTGTGCCATTTAATATGTCCATAAAAGGGCAAGGGGAGAATGAGCAGTGACGTGCCAAAAGCAATAAACATAATCAAAGGCATTTACCTATTAAAATAGGCTAAGCTAAGCTCATGTCATCGTGGTCTCTCCCTGCAGGGATTACCAGTCTGCTGGGTAGTGGGGTGTACATGGCTGCCTACCCCTTACACGACGTGAGTATCCCTGACAGCCAAGTCTCGCAACGCATGTTGGAGCTTGTGCTGTTATTATGCTTGGAATTAATGCAGTTAATAAAGCCCTAGTCAGCAATCTGATTAATATTAATAACAAATTAATATGTTATCTCAAATGCTAACGTGCTGTAGTGTATCAGTCTGTACACTGAGGGAATTTCAGTGTATTTTCTGGCTGACTGCACTTACACCCACAAGAGACCAATCTTCAGTTGTGTTAAGCTCGTAACTGTGTATTTACCAGCTCAGTGGAGAGGATGTGTGTGGAACTCATTGCCCATGAGAACCAGTTTTTAATGGCTACATTATTAGCTCTGTTACTGGCAATGATAAATGAATTTCACTCCCCCCAAAACAAAGAACCTCTGCTGTTTGTTACAGGGAGATATAGATGGTGAGAATGTGGAGCCTAACGACAGGAAGGTAAGCACACAGCACATATACTCACATGTTTCACAGTTCTACCCTACAAAGGCAAAGTGCGTTAAACTATGTGAACAGAGAAACTGAGAAAAATGCCTTTCATTCTGCCCAGTCAAACATGCTGTACATATTATAGTAATAATAAAAGCTGTGCCTTCTTAATAGCGAGAAGCAAGACATTTATTTACAAGACAAATGGGGGTGTTATAAAGTCAATTTCCAGTCTACACTCAGTTTGGTAAAATATGTAGTTACTGCTCTTTGGCTTTGTGGGGCAGAGTAGCCTAGTAGACATACCTGGCAACACGTGACTAGCTAAATTAGATTATATTAGATAACATTAGAAATCTTTCATCTTTGGCCTCACAAAACATGAAAAGACACATCACATATACACTGATACATAAGACTTTGCAGCCAATGCAGCAGACCCACAAGATGCTTCTCAGTCCATTGGTATACAGACACATGAGGGAGAACTTAGCGGTGTCAGTCAAATGTATAGACTTGATTATTAATAAAGAAATTTGGACCTTGTAAATGACAGGAGATTACTGAGGCAACATGAGATGGGGTGGGCAAAAATGGGTCAGAAATATGGGAAAACCCCAGGAAAAGGGGAGAGCTGGCGGCGGTGGATAGACAAGCATCTTTATGTACAGTATGGGAAGGGCAGTCAGCAACGTTTAATCAAAACAGAGGAATAAACCTGACGAAATGGATGTTACTGTGGAGGTAGACAACTTGGCCCCTGGTGAGCTGATACTAAAACTAGAGCACACAAGCAACGAAGACCTTTCACACCCTTACTGGACACCGTGTGTGTGTGCTGGTGTAATAGCCGAAAATTAAATTTAGTCTGTTACTTTTTTTGTCAAGGAGGATGACTCAATAGAATTAATTAGAATAGAGTAGAATCTTATTTATATTGTTTATGAATGCATAGATTACATAATTATGGTGTGCAATTTACATCTTGAAGTGGTATTGTTGTGTCAGTGGGCCCTCGAATAAGGATTCATTTTGTTCAGTGACAGTGAATGGAATTAATAGGCCTAGGCTACGTATACATAATATATAAGGTATGTGTATGTATGTGTGGTTACACTTTATTTCCTTGTCTCTGTTACACTGTTTCTGCATTATAAAGTACAGTGTAACAAAGTTTGTAATAATATGTAACATTATGTACTTACATTGTACTGAGTTAGGGTTAGGATTAATGGTAGGTACAGTGAAAGTGCATAACATTACATATTGTTACATTTAGATACACTCTAAAGGGAACCATAAAATAAAGTGTTACATGTTACATATTTATACAGTATGTGTGTGTATCATAGGCTAGCATAGGCTATATTTACATCCAATGGACTGTATAATATATCCACTATATCCGAATTTTGGGCTAAACGTAGCTTACACACTTGCCTTGGGCTTGTCTGACCTCAGCAACAGCATGACTGGCACTAGTAAAAGCAGCTTATGCTGACAGAGTACTCAGCTTGCTTTTAGTGGTTCACTGGTAGTTGATACCAAAATAAAATAAGAGTCCCATGCACCACCTCATACCCTAGACGTTTGCCCACCTGTCTTCAGCAGAACCGAGGACATAAATCCTGTTGAGCCTAAGTGACGGGTCATTTAGACTCAAATGACATAAAATGACATGTCATTTCAGGCCCAAGGGATTTATATTGACAGTTCGACTTAAACGACAAGTCGTCATTTATCTTAATAAATCTCACATGCATTGTGGTTTTTTTCTGTATAAGTTATCTTCATTTTCTTGAATTGGAGTTGCATTGATTGGTTATGCTTGGTGTTTGCTTAGAGTGCAGTTTCTCCTGAAATGTCAGAATAGAATGTGCAGTGGGGATGTGCAGCATGTGGCTTGTTCATCAGGTGGTGATGAATAATTAGTGACGGTGTTATTTTTGATACGGCGGCGTCCCTCCGAATCGCTTTTGACCATGACTGTGAAACCGAAGACTTGTGTCCCTATAGACCAGCTCTGCTGGTAGTGGCTCAGCAGTGGGGGCGATGGAGAGAGAGGGAAAAAAACCCAGATTCGATTTGATCTCCATGTGACGCACGTCAGGGGTGGTTTTCTAAGCTGCTGCTGGCTGCCCTGTGCCAGAGCGTGTGGCAGACGTGTCAAACTGCTATTAATTATACCCGCTCCTTTATGAGGCCCCGGGGGACGCAGCAAGACATAGCTGAATAAGACCGTTAGTGAACGGGCATGACAAGAGGCACTTTGCGAAGGAGATGGCCGTGGGCGACGGGGCAGAGTGCAAAGCCGCAGGCATCTGGACACGAATGACTGCAATGGCCATAAGGAAGAGGCCGTAAGGTCGCCGTGACTTCAGTCTTAAAATTCACCCTGAAACAATGACAGCCCCTCATATCCTTCTTCACAGGGGTTAGTTGCTTTCAAAAATAACCCCATGCTGTGCGTTCATCTTATAGTCCCTTTCTTTTGCCTCTGCTTGTGTGAGAGATAGAAGGCTTACTAGCAGGTTAGTTAGGGGGAGGGTGGCCATGGTTTGGCGTGTATCTGTGTGTGTGTGTGTGTGTGTGTGTGTGTATGTGTGTGTGTGCGCGCGTGTGTGTATGTATCTCTGTGTATGTGAGTGTGTGCGTGTGTGTATCTGTGTTTGTCTTTGTGCGTCGGTGTGTGTGTGTGAGTGTGTGTGTGTGTTTCTGTGTGTGTATCTCTGTGTGTGTGGCTGTGTGAGTGTGTGTGTGTATGTGTGTGTGTGTGTGTGTGTGTGTGTGTGTGTGTGTGTGTGTGTGTGTGTGTGTGTGTATCTGTGTGTGTGAGTGTGTGTGTGAGGGTGTATCTGTGTGTGTGTATCTGCGTGTGTGTGTGTGTGTGTGTGTGTGTGTGTGTGTGTGTGTGAGTGTGTGTGTGTGTGTATCTGTGTGTCTGAGTGTGTGTGCGAGTGTGTATCTGTGTGTGTGTATCTGTGTGTGTGTGTGTGTGTGTGTGTGTGTGTGTGTGTGAGTGTGTATCTGTGTGTGTGTATCTGTGTGTGTGTGAGTGTGTGTGTGTGTGCACCGTGTGCTCTGCTGCGGGTGGGGCGAGTCATGTGGGGCATGCATCTGTGTGCTCTGCGACATGAGCTGTAACTCTAGGAGTGGTGCACACAGATCTGTTTACTACTAATCTGACTGCGGGCCAAGTTTCCCTGGGGCACCCCCTGTCTCTCTGCTCGCTTCTGTCCCCAGGCCAAGGCTACTGTCCACAGCCACATGTGTTCTGCATTGTCCAGTTATGTACGATCCCAAGCACTTGACCCTGGAGTGTTCTCCCGGTGCAATTATTGGTAAAACTCTAAGAATGCATACCTTTTAAAAGGACAAAGGCAATACTAAAAATATAGTGACATTTAAAAATCTTCATACATGGGGTTGCCAATCTTTTCATAAAATACGTGTACTGTAGCATAGATCGATAGCTTATGTTCTGTGAACCAGAGAGTGTGTATGAAGTGTGAATTGTAGCGTGTTCTCCGCTGTGATATATTATACTGTGAATTTTATGGCTTTTTTGAAGCAGCTATATTTAAAGCCACAGTTGTCATGCACAGGGAACTGCTAATTTCAAAAATTAGATCAGAATATTGCTATCATCACAGCAGCAAATTTTCTTCCCTGTTCTTATGCTCTTATTCTGAGTTTGATCATGGGAACAATTATTGACTTAATCACAAAGTTTTCAAAATGTGTTGTTTATTTCTCTAAGGCACTGTCATAAAATGCAGAAGCTAACCTGATGCAGAATAGTTTGTCTGTACAGCCTACAATGCCAAGAAATTAAATAACTTCGTAGCCAGAGTGAGGTGAGGTGTATTGTTACCGGGCAGAAGTGTGTCTGATGGAATGAATCCATAGGGCAACAGTGTGGGAGGACATCGGTGCAAACACGTGCTTATGGCCCAATTGGGAGTGAAAAACACAGCTGTCTCTCTTCGCCGGTCCACCAGCTACACCCTCCCTGTCCCTCTCCCACTCTCCGTCCTGTACGCAGTGTTCTCAGCAAGCCAAACATGACAACAGGCCACAGTACACTGACCCCCTTCCCATCCCCCTTAAAACTATGACTTTTCTCACCACAAAGGTCAAACTAGCAGTGATCAGCTTTCTCCTTGACAATGACATGCCATTTACCCTCTGGGACATGTACATCTATTTTTGCATGTGACTGTTTTTTTTTGTTTTTTTTGCACAGCTTCTGTACGAGGAGTGGGCAAGCTACAGTGTCTTCTACAAATACCAGCCGGTAGGCCTGATCAGGTGAGTCTCAGCTGGTAAAAGACAAATTTTGTTTTCAGGAGAAGACCCTTTTATTTTTACTCATGAAACAAAATATACATACAGATGTACATCTTGACATTGGCAACTGAGCCTTATTTATTCATTTTATTTATGGGTCTGTATCCTGGCAGTGTACCTGAATATTCATTGTATTTTCTTTCAATGACAATACAAGCTATCTATTTACTTTTCTTTCACACTTCTCAGGAAGTACTTTGGCGAGAAGATCGGCTTGTATTTTGCCTGGCTCGGAGTTTACACCCAAATGCTCATCCCTGCCTCACTCGTTGGGGTCATCGTGTTTTTGTATGGATGCGTTACCGTTGACGACGACATTCCCAGGTCAGCCCCTTCCTAGTTACCTAGTTCCTAGTAGGTTCATTTCAAAGCTAAAAAATGCTGGTTTTTAAACAAAGTTCGGAAGAGCTCATAGGGATGACTGACAGCAATTTCCTCACCTGTCTCCCATTTCCTACGCGATTGAAACCCACCGCCTGCAGCTTCATTCATCACCTGTACTGGCATAGCTAATTATCCCTCCTCCTCCCCATACTCCCCCATTTCACTAGTGGCTCTACACTTTCGTTCCCCTTATGAACATAGAGGGTACAAGCGGACATCACTCTCCAGCAATCTCTGCTTAAGGCATTCCAGAACCAAGGTCCGCTACCAAGCCAAACATGCGTTTTTCAGACAGCAAGCATACCTATCTGTGAACTAGTGAACTGTAAAAGGCAGCAAGCTGCAAATGGCTAACCTCAAGGAGTATTCTTAGCTGGAACACGTCTTAAAACATCTGCATGACATTCCTTTGATACACTATCCTCTCCATCCTGGAAATAGACTGTCTAACAATGGATGGACATCATAAAAAACAGCTAAAGGTTGCCATGATAAATAAAGTATTTTCCCCTGACACATAATTCTTTGTAAATGCCATTTTTATGGCACGCCATCACATGACATTATTTGTGATTATCACACCTCTACCTTTCCTAGCCATCTGGCTCCAGACCGGTCTCCGTAGCCATCCACACTTCCTCGGCGCCTCGATAAGTCACCCTGTTAAAGTATTAATGGTGGCGGGGTCAGTCGGCTCTGCCTGGAGCAGCAGTGGTGGAGAAGGAAGCAGGCTGACAGAGGAGAGAGATGAGGGACAAGGTGGTGTGCGAAAGGGAACATCTGGCCCATAATAGAAGGTTCCTCTCTGGTTCTTGTTGATGTCAGGATTATTATGACATGGGGGACTTTTGGGCCATTTGGAAGCACCGCTACACCGTACCCACCACCACAACAGTCAGCCAGAAGCTCTGGTTGCTACGAGTTACTTGTTTTCCAAACGGCAGAATACACAAGCAACTCAGTGGATTAATCTGTCTCCTGATCCAATAATTTGAAGTTGTTTTTTCAGGGTTGTTTGCCTTTAATGTAATAGGACAGTAGAGAGAGAGAGTGACGGGAAATGAGTGGGGGAGACAGAGTAGATAGGATGAGGAAATGACCTTGGGTCGGACTCGAATCCAGGTCCTTGGATTTCTTATTATGGATGTCTCAGCCAGATGCACCCCTGAACACTGCTTCTTAGGAAGCAGGAAAGGGTTTGTCCAGGCACTCCAAAACGTGACAATGAGGAAGAATTAAAAAGCCTTTATTATAACTTGGCTAATTCATGTTTAACCATGTTGAACCATGTCTAATATGGTTCGACCAAACAGATTGAAACAGATTCAGATGGATGGATCGCCAACATCCAGGAGCGTCTGACACTGTGTGTGTTTGTGCCTCTGCAGCATGGAGATCTGTGACGACAGGAAGAGTATCGTCATGTGCCCGATGTGTGATCGGGTGTGCAGCTACTGGAACTTGAGCATAGCCTGCAGCACGGCGCGAGCCAGCCACCTGTTTGACAACCCAGCCACCGTCTTCTTCTCTATCTTCATGGCCCTGTGGGGTGAGATTTCTCCAGACATGTACTGCACACACACACATGTACTCATGCAATCAAACACACACACATATGTACCCAATTGTATGCACACACGCACACATGTATGCACGCACATACATGCACACGCGCGTGCGCGCACACACACACACACACACACATGTACTCACTTGTATGCACACACACACATGCACAAAACACACAATTATGCACACATATCTGTGTACACCTATTTAGTCACACTCTTACTCACACCACTACCGATTGCCCATTCAAACAACTTATCATGTGGAGAGGTATATCACTCCAACCTGAAAAGGACTTTTTCATTGAAGTTTAGTTCCACACTTACCAGTGTTGATTAAGCACTGTATGCAATATCTGTGTGGTTTCACTTATGCTAACAACACACCACATTCTAAGCTAATCCGACATGGACTTTACGTAATGCTCACTGCAAGGGGGTTGGCCGTGTGTTAGTGGTAGTTGTGTTGTTTTTCCTTTTTTGCCATCCTGTACGAGCAACGTGCTTTTGGTTTACCATGGTCTTTGTTTGAACCCTTGCTGAATTGGCTATCGCCTGACACATCTTTTTGGCTTCTCTTCTGTTGCGACCCTGTGTAGTCTCTCACACTGGCAAGGAGGGGACTTGCTCCTTCACCTCCTTCCCCGTAGAGGGAAAAAAAGAGCAAGCCCTTGTGCTAAGCCCAGCGCGCCTCAACTCTGTTCAGTGTCATAGACCCCCAGACTGAAGGCAGGAAGCAGTTGACTTAAGCACTGGACCAGGGCACAAGTTCAGGCAGTCAAGATTTAGATGTGCTTTATTATGACCAGACTGTGTGTGTGTGTGTGTGTGTGTGTGTGTGTGTGTGTGTGTGTGTGTGTGTGTGTGTGTGTGTGTGTGTGTGTGTGTGTGTGTGTGTGTGTGTGTGTGTGTGTTGTGTGTGTGTGTGGTATATGTGTCAGTGTACGTTTTTGTCTGTGTGTAGATGGTTCTGCATGTGTGATGTCTGGCTTTGTGTGTGTGTTGGTGTGTGTGTGCATATAACTGCTGAAGTGTCTGGAACAAATGAAAAAAGACAGCTCCTAAGTTATGTAACTTGGGTTACTTTCCCCCAGACTGTGTTTTGAAATACCTGAGTTGAAGATAAAAATGGCTTTCGTTCATTTTTGTATACTTTAGCACAAAGAAACTCCAAAGACTGACTATTGTCAGATGTCTCATTTTACTTCATATTACTTGTGCATTGCAGGTCCCTTTGTCTCATTATCATCGGTGTCACTGTTATATGAAACTTATTTCCAATTTAGTCATGTTCCTTTCTCACTTGACCATTGATCAAGCTTATAATTAACGTGAATAATTGATTCCTCTTTTTAATTCTAATATTAGACCCTTTTTCCTGTACATAATCTTCCTGTGGAATTGGAACTGTCTCCATGATCATTCATTTCCCCCTCCTTGCATGAAATAGATAACCATATTAATCAAGTATAACCAAGCAAAAACAATTTAGAAACCTTCCTCTGTACCTGCGAAAGACTTGGCAGCCCTGGATTCCAGTGCCTCCAGAGTAGAATCAGAGAGTGTTGAGGAAGGAAGAATCTAAGATCTTTGGTAGAATATTAGCACAGCTGCATGGCAACAACATACGTTTTGTAAAGCTGCTTCCATACTGCCCCAACAAACACCAACATTCTGAAGTTGGTTGCTGTATGCATAAATAGACAATATGGAAGGGGTAACAGCCGCCAAGAATTTGATGGAATGAATCAATGCTGGCAGAGCCGAAATAACTTCCTAATGCGATGCTCTGCCAAGTGGTCTAATTCCATGGAACGCACGCCTCGAAGGCTGTTATCCTACTTATGGCCTGGTTACCACACTTGTGAATTTAGGAAACAAATTGATGTCAGAACATCAAAATTAGACTATAATTTCTTTACAATTAAAAATCATTGTCTGTTGTGCAATGCAATCTGTTGTTAAAAAGTAGAACCCAAAAGCAATCATTAAATTGGTAGTTTTTGATATGGAACGGCGCTTAAACTTAATGCCAGAATTTTAGAACTACTTTCCGTAGTTTAACGGTTCGACAGAATTAATACACACCCCGCCAGCCAATCAGAAAGCAGCCTTCTATTTGACCTGGCCATAATATATAACAGATAACACGTTACATAATTAGCTTTTAGAACAGTAGATCACTCAGATCTGGTACTTCAGTTTGATGTGCTTATCATGAGGTATTATTTGTAAGCTAACCTTACTGAGCAGACCTTGCTAACACGCAGTGCTGACCTTCTGTTATGTATAGTTATACCTGTTAGGTGTTATGTCACTTGACATAATGACCTTAATGAAAGCTGTTGTGGGTTGATATAATGGATGTGCACATGTGTAGCTCCGGTGCCACTCCAGGAGGAGAATACTGCATCTTAGGACTGTCTTGATTTTGTCCTTCAGAAACAAGTAAAATCTGATATGAAGCTGATTTTTTTTTGTATTTGTCAGTTTTAGGAAAAGCAATTCAGAATGTAGTAAGATCTGCCCATTATACGTCTTAAATTAAACTCATTGAAACATTGTCCAATGAAGCCCAATAAAAAAAACATCCTAAGTTCAACTTAGGATCTTAAAGCAAAACTAAATAGTTTTGGTCTTTGGTCACCTTACAGGTTGGAAGTGGAATTGTCTCTCATTCGAACTAGAGAGAGATGGCCCGCTCCTCTAAACTTACTTATTGTGGTTATAGCCCATGGAGGGCAGCAAAGTGAATTCAGAGGTGCCTTTCACCCTGTTACAAGTTGATGAACCCCTGAAATGATTTTGGAAACTTGAAAAAACTACTTAGTGTTGCTTTAAATAAGGTTGCCAAGTGTTCTAAAGAGGTTTCTAGGAGAAACCAAAGTCAATCAGATCTAATCAGATCTTCATGAAAATAATAGACTAATGTAAGACATAATATTTTCCTCTGGGCTGCCCCGAAGATGAGTGTGTGAGTAAACTGTGTGGCAGTGCAGAGTGATGTAGTGTTAGGGCTCATTCACACCAAACACTCTCTGTATACAGCGTGTAGACAGCAAGTGCCCATTTTCTGTCTGTATTCATTTAGAATGCATGTTAACAAATTAGACTATTCACACCGCACTTGTGATCTGAGCGTATTCAAACATATTGAGCGTATACAAGGATATTGTACACGGTTATGTGCTGTACACGGTCAAGTCGGCGTGAATAAGCCCTTACGGTGCTGGTGTTATTGTGTCTGTACAGCGGCCATGTTTATGGAGCACTGGAAGAGAAGGCAGATGAGACTCAACTACGAGTGGGATCTGACAGGTTTCGAGGATGAAGAGGTGAGTCTGAAACTGCGCACCATTCAGTCCTGTATACTGAATGCTGAAAACGTTTATACTGGTGTACTTTAAAAAAAAGTCCTGTTAGAACCAAATACAAAATCTGTTTACATTGGTTTAACTTGCACAGTTTTTACACTATTTTTTTAAGTATCATGTAGGTTTAACTAGCATAAAATTTGCAAGTTCAAGCAGTGTAAAAATATTGATGCAGCACAACATTTTTAAGTATTTTCACTTTTTTTTAAATTATGTTTGGGTTAGTTGGGTCAGTTAAGCTTTCAGGAGATATTTTTAATGAAAAAATCTGGCTGCTAAGAATTAAAGGAGAATGAATTGTGAATTTTAAGAATTGTGAAATGTTATTTTAAAGTCTGACAAAGTAAAGAGTCACATACTTCTAATCCTTGGAAGATTTTCATTTAGACGGTTCACTGAACTTATACTCTTCCATTTTTTTGGCTTTGTAGGAAGCGCTAAAGGTTTGGAACATTTTGCTAAACAAAATACTTTTCTGCTCTCTCCATGTTCTTTTCAAAAACAAATTGTACGCCGCTTTCCTGTCCTTTTATTTCTAAAAGCGCAGAACATCATCCGACCCTCTTAAGATGTTCCCTCTGCCCACCTGTAATGGCTCCTGTCGCCCTCTTTCTAATGCACCCTTTCAGCACATAGCGCTCTGCCCAGCCACACACCGATAATGCCTTGCTAACCGCCTATATTTATGTGCTCGCTTACATTTGTCCATCTCTCTCTCTCTCTCTCTCTCTCTCTCTCTCTCTCTCTCTCTCTCTCTCTCTCTCTCTCTCTCTCTCTTTCTCTTTCTCTTTCTCTTTGTCCCTCTCTCTCTTTCTCTCTCTCTGTCTCTCCCTTTCTCTGTGTCCCCCTCTCTCTAGCTCTCTCTATCTCTCTGTCCTCTCTCTCTCTCTCCCTCTCCCTCTCTCTTTCTCTCTCTCTCTCTCTCTTTTGCTCTCACTGTTTCTGCACCATAACACATGGAATGCTAAACGACAGCTGTTTGACAAATAGCACTTGCACCTAACCTCACCCACAGACCCCTGGCTTGTGCACAGTGAAATCACTTCACTCACTTGCGTAGGATTTAAAACAAAAGTGCCATGTGCTCAAGCCTCAGCTGATCGTGACTGTGGATCTGTTCTGCTGTTCTTTCTTCATGTTGTGGGATATGCGGCAACCTGTTAAAAAATGTATGTACCCAAATTCATATTACGGGATAAAGCTTATTTACAGTAATAAAGACATACACGTCTGGCTAAATTTAATTTATGTTTCAATATTATTTAATCCATTCACTGTAAAAATTGAAGCATGGAGCCAACTTAGAAAAAAATGAAGGCAGTGTGTGGATCTTTTTTACATTGGTTTAAATTAGCAATGCCATGTATGTTCTGAATATACATGGCATAGTTATGTTACACCAACATAAAAAAGATCATGTAACACATTGCTGTAATTGTTTTACATCTGCTCTAGGCTTCACTTTTGACAGTCTATTTAAATTAGACGTATTTAAATGCAAAGATATGTTACATTACAAAGTAATGTAAAGTTGTGATACTGTATGTTCACATAATTACCAGTTCACCTGGGTAATATATTAAACATAATTTACTGTGACTTCAAAAGTTGCTAGCCAGAAAACAGAAACATCCCATGGGAAAGACTGTTGGTCTGGCAAAGACACAACAGTCAGATGTGAGTGAGGCGCTTTAACGAGTTTCCTTGGCCAGCTTTATCTTTAGTGACTCTCCCATCTCCACAGGACCACCCACGAGCAGAGTACGAGTTCAGAGTCATGCAGAAGTCAAAGAGGAGAGAGCTGAAGACACAAAAGGTACATGCACTCAGCACACCCACGTCCAGATGTTACATTCATTGATTTACTTCTCATTAATTTACTAAAAAATGAACGCTGTTCACATCTGTTCTGTACAATTCTGGTAGTGTAATTTAGGTCCTGAAAGTCTGTGTAACATACTGTAGCAACTCATGCCTTCTAATAACATGTTCTTCATAAACAAAACACATACAGTATGTATTTGTGAGTGTGTGTGTGTGTGTGTGTGTGTGTGTGTGTGTGTGTGTGTGTGTGTGTGTGTGTGTGTGTGTGTGTGTGTGTGTGTGTGTATTTATGCCCGTGCGTGTGTGTGTGTGTGCGTGTGTGTTTGTGTTCGTGTGCGTGTGTGTTTGTGTGTTTGTATGTGTGCCCTTTCTTTAAACCCTTTTCTGTCTGTATTCCTAATTCTCTGGGGATGGTTATATGTGTGTGTGTGTGTGTGTGCGTGTGTCCAACCTGACTGGTAGAAGCCATCAGAGATATCAGAGGAACCCAGAAACAAATGGAAGCAAACTGTTCAAACTGCAATGGCTGGGCTTAAACTGGTTTGTTGGTGTCCTCTGCCTTCATGTCTGCCCGCCCTCCCCCACAACCACCCCACACCCCACACCCATCATGCTCCCCACAGCACTCAGTCGCCCATTCCAATCACCTTAATGGAATCCACAGAGCCCTGAGGCACTTGTGTTTCTGTAAAGAAGCATTGCTTTTTTTTTTTAACAAAAATGTGACCAATTCAGATGAAATGGCACTTTGGTCTCAAATGGACAAGAGATGTTGTCATTAGAATGCAGATACTCTCAACAGAAAAGCTCTCAGAGTCCTTTGAACAGTCAAATGCCATTACTGCTCTCAGTGTGCACAAATGAATTATTTCCAAGTGGGCAGAGCCTCGGCTGACTTGAGATCTCTCAGTTTTGTGCGCTGAATTGAAAACTTTCCTGTTTTTTTTTTTCGTTTTTTTTTTTTTTCTTCAGACACACAGGACACTTTACATGCCACACCCATCACTTCCCAGACAATGCACTTATTCACTCCCTTCTTTTCAAGCAGTACTTTGAATGTCCCGAGAATCCCTTTTTGTTTTGCCGGTGGTGCTTGAGAGTGTCATGGTGCATGTCATATTCCTTTGGGCACACTGTAAAAGTGCTGCACAGAACCAACCTAAAGACACTTAAGACAAAATGCTAACTTGGTAAACCAGCCCCTCATACTCTACATTCATGTTGTACAGACGGTCTGGCTGTGCTTCAATTGACATGGTTGTCTCGGGCAGCATTTTGCCGCACTAGTCAGTGAACAGAGGAAGTGTTCGTGAGTGACGACATCGACTTTGTGTACTACATTTGAATTGTAGTGCGTAGGCAGGCTTATACTAGACTCATTTTAAACTACAGCAGAGTCAACACCTCCAGGAAGAAAACATTTCTCAATGCAGCACAGCCAGACCCCCTGTACGAAATGAAGTGTAGTATGAGGGGCTGGTTTACCAGGCTAGCAAAATTCTGCATAGATCTTTTCACAAGGGTTGAACGTAACAATGGCATATATGTTCACAACATACATGCCATTGAGTTAAACCAACATCAACAGAGCCATGAAGCACGTTGCCTTCATTTTTGCCAAGTTGGTTCTATGCAGCACATTTTACAGTGTAGGTTTGTGAGGCTTGCCAGCCAGCATGAAGGCCAGTGTCAACTGGCAGTTTGAAGATGCTGATCCTTCTTTTACATCCGTTCAGGCCATCTCGAGTGCATCGTGTGTTGTGTCCTAGAATTTGGTGAAATGTCCCAAGACGACCCTTCCTAAATTGAGTTTCATCTCATGTGCTGAAATGTCCTAGTAATGGTTGTGTCAGCATCCGAGCATTTGCTTTCTCACTTTGCCTGTTTGAGTTTATTGACAGCTGCTGTAGTCTTCAGTATCAGATATATTAACAGCCAGTCTTCTCTTTTAGGCAGAGAAAGAGAAGCTCACGTGTAAAGACAGATTTCCAGCCTACATGACCAACATAGTCATGATGCTTTTAATGGTAAGGAGGATGTTTTCTGTCATCAAGCTGTTCCTGGTATTTCTGTTGTCATTTTTTTTACGTGGGCAGTGCTGATGAAAATGTTACTTTGTCATGACTCGTACTTCATTTTAGCTTGTTGACTGTGACAGTAATACAGAGACCAATTTTGCCAAGTGCTCTGATATTCTCCTTTTTTTCTGATGCACCTTTGTGTGTACCAGCATTTTTAATTTTACTTCGCAAAATGTGAACTTTTACCAGCCAGGGACAAATAAATGTTAAAGTTCACCAGCCATTATTCACCAGCCATCACCAAATTATTGTTTTGTTTCCAAAACTGACCAGCCACTTTCAGATTTTACTACCATTTAGCTGGTGTCTGGTGCGAATTTCCATTCAGTACCATTTACTGTACTTGTTCTCTCTTTCAGATTGGGGTGACCTTTGCTATTGTGTTTGGAGTCATCGTGTACAGGATATCCACCAAAGCTGCCCTGCACATGAGCTCCAACCCCACCACGCGCTCCAATGTACGGCTGACGGTGAAGGCCACAGCAGCCATCATTAACCTGGTGGTCATCCTCATCCTGGATGAAGTGTACGGGGCCGTGGCGCGCTGGCTCACTGTACTAGGTCAGTCTCTCCACCGGCCCTCAATGTTTTATCCATTTTAGTCAAAGTGTCTGTGGAGCTGGCTGATATGTGTGTCTGGAACTAGCTGGAATGTGTGCTTGTGGAACTAGCTGGAATGTGTGCTTGTGGAACTAGCTGGAATGTGTGCTTGTGGAACTAGCTGGAATGTGTGCTTGTGGAACTAGCTGGAATGTGTGTCTGTGGAACTGGCTGGAATGTGTGCTTGTGGAACTGGCTGAGATGTGGATCTGACTGTGACATGTGCCTTGTTCACTCATAACCTCCTTGCTCAGAGGTGTAGCCTGTCAAAAAGCAATGCAGGCAACTGTTTGGCGCCACTACAGGGCCCCTAAGGGGTTAACAAACCCTAAACTTTAGTAGTGGCAAATTTAACTTCCTATGAAAGTTTAAAAAAATGTTTTGCCTACAGCCCCATTAGACTTTACTCCCATTAGAATTACCTCTGCTGTTCCCCAATCCAAACTCACTATCTTGGGTGACAATTCAAATCTATCCCCAAAACTTACCTGTTTCAAGAACACATCACCTCTTTATACCATAGAGTGTATAACATACCCACTGTACAACATGTCCTTATACCTTGTCTGCATTTGACTGTTTGTTCTGATGTTTGTTTTGCTACCTGTGTCTGTCTGTCTGTTTTCCTCTGTAGCAATGTAGTATGACAAAGGCTACATATTTAATGTGACTTATTATTATTAATAATAAGAATTATTATTATTATTATTATTATTATTATTATTATTATTATTATTATTATTATTATTATTATTATTAGCATAAAGGCTTGATTTTTCCCCAGAGGTGCCTAAAACTGACAAGAGCTTTGAAGAGCGACTCATCTTCAAAACCTTCATCCTTAAGTTTGTGAACGCGTTCACACCCATCATATACATCGCCTTCCTCAGAGGCAGGTTGGTACTGCTACTGTTTAAGCTTTTCATGTGCACTTCATGAATTCCTGACAGGAAGTTCCCTAATCTGTTTAGTCCTTCTCTTGTGTCCTATTAGGCTTGTCGGCCGCCCAGGAAGCTACCTGTATGTTTTTGAGTCATACAGAATGGAAGAGGTAAAACTTACTATTAGTAGCGACACTTAAAGGTAGTATATGTATGTATATTTACTGAAACTGTGAATACTGTAATGAACTGAATACAGACAGCATTTTACTGATGGCCCCAGAGTAAACCAGTTTAACAATCCTCTCATCCTCACAGTGTGATCATGGAGGGTGTTTGATGGAGCTGTGCATTCAACTCAGTATCACCATGCTTGGCAAACAGCTCATTCAGAACAACCTGTTTGAAATTGGGATCCCGTAAGTACACACTCACATACAAGGGCACACAAAGACACATAAGCATGCACACACACACACACACACACACACACACACACACACACACACACACACACACACACACACACACACACACACACACAGGCCTTTGTTAAATGGTGAAAGAATTCTGCCAAATGTGTTGCATTGATCTATGAATCATATGAGACCATAATGTGTTAAATACAAATATGGTCCTATTGTGTCCCTGTAATATGGAAGAAAGCATATTCTTTGTATGCAAAAACATGACAGATGATTCATATTGTGCACTTAGAAAGACTGAATGCACCTGTGACAAGTAATTTTGCCCACATAATAGATGCCATAAACCATTTATGCTCTTGTAGCATTAAATACAGAATACATAATGCTGTCATCATTTTATTGTAGCAGCTGTATATACTCTGTTTAATATTTCATGAACAAAGTAACAAAATTTCATTTGTGAACCAAATGGGATCCTGTGTCTTTGTGGGAACTTTCTGAAGATGAGTTACACTAAAAGACTCTCTGATATGATCTGATATTTTCTGTTACACTTCATGCCCTGTAGAAACAAGTGCATATTCATGCACATACACAGTCCCAGTCCCAGTAATAGATTACTGGGCATCATAATGCAGAGGAGAGGTCCTTTTAGCCATTATTAGCTTTTGGCTTTTTATTAAAAAAAAAACACAAGGGTGGGTACCCATCAAGGATGTGGGCATGGCATTTACACTTACTTAGACTCACTTAGATTAGCAAATGGAACAGAAATCCGCTCATCATTATGCTGGCATGAATACATTTGAAGCAGATGTTGTGCAAGTCACTGTGGCTTTCCCCTCATCCTCAATGCAGCAAGCTGAAGAAGCTGATAAGGTACATCAAGTCCAAGCGGGCCGCGTTTCAGGAAGAGGAGCGTGAGAAGAGGCTGCAGCGCTACGAGACTGACCACTTCCTGGAGCCGTTCGCCGGCCTCACGCCAGAGTACATGGAGATGAGTGAGTCACAGGGTGACCGGGGCTACTCCAGGGAGAAATGTTTTACTAAACACCACTTCCTAATATGTGCAGGGTAGACCAAAACACACTTTAAATGATAGGGCCTCCTCAATCATTAAAGTCAATTATTGAAATAAATGAAAAACACACAAATTAAAGCATTTTGTTGAGCATTCAGCATTCACTCATTCAGTTCTCTTTCCAGTGATATCATGGTTTATGACCATGCAAGCAGCGGTATGACCACCATACCTACTAATTATTGATTTTTTTATAATTAAATGATATATAGCCCTCAAGTGATACACAGTTTCCCACAACTCACACGAATTTCTTTAGCTAATTAGGACAAGTGACAGATTCAGCGAGTGACATGACGACAGGCAGAGTGAGGAAGAGTGACAGTGACAACCCGGTGTAGTATTTTTGCAGATGCAATATATATATATATATATACAGTTCTGTGCAAAAGTCTTAGGCAGGTGTGAAAAATGCTGTCAACTAGGAATGCCTTCAAAAATGGAAGTGTTAATCATTTAAGTTCATCAAGTAAAAAAATTCAGGGACTGAACAAAAGAGAAACCTAAATCAAATCAATATTTGGTGTGACCACCCTTTGCCTTTAAAAGAGCATCAGTTCTTCTAGGTCTATTGCATAGAGTTTTTGAAGGAACTTGGCTGGTAGCTCGTGCCAAACATCTTGAAGAACTACCACATATCTTTTGTGGATGTATGCTTCCTGACATATACAACCAATTTGGTGTAACTGGTTGATCATACACTTGACTATAATCCTGCAAAATCCCTGACTTTGTGTGTACCCCTTTTTGCATTTTGCATTTTGTTAATTGATGAACATAAATGATTAACACTTCCATTTTTGAAGGCATTCCTAGTTGACATCATTTTTTCACACCTGCCTAAGACTTTTGCACATTACTGTATATATATTTATATAATATATTTTTTCCTTCATGTTTTGGGGAGGCCATTGTTGACCTCTCCGAAATGAGTTTCTGCAGGATGGGATGTCTGAGGTCAGACCAGCTTATTGGTGAAATCACCTCTTTAAATTATGTGAAAGCGGCTGATGCATCAGGCTAGGGATCTCTACCTCTCTCTAAGAGTGATTGTTGTTGCAGTCAGACACACTGGCTGTAGATACTCTACTCAATCATGTCTGAAATAGCTCTGTGGCAGCAGAAGCAGCAGTGGCATACGTGTTGCTTCGGCTTTAGCTTGCCAGATTGTGCATAGCCCCAATTCAGTCTGGATGTTATCTCCCTTGGAAGTGGGAAATAGAGATGTCACTGTCACTGCTGAAGACAGGGACTTGGCGCCATAATTCTGTGGGGACTTTTTAAGTTCATGTGAACAGGTGGAGAATGACATTCATTTGTTTACCAAAACCAAGAGAGTATTTATCTTGGAGGACACACTGACAGAAAAGTATTGGAAACTCATGCTATGGAGGTCCCCTTTCAAGTTAATCACTGTCTGTTTCTGTTGGCTACGTTTGCAGACACAGCGTTAGAATGATCATAGCACTCATGGAAGGATTATTCCACTGTGAGAGAGTTCTCCAAAGGACATGTTTGTTTTCAAAGAGAATGGCAATTAGTAAAATCATTGATCTTGCCGTATTTGACGGATGGCTTATCAAATTGCCAGTTTCAAGCTGTGAGCTATACCCTTATCAGATGAGATGTAATTGATCCTCATACTTAAATATTAAAAGGCGTCCAACCTTTGTGGTATTGCTGTAATGGGTGTGCTTAGCCTTCGATGGCAGTGTGGTAAATGTCAGGCAGGCAGCTCTGCGGTGACTTTTTGTGCCACTAATTGTAGTTCATATGTCAGCAAGGGCACTCTGTCAATATCGCCCCAATGCTTTGAAGATGTTGACGATTGGACACATTTGATCATAGTTACAAAGCAATGGGCACTGCATTCAGCGTCTACAGTCTTTCAAATCATCTACTATATTCCAATTCATCTGGTTCTACCTATGATACAGGTGATTTCAAAAATCGACTCCTTTACCTGGCTAAATATTGTAGCTCGTAAATAGTTACGTTAACTGTATGTCTAACAATTGGAGTAGTATTTTAAACCAGTCTCAGTCACGTCAACACAAGAAATTTAATAATTGTGTTTATGAGGTGTCAGGGCAGCAGGTAATAGACAGGGAGGAAGACAAACCAAAGCCTGTAATCTCCTGCAAACAAGTTGGTTAAGGTTTTGTGGTTGTATCCTTGAGCCTACTCATCCATTGTCTGTTGTTATTTTGTATGCATGGTTTATCCTCTTTACGTCCCGTGACTCTGGTTAGCTGGTTAGTGTAATCCACAACTCAGGTGCTTTACCTTATTCAGAACATTCAGTGGACCATTTCATCAAATACTCATCAAAATGTTTTACCTCTGCAAGTGGGGGTTATGTAATCATCTGCGTTTGTTTGTTAGTTAGCAACATAACTCAAAAAGTTGTGGGTGGATTTTGATGAAATTTTCAGGATATGTCAAAAATGGGCTAACTTAAAAGTGATTAGATTTTGGTGGTGATCTGAGCTTCCCTGGTGGAGCTCTGCACTCTCTGAGTGTTTTTATAGTTTTTATTTTAGAAGTTTTTCTATTATATTTTTATTATAGAACTATTTTATTTATTAGAAAACACAAAATTATACACTTACAATTTACCATAAACACATACACCACAAACTACACTATGGCAAACATTGTACAGCTCTTGAGAAAATGAATCAAGTTTTCAGATAAAATAGGCAGTATAACACATTCAGGCATTCAATCTCCTAAGACCAACTCCCTACCCATTAGGCCACAGCTGCGCATAGACTTGGAGTGGTGCCCTACAGCACATGCTGGACCTATGCTGGCTCTACAAAACATGCACCATCATTGGAATTGGCAGGGGTGGGTGATTGAACATTATTCTTCTAATATGTCATATGTGATATGTTTTACATGTCCATATGATATGCAGTCATTATATAAAAAATACTATCTCAGCATGCACTTTAAAACATATGTATTCATGTTTTTCAGAATTCCCCTCAGTGATTACAGTGAGCTCTAAGCTACTGCTGGGTCTCATATTAACACATTTACTCTAAAAACTAATATCAGTCAGCTGTCTAGCCAATAATAGACCGTTTCAGGATGCGTGTTAGCAAATTAGCACAGTTTGTACTCTAATGGCATCATCCCTTGGGTAACCATGTTGTGATTTTCAGAAAATAGGGCACTTGGGATGGGGAGCCGGGGGGGAAACAAAGACTAAACCAAGATACTAGTGGGACACTTTGCTTCAATTCGAGCAAAGAGTGTCGCTACTCTCAATACGCATACATTTACTTCCTGGTGAGCAGATACTTTTGGTGAACGTTAAAACTATTGGGCCTGCCTTCAACTTAGGTCTGCTGAATGGTGGCTAAAAATTTTAGTCAGGAAAACCAAAGCCTTCGAAGAGTTCCCTGCTGAAGTACCATAGAAAAATACAATTCACCGGAGATGGGACAGGAACTGGGGCGGCAAAGAATAAACTGACCTATTACTGGGGCACAGTGCCAGACAAGCACCTGAGAAAGGCATTAACTATTAGCACTGATGGCTGTTTGTTTTGATTCCATATGGCTCACGTTGCTAATCAAAGAGATACTGTAGGTCTTTGTGACTAATATGCGGTGAAGCACACACCGGCTATATTCTCTAAGCCACTCTCATACATTTTCTCCCACATCACATGTCCCAAAATACACACATACTCTCACATACACAGAATACACACATACACAGAATACACACACACACACACACAGAGACACACACCGGTACACGCGCAGGCACATGCACACACCCACACACATACTCACTTATGCACATAGACGCAAATGCACGCACACACACACGCAGACACACCACACACACACTCATGCGCGCACACACAGTGCACATGGCCAGCTTCTCCTTTTGCTCTCGCTTTAGTTCACACCCTTTGCCACGGGCATCAAAGCGTCTGCGCTGGGTGAGGGGCATTCTGGGCTTGGGCAGATGCTGGCATCGTGTCAGTGGAGATTTCCAGCATGGGCTCAGAGCCTGATCAGCTTTCCCCTGGGTTGCATACCTCCCACCCACACACATGCACACACACACACACACACACACACACACACACACACACACACACAGTAACTGACTCATACAACACACACCCACACTCAAAACACACATACACATGCACAGCACAGACTGACTCACACAACACACACACAGGCTGACTCACACAGTACACACACACACACACACACACACACACACACACACACACACACACACACACACACACACACACACACACACACACACACACACACACACACACATACACACACAGACTGACTCACACAGTACACACATACACACACACACACACACACACACACACACACACACACACACATAGACTGACACACACAGACACATACACACACACATACACACACTCAAACAGATATACATAGATATACACACAGAGTCTCATACAAACAGGCTGGCTCACACACACACACACACACACACACACATGCACACAGACTGTCTCACACAGCACACAAACACACATGCACACACACACACACATAGACACATACACATACACATTCTCTCTCTCTCTCACACACACACACACACACATACACACTCACACAGATATACATAGATATACACACAGACTCTCATACAAACACAGGCTGACTCAAACACAGAGTGAGTGAGGAAAAGGGACATGAAGAGAGAAAGAAAGAGAGAAAGAGAGAAAGAGAGACAGAAACAGACTACACACAGGGATTCTCAGCCACTCCTTGCGCGTGGCGTTAAAAGGAGAGTCTCTGTCCACATGAGCCGGCCTGCTTCTCCTAATTCGCCCCCCCAAATTCAGCTCAGCTGTTACAATAAATAAAGCACCTCACCAGGGACGTCTGGTCTTATTTCATTTGCCCAAAAGGTCACAGCAGGCCTGCACTATTTTATGAGCAGTATACAAAAATGTATTATATTATATTATATTATATTATATTATATTATATTATATTATATTATATTATATTATATTATATTATATTATATTATATTATATTATTTTGTTATTTTTTAAATTCATTTATAAATACATTTTTGTGTTTGTGTGGGTGTGTGTGTGTCTGTGTGTGTGTGTGTGTGTGTGTGTGTGTGTGTGTGTGTGTGTGTGTGTGTGTGTGTGTGTCTCTCTCTCTCTCTCTCTCTCAAACGTTCCCTTTCTCTCTCTCTCAATTCCATTATGTCTCTCTCTCTTTTCCTCTTTTTTTCTGCCTCAAATTTTCTCTTTCTCTCTCTCTCAATTCCATTATCTCTCTCTCTGTGTCGCTCTGTCTCTTTGTCTCTGTCTCTCTGTCACTCACTCCTTCTGCAGTCATCCAGTTTGGCTTTGTCACCCTCTTTGTGGCCTCCTTCCCACTGGCTCCGCTCTTCGCCCTGCTCAACAACATCATCGAGATCCGTCTGGACGCCAAGAAGTTTGTAGCCGAGCTTAGGAGGCCCGTGGCAGCCCGAGCGAAGGACATCGGTGAGTTCCCCGAGTCCACACACACACACACACACACGCACACACACACACACACATACACACACACATCGTGACTCATTCCCTTTGATCTCTCCAAACATCTCCTGTCAAGATGGGCTCTCGTGGGCTAATTCCATTATGCAGCTATGCAAAGAAGTCTTTTTAAGTCCACCTGCTCTCCTCTCGCTCTGTCTGGCTTTGTTTGCTATAAACCCTGTGTGGCCTCTTGGTGTGCTGCAAGCTTTAGCCTCATCTAGTGGTTATGCTGTCAACTTGTAACTTCAATCTCTTCACTGCACAGTGATTGCTTAAATTTAAGGATAGCTTTGAATACAAGCTATGGATATGTACAATCGTGTAACTTGTAGCTTGTAACTTTATTCTTTTACAAAACATTCTACTGAAAGTGTACTGCATCATCATTTCTTGTAATTACTGTAAAATAGTTTAAAATAGAAACCTAAGGATAACCCTTTCTGTAATTGTATTCTCTGCATTGTGTTTCTATTTTATTTTTTCAGGGATCTGGTACAACCTTCTTAGAGGCGTGGCCAAAGTCGCAGTAATTGTGAATGTAAGTACCATGAAGAAACATTTTCGTAATATAAGCCAGATTAGATGAAGCTGAATGTGTCAGGGTAGGAAAACAGTTTCAGCATTGTGTGTGTGTGTGTGTGTGTGTGTAACTACAAAAAAAAAAAAAACTGTATTTTGTAATCCCGATGAATGAAACTTCAGCCTTGTTTTGCGATGGTGACGACTGACCGGCTGTAACCTTCCCTTTATTTTGAGTTTGCTCTTTGTCCAACAATAACACAGTCTCCAATTTTATGGTCTCTGGTCCTCAGAGGATTTATGTCACCACTTTGTGAGAGAGCTCGCACAAAGTTCACAGTTTGAATCTCGGAAACACCCATCCTCCTAGGCTCCCTTGAAATCAAAGTGAAACCTTACTTGGTCAGCCTCAGAGTGCAAATTCCTGCCCGGACCTGCACTTCCGAAAGCTTCGTCAGCGGCCTGCTCTGATCCACATCTTGGCAATTTATGGGGCTTGGACATGTTTAATCGGAACAGGCGGCATTTTATGTTCTCCGTCCTCTCCCACATCCAGCGCTATAATTAGCAAATGTGTAGCAGAACAGGATGTCAATGAGATATCTCCAGAGACGCTGGGATATTAATAGATTTCTTCCTCTCTTATTCTGAATAAACCAGTACCATTGTTTTTACTTTTTTTTTAATTAAAGGCTGAAAGATGACAGCTGAGGTCACATGAAACCTTTGCAAGCTTTTGCAACAGTGAACATCCTCTAGACAGAGTAATACATGATGCTTGTGCTTTCTTGAAAATGGTGCTGTTTTTAGAAACAGACTCCACACCTTGTGTCATGTAATGTCTGGCAGGCCAATTTGCGAAACAACATATTTTCCCTCTATGGCAGGGCTGGGTAAAGATTTTTGCTCAAGGGCCACATAGGGTTTGGCAAGCTGGCAGAAGAACCAGGTGAAGAAAACAATGCATAAACTTCATGCCCTGCCTCCAGCTAAACAACTTGATATAAGGAATGTCAGGAAATATATTTATTGAGCCTGTGAGTTGGCATCTGAAACCTTTAGCAGACAGGTTTCTGGAGTGGTTATGTTTGCCTTTGACCAGCTTTTGATTGGATTTTTGTGCCTATTTCAAGAGTGCTGGCAGGGACACATAAAACATGTTCAATGAGCTGCATATGGGCAGAGGTGATTCCAGAGTCTGTTGGGGCCCCAAGCAAAAAAAAAAAGACAAATTCCATTAAAAGGGCCCCCAAGCAGTTGCCTGAATGCGCCCCACTTTATGGTAAACCCAGACTGCACTGCTGTATGGTAACATTTATCATTTGGCTCCCGCCCCATGCAGGCATTTGTCATATCCTTCACATCTGACTTCATCCCGCGGCTCGTCTACCAGTACATGTACAGTATGGACGGTTCCATGCATGGCTTTGTGAACCACACCTTGTCCGTCTTCAATGTCACTGACTTCAAGAATCACACTGCCCCCATGGACCCCCTGTACCTGGGCATTCCCGTGCACCTTTGCAGGTTGGTGGCAAGTGTTTGTGTTTGTGTGTTTGTGTCTACAGTGTGTGATTATTCTGTATTTATGGCCTGGTGAAAGCCTTCAAGGTGTGCATTGTATGGAATTAATCAAGTTGGTGGAGCTTCGCTCTTCTCATTTGCGTCGGGAGGTTATTTGCCTCCATCAGCGTTGATGGATTATGTCGAATGCACACCTCGGCGGCTGTTATCCCTTACTTAAAAAACTGGTTCCTTTGTATACAGGCATGATGTTGGTTATGAGTCATGAGAATTGTTCACATTCAGGGCACCACATATTATATGATTATATAATTTGGTACAAAGAAATAGCATATTGTAGCTGAACGTCATGAAATGGTGGTTGTTTATTTTTGGATTTTCAGTCACATGTTTCTCAGAAGTGCTGTTGGGCACCTTCACAGTTCACAGTTGATGCTTCGTTCATATTTTCTCAGGTATAAGGACTACAGGGAACCACCATGGTCTAACACACCCTATGACCTCTCTAAAGAGTTCTATGCCGTTTTGGCTGCTCGACTGGCCTTTGTCATAGTCTTCCAGGTAAATGCCCCCATGTCTCCATCAGAATCATCTGAATTACTCGGTATTTGTGGTTGTAGGATATTAAGTCTATGGTTTCATAATGTAATTATTTGTATGTGTCACCTACTTTTTAATTTCAACCAGGATGTTGTATTTTTAATCATGTACCAGGAAGATGCTGCTACTTTTCTGACCAATCGAATAGATGAACTGACCAATCAGACCACAATGGAGAGTTGAAGAGCTCGGACAATATGTTTCAGACAAAGGCTGAATCTGTCTCTCTCTCTATCTCTCTCTCTCCCCCTCCCTCTCTCTCTCTCTCTCTCTCTCTCTCTCTCTTCCCGTCTTTGCCTCCCTCTCCCACTCCCTCTTTCCCTCTACCCCTCCCTCTCTCTCTCTCTGCCTTTCCCTCTCTCGCTCTTCCTCTCTCCCCCCCCTCCCTCTCCCTCTCTTTCTGTCCCTCTTCCTCTCTCCACCTCCCTCTCTCTCGCTCTCTCCCTCTTCCTCTCTCTCCTCCCTCTCTCCCTCTCTCTCTCCCTCTCTGCCACTCCCTCTCTCTCTCTCCCTCTCCCTCTCCCTCTCCCTCTCCCTCTCTCCCCCATCAGAACGTTGTGATGCTGATGAGCGACGTAGTGGACTGGGTGATCCCAGACATCCCCAAGGACATCAGCCTGCAGATCCACAAGGAGAAGATCCTGATGGTGGACCTGTTCATGAAGGAGGAGCAGGGCAAGCTACAGGTGCTGGACAGCATGCTCAGCGCCGGGAAGGACAACAGCAACACCAACAACCACAGCACCGTGGCCCGCTCCCGCTCCACCCCTCACGCGCGCTCCAACAACTACTAACACCCTATCCAACCGTCTATCTGTGTGTGTGTGTGTGTGTGTGTGTGTGTGTGTGTGTGTGTGTGTGTGTGTGTGTGTGTGTGTGTGTGTGTGTCTGTGTGTGTCTGTGTGTGTCTGTGTGTACACTGTGAAAAGTGTTGCTTTGAACCAACTTAAAAGCAAGATAACACTAGCAGCATGGATGTTTTTAAGTTGGTTTAACAATTCACAATGTACATGGCATTAGTAAGTTCAACCAATGACAAAAAGATCCATGCAGCATGTTTACTTACATTTTTTTAAGTTGGTTTCTATGCTTCATTTTTTACAGTGTATGTATGTGGTGTATGAGTGTGTGTAGGTGGGTGGGTTGTTGGGTGTGTTTATCTGTGTGAGTGTGTGTACATAGGTGTCCTTATTCTTGCCATGACATTCCACAGTGTCCCCTGCACACACACACACACACACACACGCACGCACGCATGTGTGCGTGGCTGAGAGGGGGAGGGGGTCCTAAAGTCAGCCTCAGTCTTAAACAGCGTGCGGTGTCATGTTTGCCAAGCCTTTCAGCTACAGACTGCCCTGCCAGCTAGCGAGGCCCCAGGCTGCTCTCGCAAGTTCACTGACCTCGTTCAGCTGCGGTGGACCACGCATCAGACCCAGATAATGTGTGGGACAGGGTTTGTATATATATGAACTTGTTACACATTATATAATGCTCAGAACAGAAATGCCCAACTGTTTTAAACATACACTGCATCTTTGTCTTCTCATTCACAATTGCCTACAGTACTCTTTTAGACAGCCAGATTACACAGTTATCAGTCATATACCTCTAATAATCATGGGCTTATATATCCAGTTTACCAACCTTCTTAAGAGTATTTATTTTAGTCAGGTTGTTATGTTGATTTTCTACTGTTCCCAGTTGAAAGTGAATGGGCACTGCACATATTAAACGTAGAGCCTTATACCAACCAGTGTTCAGCAAACACTCTGATTCAGCACATTTACAGTGTAGACGGCATGGAAGAAGGGCTGTGATTGTAAAAGATCCTTCACGGTGTCATTCCTAAACGTTGAAGGTTAAAGTCGGCTCTTTTGTTAACAGGGTTGTTGTTGGGAGTGAAAGAGCAGCAGAGTCAGATTCAGCATCCATATAATGTAGAATGTATTTTTCAGGACATAGGGCAGTCACACTTTTCCAACTGCCAGGCTACCCAGACATTTCATCATTCCAACTTGCTGTCAGTTGAGAGTTTTCTGGTTTCCCTTTTTTCCCGTTGTCTTGCGGCTCCTGGAGGCATAAACAGGCTTTCGGTTTGAGATTTACATGTGTGTAGATGTCACTTATCTCTCCCTGTGAAGATGCACTATAAGCAAAGTATTCCAGTTATAACACTGACGTTTAAAGACGTTCACATGTCTAAATGGTAAGAAAAAAGTGTTTCTGTGCCAAGCCTGTGGTTACCATAATGCTCATAGTGTTTTTTTTTTTTTTTTCATTTAGGCCATTACATCAAAATAGATGGTATATTGTTGTACCTTTTACGGAACTTGCCATAAGAATTTTTTACTCAGTCTACTTTGCGTTTAAACACCTGATGCCTTCATGTTCATTAAGCCTTCATAGTGTGTTTTTAATGTTCTGGGTATGACTTCAGAGGTACTGTTGCCTTAGCATCTCCTGTGATATCACAGTGTTTTTCATCAACATAAAAAGTACATTATTTTTTTGTTTTTTTTACTTAATTGGTTGTTCCTTCTGTGTTTTGTTAGTTTATTAATAAGATGTGTAATTCACTGAAGTGAAACAAGTTACTCTGAGATAAATTTAGAAAAAACAAACGGTTGGTTTCTCAGAGGTTGTTCACAAGACGAGACAGAGAAAAAGCAGTTTTGTCACTGCAGAGGAATGAGAGCGGTCCCCTTAATGGTGAACTGATGCTGCTGCCCTATCACCAAGATTGTTTTTGTACAATCATTTTGTAGTGCAGGATTTAGAGTATTACGTGTGGTACATATACAGTAACATTGATGTCAGCCAAATGGGAAAAAAAAGAAAAAAATTAGGGACTTAAATGTCAACCAGGACATTGTGTCATATACTGAGTCGTGTTGCTGTATTCCTGTTCAACTATGTGTATAAAAATCGTATGTTTACATTTACCTCTGTCTACTGGATACATCAGATGGATAGTTTGTCTTATTACCGTCTATCTTGGCTTGCCTTAGGAGGAAGTAGATATGCTAGGGCTCTTTTATAAATGAAAATTACTGAATATAAATTCATAGCAGCATATTTTAACTGTATAGAGGTTATATTATCACTCTATAGGTCCATTACTGGTGGAAATGAGAATAAAATGTTGTACTAGAACTCAATGGCTTAGGAAGGTTTGTCAAACTACACCTTCAGTATGAAACAGCTGGTCACAAAATTAAATACCTCTGGTCAACTAGGTTTCACTGCTCAGCAAGTGAACTATATGAAACTCAGTTCTGGGCTTCATAGCTATATACACTGTAAGAAACTAATCCATACAATGAAGTTTTTATAAAAAAATAAAAATAAGGCAAGTGCTACATGGATTTTTTTTTTTTTTACATTTCTTTAATGTAATAATGCCATGTACAGTATGTTCTTATTGGGCATGGCATTGTTAAGCCAATGTAAGAAAGATCCATAAAGCATGTTGCCTCTATTTTAAGTTCGTTCTGTGCTTCACTCTTACAGTACAGAGTGTCTCAGTATGATGCATGCATTAAGGTACACTCTTCAGGATGTGAACAGCACTCACTGTGTCCGCACCTAGCACAACATGTTCATGTTACACCATATTTTTTATGGTTTCGCCAGCATTTTTGCAGCGTTGCCCAGGCCAGACCGTATGACTTAAGTCACTGACATGTTTGACATAGGACAGAGTCGTTTCGGTGGAGCCCTCAGGAAACGGAGCGCAGAGGAAGCACTTCGCAATGTAAATAAAGAGAGATGTTCCATCTCCCTGGGTCCACACTTCCTCCCTCTCCGCCGCACTTCTGAAATTGAGGAATGGGACAATCCGACCCAAAAAGTCACTTTGACAGGAAGTCATGTGTTGAGATCAAGAAAGTGGATTCAGTGAGTGTAATATGAAAAGGGAATGAATCTTTTTTTTTTTTTCATTGAGTCTGCTTGCAGTGTATGCTTGACTAAATGTTTGTTTTAGAAATGAAGTCACAGTTAGCTGGGAACCATTTCCTATTAGACTACTAGAAAGGGGTTGAAGAAATAGTGGCCAAGGGCACAGCTTAAATTGCCTCAGTCACATCGGAGTTTATTGTGTGTGCAATGCATGTATTCTGAAGTCCAGTGCTCCAAAGTCATCCGTAGCCCATGGATAGCCAGTTTTATGAAGTCTCTTCTCTGGTGTCTGCCCATTTTGGTCAATCCAAAACAACGGTGGCTAGAAAGAATTTCCATCAAACCAGGTATGGTTCAGCAGTGGAGAAAAGGCTAAACGAACTAAGGTATGCAAGGCCACAGAATCAAAGGTCAAAGGTGACATGATGTCATACATGTAACATCACTGTAAAAACCATAGACATATAAACGGGTAAAAACACTGTGAAAGTCTGTCTAAAGCTGTCTGCAGCATTATAGCTGGAAGAGCCTTGCAAAACGATGGTGTCAAGTTCCAAGTCTGTACACTTTCTTTGTGCACTAATGTCCATGTAAATAGTCCCTTGTTTAAGCCATTTACATTCATAAATGTCAGTAGTAGAGCAGCCATCAGCCATCTGGACCATCAGAATAGAAAATATGAAATTATATGGCTACTCACCTAATCAAAACTAGAGCCCAGAGCAATACAATATATTTCTGACTCCTTATGCTTTTAACTAAGGACCAATTGTTGAATAATGAATGTAATTCTGATCACCTAGCAGTGTTCCTTTTATATAAGTCTCCTCACCAACAATTTTTCTGATCCAATGTGAAATGGCACAGCTATTCTCATTAATTCTCTGCCTGAATGTCTCATATTTATACTGTTGGTCAGTTGAGATGGCACAGCATTGATTCCTGCAATTCGCAGGAACTACAGTACTTTGCTACTGTAATTCGTCCAGCTAACTTGACAGAGGCATGTGCACTGAAGTGCGGAACTTGAAGCAATGTCTCTCCCATCTACCTTGGCGTGTTCTGTGCTGTGCAGTCAGTGGAGGCGCTTTCCTGGTTTCAAAGCAGGTGAGTGAGTAGAGATTCCACCGTACCTTCCCTGTCCTAATTGGTTGGCCTTGAGAATCTGGAGGTCAATTTGCAGTCATGGGTATTGTATTGACAGACCATTAGCCCAGTGGGCAAAGACAATTTTAGACTCTGTTGAGGCTCCAAACAAAAATCCACCACTTTAATTGAAAACTGCATTGCCACTGCTGCAGTTTAAAGGTTGTCAGCCCTCTGAAGCCCTTTTAGGGCCTGGGGGGCCCCAAGCGGTTGCCTGTGTTGCCAGTTGGCTAGATGTGACTCCAGCAGTAAGTCGCAAACCTTTAATGGCGGCCCCCACTTCACAAGAGTGAAAACCCATCCCACCACATCCATACTGCAAATGTCAATACACATTATTTACACACAATCTTTTAATAAGAAAATCAGATGGCCCTCAGGTGTTGCATAGCTTTTCATAATTTCTATATAACCTCTAAAAGGTTATACAGTAGTTTCAGTATTTTGGCATGGAGGAAGACTAGAAAGTGAATGCAAAATATGAACATACATAACTTAATATAGCATAACATGGCATGACATTACATAAAACACACCCATCAGTTTTCTTGGGATCAACAAACTTGTTAAAGAGGTCAGTGTCTGATCTAGCACTGTTTATGGAGTGATGCTGCACTCTAGAGGCTGACTTGAGGTAAGACATGTCTGGATCAGTTTAGCCCTTGAAAATGATTTGGTGCTATCTCTCAGCCAGATATATACTGAGACTATGCAGCTATGGGATGGATTGGATGGATGGAAGGGTGGATGCTAATTTTATGGTTTTCACTGTGCTTCCTCTGGCATAGAAGGAACGGGAACTCATTTAATTTAATTATTATTAACATAGAGTCAGGTCTATGTACATGTCCCAATTTAAGGATATGTTTAGCAATTCGCTGAAATTTTATTTTGGGCATACTGACAGAGATAAGTTGTCATATTGAAGCCACTCACAAGCCTCTTGATACTTTGGTACCCTTGATACCTAGAAAAAAGAAAGTGATATTCAGGGTATAAAAATGGGGTGCTCTACCCAATAGCTTCACATTTTACCTGAAAAGTAATGATCTTTAGATCAGTACTTTTGGCTTGGTCCTATTCCAAGACTTCAGCAGAAAGTTCTCCCAAAAATGGAGCTCATCATTCACGTCTGGTATACACTTACACTGTCACTTCATGACATGTTGCTTCATTGCCTGAAATGAAATGAGTGAAAGTGAAATAAAGTTTGTTTTCTGAATAACACTTAACAATTTCAACACTTTAACTGAATTTGATGTATTCACTCAAATCTAACCAATCTAACTTCAACCAAACTGACCACACTACATTTTAATGGATACCTCCACAATGTCCACAATCATCCCGGAGCAGCAACAGAGCTATGTCGAGATGCTCTTTGTGGATTACAGCTCATCCTTCAACATTATCATTCCCAACATTCTTGTCAAACTGCAAACAGGATACACTCGACCTCCCCCCTCTCACACATGTGCCTGGATAAAGGACTCCTACAAACCGGCCACAGACTGTGAGTCTCGGCCCCCATCTCTCCTCTACTCACACGCGAAAACAAACAGGTGTATGGAGCGCTTCAGGATGTTCACCTCTTTTTCTTGGTGCTCTTCAGTTTAGGGACTCTCAAATGTTTGCAGATGAAGGAAATCCGAGGCACTCAAGGTTGCAACCTTTCTGTTTTTTTATTTGGCTACACTTTGGCCCAGCAGGGTCCTCAGGAAGCACAACCTGGACCCCAGCCTGCTGCTGGCTTTCTACCGTACATCCATCGAGAGTGTGCTGATGTACTGTGTCGCAGCATGGTACGGCAGCTGCACCATGGCAGACAAGGAGAGGCTTCGGAGGGTAGTAAAGGCAGCACAAAAGGTCATCGGCTGCTCTCTCCCCTCCCTGATGGACATTTACACCTCCCGCTGCCTCAGCAGAGCTAAAGGACATCATCAAGGACAGCTCCCACCCTGCCTTTGAACTGTTTGACTTGTTGCCCTCAGGGAAGCACTACAGACCCATCAAAACAAGGACAAACAGACTTAAGAACAGTTTCTTCCCAAAAGCCATAACCACTCTGAACTCAAAGATGCACTCATTCCACATTGGAAACCCTCGACCCCCCGGACGTCCTTCCATCCACCTGTTGTGCAACATTTAATAGAATGGTACTGGATACTGTGCAATATCTGTACTGTGACATATCACTACCCTCACTGTCCAGTATCCACTACATATAGCATAAGGCAATCATTAGTGTGTAAAATTAATCCATGTGCAATAACCTGTATACATTGTGCGATATCACTCATCTCAAACCCATCACTCTTTTTTGCTATTTATCTCTTCAACCTTCCAATTTTGTCTGTTCTATAAACATTAGCTTTGCTCATGAACTAGCAACGGGATCCTGAGGAGACCGTCTGTGTTAAAATGCTTACGTTTAACATAGTTGTGCTAAATTGATGTGCATCCAAAGGCCACAAGGTGGTGCTACTGGTCTTTTTAATCATAGATTTTAGAAAGAGGGTCAACCTAGTGTTTGTAAAAAGAATATTCCATACATTCTTCCTTCCATACATGTAACAAAGTATTTCTAACTTCAGCATAACTGCCTGATATATTGTGTTCTTCTGACTTTATGTACACAATATATTTATGTTATCATAGCAATCTAAATCCACTCGTGCTGTGTTTATATAAAGCAAACAATCTGTAGAGTACCTAAGCCCTTCCCATGATCCCATTTTACACCTAAAAGGTATTAAGGCTCGGCATTACTTTGAAATAAGGGATTATTAGTCTATTTATCAAAAACTTTTATGTTATTTATTGATGGTGTACCATTTAAGCAACATAGTGAACAATTGTATTCCCTTTTAACATATATGTGCTATAAGGCTACCAAAAACATTCCAGACCATGGTGTAGGCATCAACATAATCTTTTAACAGCAGTGCAATCCTTCCAGATGATGCATCAAGGGCAGAGGCGTAGCAAACCAACAGGCAACACAGGCAACTTGTGTGGGGCCCCCAGGCCACTAAAAGGCCTCAGAGGGCTGGCAACCTTTAAACTACAGCACTGCCGATGCGGTTCTTAATGAAAGTGGTGGGTTTTGACTCGGGGCCCCAATGAAGTCTAAAATCACCTTTGATCAAAGGTTACCAAAATGTTTCTTTTGCACGGACTTTCCATAAAGAACCCTGCCCCCCTCCCCCTCTCCCTCCCCCTCCCTCTCTCTCTCTCTGTTTACAATCCACATCCACTCCTTACTCCACCACCCATGGTTAGGACACATCCTATATGTGCTCTATACATAGAACAGGAGTCCCAGGGAGAACCTATACACCTCATCCTCTTCATCATGTGCCAACCCTTCCCTGACAGACACACACGCACGTTGAGAAGCCTTGGCAGAGAGGGACCTATAGGGCACAGAAAGGGAGACACCCACACTCAGATACACAGTGACAGGCCTACTGGGCAGAGGGGCCACCAGCTGCTACCACTCAGCTGGAGAGGAGGGGGTGGCAGGTGGATGTGGTTAGGGGAAGGGGGGGTTGGCATTCAGATGGTGGGGGTGGAGGTTGATGGCTTGGGGGTTGGGAGGTGGTATGTGGTAGGTGGTATGCTCAGCATCTGACAGTATAGACACACACTCAAACACTGGATACAGGAAACAGCTATATAAGAAGTGAGTCCTCATTTGTGAAAAATATGTCCTTGGAGATGAGATGGGAATGCATTACATGTGTTTGTCATCATGCACAGCTTGGTGATTTGGCCAGCTTTAAAGGGAATTGAGTGGTAATTACGCCCTTTCACGACTGTGGAGTGCTGGACTTGTACTGACACTATCATAGGGTACATGTAATATTCATTTATGATTTACTTTCATATTCACTTCTGATCA
>CM050208.1:17532500-17590000 GCA_027475355.1 Coilia nasus
CCAACACCAACTGCGAAGGCTGGGACATGTCATAGGGATGCCCTATAATCAGCTGCCTTACAAAGTGCTGTATGGCCAACTAAACTGCCATACAAAGCCAAAAGGCAAGAACTACATATTTTATCAAATTGAGTTTAGGCTGGAGATTGACTTTATAACACCCCATTTGTCTTGTGACTAAATCTCTTGCTTCTTGCTATTAAGAAAGTAGATAAAAAACATCACCACTATTCTACCAACAACATGTTTGACTGGGCAGAATGACAACATTCAAGGCATTTTTCTCAGTTTTTATGTTCACGTAGTTACTGCACTTTGCCTTTGTAGGGCAGTAAACCATGGGCAGCACTCCACCGGAGGGCAAAAAAGCGCTACAAAGACCAGCTGAAAACAGCACTAAAGAGGTGCCACATCAGGCCCGGGGAGCTGGAACACATTGCTGCTGACCGCAACACCTGGCAGCAGCTGTGCTCCAATGGGACCCAAGCAGTGGAGGATGAAAGGACAGCTAGGAGACAACCATAGGCGGTTTTTGCATTGGGCAAACATGGGCATTTGCCCGAGGCCTCGTCCAATCAGGGGCCTCGTCGTTACTGCTATGACAGTAATAAAAGCAATATTAATATTAAGCATCATTTGGGTTGAGAGCAGGCATATTATATTATATTCTCAATGCGTGTACTCTCAGTGAAAAAACAGTCTGTGACGTGACATCACACACGACTGTCCGGCTTCGCTCTGGCTCTGGCGTCTGAGGTAGCCTAGGCAACGACTTGAGCGAACTCGGCGGCAACACCAGATAGTCTAGAGTCGTTTTTTTTTTTTTTTTTTTTTTTTTTTCAAAACAGCGACAAAAACGTATTCATACAGAATGAAACGATTTCTAAGCAGCTGGGAGAAAAAGAAGAGAAAGAAGGAAAATTAAAGATTTGTTCAAAAGCTTCCCAAATTAACCACCTTCTTCACACCAGCCAATACACTTGCATTCATGGACTTCACAATGCACCACATTTACATTCATGGTTTGCACATACATACATGGGCTTTGCCATATTGCACTAGCAGCTACATATACATTGGACTTTGGATTTAACTTTTTATTCAACTTTTTTTTAAAACCTTTTTGACCTTTTTTTTTCACTGGGACATCAACCTTTTTTTGTTCAATCATTTTTATGGCATGTGTTAAATAATAAAAAAAGTTTTTCCATGCATATGATTGATTTTGTCATTATTAACGGATGTATGGGTTTGAGTTGGGGGGGGGGCCTCAAAACTGTTCTTTGCCCAGGGCCTCAGAATCCCTAAAACCGCCCCTGGAGACAACAGAGGAGGCTGAGGAGGAGAAACACATCCATGGTTGCCAGTAACACCCCTGCCACATTCACATGTCCAACCTGCAGTAGCACCTGTGGATCCAGGATAGTACCGTACAGCCATCAGAAATGAACGTCATCATCGGACTTGACGGACAACCATAAGCAAGTGTGTGTGTGTGTGTGCGTGTGTGTGTGTGTCTGTCTGTGTATCTGTGTGTCTTTAGTATAGGTATGCACACTACTGTATCCGTCTTGTCTCTACTGTTTTTGACAGTTTGTGTGTAACACAAATTGTTCCCAGTGAAATATTCCTTTGTCTCCTTTAGTAAGGCACCGAATCCACCTGATGTATGTTTTGTACTATTTATGTGGCTGAAACCACAATAAAACCCTCTTGACTTGAGACACATGCAGCGTATTAAAGACATGCAGAGGAAAGCTCAGCACCTGCTGCAGGCTGCTGCTAGTCCTTCCCTCTTCATGGTTACCTACTGTCAGAAAGACAAAAGAGAGAAAGAGAGCAAGAGAGAGAGAGAGAGAAAGAAAGAGAGAGAGGGATAGAGTGATAGACTAATAGAAAGAGAGACACTCCCAAGTAGCAATGTAGATGATTGTATGTCTTTTAGCCTATCCTGGAGACAAAACAGCTCCAAAGACAAAGAAACACATGTGCTTGAAGTGAGGCTCTGGAAGTCATAAACGTATAGTAGGACTTCAAATGTTCTTCAAAGAAGAGTTGGAAACTGGTAAGAAAAATCATGATATATAGTAGGTTGTGCTACGTTTCCCTTTCTCAGTTTTACTGACTTGATTTGAACCAATAAAGATATTGTGCTGATAATACACAGAAGTTAAAACTGTTGTGATTATAGATCAGGTGGATTCAGTGCCTTACTGAAGACACCTTGCTGTTCCAGGAGTGATGGTGCACAGAACACTACACACTATTGCACAGCATTCTCAATATGTCATGTGCAATAAAAACACAGAGAACAAAAACAGCAGTTCTTTAAAGGTTGTGTTAAGTTTGTCAGTTCAAAGTTCTCCTTCCTGTTCTGTGTGTATGGTCTACATAAGGGCAGATAGCCCGTGGCCTGTGACTCATAAGTCTTCTATCTTTAGAGAGCATAAACTCATCATCATCATCATCATCATCATCATCATCATCATCATCATCATCATCAGCAGCAGCTGCCCTAGAAAGGTGGAAGTAAACAGTACACTTCAGACGGAATCGGTACGGACATGTCGGACATCAAGGCTACATTTCACAAGTTCAAGAATTAGGTAAAGTATGAACATCTTTTCCTCATTTATTTTAAGAGTTTTGAAATTTGTTTACAGTTTCAGTAGTGTTTAGTATTCTGACAATATCTGTGGTGTGGTTTAAACAAATACAGATTCAGTCATACAAACAGTTTTTTTAATGGACAGAGATAACAAATGAGGCAGCTTGAGTCCTCATAAGGACAAAGTTCTTATGACCTTGTAAATTGTGTGTAATTAATAACAATAATATATGAATTGCAATAATAATAATAATAATAATAATAATAATAATAATAATAATAATAATAATAATAATAATAATAATAATAATAATAATAATAATAAATAAATAAATCATTATCTTTCTTGAACACATGGTGGCAGTGTTCTAAACCATCACTACCTGTTTTGGTGTATCTCCCTGAGTGATCCCATGTAAAATGTCTGACTGCTTTGAATTGTTAGCCCACCCCAACCACACCGGGTGGAAAGTCTCACTTAACATCCTGCTCTGTGATTGACATTCATACCTTAGAACACTTCAAAATACTATTAAAAAAAGTCTGTAAAATCTTGCCCTGTCTAAATTGTTGTAAAGAACTGGATTATTAGACGGTATTTTGACAGGCAACCATAAAAAGTAACACAAATCATACAACTGACAAATACAGTACTATAAAAGTACTCCTAGGTAGATAGTAAATGTATCGGTAGTAAATAAAAGGGTCGAAGCTTTTATTAATCTTCTTGTTTCAGTTGAAATATAAATCATGTTTCATGTCTACAACTGAAAGGTACTGAAGATCAAAAAACATGACCCCCAGTATCTCATGTCACTGACTAGCGCCTCTCAAAATGATCTAGTAATTCAAAACCTATTAATCAGAAGAACCATGGTGGTGAAGCACTAGCATGATTTCAGACTGCTATTCACGAGAGTGGAAATGCAGTGGTTTTACCTGTGGGAATTGGCTCAAACAGCCTCATTCTCATACTGACACTGAGCTCAGGGGCACCACGAGAAATGTTGGGACCTATGAAAGAATACCATTTTGGGCCCTCTTATAATAATAATAATAACAATAACAATAACAATAATAATAATAATAATAATAATAATAATAATAATAATAATAATAATAATAGTAATAATAATAACAATAATAACAATAATAATAATAATAGTAATAATAATAATAATAATAATAATAATAATAATAATAATAATAATAATAATAATAATAATAATAATAATGTTTATAGTGCCCTCAAAGGACCCCCGGTCAATGCTGTGCCCATGGAATCATCTTAACTCTCAAAGATACACACATACACACACACACACACACACACACACACACGCACGCGCATGCACGCGCACACACACACACACTCACACACACACACACACACACACACACACACACACACACACACATTTATGTACACTTATCTAGTCACACTCTTACTCAATCCAGTACTCAATATGCCACCCCAACCTGAACAGGACTTTTTTCACTGAAGTCAAGTTCCAACCTTACCAGTCTTACCTCATCCTGGCTGAGCCCCTGACTTTAAATACCGACACTCCACCTTTCTCAGAGCTGAAGAGACAGACAGGGCCAGAGAGTGGGGCTGTTTCGCACCTCCGTCTGTTCCTCTGGGGGGTAAGCAGGTCCAAAGAGCTCTTGTCACTGGGGCAGAACGACAAGGACAAGAGTTGCCCTTTTGGAAGTGGCAGGAGGGGGCAGGAGGGGGGTGTGGGTGTGAGTGGGTGTGTGGTGGAGTCCCCAGCCGTGCTTTTGTTCTCCTTTCAGCTCCCCACTCTTGGTTTGGTTCATTATAGGAGGAAACTTTGGACTTTGACTGCGGTGCAGAACTAATCCGAGAAATGTTCTTCATGTGCAAAAATGTCTTCAACACACCAGCCTCCACATCAAGAAGTTGCCCTCCACAGTGTACAGATAGTGTACACGAGGGAACAACAGACAACTTGTGTGGTGGCGATAACCTTTTTTTTGCATGTGCCTTATTCCCTAGATTTCACGATTACCTTAATTGTTTTAAGACTTATTTTGCGTGTGTGTCACTTTTCTCATGTTGTCCCCAAGAGGACAACATGTGAGGGTGGCAAAGTAAAATGACTTTGAGGCATTTGTCAGAGTATTTCTGGTGCTGACAGACAGCAGGTGTTTTGTGGCTATTTTTGGAAGAGTCTCAGGAATGTTTGGAGATGGACACAAAGTCTGAAGTGTAACACTGGCAGCTAATCAGAGCTAAGAAAGCTAGTGTGCTCCACAAAGGGAACAACAAATCTTCAAGCTATTGTATAATTCTTACAAAGTCACAATTGTAATTCATTTCCTGCACAGCAATTCAGGAGGCTGCGATGAAAACCATCTGTTGCCTATTCAGACTGTGTTTGTCTGTCTGGGATAGAAATTTACTTGTTGCTGCATCTGCAAAGTGTGTATCACATTCCATCACGCATGTGAAATATTCATGTTTTATATGTTGAGAGAAATATCAATACGACTGTTGGACGGTTTCATGGAAAGGAAGCTTGAACGGTGTACACTCGACACTCCTAAAGTCAACATACTGCGGTATATATTTTTACTGAATACCAGGGGTTGGGTGGCTGGATTCGTTGGCCCTGGTTCTCTTTTTTGAATTGGGTCCTTTAAGTTCTTTAACTTCTGTAATAGCTCACTGAAGTAGCTGCTTGGGAGGTTCCCCTTTCGAAAATCCACTCCAGTTTTGAAAATGGTCCACGAGACAGTTTTTAAAAACCACAGTTTTCAATATCGATGTATTTTCCCCCCTATTTTAGTCAGCTTCTTACATGGAGTGTACCGTCCCTGAAACTGTAACCGAAAGATTGAAAAAGTTAATTATGAAATGTATGAGTGCAATGTATAGAAAATATTTTCATTCTTTTATTACATTAGTGCCACCATCTAAAAAAAATGAAAACAAATAGGAGCCGCCACAGACACAGGCCTACTCTAAGTTGTCTATATTAAGCATGTTCACAATGCCATACTTGTCATCACTGTGAAGCTCACAAGTTTAGACATAAGGAACACCGTGGCCTGAATAAATCCCTTCTATTCCATCTTCATCCATTTTAGCTTCACGCTAAATGCTTAAAAAGGCCCTCTCACATCCATGCAGACACCTTTACATTCATTTGCATTGGTGCTCTGCTTGTCTTTATTGTGCAGCTGTGGCCTAGTGGTTAGGGAGTTGGTCTTGTAATCGGAAGGTTGCTGGTTCAAATCCCACCCTACCCATGGTTGAGATACCCTTGAGCAAGGCATCTAAACCCACACTGCTCCAGGGACTGTAACTGAAACCCTGTAAATATCTGTAAGTTGCTCTGGATAAGAGCGTCAGCTAAGTGTAATGTAATTAATGTAATAATTACTGCTGCTTTGAGGATGCTTGTTGTCTTTTTCTTTCCTAATGTATTTCATGTGCAGTGCATGATGCATGATGTTATAACATATTGCATACGATGTTATGATATAGAAACTGTATAACTTTTTTTTAAGTACAGTTTGGACGTACTGTTGGGCCTTACTGTTCCAGTTAGCTGAGTAATACAGCTAATATAGCTGTTTTAATAGACCAGATAGGTCACACATACTCACTTGGTTACAAACTCAAAGCCATACAAACAAACAAATAGACAAAATAAATAAAACATGAATATTGACATATTTTCACTCTTTTAAAAAAAAATAGTAGATAAAATCAGATCAGTCTATTTGTGTATGCGTTGAAAAAATAGTGCTGTTTAAAATGTATTTAAATGGACACTTTTTTGTGCAGTTTTCATATGGTTTAGTGGTAGAAGTGGTAAAGCCTTTCACTACATGTTTTCCATTGGTTTTGGTTTATTATTTACAAAAGTAATATATCTTATGGATAGAAATATGAACTGATGTTGACTGCTGTACTGATAGCCAAGCATATTAAAGTTCTCAGCGTGTTCTTGAATGATGAAACAATCTTCCAAATGTTGCCAGCACAGTGTCAGTGAAGAGCTTTTTTGAAATTTACTCTACAAAGAAAAACATTGACTTTTTGTCCCCACTAAATGTTTTCAAATGAACAACAGTAGTCACATTTCAACACATTGTCATCATGGAAAACTAAAGCATCTGTAGCAGTGAACAGCTCTAACGATTTATAAATAGTTACTATATCAGTGAATGTGGGATAAATTAAAGACAGTAGAGCTGATAAGAAACTGGAAGGGGACGGTTATGCACCATGTGAAAGCATTTAACAAGACCTCTCTCTCTCTTTCTCTCTCTATTTCTCTCTCTCTCTGTCTCTCTCTCCCATTCTCTCCCGTCTTTCTTCCTCTCTCTCTCTTTCTCTCTCTCTCTCACTCCATCTCACTCTCTTCCTCTCCCTCCCCCTCCCTTTCTCTCCATCCCTCCCCTTCTCTCCATCTCCCTCTCTGTCTCTCTTTCCTCTGTTTAAGCCCCACACAAGAGCCTGACGGTGGGCCGTTTCCAGGCTCTGCTCTGTGACAGATGAGGCTGCTTTAGCCCTTCTTAGGCTTCTGTTCCAGCTGAACATTAATTGTATGTAATTACATGAGCATTGTAACATGTGGTTTTACACAGCATGTGGTGCTCCCAGCATGCAGTGCGGCTGCGCTGGAACTCTCCCACGAGGAGTGCGCGGCAAAGTGTGGGGCTCCCATGATGAAGAGGAGAAAGGGGTGGGGGGGAGGTTGTCAAGAGCCCTCTCTATCCTGCCGCCTGCACTTGCAAAGCGGTGGGGCTATGGAGGATTTTAAAATGTGTGCATTGTTTGTGTAACAGGTAATAAATAACATCTGGCACGGCAGGGGGAGAGAGAGCGAGAGAGCGAGCCTACGGCCTCCTGTGCGACCCAATCAAGGAGCATCTGTCTCCTCAGATGTGGCCAAGACGCTAACTGGAAACACATTTGATCCGGGCCCTACGAGAGCGCTTCACAAGAGGTTATCCCTCCTCCGCTTAATGCCACGCACCCCGGGTTCCACCGAGCAGCCTTGTTGATTCAAAAATGCATCTCGTTTTCGAGCAGACCAAGGACATGCCATGCTTTTCCAATAATGATGAAATTAGAAACTGATGCCTTCCTGCTCGCGCACCGTTCTTAATGGATTCTATTGAATTTACTGCACGTATCTCACAGCCGATTCACTTCCTGTGTGTCCTGGTGATGCGATGTGACTGAGATTACATGTTGGAAGCCTTGATTTCATGCAATGAAGAAGCCATTGGTGACTGGAGTGAAACAGCATCCCCCAATGAAAAACATGCGCAGATACCCAAGGATCAATTGTGGATCACTGCTCCTGTTTTAAGCTTGGTATTAACCCCCTGTGCTTCCAGAAAACGAACACCATAATTGAAGGCATCAACGTCTCCCTCTGGAGTCCATATGATGTCAGACATGGCCCCACCATATGCGCATGGATGGTATGGAGCCACCCAAGGACACAACCAACTGGGGGGGTAGGACGGTTGTTAAGGCCCAGCTGTCACAGCGGGTCCTTTGAGGACACTTTTCATGTTATCATTAATATTAACAGGGGCAAAAACTGTTTTCTTGCATAGGGCCCAGTATTTCTAGCGGTGACCACCAGGACCACCAGCATCCAGAGCTGATGATTTATGACCATGACATTTAGCTTACAGGATACATACTGCTGTGAGTGGCATAGACTTTGACTTGTGAAAGCACGAGTCTGGTTTCAGTGCAAGGGTCTCGTGCAGCTCCAAATCCTTAAGGTCTCTGCATTGATATATCTGATCTCTTTATAGATGCTGGCTTTTAAAATCGAACATTAGCAAATGAAATTCATAGCTTTCTGAATCGGGATACCACAAGCGTTCCCGAATATCCAGTCCAAGCAAACACTGGGTATTTTTTTATGTAATATCATAGTTTCGCAGAGTGTTCTGACAGGAAACCATGGACTGGGACCCTAGCTCTTGAGATCCCGTTAGGCTAAAAACTTTTCAAAGGGCTCTGTTTACAGTAGGCTCTGCCCTCTGGACGCACCGCAGTTTTTACCAAGACCACATTTCTCAAGATGTGTCCGTTAAAGGCAGGCTAATGCAGGCCTGGAGGGGGAACACCCGCAAAACATATTCAAAGCTGACCTGATTAGCATGACTGCACCAGGGCCAGCTGCCAGTGTGTGGACTCTGAAGACTCTCGTTGACATTTCCAGAGTGCATTTTTCTATTATCCTATTGCTGTTTATCTTGGTATTCAGTGGCTCGAACAATTTGAGAATCCCCTTTACCATATGAAATAAAAACTTTGGAACACACAAAACCACAAAATGGCAGGTTCTGTTCCCACCGGTGCTTGGCTGTGGTTTGCCCACTGCAGCGTCTGACACAAATAATGCAGGTCAAGGTGTTTGTGTTTATAACCAGTCCGGGATGCTGTGTTCTGTTCCCCCTTAGCCTGTCTAGCTGCAGTTGAACCACATGGTTTAGCTGTGCCTGTGTCTGGCAGGAGGTACTTTAACCACTCTATCTGTCAGAGTCAGCCTTGGGGTTAAGTGTGGAGCTGTATCCAACAATACCTTTTCCCTGTTAGGCACCTCTTGTTTTTTTTGTTTTTTTACCTTGCTTCTGACATAATACATTTGGTACTTTAAAAATTAGAAATTATGGTTACACTTTATTACAGTCCTTGTTACAGTGTATGTAGATCATTCAGTGCAGTGTAACAAACTGTGTTACTGCATGTAACATTATGCACCTAGACTGTACCTTAGGTTTTAGGGTTAGGGTTAGGGTTATGGTGTGGTATGTACAGTGTAAGTACATAATATTACAGGTTACATGTAGATACAATGTAAAAAGGACCATAACAAATATTTTTAAAGTATTATTTTTTAAAGAGTATTTCATAAAGTATTTATTTTTAAAGAATTGTCAGAATTGCTACTATACGATTTCAAATATTTTCTAATGTTTAAATGTGCATGTAAGGAGGCAATTGAATGCTCATAATATGGATTCTTGTTAAATACAGTGTGGCTACAGCAGTACATAGCTGAAGCTGAGAGACATGAGCAGCAGTTAGGACCGGCATGCGAATTAATGCCTTCTAAGACCGGATTGATCTTAATTGCAGGCAAGAAGCTAGGACACTTTGCATAATAATTAGCAAAAAGTCTTTCCAAAAGATTTTGTGTTGATCTCTCTGTGCACTATTTTGCTTAAGCATTTAAGCGTAATGCACATTTCAACTTTAAATAGGGTATGATTATCACATTCTGCAATTTGTTCCAAAAGATTTTTGAGCAGTGTATCTTCTTCCTGAATGAATAAATGCTTTCATCTACAGGAAATAAAACTATTTGCACTTATGGAGATGTATTGTATGTCATAAGCTTACTGTCAAAAACTATTGTTTATTGTTTTAAAAATCACAACAACTCTGTTAGGCAATTGTTAGCATATCCATACAGCCATAGTTGCTTACAGTTTTTGCCCATTGCTTAAACACATTTTGCAAAATTTGGCTCGCTGTGCCAAAACTCTACACCCAAGCACATAGGACACAACACTTGGAAATAAACCATTCACATCTATGTCAAATTGAAACTCTGCAATCAAAACCTAACAATCCTTCGCCAAAATGTCACTCTCATGACAAAATTGCACACGCTTGTATCTTATGAAAACACTGTCACATCAGCACCAACACACTAGTCTACTTTATATAAAACACTGTTTTTTGTATTTTGAATAGATGTGTTTTGCCAATGATACATCGGTATTTCATTTTTGAACAAAGTGTCTTATGTATGAAATAGTGTGTAGTGTGCAGGAGCAAGTGTTTTGCAAAAAGGAGCAAGTGTGTTGCAGAATTGCAACTGAAGTGTAAAGCAGCACTTTTGTTTAAGGTATGGTTACACTGTGTTTAAGGCATGGTAACACAACTTCAAGTTATGTTACTTTGGTTTAAGCATATGTCTATTGTGTTCAAGCAGTGGGCAAAAACTGTAATGTTCAAAAATGATATTATGCTTAAACTGGCACAGGACCAGGTTATAAGGTTTATTTTGGTCATAGATGTGGAAGTTGTGCTAATTCTCTTTTTTAGTATTTTTTTGATGATGGAAACCATGTTTGGTCGAAGATGCATGTACACACACAAAGGATGGGGTTGGGAGGGATGGAATGTGTGTGTGTGTGTGTGTGTGTGTGTGTGTGTGTGTGTGTGTGTGTGTGTGTGTGTGTGTATGTGTGTGTGCATGCGTGTGTGTGTGTGTGTGTGTGTGTGTGTGTGTGTGTGTGTGTGTGTGTGTGTGTGTGTGTGTGTGTGTGTGTGTGTGTGCATGCGTGTGTGTGTGTGTGTGTGTGTGTGTGTGCATGCGTGTGTGTGTGTGTGTGTGTGTATGTGTGTGTGTGTGTGTGTGTGTGTGTCTGTGTCTGTGTGTGTGTCTGTGTGTGTGTGGGTGGGTGGGTGAGTGGGTGTAGGGATGGGGAGGGGATGAAAGAAGCTGGACAGACACAGGCCAACTGATGAACAAAATGGAGGGAGGTTCCCACTGCTTCACAACTGTTTCCAGTCTAGAATGCAGTTGAAATGCTTGAATCACTGACTCAATTGTTTCATTTTTCCCTCTATTCGAGCCTACAAAGGCCACCCTCGCAACTGCCAGAGTCATTTGCATGTTGTAATATTACATTGCTTACTCGCTGTCCTTACAGCCTATTGCAGATGTACCAAATTACACAATGCTGAGGGTAAGATCAAATGCAACGTGAGACTCTGAATTGCTTGGAAATTATACATACTTTTGTGGCACATATGGACAATACATGTGTTCTTCTTAGTCCAGTAAGTTACAAGCTAGAATGATCAAGGTGAAAGGGAACAAAAGAATACGGCACAATGATGTGACTGAGGGAGGAGAGAGAGAGAGAGAGAGAGAGATAGAGAGAGAAAGAAAGAAAGAAAGAAAGAAAGAAAGAAAGAAAGAAAGAAAGAAAGAAAGAAAGAAAGAAAGAAAGACCCTGGAAGAGAATGTCACTGCACTGTCAAGAGTTGAAAATGCCAAAACACTTCAAAACACTTATTGTGATTTTAATGACTTATGAGGAAAAAGAAAAACCTCTCCAAGTTGTTCTCAGGCTGCAGCACCAGAAGATTAACAAGCTGTATCTATCATGGAAGCCAAGAAGTCAAAATAAATGGACTAAAATAAAACAGTAATGCAAATGTATTATAAAAGTTCGTTTTTTTATTAAACTGGGAAAACAATAGGCAGCAAACAGAAAGGGTCCAAAAGATTGATACTTACTAAAAGTAGAAGTAAATGTCCAGTCACTGTCTCAGTCTCTCTTAATACTGGACATATCATTCTGGTCCTCTGGTCCAGCGAGAAAAAGCAGAAAAACGGTCCAATCCGGATGCACTATATGCTCAATGAACCTATATGGATCAGTCGGGAGAATGGCTCTTGAAGGGAAAACCGTTATGTAGACAGTGCAAAAGTGGAGATCAAATACTCTGAGGTAACTGGACACAAGCTGTTTCACTGCCTCCTGAAAGGCTGTTTAACCCCCCAGTGCATTTCAGTGATTTTTTATGTTCAGTATGAATCCCAGGGTAGAGACGCTAACATCATGCCAAAGGCCAAAGAGATTTGTAGCTAGACGATGGTGCTAATTATGAAAATTGTAACCATGATGTTGCCAGGCTGGAAACAATTTCAGCTCAAGTCATTTTGAGGTTAACTGTGGATTAGTGTTTGCTACAGCTGAGGGAAAAGGGACGAGAGCTGTTCTGCAATAGGCCAGCAGACACTACAAGCTTAAGAATTGTGTCCCTTACAAAAAAATATAGAATTGTTCGAGGTGTACCAGGTTCAACATTATACAATGCAAATTTCTCTTGCAAATTAACTTTGCATGTAGCTTATATATACTGTTCTTCTTAGTGACACAATATTGTGATATTGTCATTATGTACTGTACTGTAATATCAGGTAATAGTGTCATAACTGTTAAGACGAACGTTTTCCGTGTTGTAAAAAAAGGCAGCACGTTTTTAATTAATAAATAAACCTAGAGTGTTTTCAGAAGGGTGGAGTGTTTGCTTGCTCAAATAAATATTTAGCCATTTTAAAAACGTTGAAAATAGATCTCTAAGTAATGTGAATGAATGATAACGCGGTCTAAAGAGACCTCAAAAAGTTTTCTCTGCCAAGAGCGCAGCGCCCGTCCCTAAAGAATGGTAAGTTCTTTGGAAACTGGTGCCCTCGCACGGCTGCTCGAGCAGTGATGCGGTCTTCCGCACGCCAGTGTGTGTACTATGTAATTTCATCCAGCTTGCATTCTTATAGCTCGTATGAGAGAGACTCCTACCTTGCCTTCCTTCCTTCCTTACGTAGCTGATGGATGTAACCTGATGTATTGTTGGACGAATCTTTCATTTCTGCACGTCGTAGCGCAGGGAAATCTCACGACGGCCTCTTTTGTGAAATGTTGTGAGGAGGATACAGTTAATTTAGAGACTTGAGTGGACGCATGGGCGACGTAAAAAAATCTTGATGCCAACCGAATTGTTGTTAATGCGTTTGGGACTACTTACTTTCTTCTTGCTGGAGCAAAAACTTTTCAATGGAGAACATTCCATTTTCTCAACGGAAAGGAATACGGCAACGGGCCATGCCATAATGCTATTGATTTTGCTAGTGGTCTGTCTGGGATTGCTGGATTCCGGTAAATCGAAATCTCTGTGCCTGGCTTCAGAGAAGGCTCCCTTACTATCCTGTAACAGGGGAGAAACATGCGAACCGAGACATCGCAGGGATGCTGGAGGACGTGGCGGCGTGTATGAACACCTCGGCGGTGCACCGCGACGCAGAAAGCTTTACTGTGCCACAAAGTATCACTTACAAATACATCCCAACGGCCAAATAGACGGTACACTTGAAGAGAATAATCCTTTCAGTAAGTTATCCTACGCAATTTATTTTGTGTGCCTATGCCTGCGTGAGGTTACTTCAAAGTACCGCAGATCAATGACGGCAGGATTGATTTATGGTGTAAAGCGCTGCGTAATTTTTAGCCCTTGCTATAAATGCGTACAAAAGTGGGACTGTAAATCAAAGGCATAGCACGTCCACCAAAGGGTCCCACCTATTTTTGTAGTGTACTTTGGTAAACAAAGTTATGTATAGACAGAGCAAGTAGGTTGAAGAATGAACAGCTAACACAGCTTTGTGAGTTATATTGCAATCGAATAAAATGTATTATTTTACTATTTTTACTACAGCTATTTGAAGTAATAGTTAAAACAGATTTCCAAAATCGTAGCACTGGTGTCAATGATCAGTATGAACGAAGGTGTGACTTCTAGGAATGATTTTCTCAGAGAGCATGTTATTCAATCACTGGCCTATATATTTATAAGCCGCTGTAGGCTACAATGTGTTGAAATCCACTGGCTTCAGGTGGTTCTCCTTTATACAAACCCTCTCTACCCTTTACTTTAATTTCAACCAGGCATTCTGGAGATCACAGCTGTTGATGTTGGAGTGGTTGCAATTAAAGGTTTGTTTGCGGGAAGATATTTGGCCATGAACAACAGGGGTCGGCTCTATGCCTCTGTGAGTATGCTGATATTGGCTTTGAACTCTGTCAGTAATTTCAAGTATACTTTTGCAATGTGGTTTTTAAATACTAGATGTGACATGCTTCAACTTTTTCTGTTACTTTTTCACTGACAGTGAATCATTGCTTTAGGTTTCTTGCATAAGATGATCAACAGGAATGACAACAAAACTATTATGGATGTGTTTTCATGCAACTATATTGCCCATATTTTATGAGTAATGACTCCGTTTAAAGATGAGATGGGAAGACTGTAAACACGGCACATGAAATAAACCAGAAAAGCGTTCTTTGGTTTATGAATCATAGCCCAAGTCTTTCTGAGTCATGGTTGTGCCTGCCTTCCTGCCTGACATGGAAAACATATCAGTGCAAGTGTCCTCCTCCCTTCAAACTTGTGCCATAAACTCTTGCAGCACGAGTGACTTGCAGTGACTTAGTTGTGACACTCTTTTCTTGCAGGAGTCCTTCAACAAGGAGTGCGAGTTTGTGGAGAGGATGCACGAGCTGGGCTACAACACCTACGCCTCTCGCCAGTACCACACGGCCAATCCGAATCCCCTGATGGCCAATGGCAGCGTGATGGCCAGTGGTGGTGGTGGTGGTGGCACAGGTCATAGCCACAGCAGCAGCCACAGCCACAGCCACAGCCACAGCAGCAGTAACGGCAGGCACAGACCCAGCCCCGAGAGGCTTTGGTACGTCTCCATCAACGGCAAGGGCCGGCCCCGGAGGGGCTGCAGGACCCGGCGCACCGAGAGGGCCTCCCTCTTCCTGCCCCGCGTGCTGGCCCACAAGGACCATGACATGGTGCACCTGTTTCACATCAGCCGGCAGTACCGCCAGCACCTCCTGAGAGGCTTGGCTGCAGATGAGTGAATGAGTGGAGCAAAGGAAGGGGGGAGGGTCCCCGGGGGGCCCGGGCACACACACACACACACACACACGCACATACGGACACACACATACACAGACACACACACACATACACACACAAACACACACACACACACATACACACATGTGGGTAAAGCCAGGTGGAGCAGGTGAATCACACACCCAGAGAGCCCCCCCATCCCACCCCCCCACCCCCACCCCACCCCCCTTTGGAGGCACCCACAGACCTGTATACTGGAACACGTCCGTCATTAAAGGTTCAGCATTTGTGGGAATGATGTATGTGCATTGCTGGTGTTGTGTTTTGGGGCTGTTGTGTGTGGGATCTGTCTGTCCTGAGGAGTGGTGCAGTTCTCGTAGGTGAATTATTGAAGGTGTTCTCTGAGATGAAAGCTGAGATAGGATAACATATACATATACATGTACATGTACGACCACGTGTACACACGTAATTTACCCAGTGTATAGCATATCGACAAGAATATGTCTGTCTTTGCAATGTATTTGGTGTTTAGTAAACCAGGTACCATGCCTGTGTATAATGTTTATTTATTACATTTCATAAATGTTTAAATTATAAAGAAATGTATTTTCACGACTGTTTGATGATTATTTGTTTTTGGCTGCTTTGACCACAGAATATTGAAAGAAAGTCAGGAGATTATTGAAGAAGTTAGCTGATAAGATTAATTAATTATTTTTGTTACCCAAGTAAATAGGTGAAATATAGGACATAGAAATTAAATATTTAGAATGTATTGTGAGAGGTTTGTCGCAACAAAGCCTCTTGCTAAATGAATCATCACATTATGTGCACAAAAGTAGCCTATATCCTAAAAAACATGATATATATATTTAAAAAAAATCCTTAAAAATATTTTGAACTTCACCAAATCAGCATGATACAGTATGGAAATTATGAAGTCCATGGATAGGCCATTCTATTGGTTTAGCCGTCTGTGAAAGAGATGAATGTCCCGCCTAATAAACCCATCCTGCTGCTGACATAGTGCTGACCAGCCAAGTCAAGGGCAAAGGCATGATGTGCTGATAGCCATTTCAAATGCAATGTTACTCTATACTTGGGGACGATCCGCTGTTTCCTGCCTGGAACAATGGAGCCATCCTCTGGGGAGACATGGGGAAGCTGAGCAGCCGGAGGCCAGACTGATGTGTGGTGTCCAAACAAGGCCGGCCGCTCTCTTTGAAACAGCCCACTAAAATTCTTTAGACTTGGTAAATTTTCCCTTCACCGTTAACAGCAAGACATTTGGTACCTTAGTTAGTGCCTTACATGTGTGTACTGAGTACAGACTCTCACGGCTAGACATGTGTATAATAGTGTACACAAGAGAGCACCAATGCAGAAACACACGCACACACGCACACACACACACACACACACACACACACACACACACACATACATGGGATTTTGTGTGGGATTACCTGCTTTGTAAAGCTACAAACATATCCAAAACTATGCTAAAAGTGAAAACAAGGTGTAAGGTTGCAACTTTGCACAAATGCAATGGTGATTGGTGAAATTCTTAATTTCTGGATTAGTTTGGAGGGGAGGGATAAGCTGTATATCTACTATAACCTTGCCATGTAGAGAGCAATTGTCACTGAAAACTATCCAAAGTGCAGGGGAGACATGGTGCTCAGGAACACAGGCTGTAGTGATGCATGCATGATGGATATAGTCATTTTAGAGGTCCCTTTTCTTCTCATCAACTTCAGACCTGGAAAAGTCTTGTGGTTGAATTCATGATGAAGCCATAAAATACAAAACCAGATACCAACACTGAAAGTATTGTTTTACTTGTCAAGATTTATCAAATGAACAACCTTGTGACAGATTAAAAGACAGAGAAAGAGAGAGAAAAAAAAACAATGTGGACTGACATTATTATTTTTAACATCATGCAGTTCTTGGGAGATCTGGAACTGCATAATGATTTGATCTGATCTGAACTAAACTAAGATGACCATTCATAATATTCTCACTATTAATTCACTCATTCCCCATCCAGTCCAAAGCTTTTTCCATTGTCAGACACTGCACTCTAGGGGCTGAAGATGTGAAAGGGGGTTCAGTGTAACAGCCTGCACTGCACCTGGGATATATGGCCAATCCTGGGCCTGAGTATTGTGGGTGTTATTTTACCCCATATGTGCAGCAGTTGCATCTTTAAATTCTGGGAAACACGGGGACAGTGACATAAACAAGCATGTACTCTCCATGGTGAAATAACTAAAACACGCCATCTTTCATGTAAGCCATGCCAGCAGCAGCATAGCGCATGTGGTTAGCATCATAAACAGACATGCTGAGCATATACGCATCTCAAGCATGACCACCACACAGAGGCATAGTTTGTCAAAACGCAACACAGGCGACTGCCTTTGGGGCCCCCAAACCACTACAGGGTCCCAAGGGGCCAACAAAACTTACACTTCAACTTAAACTACAGTAGTGGCAATACAGCTTTCAACCGAAGTTGTGGAGCTTTTTACTTGGAGCCCAAACAGACTCTGGCATCGACTCTGTCAGTAGGCATGACAAGTAGAGAGCCACCAAAGTGGTGAAAATATGAAGTGATGTCCGTGTATGCACAAAATGAAATAATCTATCAATTAATAATCAGTTCTTGTTTCTGTAGAGTTGAAGAGGAATGGTTAGATTCTAGCTAGACCTACTCCATAGCAATGGTGTGCTTGCAAGTGCTGTAACTGTTTGTTATGGATATGTGGTCATATAGAAATCATAAAGACTGATATAATAGTTTAATGCTTTACTATAATGCATGGGTGTGGAATCATTTTCATTTTGTTCTATTTTCACTAAACACTCAAAAAAAAGCTGCCCATAAGATTCACCTTTCTATTAGCCTAATGCAATTCAGGAGCCAATTCTGCAATTCTGTTTGTAATTTGACATTTGTAGCCAAGAACAAGGGGAATCCAAAAACACTGCTTCATTGCTACAAATTTGTGTGTGTGTGTGTGTGTGTGTGTGTGTGTGTGTGTGTGTGTGTGTGTGTGTGTGTGTGTGTGTGTGTGTGTGTGTGTGTGTAGCTGGTGTATGTATAGACATTTTTATATTATACTTGTTCAAAAGAACATCTATTTCACAGAAGTTTAAGTCACAGTCATCTATTTCACAGAAGTTTAAATGTGGAAAATAACACATTGCAGTTTTGGTAATGCAAAAATCCCTTGTTCTGTTACAAATAGTTTTTTTAACCAATAAAAGATAGCCTACAGAATACCAATTTCAGTCATTCAATAGTACCAAAATGAAAACGTTGCATCCAAAGTTATTCCGACTGCCTCCAGTCAGAATCAGCATACATGGATAGCCTACATCTTGTCAAAATATTTAATCTGAGTTAAATTTATTCGTCATGTTTTATTTACATCCGTATTTATTTACTTTAAAACATTTTGCTTTTTAAAACATTATGAGAATGGGGTCGAAACAGTACCATGGAGAGCGCCGGTGTGATCGCCTCTGGGTTTACGTTTCACCACATTATTAAGCCCTTCATAACTTTAAAAAGTTCCCTAAGTGGATATGCCAATATTCTCATATCAGTCCACAGTCTCCCATATTTTTAAATCAGTAATCGAATCACAGGTGCAATCAGGTCATTGTGGGTCACAGACTACCGAAAGCATATCAGGGAGATGCTACACAAAGCACGACGGTCAAAAGTCTTTTTGTCGGATTTCACAACACTTTTGTGTACATGCCGACACTTCGTTGAGAGTGACTCTGTCGCGCGGCACAGGTTAAAATAATTCAGGGGTAAACTTTAAGGTCTGGCCACATTCGATATTAGCCTACTGTCGCGTTTCAAAGGCGAGTTGTATGGTATTCAAGGTCACTCAGACGTGAACGTGAGAAAACGTTTTCAAGCGAATCTTCTGCACACTGACTAAACCTTTTTATGTACGTAATTACGAGGCATGTTTTCTTTTTTCAATGTTTTGTCCTGGCGTTATAATTATTTACAGACAATGGGTCATCCTCCTCATAGAAGCAGATCAAAGGGTCTTTTTTGGGCCCTTGACAAAGACATTCCTTTGTATAACCTCACATTAAGGCATGACTTTCTTCTTGACTGTCAGGCCTTGTCGATCTGCATTTCATTAGCCATCATCTAGTCCTAGTAATGGCATGAGTTTGCTTTCACCCCGTTTCTTTTAAGGAGTGTCGTCATTTGCTGTGCCTGTGCACCATTCAAGAAACCTACTGTCCCATCATCAGTAAGCCCATGCAGGGACACCCACAGAACTTTCAGAACAGTCTACCAACACTACACAATATGGCAATTAGTTAAATGGTGATCACATTATTAATCCTGACCATTCCGGACGAACAGACCTGTCGAGATTATTTACTAGGTTGATCATGATTTATGCGATGAGACGACTGTGTCAGTCAGTGTTTATGACTTTGATTGCAGTTGTGGTGAATTGATGCCTTTAGATTTTTTAAACTCGTCCCGCCAATCAGGACAGGTCATCGTGGCGAAAACAGGTGCAAAAAAGGGCTGCGTCCCACTTCACACCTCAGTGACACCCAGGTTGTGTATTGTACTGTCAATAGACATTCTGTGAGGGCCAAGAGATCACACGTTGGCTTCATCCCCTGAATGGACCTTTGATGTCGTGCAACGACTAGGCTATTAGAAGAAAATATGTCTCAATAGGCTGTTACTGTTTTAAGTTTCAAAGTTCAGTATGACTCAAATTGTCTATCTAGTGATATTCTTCCTTCTGGGCTTGTCTCCACCACCACCACAACAACAACAACAACAACAAATCACCTGTTCTTAAAAGTTAATCCTCAGTCGGTAGACGACAGAAGACTTTCCAAATGTAAAATAAATCACTGACCGTATATGGAAACATTAAAATCAAGTAGATATCCATGTGAATTCCTCTAACAGATATGCAACACCACGTTGTCTTGGCCAATCAAATCATCATGACAGCATAACACTGGTATTTAAGCGAAACCGAAACTCTTTCAGTTAATCAATGACAAACATCATAAAACGCACAATACGTGTCAATAAGCACGATATAACTGTTCTGTTTTCAGTTCAATTATTTTCCACTCCTTAGCTGACCGCAAAAGTAGTACTATGGCCATGTCCCATGCAATATAATAACTTGTTGGAAAACCACTGAACCAACAACTGATTTGTTTATTAGTCGATGCGCATTATTTCTTGGACTCTTTTAGAAACTGTGGTGGCGAGGTGGGTGTTGCGAACCAACATCTGTGAAGCTGACGCCTGTGTTGCAAGGGATGAGAGCGACCTCATGTTGCAGTAGGTGGCGTGTGTGATGTAATTTCGACGCAGATAGCCTATAAATACCGCCACTAAGCGAAAGGTGCCATGGTGCGGCTATGCCTTGCGAGTACCGCCGACCAACAATACACAACTTCAACGACAAAGAAGTCGCAGTCGAGTTCGATTCAGCCTTGGTTGGAACTATTTACTGATCGAAGTGACTTCATACAGAGTCAATGGAAAACTCACAGCCGTGCTCGAAACTGACGTTCCGCGGTGTCCGGATCACTTTGTCAAGCGCCAAATAGTTATTCGAAGTGACACGCGCCATTACAACTTAGTTTTCGGAGCTGGGGGATTTCAAAATCGACTACAATGAGCGTGATATCGCCCTTTTCAACACTACTTATCCTCGGACTGCTGTCAGTCGCAGTGCGCTCAGCCCCGTTTTCGGTGCGGCCGAACGGCACTCCGGGACGACACTGGGAAACACTTTACACACGCTCATTGGCTCGTAATCCCTGGGAAAAAAGAGACATCAACCGGGATGGTGATTATCTAATGGGCATCAAAAGACTCAGACGTCTGTATTGCAATGTAGGGATTGGGTTCCACATTCAAGTGTTACCGGATGGCAAGATAAATGGGGTGCATAACGAAAACCGATACAGTAAGTACCCTATAACCCTAAAAACAGCCCTGTGTCATTGCCTCCATACTGCTAAGGCTGGAAAGATTTCGTTGGCCGCATGTGTTTATGAAAGGGCACATATATTAAAGTTCCAATCTGTATTTTTGAACTTGAACTGGCAAGGACATGTCTAACCAACACTGGATACTATTTAATAATTCAAACTTGAGAGGTGGTTATATCCACCACGGTACAAAACAGCTGTCATACAAGACAAGTGTTTGAGAACAGCAGCTCTTCTTTTCACGTCTTTCTTTCACAAATAAACATTATTTTGCCCATGTTATGTCAGGGGAGGACAATCACTGACAAGCTTTAGCCCACAGATGCAACTTTGAGAAACTTTGCAAGAACTCTTTTCTACAGTCAAATATTAGCCTGCTAATTACAGTGAATTTCAATCTAGTACATTCTCATTGTAGTTGAATTTATAATGTTATTCCTGTCACATAAACAGTATATACTGCCTATCTGTCTGTTACTCTGTCTGTCTCCCTGCCTCTCTCTGACTGTCTGTCTGTTTATGAGAAGCTGAACTGTTGGCCTGAGATCAGATCTGTGGTCATCTGGAGTGACTTGGAAAACCACTTATATTCAGTACTATTTCTGTGCTGATTCCATATACAAATTTCCTATGAATCTGTGTATCCCAGGTCTGTTAGAGATATCGCCAGTGGAGAGAGGAGTTGTGACTCTGTTTGGCGTTCGTAGTGGTCTATTCGTTGCCATGAACAGCAAAGGGAAGCTCTATGGATCTGTAAGTATTATAAGTATATGAAGCAAAATCCCTGCCATACAAATGTCAGACAGACAGTTCATGAAAATGTGTCCAAATAGCCTGTTACAGAACAAGGCTTACTGCTACTTTTAATCAGATTTTGTTTTATCACTAAAGCAACAATCTGGTCAATGTCACGGTCTGTAATCAGCATTTCCTTTTAAAACCAAGACAAAAATCTCTCTACATTCCAGGAAACATAACTGCAATGTTCTTAAATGATACTCTTTATTTATGTCATTGTGTTTCTCTTTCATCTGTAAAGGTGATTCTGAGATGTCCACTCGTTCACTATAAAGTGCACTATATCGGTTGTGAATTACATTACACTGTTTTGTTTCCTACATGATGTGCTATATTGTGAACGACTGAACATTTTGTATTCAGCTTAAGTCTCAGCTACTGTTGTGTAGTGACTAATACGTGCCCTGATAGGGGTGTGTCTGTTACAGTGGACGAATACAGTCATATAACATGCCTTCATTTTCCTCCATCCAACAGACTCACTACAACAATGAGTGCATGTTTAAGGAGAATCTTCTGGCAAACAACTACAACGCATATGAATCAGCGGCCCATTCAGGGATGTATATTGGACTGAGCAAGACAGGCAAAACAAAGAAAGGAAACCGAGTGACTCCAACAATGACTGTGACACACTTCTTGCCGAGAATCTGACCGGCAGTGTTTGTCGGTCAGTTATACCTCACCTCGCTCCATGAGAAGTACAGTCGGACACAAAAAAATGAAAGCACTTTTGAACAATGGAAAAAAAAAGTTTGGAATATATTTAAATATGACTATTTAAGTATGTATATTATGAAAGATATTTTATTTATTTCCTGTGACATGTTTTTTTATTACATAAAACGCAAAAAGTCCAGAGCTGAAAGACTTATGGGTAGAGTATTTTTAATATTTATCTGAGCCGGTGCTGCTATTTGTTTGTTACAAGACCGATATTTCGATATTTCACCGCAATAATGAACTTTTGGAGAGGACTATTTGCACTGTTTACAAAAGTGTGGCAGAATGACTAAAGAACTGCACCCTCCCACCCCACTCCCACCCCTCTTTCAGTCACTGGACCACCCGATCTGTGAGCATCATATCAACCTGGTGTCTGTGTGGCAAAGTGAAACAGATCAACAACTTTTAAGCTTCCTGTGTTGGACTGTCTGATGTTCTGCGTTTTTGTTATGAACAACCAGAGGTGTCAATCCCTTGTTCAGAAAGTAAAAACCCTGCCACGTTTTCCTCCTAACACAGGTGACTTCACTGAGTAGCTGATCTACCTGTTATGAGTGCTCATTACCATCAGCTGATTAACAGCTGGTTGGATCAAATTTGTGGCAGGGTTTTTACTTTCTGAACCCAGGATTGACACCTCTGTGAACAACTCCGACCCCCCACTTGGCTCACCAAAAAATAAAGTCCTTGTAAAATCAGAGACACCCATATGAGTCCAGGTTTGAAAAGTGTATTCTTGTTTACTAGCACGTACGCAGTGTTTTGATGATAAGTTACGTTACGCTGTGGTTTCTGATGTGGCATTTGTGTTACTTCTTTGTTTCTACCTCATTAATAAATTAAGTCTTAGCACATAGTATGGTTCTACTTTTTATGTTTATTTTATTTAAAAAAAAATGTTTTGCTCCATCCTAAGTTTATCTTTTTTCTTCCTGATCCAGCCTGACATCTTGTATGCAACCTGTGTCTCTGCTCTGGACAACAAAACTGTTGGAATATTACTGTTCTCCAACTGGATTTGGCCCCCCTTCTTAAGTAGACATAGCAACATAAGAAATGCCTGGGTGAAAGTGATGATTCTGTGTATGCATTGGGTCCTTGAAATGCCACTTAACTTATACAGAGTGGAGGAATTTGTGCCACAATCTCTGCAACTGATGTGTTTTATCACACGTTTTTTTGTCAAGTAGTCACGTTGGGGTTATACCTGCCTGTGACAGCAGGATATTTACACTTCCGTTCAAAAATCAGCTTCTTGATAAGTGTGGTCTTTGTTTTTTTTTTGTTGTCTGTTTGTTTTGGCTAGTAACTCCTTCATTTAGTCTGTAATGAACATTGTTTATGTTGTCTGTGTAGTATGTATGGTACATTCATTGGCATGTCTGTAGTTTTATACAGGTCCTGTTGCACATTGTGGATTTATGTGCTGTGCACATTATGATGTAACTTAGTATAATAAATCATGTTCAGCAACACTGGAAAAGGCAGCGTATTTGATTGTGTATTGCAGGCAAGCAGCACTGCACCGTTTTTGTGAATGATCTTTAGTCTGGTGTGTATAGTTAAAGATGAACACAATTTCAAAAGTAGACACATTTTACACCGATCACATATCACATATGCACACACACACACACACCCACGCTTTATGGGTTCTTCATAAAATGTCCATAAATCTATTTTTACGCTGGCTTCTTTACCTGAGATATGAAACAGCCACTGAGAAAGAGACATACATTTTGCAGCTGTGGTCTAGTGGGTAGGTAGTTGGACTTGGGATCAGAGAGTTGCAGGTTCAAATCCCAACCTATCCATGGCTGAAATGGCCTTGAGCAAGGCATCTAACCTCACACTGCTCCTGGGACTGTAACTGAAACCCTTTAAAATAACTGTAAGTCGCTCTGAATAAGAGCGTTAGCTAAGTGTAATGTAATTGTAACACATTTAAAGCAGTTAATATCCATGCCAAATTTATGACCTGGGGTCTATTTTATACTAGTGTAATATTCCTCTAAAATTTCAATTTAGTTCATGTTCTAAACCAGTGGCTTTTAAGCTGGGGTGCGTGGATCTATTCTAGGGGGTACACAAAAAAATCTCAGTAGGTTGTCAGCTCTTACCAGCAAAGATAAAGTTCAGGCACAGACTATGTGGAAAAAAAATCTTACATTCAAACCATCCCCAATGAAACCCAGTTGTCAATCCCATATTTGTTAACATTTTAATTATGCACCAATAATTATGCAAAAATATTTGTTGTAATAGCAAACCTTCTGTGGCACAGGCGGTACTCGGTAGGACACAGAGGGGGGAGTAGCTAGCCACCATGCAACTGCTTGGGACCCCCATGCCACTAAAGGGCGGTGGCAAAAGGTGGTGGCAAAACTACAGTGGTGGCAATACAGTTTTCAGTGAAAGTGGCTGGCTTTTGCTTGGGGCACCAACAGAGTCAAAAATCTCATCTGGTCTCAGGAGGTATGGGGCAGTGAAAGGTTTGAGAACTACTGCCCTAAACAATGACCAAAATGTTAGTCTTTAAACATTAAAAAAATAGCTACTCTGCTAGCTCTTGGCTCTGGAAACATGTTTCATTTCTAATCTCTGACGTTTTAGAGGTAGATGCACTCTGTAAGTTATAACATACGTAACGATTGTTTAACTTAACACCAATACCAGTGATTTGTTCTGCTTATCTATCCTGCAAAACAGGAAAATATAAGTTTGTTACTTAAAAATATTACTCTAAGCTCTAAATACATTATACTACAGTCTGAAACAATTCATTGCTGTCAACAAAAAAAAAATGGACACTGTTTATTGTATTCAAAGCAATTGTGTATAACAAGTGTATGATGAAGTTCACAAAGGACCCCATCTCTTATGGTCCTCACTTTCTGTCATCACTGCCTCAGTAAAAGCCTTTGCTAGGAAAGTGAAATAATAGGCTAGTTTCTACTGTTCCTAAATACTAACGCAGCTAAGGCCTTGGGCTGTGTCTTTATCAGTTTACTTTGGAATGTGTCAAACTTTATTCTGACCATTTCAGATGTTCATAAATCAAAGACATGCACTTGTACTCTGCACTCTGCAGTCACGTACTAGACCCTGGGCTCATCCCACACAGAACCCTATATCTAGGCTATCAAGTGCAAACACTTGTACTCTGCACGCTGCAGTCACGTACTAGACCCTGGGCTCATCCCACACAGAACCCTATATCTAGGCATAATGGGGCATAATGGGGCATAATGACATTGCAAAATTGTCAGTACAGCACTGCACAGAGTGTCCATCTCAAATCTGCAGAACACTATGATCAAAGTTTCCTGCTTTACTAAGTAATTTTGTTTACAGTATCTTTTAAAATGTTACTTGGTCGGTTCAGGTGTGCTTGTTCTACAAGGGACTTACATAAATTCTGTAAATGGAAAAAATATGCTTTGTTGATTCACAAAAAAATTAAAATTATGCAAAAGCAAGCACCATCTAACATCGCAGTAATGTAAATTTAGTGATTTTTTTCAGTGTACAGTAAGTGTGTGACGGTTTCTTACACACAATGAATATGAAACAAGTCCAGCCGACGGACAATTACCATCTGCATAGCTGTGAGAGTCCACACCCTTTGAGTGTGCTAATGAAGGTGAAATCACATTTGTAAATTGGCCGTGTAAACAGGAATAAACATGATGACAATGTTCACTGGAAGGATATTGAAGTGAAAGTAGGACTAAGCATGGACAAGTAATTTTGTTGTGACTTCAGTAGTGATGAGATGCTTTCTCTCTCTCTCTCTCTCTCTCTCTCTCTCTCTCTCTCTCTCTCTCTCTCTCTCTCTCTCTCTCTCTCTCTCTCTCTCTCTCTCTCTCTCTCCCTCTCCCGCTCTCTCTGCCTTTCCCACCATCTTGGGCTGCTGTCCACCAAAGTGTAAAACCGTCCAGATCCTTTCTCTGTTTTCACAAATACTTGAATATTATTTCAAGCCTTTCGCAGGCTGTGTGTCTCATTGTACCAATATAGGAATAAAGAGTTCTTCTTCCTGTTAGCTGCATTCTTAAATTGCACAGTTTACCTCAAGGGCCCATATATTCCCCAGAAGCCTTTCAAGTCCTCACCCATACAAAGGTTTCACACGGGTCTAGACAGACCCAGGAAATTGACAACAATGTGTGTGCTAACAAAGAGTGTATTGATGGTAATTGAGCCTGGCTAAGTTGATGGCCTTAGTAAACAAGTAGGCAGGCCAGGAGGGAGAGCGAGAGGAGGCTGGATTTGTCAGCCCATACTCGACAGCGCCAAAGCACACACGTCAGGCCCGAGAGGGGGAGCGGCGGGGAGCAGAGGGCAGCACTTCTCCAGTACTTGTGAATGGACGTGTATGTATGCAGGCTGCCTCTGTCATATGGCACGCATACATGCTGGGGAGGGTGAAGCCCAGAGACGCCTGTTTTGCACAAGCCCCCACCCCCACCCTCACCCTCACCCTCACCCCCACCACCCAACAATGTAAAGGAAAATAAGGATCATTTTCGATCTGTTAAACTTTACATGGATGCATACAACGGTGAATTGGTCAGTGGTTTAATCTGACTCTCTTGCAAAGAAACAGAGATAGGAGAGAAATCCCAGCTTAAAAAAGTAAAAAGCCTTGCCATGTATTCCTTCTGCCTGTGCACTTTAACACAGGTGAATTCGCTAATTAACTGATCTACCTGTCTAATGATTTGTGTGTCCATTAGGATCAGCTGGTTCAGAAAATGGCTGGATCAAATATGAGGCAGAGCTTTTATTTTGAAACCACCCCTACAAGAGAAGAGGAGTGCATGATCCCCTCATGCAGGCACTAGTCCCTTAACCATCCAAAGTCTAGTAGAGGATCGGCCCCATTAATTACATGCTACTGCAAACAGTTAGAAACCACTGCTACTGCAGAAAGCAAGTTACGTGAGGAGACCACCCCACTGGAAGACACTCTTCATGAGCTGTGAAAAGTAGCACAGGGAATGAGACAGCAAATGGGCATGGGGAGCAAGATGGCGGCGCACACGGATGCTGCGGCTAGAAGCTCTCCCTACCTGTGCACTTTTTTGTGTTTTTTTGCGAGTGTTTTTATTGTACATATCTCTCCTTGTTTATTTATGTGTGCACATTATGGGGAAGCTTGCAATCTCATTATACTTGTATAATGACAATAAAGGCATTCTATTCTATTCTATTCTATTCTATTCTATCATCATAGTGAAGAGGTCCACCATGCCAAACCCACTATCAGACTCCTAATAATGGGCCGGTGTTCTGTCAAACTGGGCTACTTGGCATGCAAGCACAGTCCGGCAAAGTTAGGGTTAGGGTTAGGTTTAGGCTTAGTGTTAGACAGTAGGGTTCTATTGAATTTGGTTACAGGTAGCTCATCTCGATGAAGCAGCCTAATTTGACAGAACAACAGCAAATTACATTGTGCAATATAAACCTCATTTAAATGCTTGTTTGCAAAGCAGGTGGTCCAAAAACTCACAGACACAGTATTACAACATATTCTTCACCAGAAGGACAATGCCCGACACTCAGGTTTGTACATACAGTGCAACAAGGATCACACCAGGGAGTGTGAACACCCTCACCACTGTCTGCACTGAGTGAGTTGCTGATTTTTTACGTAAGCGCCACTCATGAAAGCCTTCGAATGAGTGTTTGGCTGAGCCATTGTTTAGACTATCTCTATGACATTATCAGCACTAGCCCTGTCCTTAATGGCAAACAATGGGCAGGTGGAAGAGTGGGTCTGCTCCTCTGTAATCACTCACATAGCATAGCTGCGCCGCAATCTCTGCCCTGTAAAAGACATTTCCCATGATACCAGGAAAGCGCTGGGGAAAGTCAAGGTCTGGGGAAAACAAAAGCACCACAGATATTAAGTTCATGCTCACTATCCCCTAAATAGGAATTCCCATCACAAAATGAGCACGAAGCCAAACATCAAAGACCCAATTAACTTTCAAACATGAAAGGGGCCCCTTACTTTAATGACGAGAAGCAAAAAGCAGGCTAGAACTGTGCCAAGCTATACGTAATCGTGGCTTGGCAGGTCACAGTCAGCCCCTGCCACTCGCTGGCCACCGCAGTGGACCAGAGCACCTCTTCAACATTTAATCTCTCCTCTCTGTGTCTGCAAACCTGACCCTTACCTGCAATCATCACTGTGTAAGTGTGTGTGTCAGTGTGTGTGTGTGTGTGCCTCTGTGTGTGTAAGACAGAGAGAGAGAGAGAGAGAGGAGGCTCCGGCTTCCTTCCTATCATGTTTTGGCCATAGTCCACCCTCCTGACAAGCCCAGGCCTGCACCTGTGTAGGGCTGAGGCTCAGCCCTGGCAGAGTTGGAGGACTGTACTTAACCCGCCACATTCATGTTCGCTCTCCCTCTCTTTGTAGAGCCAGCTGTGAGGTGTGCATGCGTGTGTGTGTGTGTTTGTGCAGGTGTGTGTGTGTGTGTGTGTGTGTGTGTGTATGTGTGTGTGTGTGTGTGTGTGTGTGTGTGTGTGTGTGTGTGTGTGTGTGTGTGTGTGTGTGTTTGTGAAGGTGTGTGTAAGTGAATGAGTGTGTGTGTGTGTGTGTGTAGAGACGTGTGCATGTGTGCTTGTGTGCGGGCATGTGTGTATGTGTGCGTGCATGTAAGTGTGTAGGTGTGTGTGAGTGAGCATGTGTGTGTGTGTGTGAGTGAGTGATTTTGGGACAGTCATGTGAACCTCCAGATGTTAGGCCATAAAGGCAAGCACTTCAAACAGTGCCTGGAATTTCAACGCCCCCTCTGCACAACAAACACACAAAGGCGCACACATGTACATACACACACACACACACACACACACACACACGCTCACATACACGTACACACACATCCGTATACACACACCCTCCTTGCCACAGACCTGCATTCAGTGCTATGCCAAGGATCTCAGGGAAGGGAAATAATGTAGACTGCAGTCATGTAATCACCGACCACAGACAGGTGTTCCCAGGAGGCAAACAAGTGCAGGCCTAGAGTCACTTTCTAGGTAATCGCACAGTTACAAATAAAAAGTCCTCAGGTCCTTTCCCCCACAGGCCTCGTAACTATTCCGCCACCTTGAACTTGACTGTTTTGTGCCCTCTAACCCCTAATAGTTCCTCAGAGCAGAAAAATACTTAAAGTATGAGTGTTTCTTTTGTTTACTATTAAAGACATCTCAAATAATAACCATAACAACCCAATGGTCAGGGTTATCTTCTTCATGGATTTCTCTACAGTATCCCAATAAATAGGCTACTGCAGAAAATGTAATGAGTAAATATAAAACAATCACAAAACTAAACTTTGTCCTTGAGTTCATATATGTCATATATATTTACCTTTACCCTCTTTAGAATACAAAGACTAAATAAAATCAAGCAAGGACTTTTGGTTTAACCAACAAGCAGGTTACCTAAAAAAGAATGCAAAAACTCTGACACTAATATACATGCTGCAATAGTGGCTGGTGTCTTTTGCAGTATAGAGGGCACTATAGTTTTAAGTGAAAAAAAATCATTTTCATGCACGGCTACATTCTGGTCAATAAAAGTATATACAGCACATCTCAGATCCTAGGAATAAAACATGTGTTTATCTGTCCTTCAAATCCCCACAAATCATCCAAATGAGTTGAAACACGGAACTTGATAACACAGAAACCCGCATCAAAGGTAGTTCATTCAAGCTTCCTGCTCCCTTAAAAAAAAAAAAATCTAAAAAAAAATTCTAAAAAAAAAAAAATCATAGTGGCATGTGTAACAGAAGGCCTGCCTGCTCAAAGAACTCTGTAGTAGAGTAGACATCACAAAAACACTGCGCCCCTCAACCAAAGGGCGAAGGAGATGGCATGGCACGTTTTAATGTCTGCTCCAATGGGATGACCAGGTGATAAGGGGCACTTAAAGAGTGTGAGCCGGTAGTCACACCTCCGGAGCACAGGCGATTAATAGTCTCCGTGGTGGGTTGGGGAAATGGGGCTTCTGTTCTCCAAAGGTCAGCAGTATTTCCACCGCATTCCTCCAACATGTTTTCACATTTCCAGTGGGAGGCAACAAATATTCCCATTCTTCTTTTTCTTCTTCCGAGGCACCCGTGCAGCATGAGGCATTGGACTCGGGAGTGCAGTCAGGCCGGCCTTCGTCGAAAAACAAAAAGAGGTCAGGAGATGTCGGAGCGGAAAACTAATTTCAAACAGATGGTTAGCCAATGAGCAACCAGCCATGACAGGGGTTTTTTTGTTTGTTTTTGACTTTTAAATATGAAAGCACAGTGTGAGCCACTGTTTCAAATGGCTGGAAGCTTTTGTCTTGTTCCACCAAGCAGAGGAGATTGCCTGTCTGCACGATGCCCTAACTCTGGGTCCTGTGCCACATGGAGGTCTATGGAGGTATGGAAGCTTGCTGAAGCACCTCCCCTCAGCTCAGACTAAGTGTGGCCAGGTAGATGCTGTCCTAGGATAACACACATGCTAACAGACACTCACACACGCTCACAGGTGGACGCACACACAGACAGACATACAGACACAAACACAGACAGACATACACGCACAGACATATGCACACACACAAACACAAAAGCATGCACACACACACACACACACATGCACACACATGCACACATGCACACACACATACGCATGCATGCACACACAAACACAGAAGCATGCATGTGCACACACCCACACACACACACCCACACACACATTTTCACACAAACTAGTCGTCTCATATCACAGGAGAGCGAAATGGCTGCGGGGCCTAAAGCATCACATCGCATTCATCAAAGGTGCGCAGGCCACACCCCAGCTCACACACACGCATCTGATCTGACCTGCAGCCTGCGCAGAAGAGAAGACGTCTCTTTTCATTAGCAGGGTCTCTTGATCAAACGAGTTGGCATCCATATCAGATCGTAGGCCTTTCGCTGTGGAGGGTACGGCAGAAGTTACACTATATGGGGGATGATAGCACTTCACACATGTGGGATGCCTGATTGATGTGCACTGTCACACACACACACACACACACACACACACACACACACACACACACACACACACAGCACCGGCCCCTACTTCCACCCCACTCCACCACTTCCTCCACCTTTAGGACCATTATCGGCTCCACAAGCTTTTGAACAGGCAGTCTCCCCCCACCACCACCAACCACTGCCCCCTCTGCCCAAACCTTCCCCACATAACAAGCCCGGAGGTTTACATCTGATGGTGCAAAGATATTTGACTAAAGGAAGCCACTGATTTTCCCCTCACTGATCCACATGAAACAGGTTTTTTTTTTAAATATGTAAACAGAGGAGGAGATCCTGGATTCAAAAAGTAAAATCCCTGCCATGTATTTGATCCAACCATTTTCTGATCCCAAACAACACACAAATCATTAGCCGGGTAGATCAGGCCATTAGTGAAATCACTTGTTACAGTAGCCTAAGTGCACAGGCAGAGGGAATACCTGGCAGGAATTTATTTAATTTACTTTCTGAAGCCAGGATTCACACCTCTGTACATAAAAGGACATTGATTGGGATAACATGTACACCTTTATATGTGCATTTGGTGGCAATATTTAGAAGTTCACATGAGGAAAACTTTAAGAGGTTTTAGAAACTTAATGACATTTCTCATTCGAAACCTATTCAACAGGTGAGAACAAAAAACATTTCTAAAGCTGCTTCCACACTGCTCCAACAAACACCAGCTTTCTACATTTGTTGGCACAAGACAGGACAAGCAAATGCAAACTATTACTGTTTGTTAGTAACAGTACATATATATGCAATATTCAGTAGAAAAGAAGAGAGAAGTCTTGTTTATAGCTTCCAGGGTAGTTTGTTGATGGACCTTGCACAGTACACTGTGTCCAAAGCACTGTTTTTAATAAGGATAATCATATTGTAGGCCTTTATCCCTCATCAGCCCATGACACAACTATAGGCAGTGCAAACTGACAACTAAAATGATAGAGGAGTTGAGTGACTTTTGCATTCCCAATAAGGAGTACAGCTGGAAGTACACTTCCACTAGAGGGCGGTGTTACTCCATTGGAACACTTGTGTGACCAGAATTGGGGAATTGGGGAATTGGGGGGGGGGGGGGGGTGACATTCAGAGATGAATTTCAATGATTGTTTAAAGATGTTCCTCATAACTAGTTCCAGATATTGCCACATATGTATATGGAACATCTTTATCGATAATCTTTTATTCAATGGTCATTTTAAATAGAAAAATTTAAAAAAAATATTTTAAGTCTGAGATCTGAAATGCTGTGGATTTTTTTTATCAGATAAATATACAACTAAATATAGTGCACTTTATAAAGTCCAAAAATTTGGTATAAAACATGTGTAGTTACATTTTGAGTTGAATCTGTCAACGCCAGTCACCTAATATTAAGTGAGAAGTGAAATTATAACAATATCACTTATGGGCTCTTTAAAACCACAGTATTTATGCATCAGTAACTTACATGAAGACTAATGTCACTGAACTGATGATTATCGGTAAATCATGGGGATTTGCCAGAATTAAGGCAGACAATAAACTTCAAGAGCCTTCACTGTATTTTGGTACTCTACAACCTTTTACACACTGTACAGTATGTCACTGTCCGCTTTTTGCTTATACTGAGTAGGCTATAGACAGTAAATCGCTTATTGGCCTGGTTAGTATAGGTACTAACGTTGCGTAGATTGTTTTTTTATAAACACGTACAAGTTCTTAGAACGACTCCTGCGTATCCTAGATACACAGATCGAATGAAGAAATAATAGTTAGAATGTAGAATATGTATTGTGGCGTCATCTTGTACACGTTCGATCGGGTATAAAATCGCGGACAGTACCTGATCTGATATCATTCATACTGAGCAGATATTGGCGACGACACGGGAGCACTACTGTATTGAGCAAGTTATCAGGCCAACAGATCGTTTTGTAAGGTAAGTAAGTAGGCCCGCGTAAAATGATTTGTTCCATGAAAAGCCCATCGAGTTGGGCATAAATAACTGTACATTGGATGTAAGTCGCCTAATTTGAAAAGGCCACTTTGTCGCTTTGTCGACTGAGGAGAAATACGCCTCATTAAACGTGTAATGTTGGCTAAATACAGAAAGCGCGTCGGTGCGCCAATTAGTTAATTGTACTGACATTCAAGGTCATGTCCACATGTCCAGCCTTTTCTGCTGCATTTACCCTAGTTATCATAATATAGGCTTAAACTTCAGATGCACTTAGAGATTATTAGAGCTATTTCTGTATATCTGTTAGGCATAGTGTGCTTGCGTTGTTCAGATTCAAGCAGGTGTAATAATCTGTCCCTTCATGGTTTAACTTACATGTCTTAAATCTTTAGGTAGTTGTGTTCACACAAATATCATGCAGTAAAACTCTGAGAAACCACTTGTCAAACAGTGCCATGTGAATAACTAGACAAATGAAAGTAATCTACACAGATCAAGCAACCTAAGATATTGTATTGTGTTCGCAGGGTCCTCACAATGAATCGTCTGGATGAAGATGTGAGAGCAACCCTGAGCAAGACCGTATTGGATAAACTCCAAGTGGTCTTTGGTGATATGGCTGAGGAGGAGAAGGCCAAACAGCAGGCCATGAGGGTGACTCTGGAGAAGATGATGGAGGACATCAAAGATCTGGAGGCCTCCAAGGAGATAGAGAAGGAGGATTGGGAAAGAGAGAGAGAGAACCTGGTGGAATCTGCTGATGCTGCCAGACACGCAGAATGGATTAAAAGACGCGACGACGTCTCGCGAATGCAGTTCCGACTGAACATGGCGATGAAGGAGAGAGAGAAGCAGAGAGAGAAGTGTTTGGCTGTGGAGCGGGAGCACAAACACATCCTCGCTCGCCTTGAGGTGACTGCAGAGGAGACAACGATGGCCGAAGAATCGGAACAGGCCGCGAAGGATGCCGCCACCTGGGAGCGCTTGTCCCGAGAGAGGGAGAACGGCACCTTGTCCATGGCTCTGGCTGCTGCTGCCGCCAAGCAAAAGCTGCTGAAGGAGCTGAAGGCGAATGCTCAAAAACTGATGGGGGTAAATATCAAACACTATCAAATCTTACTGCACAGAACATTGTTTAGCTGTTGATCTTCTGAAGTTTTTTATTTACATCTACCTACATCTGTTTGTTTCCCTCAGGCACAAAATATGGCTATTGAACAGGCCAACAGCTCTGAGGAAAACATTCTGGACAACTGGAGGAAACTTCAGGACAGCAAGCTGTGCCCAAATGATGACCTCCAGGTACCTGATCACACAGTTGCCCTAGAAGATCAGAAAACAGATAATTTTATCTTAATAACGTATTGTTGATGTAATTAAGAACATTATTAACCCAAACGTTTTCTAAACATTTTGAAATCTATGTGGTATATTTGATAGAGCCTCTCCAGACAGCTGGAAATGGAGGGAATTCTTCTGGAAAAGCAGACGCTCCTTGATAAGATTGCCATGAAGTTCGGGAAGAAGAGAGAGTGCCTCCTGGCTGACTTGGCGAGGAAACAGGAGCAAATGATGGCCGCAGAGCTGAAGAAGAGAAGGAAGCTGGAGGAGAAGATGAGGAAGAAGCTGGAGAAGCTCGAGAAGGCCGAACTGAAACAGCAGGAAAGGAGAGAGGCCAAGATGGAAAAGGAGGCCAAAAAATTGGCAAAGAAGGCAGCAGAAGATGCGGCCGAAAATAGGCAGCCAAGATTTTGTTTCTGGTGATAATCAGAAAATCATAATCAGAGAATCATAATCCAGAAAAACTGCAACTGCTATAACATTGGTTCATCATAACATCAATGAATCAATGTAAATAAATCTATTTTACTACTGCCAAAGGCATATTGTGTAAGTTTTTTTATTGCTCATAAACAACAATTGGTTGTTCCCTGTTAAGTATGAGATAATTAATGAGTAATTATTGTCACCAACAAATTATGGTGTTCTGGTAAGTTTTGTAAGTTAAGTGTTATCTATATATACACATAATATACACATATATATTGGGAGCAGGACCTCCATGACCTCCAACACAACCATACTAAACACAAAAGCACCCCAAAGTCGTTCGCTCAGGCCATTGCTGTTCATGCTCCTCACCCATGACTGTGCGGCAATGCGTAGCTCAAACCATCAAACCACATAATTAAGTTTGCTGATGACACGATCGTGGTGTGTTTGATCAGCAGACGTAATGAGGCCCTGTACAGAGAGGAAGTGGCACAGCTCAGCAACTGGTGTACTGAAAACAATCTACCCCTTAACATGGACAAAACAAAAGACCTAGTCACTGACCTCAGACAGACTTCACGCAAACACACTGTACTCTGCCATGACAATCTTCCAGCAAAGATTGTTTTTGGGCGTACACATAACAGATGACCTCACATTGACTCAAACCACTAAATACATCACAAAAAAGCCTAGCAGCGCCTGTACTTTTTGAGGAGGCTGTGAAAAGCCCACTTCCCAACCTCCATCCTGACAGTATTCTACAGAGGGACTATTGAGAGCATCCTCAGCAGCGCCCTCACAGCACGGTTTGGCAATTGCACTGCTGCAGAACGAAAGGCCCTGCAGTGGATTGTGAGGACGGCCGGAAAGATCACTGGAGCCTTTCTGTCCCTCTTTCCTCAGACATCTACAACAGCTGCTGTTTGCACAAAGCCAAGCACAGTGAAGGACATTACTCATCCCTCCCATGGACTCTTCTCCTTACAGCCATCAGGCAAAATGTTCCGCCTCAACACTCAACACAGAGTTTCCTAGGTCCAGTAAGATTTCTACAGGAAGTCTTGAAATGAAATTCACTGCACATTATCCTTGCTGACATCACAGCTGGAGATTCCTCGAGGTGCTCTGAAGACATCACTTCCTTTGACTTTGGCTCCACCTGCTGTTCATGTGCGGCGTGACACCTCTGATACTTCTTAAAACTTCCCTCTTTTCTTAAGGCAGAGTTTCAACCACTCATATTGACTTGAATTCATTACTATATATATTCATATTGTCATTAAGAACAGTAAAGTCATTTCTTTGGTCTTTACACGGCCCACAATACTATATTTTAATGTCTAAGTGCATGTAAGTATACTAAAATAGGGTATTGTTTATTACTTGATGATATATTTGTAATGATATTAAATATTAGGATCTGTTTCTATGTGATATTCAGTGAGGATCCGTAAGTACTTCAGGTCATAGTAATTAAAAAAGCTAATTGCAGTGTGAATGTTTATTAAAAATAACATTATTTGAAGCACATTTGTGTTCAAGTGGTAACACAGTTGTTCTGTAAGTAATGTGCTTTGATATTCTTCTTCTTGTTCTTGTTCTTGTTCTTGTTCTTGTTCTTCTTCTTCTTCTTCTTCTTCTTCTTCTTCTTATTATTATTATTATTATTATTATTATTGTTGTTGTTGTTGTTGTTATTGTTATTATTATCATCATTATTACACAGACAACAAACACAAATATTGTGTTATTGTATACTGTGTGTTTGTGTGAAGACATTATGCAGCCATTTTTAGCCGCTCTTGCACTTGCAAACCAGTGACCTCTATTGGTGTCGATGTGTATTTACAAAGGAATTTGGCTGCTGTAGCACCAAGGCAAAATTATAAAATGGAAAAAAAAAAAAAAAAAGAATCAGAACTACACCATGGCGCATTAGGAAATACCTTTATTGTCACAGATTGTCACAGATTTTATTTCATTTGAAGGACCCTGTCTACACATGGACACATTTAAAAAAAACATTCCACATCCTGTGTTTCGAATGTTTATGTGGAGACCAAAATATTAATAAGTATAAGTTTAGACAGGGTTCAGTTTAAAACACACTGATACTAATTTAGTAGTTTTATTTAAAAAGTATATTAGATAGTATGATAATACCTTCATTCGTGGGGTTGTAGAGTCATGTGATGAATTGCATTAGGCTTTTGAGGGTGGGGAGGCTGGTGTATTGACTTAATTCTCCTTTCCCAGATCAAAGTTGTGCACTAGTCTGTTTAACAGATGGGATAGATGCAGTGGGTCAGGTTATCCTGTGACCTCACTCAGACACAACCATTAACCTGACATGCCAAGCATTGCTGACCACAGTTCTAGCCTGTTGCTTTCCAGTTCCGGTTTCTTGAAGGGTGTTGTTAGTGCCATCTAATGGTTGAGTGCTGAATTGTTGCAAGTGCTAATTCCTATGACTAATTCCAGCAAGTAAAACCTAAAACTGGTAGCATATGAGCAGTAGGTATTAGCTTACTGGTTGTAGGTGTTGCCCTGAATTTACCTGCTTTTACCATTATGATACCTATTGCTACATTGAATTGAGTAACAGACTAGGCTTTGCTTTTCTTTGATCGTGCTTGTGTTATTATGCCATGTTTCCAAAATCCACAGAAGTTTCATTTTTTGATTCAGTCTTGATTACCAAATGAATTTGGAGTTGGGTCCAACACTAGCTGCCTAAAACCAGTGCTAAACATAAAAATGGTTGTTTGGTCACCCTCTTAAGCCAAAACGTACAATCAACAAAGTAAACATGAGAATATATAACTTCTGCCTTGCATGCATAGGCTATAAAATGTATTGCTCTAGTTTCACACTCATTTTCCCCGGTTTCAGTATAAATGTTTAGTACCTGGTCTTGGCCTACTTACTGTTTAAGGTGAAAGGGGAAAGGGTGTGACTGTGCAAAGAACAGACAGACAGACAGGCAGGCAGACTGGGGAGGGTACATCTGGTCAACCTGACTGCTCATTCAGACCACAGCAATAACTTCTGAAGTAGTCACCAATGTGTCACTGCAAGCCATGTCAAATTACGATAGCTGGAATTCAGCACAAGTCCAGTGAGATATAACAATGATTAGCCTCTGCACACCCGCCCCCGCCTCCCACGCTACCCCACCCCACCCCACCCCACCGGCCTCCCACTCGACTGCCCTTCGCCACTGTTTGTCCTGCTCAGCTCTGCTGGACTATGGGAACAGATTAGTGATTCATGGTTTCTCCTTCCCTCGGCAGAAAGGCCGGATCAAAGACATTCCATGCATAACAAAATAGCATGTACAGTCTCGGTTTCTCACACACACACACACACACAGACAGACAGACAGACACACACACACACACACACAGACACACACACACTAGCCAATAAATGAGCCCATTAAGTTTTATTATTTCCATTTTTATTTTACCTTAAAATGATGTTTGAAACATACTGTATTGCGCACAAATTTGGAGTAATGTGCATTTCAGACCAAACCAAAGTCATAACATCACAAAGCAATCTTTACAGTTGGCCTGTCCATATCCCCCATTAGCTTATGACTACCGTCTTCAATGGACAAAAGCAGTCTGTACAGTTATCCAACATGATATCACTGTGTACGACATGCCTGACACTCGAGCAAATGAAAGCCTGACAACCAATCATCTTTCCACCAGAGACATCAGGGCGCACATGTCCTCTGTTACCAAGAAACTGAGCGGGGTTTCTTTTATCAGTGAAGTCATGTAGATGTCTCTGAGGTAAAACAAACAAACAAACAAACAAAAACAGAAACAAAAGAAAATCACTGCTGGTTGAGACAGAAAAGAAATGACTGATCCTCCTGGGTCCTGGGTTTGCAAGCAGCACAAAGGAAAAAAAAAAAAAAAAGATTATGAACTCTGCCCTCTCGAACTCCAACATGACTGCATGTGGTCTGAATAGCAGCACTGTACATGTGAGGCATATCTTTTAGACTAACACAGGGGTAGGGGGCGCTATATCCTCTTCTCAAGGATTTAGGATCGCTACTGTTTCCTGAATATTACATTATGGGATGTCATGGAATGCCAATTCTGGCGGTCAACTCAGCTTTTGATTTTGGTTTGGGGAGAGAAGATGCAATAGTCTTGGTCATATTGTGTTTTTGTTTGTTTATTGTGCAGTAGATACACTTGATTGAAAAATGCCAAATACCTGCCATTACAAACGGAGTACTCGAAGTACATCAAAAACAAGAATGGTGTTGAATTACCTGGGGGAAAAAAAACAAAAAACTATGGCTTCATGAGAAGACCTGCCATTTTAAAAATCTATAATATATATTTTCAATTTGTACAAAAGAGAAAAAAAAAAACTTTATAAATATATACATGGGCCTTCATCGGCCTAATGGGGCATTACAGTCTCTTTCAATGAAACAGTTAACAACTCGAAGAGTTCAATAATCAATGGCACTAATTACACTCTGCCTCAACCAACGCCCTGCAGGACCCACTTGGATATACATGGTTTTTCATTTAGCTCAATTGGAAAACATCTACATGGGGATAAAAACTGACAAAAGAAAAGTCAGGAGGAAAAGAAAAACCTGGACTAAATGAACAAAAATCCTGTAAATAGTCATGAGGTATAGTGGAAAAACAGGAACTTTTTCTCTTTTTTTCTGTCTTTTTTCCTTTTTTTTTTTTTGGAATAGCGCGCATATCACATTAAGGAAAAAAAAACGCATATCACATACAAACACACTACAAAACAACGATGTCAATAATATCATTTTCTATGAGAAAATTAAAACCTATTACATGGCAGTATATTGACACTGTAATAAAAACATATTCACAAAATAGCAGCAAACAGTTTTATAAGAGAAAAAAGCATTTTTCTTTTTTCTTTTTTTTTTTTTTTTTAAAGTCATCAATATTTGCTGGGAATACCTCCATAGCAGCTCAGAGTAAGGAGTGTTCATTCCACCTTTCTTGCTTTTAAACTGTACAATCACTCAATGATTCGGCACTTTTGCCTCCTACTTCATGCCATCAGCTCGATTCTCGCTCAACTACTCATTCCTCAGCTATTTCCCACAAACTGTATCTTTTTTTTTTTCCACTCTACAATGGATGGCAGCAGACATCTTTGAGTTTGTGCAAAATCATCTAAAACCTTGTTGTTTGTACAGTTGAAAAATGGGTAACACTTAAAGTCATTTTTCCTCTTTGAATTTCCGATGTACACTGATTCATCATGGTTTTTCACTGTTTCAAAAAAAAAAAAAGTGAGAAAAAAAGACTCTTTCCGAGGCCATCCAAACTGAGTACTTATTGCATTACGTCAACAACTCTATCTATGACTAGTTTGTTAGCAATTGTGCACTGAACAGATTTAAATAATCATAGACTAACCATTCTGTCAAAATCCACACTGGCCTTGAAAAGAGAATATGTTCTTGCAATAAATAGTCATTAACGCTTAAGATAACTATAAATTACATTATTCTAGTGTTTCAATATGCTTCAGATGCAATTCAAGCAACAGAAAATGCAATGGTCGTGAAAGTGTGTCATGAAACATGAAACAATGTACACTGTTTACGGCCATCATTATGTCTGACCGTGACCCAGATAGCTTTTTTTGTTGTTGTTGTTGTATTTTGTTATGAACATGCAGATATAAATGCTGAGTCTTACTCCCTAGAGCTGGACAGGCAGTTTTTTTTCTCGATAAACTTCTCGCTAACGCCGTCACACCTTTCCTGAAACCACAGAGGTTAGATTTGCTCTGCATTGCAAATTGCCATTATTTTTTCCACCATTTCCATGTACTGGTTTCCTATGCTGTACTCAAAATAGTCATTAATGTATTATTGACTCAAAGTGCTTTTAGGTGGAATGGTTTTAGAAATAAAAAATAAGACAGCATAGTACATGGACAACTGGGTTACCCTTTGAGAGGAGGTTTTGCAATAACAAGAATCTTTTAAATGGTCTTTAAAAAAGTGAACTCTGCACGTTGTGCCCAACACACCTGCACTAGTCCGTCCATTTCTGACCAACTGAGCCTTGACTGTGTGCCTAACATCATCTTCACACAAAGGTTTTTAAGCTGTTTGGATCATAATACCAATTCACAGCCTTCTAATTTGAAAATTAAATGTAGTGACCGCACCAGGATGTCAACACGTGGGTAACATACTCACTACATTTCATTTCTGTCCAGTTCAGACCCTTCTGTTTGGTTTAATGCAGGAAAAGGCCTTAGCTTTGACCCGGATGAACCGGCTGCCAAAATAATGAGACCACTGACTCATTAGGGCAACAAAAAACTCTGTCATTGGACAAATGTCCCTAGTAAACTTTTAGGTAATGTTGGCGGTTGAAATTTGTAAAATCATTTATGTGATGCCCAATTCGGAAAAAAAAAAAAAAAACCAAAAGGTCTACATCGCACACAGGATTTCATTCAACGCATATTTGTATGCCAGACAATAATCTGCCTTTGTTTTTTTTTGTTTTTTTTTGTTTTTTTTTTTTTTTTCCTTTTCTTTCACAATAAGAGTCATTTCATTTTTTGCCCGATTAAATGTTTCCATCAGCTGGATTTGGGGGGGGGGGGGGGGGGGGGGGGGGGGAAGAGCCAAAGTGACAGCATGTGAGCAAAGCATTGATCCCTTCTCTTGCCCCCTCCCGGATGCCTTTCAAGGGGGTGGGTGGGCTGGGGGCTCGGTTGTGGTGGTGGGGTTGGCAGTGGGTGGGTGGAGGGGGGGTCAAGCACTATGCTGCGAGCACTAGAGTGTCCATGGGGAGTACAGGGGGGGTGGCTGAGTGATCGCAAAGCATCATCATCCTCCTCCTTCTCCTCCTCCTCCTCCGTCTCTCGCTCTCTTCCTGAAAAGCCTCTCGCCCGAAAAAAAACGTTACGCGACGTCCTTCCCCTTCTCTCTCCGCTCAAATGTTCACGTCCCGCACGTCCGTGGGGGTGCAGGAGAGGTCCACTTCCTCCTCCATGCTCTTGGTTTCTGTGGACACGGCGTGCTGCTGGGCCTGGCGAAGGCTGGTCTCGAGCAGGGACTCAATCTGTTCCTGACAGGCCCGTAGGCAGTCCTGCGGAGAGAGAGAGAAAGAAGACAGAGAGAGAGAGAGAGAGAGAGGGAGAGAGAGAGGGGGAACATCAGCACTCATCAGCATGTGTACAAAACCATCAAACGCTGCACACATTTGTAACAGAAAGGTGCTGGATCTAAAAACTAAAGTGTGCAAAAAAGGAGAAATGAAAGTCCGCAGACTTCAGCTCCCTTAGCAAATCTTTTTTTTTTATTTAGGTTTCTATAACAAGTGATGCCTGCACATCATCAAACAGACATGGCAGCATGCATCACCCAGGAAGTGAGGTTGTTTGTGTAATTCATATGCTGGTTTAGTCACCTGCCACACCAAACTAACTTTCTGTTTGACTACACCATGCCAGTTGCATGTTCATTTCAAACAGCACTATAGCAACCATACCAACTTTTCACTGACAAACTCTTTTCCATTCACAAAACTCTTAATGGAGGCAGATTTATTAAAAAAAAAAAAAAAAAAAAAACTTCAGACAAAGTAGCTATCTGAAAAGGGAACTGGAGATAAGACAGTTTCGCCTTTGTGTTTCGACAATTCAGCACGCTAACACTGCGATGCGCCACCCGCCTACCATTCCCGTCCCTTCTGCCCTGGCGGTGGTGGCGGTGGAGAAGCTTTGTGGGCACACAGGGGAAGGAGCAGCTGGATTAGGGGCCAGCACAAGAAAGAAGCAGAAGAAACCCAATCTGCTAGCACCAGGTCCTGGCCTCCCAAGACAATGGAAGGGTAAAGCCATTCTCCTGGGCAAGGCCTGAGAGGGGCCGGAGCGTCTGTGCTAAGGGAGGGGTGGGGAGGGGTGGAGAGGGGTGCCCTACAGGGGGAACTCACTCTAATGATTTGGGCTCTAATTACTCGGATCAAAGAGGCTAAGGGAAACTGGAGCTGCCTGGGTGTGAGAATGAGGCTTGAGAAGTTATGCACGTCCAGCAGCTTACTCAAGACTATAGCGGATGATGAAACTTCTGGGCGTATGGTTTAGCTGAGTACACTTCCTGTCGAACGATTCTAGATTTTGCTCACTTTTTTTTTTTGCCACACTCACTGCCTAATCCACCCTTACAAAACTATCTTGTGTATGGTAGGAGCGTGGGCGAACCCCAAGATATATTTCTCTGAAGTTGTAAACGTTTATAGTTTTGTGGTTTTACAGGCTTGCTCAAAGTGAAACTGCTGTGTTCGGGTGTGTTAAAGAGAGCGCGGGCTCTCACCAACCCCCTGCAAAGGGCTTTGATGAACAGGAGGTCTTCCGTTAAATACAGGTATTCACAAGACCTCCTCTCTCCTCCCCTCCTGCAATCCCTTTCCCATGCTTCTGCCACCTCCCACCCCCTTATCAATAACAATAGGGACAATGGAGCCGGGGATTTTTGGCACATTGACGTAATGCTATTCCTTAGGATGGACCGTCTGTACCCCCAACTATTCTTAAGCACAGATTTTTCCTCTACCTAAACAGTTTTTTTTTTAAAGCACCATGTCTCATGTGAATTTTAGAATGAGTCAAAATGTACATACACAAGGAATGTTACTCCACTAGATCTAATAAACATTCAACATATAGACGAGTACACAGTAAAAAGTGCTTCATAGCACCATAGGAATGCGCTGCATGAATCTTTTTACATTGGTTTAACTTAACAATGCCATGTACGTTCATAAAAATGTCTTCACTCTTTATAGTGCAGTAATAACACAGCCTATATTGAACATATGGACATTTTTCATTGAATAATAAAGTATAGATGTAGTGGGGGTAGCTTACCGGATCACTCTTGATGATCTGTGACAGCAGCTCTGTGAGGTTCTGGGAGGAGAGCGAAGCGTCCAGGCTCTTCAGATGGAGTCCTTGCACAGCCGCGGCCACACTACCAGCAGCAATCATGGAGGGCGGGTTAGCGATGAACTTAACGTCTGGTGAGGAGAAGAGCAAGAAAAGAAAAGGGAAAAGGTGAGAAATGGGCAGAGACGAATGACAATTCACATTCCTGAGGTGAGGCGGCCATTTTAAAAGCTGCCATGTTAATGGGCCTTGGTTATCGTCACTTTGAATGGTCACTGAGCAATGGGTCGCCAATGGCAGGGTAGGGTAATATATACAAAACCTACACAAAGAAAACAACCGATATTTGTGGGTCATTCTAAGCACCTCTTCCTCTGCACAAGCAAAAAGCAACAGTGAGAACATGCTAGTCAGGGGAAAACAATACTTAGATAGAAGTGCACAAAATGCATTTATCACAAAAGTTCCATATCTTTTGCCAAAGTATGCACCAAATGTTTTTATCACAACAGATTCATATCTATTGCAAAAGGCTGCACTGATCATGTTTATCACAACAGATTCATACCTGTTGCAAAAGTGAGCACCAAACGTATTTAATCACAACAGATTAATACGTACAGCGAACGTAAGTAGCGCTAAATGAAATATTCACTGCTCTCTCCACAATCTGAAGGGAGAAAATGTGGATGTGGGCTTCCCTTCCTCCTCCCCCCCTTGCTCGGCCTGTCATAAATCACCATTTCAACCCCCCACCCCCTCGGTTGAACCTCTCTCTGGAAACATCATGTCTAACATCCGCTTTTCAAGTGGTTCAGAGGATTATAAATCTTCTCCTATGTGTTCCCACACACAAACACACACATTAAAAAAAGAGAATGGGGGTCGGGGGTTGGGGGAGGGGGGGGGTTGTTGGGGGACTTGGGGTGTCTCTAATAACTTCCCAACGTAGCTCGACTATTTATCTGACGACACGGCACGCACCAGTTACAAGCACTACCAGGTCTTATTTAGCAATGCTAACTACGGGAGTCTTAAGGCCTTCAAGTGGCAACACCCGCAACGTAGCAGGGCGAGGGTTTTGTTGCCGGCTTCCTCTTCCTCAACTTGCTGCGCCACTTTGAAAAGGGCTTGAAACTAAGAGCATGCAGCAAGATGAATCAAACTTGACACTGGCATAAAAGCAAAGGGAGGGGGGGTGGCCCTATTATTTTAGGGCCCATGTTCTGGCTACCCGGGTCCTAGACTTGCATCGAGAAAAGGGGACAGGGTGGTGGAGTAGGGGGTGGGTGGCTGTAGCTCTTTTGAGGAGCTGCTGTAGGAATGCCAGCCACCCTGAAGGAGAGACAAAACTGAGCCTCCTCTTAAGGGGAAAAGGGGGAATTGGGCAGGGAGGGGGGAGTAACAGGGTCATCTCCTGCACTCCTTGTTGAGTGAGGAGAGGAGGGAGCTTGAAAAGTATTCCCGCCAGGGCCAATCAAATGTAGGGGGAGAGAGAAATTGTCTGTGACACCAAAATAAAAGCGCTGGTGGTGGTGTGACCCGGGCAGAGAGGTCTGGCCGTATGCAAATGCACACGATACGACGCGTACAAAAAACATCGAAAGACCGAAAGATTGTTTGTAAACTTCGCTATTTTTTCACTCTGTAATTAAGTCATTTAAGTTCCAGTACATGGTAATGCATGCCTTAATCACTCCAGCAATAAAACATCCTCACCCACATCTGCTGTGAGCGCTTGTGAGTTCTTTCCTGAAAATTTGTGTTCCTTCCTACACTCATCCACATTCCCCCTAAGCCACCTCAAAGAACCTTTATAGGCAGGACACACTCTCTCTCTCCCTCTCTCTCTCTCTCTCTCTCTCTCTCTCTCACGTACACACACACACACACACACAGCCACCAAGGGAGCAGAGGCAGCCCAAGACTGAGCCCATTCAATCTCCTCAATTAAGCAGTAACTTCAAACAGCAAACCACAAGTTAGGTTTTCCCCCTGACCTACCACAGCACAAAGGGGGCTTCGTCCAACACAAATCCACTTTTGTTTGGGCGAAGGAGGCAGACTGGAGGCCTATGTCCGAGGAATTCTTTTTCATATCACCTTATGCAAACTCCCTACCCCCTTACTCCCTTACCCCTACCCCCAATACACCCTTCCAGCCCCTGCCCCCTACTCCTCCTCACCCCCCTCCCCCTACGCTGGACACAGGAGTCTGGGCCTCCTCTATTGTCCGAGCCTTAGCTTAGTGTATAAAGAGATTTCCAGCGGATGGAGATTGGATGGTGCCCCCTGGCACACGGGCTGGGCTAAGTATCATCCTGAGGTCTTCAGTGTGAGTCAACAAACAAAACAGGGAAGGGTGGGGGTTGGGGTTTGGGAATGGGGTCTGACCCTCTGCTCTGATCACTGACTGAACCAATGGGCCTCCTCACACAATCCATGGCACACATGATCAAAACTTTCTCAAACTTTTAAAATCCACATTAAGGGGAAGTTTATGGTGGGGGGTGGGCAATCTGTTCCTCTGACCACAAAATCAACCTCACAAAATCCATATTGTTACCCCTATTCCGAATTTCTGCAACTTCAAAAAAATAAAAATAAAAAAAAAATCCAATAATGTGAGATGAAGGAGCGTGTGGCATTCTGAGGTAAAGGTAATATAAAGGGACAATGGAACATAACACATTTACAGACAAAAGGGGGGAGGGGAGAGGGGGGTCACAGATGGGGTGAAATATGAATCCACCTGTTTGGCCTCAAAGATCCTCTAAAGTAATCCATAACATACAGCAACCTACAGATATATCAGCTAATTACCCTCAGTGTACAAGCACTCAGCACAAAGTAGCAGTAACAGATTGAACCCTGCAACAGCATGCATACCTGTAGCACAGAGGGCCACAAAGGTCTGAGCATGTTTGCGAAGGATTTTCTTGGTGTCCTGATGGATGGGAAGTTTGGAGAGGAAATGTTCAATGAAATCGTGTGGAGTGACTGATGCTAGATCCCATTTCAGCTTGTTCAGCACAAGTAGCTCCATTTGCTGAGAGAGGGAGAGGGTGAGAGAGAAAGAGAGAGAGTGAGAGGCTAGCCTTAACAAGCTATGACAAAAGCTCAGTGAACTACAGCCACCACTAGAGGGCGATGGAGCACTACTGCGCGCAAGTAATCCTAAACCGAGTGCCTCTAGCGTTCTTGCATTGCCACTAGTATTACGAAAATAATCCATAAAAACATAGAGTTTAGATCAGGGCCAATCTGTTTTAGGCCTTTTCTTGTCCTTACATGTATTTATATGCACAGTGTAACATAAAATGATTTGACATGTTGAATTGGGGGGAAAAATATTAATGAAAAATATTCACAGACATTGCATGCTACAGCACAAGAATATCAAAAACTGAAGACATATGCAGCATATATTAGCAGTCTACGTCTATATCTATGTCTACTGCATCATGTTTTGTAACAAAATAGGAAATGAAAAGTTAAGCAATCGTACCAGTAACTCGCTAGGTCGGATTGAATTGTCGGTGTATATACACAACTTCTCGGCTGTTAAAGGAATGGTTTCCTTCATTTTTGATGCCAAAAACATACAAGTGGCTCCCAGTAACTGTAATCTTGTTTTCTTTGTCGACTCAACAGACAAAAATCTGTCCAAGTAATTCATAGCCAAAGGAAAAACCTCCTCTTCGCATTTCTGCTCTTCACAGACCTGTGGAAACCGGAAAGACAAAAATAAGACGATCGCAAAGTAATGCTGTTTTCATAAACTGTCTTAAAACGAAATGTTGCAGGGAAAAGTAAAGGATTTCATCTATATATCGCTGTAGAATATTTTGCGGAAATGTCAAAAGTAATTGCAGACGTCTCTTTCAGACACACAAAGGTGGCGTCAACCGCATGGCTTGGACTGAAATTTGTAGTTCGTCATATTTTCAAAAAATATTTTAAAATATTTATAAATTGTTTTACACCATATTATTTACATGAAAATGTTGTTTAGTCTATATTCTATCAGATCCGCTCAATTATACAAAGTTTTTTGCATTGTAAGGTATAAAAATTAATTAAAATTATGTCAGAGTGTTCCTGAAAAAGAAGCATGTGACACAGACCTCTCAGTGGCACCCAACTTCGAAAAATAATTAAATTTATATCCCATTGCACGACTTCAACAAAACCGACATGTAAATGATCTGTAAACCGTACAATTTTATGTAATCAGTGCCACATTGCTTGATAAACGTGTGATTTTAGTTTAATAACCGCTTAATCTTATAGAGTCAAACTCTCGAGCTCACGAGACTTTCTTTTTCAAGTTCTGGTGTATCGTAACCTTTAAGTCGCATTAAATAGCAATCCATACTAAAATAACATTCAGCCAAGATACTTTTAAGGGTTTATAATGGAAATCTTAACAGGAACAGAGCTATTTCTGTTTTTTAAAGGCCGATTACTTTGCCACTGGCAAACAAAGATGGCGCATACTGGCACTAGTTTCACTGCATACGTGTACATTGCTGTTTATTTATAATAATATTTAGCTAATTTTGTTTCTGTCTTCTATCACATTATATACATTGAAACCATATCCTTCGGCTTCTATCTTTAAACGAAATGGCAAGACTTACATTTTCTAGGAAATACATTGATACACTAGCCTGTACTAGGAGAGATATCAAACAACCAAAAGGTCGGTTAGTTCTATTAGGCCAAGTGGTAACACACCACGCACCAGTACACAATCAAAGCGTTGCAACTTGGTAAATAACACAATGTAACATGCAAATCATTTGATACATTTAAGTCCAAAGGGCACAGTGATAAGTTTACATAATGCCGAAGTACACGGAACACATCTGCCATGGAAAATTCTTACAACAATGAACGAACCTCAAGCATCCATGTGGCAACAATCCTCCTCATGTAAGGCACAATTTCTTTTTGAACACATTTTAAGTAGTTCGTGGCAGGAAGGTAATTGTCTTCAGCTTTAAGCATTGCTTGCAGAACTCTGTCATTGAGTAAATTCGAATCTTGGTACGCTCTCCTGATAGTCTCCACTTCACAGCAAAGCAGCTGGTGTTCCATTCCTAAGACGATCGCTGAAGTTTGCGGGGCTGATAGAGACCGACTGTGCGCTCCTCGTAGAAGTTCGGTGGATGCTGCCTGCAGCGACTGCGTAGAAAGCCCTCTAGAGGTAACAAGACTGGCCTTCCTTGTGAAAACTCCCCTTCTCAGTGCTTGAGCAATGACGTTACTGTTGTTAGAGATCAAAGCCGCAGTGAGCATGAGGCACAGAGTGGCCACAGCGAGGAGCGCAATTTTAAAGAGCTAGGCATTCGACATAGCCTTCCCCATCCAGGACAAGCTATTGCGTATTTGAAAGTGGGAGGTCTTTTTCTCAGAGGCGACTGGTCTGGATGGTGCCAGGACGGGGGCGTCAAGTTGAAGAGGGCAAAAAAGGATGCTCCAGTTGGGGGTAGCATTAACTAGCCGCTGATGTGTTTTAGCCAACTTAATGATGTAGTACTACAAGAAAATGTTATTAAATGTTGGTAGTGTTCGACTGAATATAATATTATTTTAACTAGCCTAGGTAACGTTTGCAGTGTTAAACCAATAGTTTTTTTTTCTTATGTAAAAATAAAATACCCAGTGCCTGTTTAGTAAATGAATTTAATACAATATATTATATTATATATTATTATTATATTATAATAATGTTTATTAAAAAGCAAGCTGTGTCAGATGTTGTCATTAGAAGAACCAAACTTGTGATAGTATCATAATTTGCTTAAGTAATGATTATTATTCCAAACTGCACTTACTTAACCATCACCTAACCAACACAAGTGCTCTTCCTCACTTTGGCTTTAGATAGACTTTACCACAACAGTCAGGCAGTAAGAGAGCTGCAATGTAGCATTTTTGTCATGCAATCTTTGCTGTTGTTGCTATGTTAGCAGAGAAATGTAAAAGTGTGAATTTTGACCTGTAATGCAAGTATTAGCATTAGCTTCGCCTCATAAAATAACTTCTTTCTCTATGCTATTTCCATGTCACCCATCTTTGCTGCTGTGATAGTGTTGCTCATCTAGTCTCTTTATGAGACTGTCAGTGCAGGGAAAGGAAGGAAGAAAGAGAGAGAGAGAGAGAGAGAGAGAAAGAGAGAGAGAGAGAATGAACTAGACTTTTGCTGCTGAAGATTGCACATTGTCATTTCCTATCTGCAGTTTCTCCATGTGCCTTTCTGTGGTGTCTTGAGTCATACACGTCCCTGCTTACAAAGTATAGATTGTTCTGTGCATTTGTGCAATTCAGTGAAAGTGGGTCAGGTTAGTACACTCACAAAAAAGTGTGTATTTACAAGCTTCTCAATGCAAACAAACAAAAATGGATGCGTGAAGAGTGTGCTTTAAAAGAATACTTTAATGTTGACTTCCTGTTGGTTCTCCCAAAAGAAGTGCTTTCAGGGGGAGATGCATTTTTAACGGCAGATAGAATGATTCAGTTTAGCCCATAGTTGTGTTGGTATGGTGAATTTAGTAACACAGGTAAGTAAGTAGGTAGGTAAGGACCATGTCCACAGTCATATGTAGCAGGTAGTTATATTATAGACTTTATTGCACTACTGGAAACCTTTGCATTGCCTTTAAAAGACTCTAACTTGCCAATTACACCTGATACAGAACTTTCACCTTGCTTCAGTTGGAGATCACTGCATTTGACCTGCTTAACTGAGCAACTTCCTTGTTCGCTGACATAGAGTGAACAACAGCAGAAGTATGCATCTGTGTGCCAAAGTTTGCCCAACCCATGTGTGGGTTCATGTCAAATTCTTTTTGAAGCAGAGTGGGAGAGATGGCTGAGAGAGAAGCTTTCTCGCACCTCTATCCACGCACTGCACATTTGAAGGGGAGATTGTATCTATCAGCAGAGTTCTGCCCCCCACCCAAATACACCCAGGCAGCTTACTGTCACACTCATACCTCGGAGGGTGGGACACGTGTACAAAAGCGTTATGGGAAAACCTTTTTTTATTATTTTTCAAAGCAGTTTTGTGGTTGTCTCTAGTGTCTAGTTTTGTGCTAGGGAAGAGTGGTATTGACAGGTGTTTTTGAGGAGAAGGCTACGTGAAGTCAAAGGAGGTTCTGGGCCAATCAAAGATAAGCGTTCAAAAACTGGTTAGAACCAAGTTTTAAGACAATTTGTTGCATGAATCTTGTCACCTTGGTTTAATTGTCACTATTTTTCTTGCACTATTCTTTTTGAAACTAAACACATATGGAACTCCAACTCAAAAAGATACATGCAGCATTTTGCCTTAATATTTTGAAATATTTGGAATATTTTGAAGCAACACTTTTTACAGTTGTATGGTCAAGGCTGCATTGTCCCCTCTGGGTAGATCTTGACCGATGTCATCATAGAATTTCCATCACCAAATTCCATCACCAAAGACAAGACTGGGCCTTGACAACCCTATAAATCAACCATATAATGGAAAACCAATTACATCGCGAGGGGTAGAGTACCGTGTAACAGGAATCAAAGATTAATGTCCATTACTTGCAGTCTCCTGACCACAACACTCTGACCCCACAGCTGTAAATCAAAGTTTTGTGAAGTGAATCGAAGCCAAAGAGTCGGACTGAAAGAATACACGTAAATTGTTCACATAATCCACGTCGGTCGTTTCAACTGATGGTGGTGCAGACAATAAAAACTGGAAGTGCATTTCAGAAAAGTACAAGTGGATTGACGTCGTTAATCAGCAATAAATTGTGCTTACACAGGGACTGTATGAACTTTAGTATGAGGGGGTTCAATTCAGTTATGCAAAGTCGTGAGATTATTGAGACATGGTCTGTGTACCATCTAAATAAAACAAATATAGATACTCTGTTGTGACATATTTGTTGCGTGTGTTCGTGTGAGACTGTGAGACACTTGTTACATCCAGGGAAAAAATCTTTCTTTTTTTACACAAGGAGCTAGACTGAAAATGTGCATTTTAATTGTGATTCACTTCCTTAATACCTAACACCCAGCTAACCATCATGCTTCACACGTCTCCTATGGTCGACAAAGTTGGGAACACATAAGTTCGCTATACTCTTTACAAATATACTAGTATTAGTTAAAAGTAATAGTGGTGTGTAAGACCACTTTATAACATAATGGCAACCGATGCTAAATGCTGTTAGACACAGCCAGGGCTGCAGTCGTGCAGGGTGGGGTGGGGTGGGGTGAGGGGGGCTTAGGGGGATTTTAGGGGCTCAGTTTTCATAGGGGGGTCTTTGAGGACACTACTCATGTTATTATTAATATTAAGAGTACTCAAAATTGTATTCTTTCATAGGGCTCAAAAGTTCTAGCAGCAGCTAGGCACACAGCCATTCTAACGTTGTAGTGCGACCGAAGCTCAGTATACCTCCACACCTCTAAAAGTATAGTGCCTCGAGTTCTCGCACCCTCTGTCTCTTCATGTGATTCATCTCTCCCCAGTCGCTTTTCTCTCTCGGACAATCTTTTATGCAGTAATGATTATGATTAATTCGCTGCCAAGCCTGAGGAAAAATGAGTTCCTGCTGCCTTTTACAAGAGTGTCTACTGGTGTTTCTTCTCAAGGGAATTTGAACAAAGATGAAATATTCTGACAGGAAAAATAATTATGTCATATTTTGCATAAAAAGTAAATTAATTAAAGCATGTGTTGACTATGACATTAAGTAATCCGTCTTCAATAGCAGTGCCCTTGGTTTCAAAGTATTTTGAGTTGCATACATTTTTTGATTTGTTTTGTGTTGTTGCCTTTTGGTCACCGACACCTCTCTCTCATCCCCTCAAAACCGCTGTTTTGATTCACATTCCTTGTCTCCAATAATTGACCTGAATCCCATATTATTCTAGAGCATTACAGTCTGACAGATGAGTGCCCCAAGAATGCAAACACCCACAACAGCCCGCAGCTTAATCGACGGAGGAAATTCCCACTGGCAAGAGACGGGTGGCTGCGATTCCACAGGGGGATTCTTACCCCCTGAACACCAGCAGTGGGAAAAGCAGGCCCTTTCAAGTGAGGGAAGCTCAGATTTAGGACTATATACACAAGGTAATCTCCAGAGTTTGGCTGCATGGGGCGGTGGTTGGACTTCACAACTCAGGCTGAGAGAGGTTGGACGAGGCTACGGTCTGCAGGATCACTCACGCGTCGGGTTCTCAGACAACGCACTACCGACAGACACAAAGTCGCCTGGGTAATCTCAGCCCCCGGGGTGATCCTAACATACATTTTTATGGGGTTATAATTAGTACCTTGTTTTGACTTGTGAAATTGACAATGCTGTAGAGGCAGATGAAAGGACTGAGGAACAAGACAGGACTTACAGAGGGACACCTCTGTGGTGAAAAGAAAAGCTCAAGCATTTTCATTTTTAGTAGGTTTAGCAACATGTGAGTCATGCTCTGTGAATTCCTACAATCCACACCTAAGCATGGAGGAAGCTGACTCTGACATGTAATAGTCAGAGTCAATTTGCTATTCATTAAAAAACGGACTTTGCGTCCCATATAGCAAGAACTATCCCTGGTCCTTCGCATCCTGTGAATCAGATCAGTGTATGCACATCAGTAGCATCCTCGAATCCTAACAATATCTGATCTGAACGCATTCCAAAAGTGGCTACCATCACAGGACATGCACTCCTGAGAAACGGGGCCTTGTCTGGGGTCTACATCAGTGGGGTGAAATCAAATGGCTCCAGTTTAAAGCGCAGCTCCAAAAAACTCCTGAGTCACCTCCATTCTCACGCTGTAGAGGAGGGCCCTTGCAACAAAAGAGGAATTCAGGGGAGAGGCGAAGCATGCAAGGCCTCTGCTGTATCGTCTTCCTCAAAAGTTCCCCTCCACAAGTGATATCTGATCCAGCCCACAACTGAAGACTTCCTGTGTCCACTGAGAGTGAGTGGATGTCTTTTTTCACTATAACATACCTAGGGGTGATGAATATGGAGGAGAAGAGAAGTGGAAGGTTTTTATGCTCGTGTCAGTTAAATAATTCATTGAAGTCATACCATACTTGACTTTTTTTTGTCATTGTGGAATTCCTGTAGAAGATAGCAAGACAAGTTTTGTGGTAATCATGTTTGACCAAAAATGATGACATAAGAAAGCCAAGTAATGAGGTATCTATGTCATTTGTCTTTATGTAACGGACCAAGTTTGCTTTTTTTTTTCTCACAGCGTCGTCTCTTGGCATCTCTCTTATAGCCCCCCCCACCACCACCACCACCACCCACCCACAAGCTTTGATGTCATGAATGCCCTCCATATCTGGGGTATCAGGTCTATGCATAAAAAAAGGATAAGGGCTTCCAAAAAAGAGACACGCAGTCTGCCATTTTTTTCTCTCTCTCAAACCTCCTCCAATAAAAAAAGAAGAGGGATGTGGGAGAGCCCCCTCCCCTTGAGAGAAAACCTTTCTCAACTTGGGGTGCTTCCACAATGGTCCATGAAAAGATGGATAGATCAATTGTCCTGTTTAGTGATCCGCAAATGGGAAAGGAGGGGGTCCCGTGCGGTGCGAGGGAGGGCAGCGCTGGACCCGACCTGACACTCGGGGAGTAAGACAATGAGAGGCCAAGGGTGCTAACGAGAGGGAGACCCACAGACAATAGGGCCCTCAGCGAGAGCGCAGGCCCTGCCACACCAGGCGTGGAGCCGCAACATTAAGTGCTTCAGACACGTGAAGGCCAAGCCGAGCGTAAGGAACGCAAAGTTTCCTCCGCCGCCAAGCTTCCAGTGTGTGGCCGTGTGTGTGGACCCGCTCGCATTCTTTTTTTTTTTTTTTCTTCTTTTTCTCAGGTCTCCACAACAGGGGTCAAAGTGGCAGTAAACACTCTCTCCTTGGCTCCTAAGTAAAGATTATTTGATTTGCGGAAAAGGTAACACATGCCTTTTTTTTGCGTTTTGCAGACTGGCATTTTTAAACATGATGATGAATACGGCCTGTGTTTACTTCCATTGATCAGTTGGAGTTGCGTTGTCTCTGGCTGAATTAGTTACTATTTTTTTCATTTTTAAATGTTGTATACATTTTAGTCCCACGCCCAACAAAGACTGGAAGATAACAAACCCGAATGTTTTAAGACATTTAGGAGAAGAATTACTCATTTCAGACGATGTATGAATAGGAAATTTTACATTTTCACAAATAAAGCACTTCTGACAGTTATTTGCAATGCCATATCCATATGATATCCAATAGACATTCCATCATTCTATTTGCTTTATTTTTAGTTGCTGTATTCCTGGTTCAGTGGCCAAATAGTAGAAGAAGTGAGTATTGGAATGAACAATGGGTTTTAGCTATATTCTAAACAGGAAATGCTTACGGTATTGTTCCGCTATTATAGCGTTGCTGATAGTCTGCACTTTGACTTGGAGGCAATTCAAGGCTGCACCCTATATCTTTTTGATGACTGTGGCAGAACTGCTCCTCATTTGCCTGTGAATGGCCCTTGAACTTTCTTTTTTACCGCTCTCTTGTCATGTTCAGTGGGTGGATGGCTGTATTTCCTGATGAGACACGTTGTATTCTGTGCTACCGCTGATGCGACCCAGAAACAGAAAAACACAGACACAGACACAGACACACACACACACACACACACATACACACACACGCCCACACACACACACACACACACACACACACACACACACACACACACACACACACACACACACACACACAACACAACACACACACACACACACACACACACACACACATACTTATCTTTTCTGTTAAGAATGCTGTGCCACAAGAAAGCATTTGAGGTTAGTCTTCTGACATCTGTTTGCAAAATTTAAACTGAACTGTGTTAATACACACCTGCATTCAATGTAGTGTGCATGTTGGCAATTTTTCAGTCGGCTCCATCATAATTTGAGGGCTTATGAAATTAATTTCATGTTGTTAGGCTGTGAGCTAAATCAACATGATTTAAGTATATTATAAATAAATATAGTATTTTAATATAACTAATTTTGTATTTAAGTGAAGTTAGCTTAAACATTGCTTATTTTGCATTATAGATGTTCTGCCATCTGAAAATGCTAATAACTGCTTGCTGGCTCACTTTGAACTCCCAGTCATTGTATGCTTCTTGAGGAAAGTTTGTTCGCGTTTCAACAAAAGGGCACATTCCTTAGCCTGAGCTAGCATTATTAATATTTATAAGGATTTAATCAAAGACATCCCCCACCCCCAGCCCCCAGGCCAGGATATCTAATGTGAATAGGAGGTTTAAGAACAGAAGACAGAGTAACATGGTGCACCTCATATTTTTTCAATGCCCTGCACCAGGTATGTTTGTAGCAATGCTAAGCTGCCGGAGACAGCACATAGAAACCAATGGGATGGGCTAGTTTTGAAGGAAGGTGCGCACACAGTAGGGCCTTGGCGGCCATTGACATTTATGAGATTTAAGTGACGGCAAATGTTCTCACATCCAGTCAACTTTCACACATTATGCTAAGTTTTATTTCCCCGGAAGACTGAGTGGCAGTCACAGTGGTTTAAGGGGTTTGGGGGTGAGGGGGTGTTAAGAATTTAGTCTGGACAATGACTTGACATTCCACCATTTACATTTGTGTTTGGGGAAGACAATCATCTAAGTTTATCTCACCTCGTTGTCATTAAAGGCAGAAAAGGTGTGGTGGTATTTACCATAGCAGTAGGTATAAATCCCTGACCTTTTACTCTAAATGCTATGACAAGTCACCACATGGGATTGTTTCCCTGCAGGTTCTGCCCTTTAAGCATATTCTTACAGATACTCAAGGGAGTGTTTTTGACTTCACACAAGGAACTTAGGTTAACATGTTTTATGGGTCAGTCCTAACCATTTAATGGAAAAGGTGCAAAATTAGTGTATGTCTGTTTACGTTGTCACATTCCAGAGGTACAGAGAAGCAGTTAGCATATTCTTGCTCACTGCATTCCTCAAACCGTGAACAGAGTGATTCAAACAGCAACAAGAAAACATCTTAAGATCA
>CM050208.1:17602500-17622500 GCA_027475355.1 Coilia nasus
TGAGGGGTGCTAGCTGGTGGAGGAGTTGGGGTGTTTGGGGTGGGGGGTGGGTGTAGTATTCATGATTGTCTGCAGACAGTAGTTCCACCATACAAGTCGGTCATCTTCTTTTTGTGCCCCTAACGCATTATCAGCATAATTTGCGGCCAAGACAATAAGCGCGCCTATTGTCATCGTCATATTGTGGTGTGCTTTTTTTTTTTGTCCAGTCACAAAAATGAACACAAAAGATGGGGTCCTGTTTGTGACAAAGGAAGAAAGTGCTCGTTATGTCATGGCTCCATACGGAGTTGATATGGCAAACAGAGATACGCACAGCCTTTTCTTCTGACCTTCATTCCTTGTGGCTGATTGAAAGATATACAGAAAAGAGACTCAAGTGTGATTCCTCATTCAGCACTGTGTACTTTAATGTGAGTTTTTTGGAAGCAGTCTAGTGCATCTGGTGAAATAATTACTGTCAGCTTTAGTTGTAAAATAAATCATAAGATGTTATCATCAGCATGTATGTCTGTGGAATCTTGAGGTTTTATTGTTTACAGTCTGTGTGTGTGCTGAAACTGTGAACTTTCATAAAGACTTTCAAGGTTTGTACGTCACTGGGTCATTCACAAGGCACATGCTATGTTGCAAATCATGTTTACTTGTCATTTTCACTTAACGAGTAACAAATACTCTTTAATGAACACATACTAGAAGATAACTTTCAATACTGCTGCTTGTTTTACAGAATAGTGGCTTTAATAAACTAATGTCTCTGAAATTGGGGGTTGCCTGTCTATTAGGCATTTCCTCTAAAACCTCATGATGAATTCCAGGCAATGTCCTTGTTATCTCAGGACCTCTTTTTTCCTATTGAAGGACATTAACCTAAGAAAGAGGAAATATGTCTGCTAAGTGATGCTGCAGTCCCACAACAAGCATGGATCTGATAGGACTCCATTAGCCACGCTAATCATGAGCTTCATTAAGATGTTTGAAATGTTTTTGATTACTCCAACCACTATCAGACCCCTTTCAACAGAAGCTTTTTCCTGGTGGATGCGGAAATCACAAAATGACCGAAGGGGCTCTCCCCAACCCAACCCAACCCCTAATTAAAAATTTCTGCGATGAAGATATTTTTGTTTGCAGTGAACACACTTGGTCAATTCTTTACATTCTTTTTTTTTTTTTTTTAGCTCCCTCTCCTTCTCCATCTCTTATCTACAGGAAGCTCTTGTGTCTGTGCTATGGCGAAGAGAGAGTAGTGGGGAAACAATGAGTCATTGTTGGGCACCATCTTTGCAGCCTGGGTGAGGACGAGGCACCATTAGAACTCTGCTCAGAAGCCGGCAACACATCCCCAGGATTTCCCGGGTGGAACTCCGAGTCACTCTATTAGAGGTGGTGGGGGGGTGGAAGAGGGGCTGAGGTCGGAAGAAGATTGGCAGACATAGCATTCTGAGTAAGAAAAGACTGTCTCAAAAGGAAAACAAAAAACATATATTCTGGTGATGTGTGTATATCCAAAGGAATATGTTTCTCTTTAGAATTATCTTGATGTTGTCCTTTAGAAACAAACTAGATCTTATCCTCTTCTCCTAAACAGGTTTTAGCAAAAACAATTCCAAATTCCACATTCTGTAATTCTAAAATGAAACTCCTATGTATCAGTGTTCAGTGAAGCACAATATAAGTCCAATGCAAGTTAAAGGTAAGACAGTCTTAAATTTGTCTTATACTGATCTTTTTCTCCTAAGGGGGTTGTAGGAGAAGCAGATCAGAAGTCAATTACATTTGTAGAAGACAATAAAAAGTTCAAGGATTGTTTTTCTAGGAACATTCTACAACGTAGAAAACATTTTAGAGTACAAATGTCTAGAAGTCGATATCTTTTCTAGATATGGCTGCTGTAATAACTGATATTTTCCTCATAACCCTCACTGTTCATTACTGCATCCTTTACAAATTACATTGTAGTCAGACTGACTGCTGGTTTATTTGTGGCAGCATGTAGACTTGCATGTGGTTATTCTTTCATGAATTAGGCTGTGCACGGGTCTAGGAAAGTGCATCAAAACCTTTTGTTCTAGTGAATCAATAAATATTCTAGAACTTTCAGACATGTTGCCAGCCAGCAAACCACCCACCATGCAGACACTGGGCTTGTCATCGTTGTGCTGCATCACTGACAAAAGGATAATGTCTTATGGGAGCGACTGGTAAACAATGGTCTTCTAACTACATGCAAACGTAACAGTTGGAAAGCAAGTTAGACTTGTATCTTTTCAAGAATTCTTGCAGCAGGTTGATTTCTTGTGATTGCAGACACAAATGATTTGGAAGTGGAATTTATTGTCGGAAAGACCTGAACATCGATACTTTACATTGAAGGTTCAACAACTCAAACCCATTTTTTTATAAATTCATGAAACAAGTGTTTGATATGTAGCAATGCAGTAGCAGTCCTGACCACCATTTTTTTGGAATTTATAGAATTTATTGCTTTTTAAAACGGCTAATTGGATCCAACTTTAGCAATAGGGGAGAACAGACTTGGATATGTGCTGAGGACTGTGTGCTTATTTCATTGCATTACAGCTAAAGGATCTCACAAGATCCAAGTGTTAACAATCAACTGGTCTTAAGGCTTCAGTCAGTACAATACTCTGCACTGCTTTCACTCATTTCCTACAAGACAAATAGATGCTTCTGCAGACTCCTCTTGAGCCGCCCCAGCCCAGGTCTGGACTCACAGGGACACAGACACACACATACACACGCACATACACACGCACACACACACACACACATACACATACACACTATCTTTTGAACACACACACACATACAAACACACAAACACATGCACATACATACATACATACATACATACATACATACATACATACATACATACATACATACATACATACATACATACATACATACATACATACAGACAGACAGACAGACAGACAGACAGACAGACAGAAGGACAGACAGATAGACACACACACAAACACACAGAGGCACACACACAAACACAAAATGTACACACAAACACACACACACACACACACACACACACACCCCTTTTCCTCTAGCTCTCCCTAAAATGAAGCCGTTTGCATGATTTCAGCAGTTCATTAGCACTGAATGGGCTCTCCTCTTTTGGCCAGGGGGCTGCAGGGGACGGATAATGGAGGAAGATGGAGGAAGGGAATGAGAGGGTGCAGGGGACAGACCCCCCGCACAGGGCTGCAGTGCAGGAGAAACGCAAGTAAACTAAGTTAACTAAGCACGCACCTCTCAATGTTCAGAAATCGAGTTTGTCCACCTCTCAATAGAGTTTATTCACTTCATATTAGAGAGTATACATCAAATACAGCTTTTAACATTGACATTACATCTTGTATAGTTACAATATGTGCATTATAGGAAACCAATAAAAAAACACAGGTATTGTTTAAAGATAGTTTTAAAAGATGTCCTTTTAAAACATCTCATGCAGCACAGGGCGTCCACCTCACCATGATCACCACTAATCTATAGTTTATCCACCTTCTCTTTTATTACCACAGCCCTGGTGGTGAATGGGGGAGTGAATTGGAAATGAAGAGAGACACAGCAAATGGGGTGAACTGGGAGCAGAGGCAGCCTAAGGGACAGACCCACGGAGGTGAATGGGGATGGGGATAGGGGATAGGGATGGGGATGGGAAGGGGAGAGCGGAGGAGGGTGCAGGGGGAGAGGAGAGACCCACGAATGGGGGGGGAATGGGGATGGCCAAGTGGGTGGCTTATCACATTCCACAGATTCCTCGCTCCCTGAAAAAAAAAAAAGACGAGAGAAGAAAAAAAGGCCCTGGGAGCATCTGTTTGGGGAAGTCACATTGTTTAGCATGCAGTGGAGGAGAGAGAGAGAGAGATGGAGAGAAAGAGAGAGAGAGACAGAGAGAGAGACAGAGAGAGAGAGAGTTTGGTTTGAATGTATGTTTTAATAAGCCCCAGAGAATGTGAGGGGACTTTGTGTCTGTCTGTGGATTGTGTCGTCCGAGGCTAGGCACATGATTCGCGTATGTGAGTCACACCAGCGCCGCGAATGAGGTCTGATAGAAATCAAGATTTTCCCCAGGCCCTGCATTTGCAGTCAGGGAAAGCTAGCTAGCTGTCTCTCACTCTGTCTATTATGCCTATGCCCCCCCCCCTTTAGACACCACTGCCCAACACACATTTGCACATATGCATACACACAGACATGCACATAGACACACATACACACACACACACACACACACACACACACACACACACACACACACACACACACACACACACACACACACACCTCCCCCCACATGCACACACAGACCAGAAACAACTTCTCAAATGCAATATGGGTGTTTAAGTCCCCTGCTAAAGCTGGATTTGGGTCTAAGATGAGATGACGCAGTAGATTTCCACTCTGCAAAAAAGACGGGGGTGTGTGGTTGGGGTTGAGGGGGTCGGGACAACTGTCTAACACCTAAGTAATCCTCCAGATAACCAGATTGACTCTCCAAAAACCTCCCGCAGAGGAGCACAGGGGAGAGAGATAACATCAGGAACCTGCATTCCTGCCCTGGTTCATTGATACACCAGGGAGTTGATTTTAACTGCTGGCCACAGCGGAAACCTCTTTCTTTTTCTTAATGGGAGGGTAAACCTATTTGACTATTTGCTGTGGGCTAGCGAAGAGCCCCTCCCAGTTGGTATGGCTATTGTGAGAGAGCAGTGAAGGCTGGGGAAATCATGCCGGTCCAGGAATGGTTTGTAGATTTATCAATCCTCGCTTATCAGCAATGCCCCTTAACCGTGAACTTTACCAGCGATGACTTTCTCTTTCCTCCTCTCTCTCTTTCTCTGAAACACCCACACATGCACACACACCCATACATACACACAAAATCTCACACACACGCACACACACACATACACACACACACAATCTCACACACACGCACACACACACACACAAACTTACACACACACGCAGGTACACAGGCACACACACAAACACAAAACATACAGACACACACATACACACGCAGACACAGACACACACACAGACAAACACACTCCAACTCATTATTCAACAGTAAATAAAAATCTCAGAAGGCCAGATTGAGAGCTCCAGGTGATGGCGGTGCCTGCCTGCCACTTGTGCCGCCCCTGCCCCTCTGGCTGCACTTCTGATGGGCCGAGCAGGAACAGTGGCCGGCCAGCAGACGGGCAGCTGGGGCCCTGCGGCAGATTAAATATCACCGCAGGTCAGGTTCTCATGGCCTGGGCACAAGAGGCAGCATTCCTCCAATTATTCAAGGCCGGGCAGCGTGCATCCCGCCTGCCATGAGCAGCGACAGACACAGCCTGATGAGATTGAGCTCAGGATGCCTGCCAAGCAGGAGATAGCCCGCTGTTTGAAGGTGCTCGCTCCCCTGCCCCCCCACACACACACTCACCCAACCCCACGCTCATCCACCCCCAGCTCTACCTCCCTCCCCCCCACAAACCTTCCATTCACACCAGCTACTGGCTGTCGAGCCGGCCCCCTTCTTCCTTTCGCCCTCGCCTGCCTGCCTGCCTGCCTGCCTTCCACCAACCAAAAGGATGAGACTCTCGTTTAGGGATTGCCACTAATGGGCGATGAGCCACGGCGCTGCTGATGACTTTTTTTTTGTTTTCTTTCTTTTTCTTTTTTTTTCACGTTTATGTGGAGACATGACACTCCTGACTTTGTTTATTTGTGTTGCCACACGACGACAAGTTTGGGTTGTCACTAAGGTCATAAGGGACTTTGGTTTGGCCCAGAGTGTGAGAGCGACACATAATCGCGATGAATTCCTCACGGTGTGGGGAAAAGGTGCATTTTTTGTCAGATTTCGGCACAATGTCTTTGTTTCTGCTCCTTCATGTAAACACAAGGTGGTCCTGAGGTAATAGTTTATCTCTCTGCTGACAAATTTCACAGAGCCTTCACAAAACACATTAGCTCTTAAACATCGCTATCAAGAACAACAGCGGCAGAGCGTGAGACTGGTGCTTCAGTGCAGCATTGAGTCACTGTAAAGAGTTTGTCCATTAACTTTTCACAGGAAGTCATGTGATTACTGAAATTCTCTTTATACTACTGATTAACTAAGGTATATTGAAGTATCACCGGATACTTTTGGTTTCATCTTTTCGTAAACTCTTTGATGTAGCCGACAAAAAGTAGCCAAATGATGAAGGTCAAACTCCTCACAAAAAAAAAAAAAAACATTAGTCATTACAAAACTGGAATAAAGAGCGACAGCAGTAGAGTGTGGATAGTGCTGTAGCTGGGAGAAACCCAGCTCTTTATTGTAGGCTAATCACCAACATCTAATTGTTATACCATCAATAAAGCAGCCTACCCCAAACCATTCATGTGGCATACAGCATGAAAGGTTATGTGCATGATATATTAGTGTGGTTTGGACACAGACTAATATTCAGAGACACCACATGAATATCATCACTTGTCTACTATGATATACTGTACGTCCTATTATATATGTCATACGGATATTTTACTCATATGGAGCCTCTTTTACATAAACTTTAATCAGAGACAGACAGATCAATACTAAAATACAACAATATTGTTGTTTAGTATACATTAACAGACAGACAAACAGACAGATTGATCAATAGATAGATAGATAGATAGATAGATAGATAGATAGATAGATAGATAGATAGATAGATAGATAGATAGATAGATAGATAGATAGATAGATAGATAGATAGATAGATAGATAGATAGATAGATAGATAGATAGATAGATAGATAGATAGATAGATATGTGTACCTATCCTGTTACTAGTCCTGAGACATCAGTCTATCTATCTATCTATCTATCTATCTATCTATCTATCTATCTATCTATCTATCTATCTATCTATCTATCTATCTATCTATCTATCTATCTATCTATCTATCTATCTATCTATCTATCTATCTATCTATCTTCTCATTCTCCTCTGCAGCTCTCAAGAGGTCCTGAGAGGGGTGCTTAGTCGCCGCACTGCTGGCGAGGGGGTTAGTGACAGGCGATGTGAGCGCGTTTCGCCAAAAAACTCTAATCATGTTTTACACTTGTCTGTGCTCAATGAGGGGCCTACTTCTGTCTAGTGAGGCAGGTCAGTGGATTCTCCCCCCCTGCATAAAATGACCCGCGGTTTACACGCTCCCTCATGTATTAATGAACTTTGTAGCTGGGCGTCAAAGAACAAGAGACAAGAATAAGAGTCCCATTTCACAAGAGAGTGTTAGCACCATTGCCTGAAATCCTATTAAGAGGGAGAGAGAGAAGATGGCTGCACCTCAAAGCATTCTGGGATACTTTGCGCTACGCCAGGGAGTGTGAGCGTGTAGAGCACAATAAGACCAGATGTAGGGGGCTGTGTTTACTTTTCGCCCAAACACAAATAAATCAGTATGTTGATATTCTCCACACACTGTTCGTGATTATAATGGTCCACTGGTAGCTGACAACTGCAACTTGTTAAGGTGTGTGCTTAACAAGTCACTACAGAAGTCACTGGGCTGAGGTCTTTTTGATGGTACTGATTTACCATAAAGAGTTTGTCCTTTACAGAAAGTCACTTGGATACTAAAACTTTCCATATACTGCTGATTGACCAAGGTATTCTGGGGCCACATTGCTTAGCTTTGGTTTCATTTTACAGTAATGTCAACTCATTCATGAACAACATGATGAACACACACAAGTACACTGAGCCTGAGTCAATGGTAGCGTCACAGTTAACATTTGAATATCCGCCTCAAAATAGACGGTATCAAAAAAAAAAAGACTTGGAATTTAGTTTTGGCATTTCAGCAGTGCGGGACATCTTGCCTAAGTACAAAATGTATCAGTGGACAAAACCCCATATCAGCTGCAGTTATGAAACTGGAGATAAGCGATTCAGCCGTTCAAGAATTATTTCCTAGTATAAACATTACCTGTACTTTTTTTAGCCACTTGGAAACAAAGACCTGTCGCACTTCCCACTGCACTGTTCTCATGAGTTTCAAGTTGTTGGGAACGGCAGCGCAGCCTGAAGATATTTGTCTTAAGCTGGCACCTCCATCAATAGCCCCCCACCCGTCCCTCTCTAAAACAAGAGTCTCTGCTTTCAGTCCTTAGGCTAGCTAGGCACTAACAAAGATGCCCCCCCCCCTCCTCCACCCAGCCACCCGCCCCCCCCCTCTCCCCACACACCACTCCTGTTACCATAACCCCACCAATAAATTCCAAACTCTGAAGCTTTTTAGTTATTGGGGGTGGTGGGTTTTGGGTGGTGGTGGGTTTGGGGGGGTCACTAGTTTCCATTTTCCTCTGCACATATGGGAAAATATGTACACCGTGGAGGGGCTTTTCTTGTTCATAGCCCAGCCATTTGACAAGCCATTGGAGTGGTTCAGATCCCACAAAGGAAAAAATCCACATTGTGTCACTGATACTATACAGGCACCTATGTCCCACTTCATGGCATTTCTTTACACCCCCCCCCCCCCCCAACCCCCCCCCCCCCCCCCCCCCCCCCCCCATTCAAGCCTCAAACCAGCTTGCTGTCCCAAAAGCCCAGTGAGTCACTGGGCATCCCTTTCGGAAACTGCAACTTCATTATTTCATAAGACAGCGAGTTCCATTGCAAAAAGGGAACACTGTGAATGAGGTGAAGTTACCTTAGAAATACCACGAGATTAGGCCAAGTTTTTTTTTTTTTTTTACGGAGAGCTCCATTCTTGAAGGGATTGGTATTGGCATGAAGTCAGTTTCTTGTTGTCTGCTTTACAATTAGATGCATCTGATATTCAATCTTATAAGAAAAATGCCATGTGATCAAACAGCATGCCCATCAGATTGTTCTTTTAATATGCACAAATGCCCATCTATTTAAATGCACAGTAAATACTTTCATATCTTCAAAATGAACACATAAATAACATAAGACTGCATAGTAATAAACTGTGTGTGTGTGTGTATGTGTGTGTGTGTGTGCACATGTGTGTGTGTGTGTGTTTGTGTGTGTTTGTGTGTGTGTGTTTGTGTGTGTGTGCGCGCGCGCGCATATGTGTGTATACGTGTGTATGTGTGTGAGAGAGAGACAGAGAGTGTACACACACACATACACAAATAAAGAAACAGATTCCTGAAGTTTTCCTGAAGTACAGCTAACACCTACCAGATACTTTTTATGATATATACTCATTAGTCATTTTTGTAAGTATGAAGCATTATTGTCTATTTTAACAATGCAGTTTAAGGCACCTCCACTGTGTTTGAGGCAGCCGAGCACAATGCGGGTGCCTGCTGGTGGCCAACGCGAAGGAGTCTTCCCACAGTCGCAGCCTCCAAGGCCTGCCTGTGAAACAGGGCATGGAAGACATCACCATATCAAAAGTGCATCCTCCCCTGACCCTCTTCCCATCGCCATGACCCCAGCTTTCATGGCCATTTCCCCATACACACACTGGCACAAAGCTACCTCTCTCTCTCTCTCTCACTCACTTTCTCTCTCTCCCAATCTCTATCTCTTTCTACTTTCACTCGCTCTCTTCCATTCTCTCTCTCTCTCTCTCTCTCTCTCTCTCTCTCTCTCTCTCTCTGTCAATCTCTATCTCTCTCACTTTCACTCGCTCTCTTCCTTTCTCTCTCTCTCTTTCTTTCTCTCCCAATCTCTGTCTCTCTCTCTTTCACTCTCTCTCTCCCTCTCTCTGTCTTTCACTCTCTCCCTCTCTCTCTATCAATCTCTCTCACTATCGCTCTCCCTCTTTCTATCTCTTCCTCTCTCTATCACTCTCTCCCTATTTCTCTCTTTCTTTCTCTTTCTATCACTCTCTCCCCCTCTCTCTCTCCATATCTCTCTCACTCTCTCTCTCTCTTTCTCTCAATCTCTCTCACTATTGCTCGCTCTCTTTCTTTCTCTTGCTCTATCGCTCTCCCTCTATCTCTCCATATCTCTCCATATCTCTCTTTTACTCTCTCTCATTCTCATTCTCTTTCTCTCCCTCCCTCTCTCTCTCCTTCTCAGAAGCCTCTACCCCAGTGAGTGCTCTGTGTCCCGTCTAGTCCCTTCTCCTCCCTTTGCCCGGTGACAAGCGGGACGGGCCGGGTCGAGGCGCTTTCATCTGAGTGATGATGAGAGCGGCAGCTCACACCCTGGTGCTGGGTTTCAGGGGCCAGGGGAAAATACGGGCCTCCACTCCAGTGTCTTGGCCTAACTGGGTCTGGGATCACCGGGTTTGGGTTCGGGTCCCCTATTGTGGAAATGCGATTGTGGAGTGACTTTACTGAATCTGTGAAATTCATTTGGTGTGAAGTGTATCACACGTACTTTAGTGAAATGAATTTAGTCTGAAGTAACGCACATAGCGTACACTGTAAAAAGTGAAGCATAGAACCAACTTTAGTAATAAAAGTGGTTTAACTTCCATACATACATTAATTAACCCTTTAACAGGCACCCCCTATTATAACTTCGTTGTTACCAGAACGGCAATGACCAAGTTGTGATGTGTTACTAAAGACTTTTTTGTAATGTTGTAGTAATGTTGTAATGTTACATTATTTTCAGTCACAGCGAGTCTTCGCGCCGGCGATACCATGAGCGTTAAAGGGCTACCATACCTGGCATTGTTACTTCAGGTAAACCAATGTAAAAAGTTCATTGCAGTATATTTTATTTTTTGACGTCAATTGGTTCTTTGCGGGCTTTTTTGCAGTGTAACCTAAGTTAGGTTTCCTAACATAGACACTGTTTTCTTCGGTGAGTTCTTGGGTTTGAAGTCTTGAGGAGTCTTCAGGGACACTTAAAATATAATTCTTGGGGAGACAGGTGACTGGGGTATTAGCACAGGGGTGATAAATGTCATCCCTTGGCCTTCCTCTTTATCCCACAGGGTCAGAGGGTTGAGATGCTTTCTCTGTCGGATCTATTGATTATCCATCTTACTCTCACTCCTTCTGATCTAGTGTGTGTGTGTTTGTATGTGTTCCTATGTGGGGGTGTGTGTGTGTGTGTTCGTGTGTGTGTGTGTGGTGTGACTCTGAACTGGAGCAAAAATGCAAATGTGAAAAACTTGGTAAGTATATATGTATGTGCTTGTCTATGAGCGTGTGTGTATGCATACATGCGTCTGTATATGTGTGTGTCTGTGTGTGTGTGTGTGTGTGGTGTGACTTTAAACTGGAGCTACAATGCAAATATGAAAAACTTGGTAAGTATATATGTATGTGCTTGTCTATGAGCATGTGTGCATGCATGCATGCATCTGTATACGTGTGTGTGTGTGTGTCTGTGTGTGTGTGTGTGTGTGTGTAGGTGTGTGTGTGTGTGTGGTGACTCTAAACTGGAGCTACAATGCAAATGTGAAAAACTTGGTAAGTACATATGTATGTGCTTATGAGCATGTGTTTATGAGCATTATGTGTCCATGCATGCATGTGTATATATATGTGTATATATTTGTGTGTATATATTTGTGTGTGTGTGTGTGTGTGTGTGTGTGTGTGTGTGTGTGTGTATGTGTGTGTGTGTGTGTGTGTTTGTGTGTGTGGAGGGGTGTCTCCTCCAATCCTTCAGTTCAGAGTTCTGGGGGGTTGGGGGGACCACTCAATCTCTTCCCTACTCCCCACACAGACACACAGACACACACACACACCCACACACACACACACACACACACACACACACACACACACACACATACACACACACACCCAACAACCCAATTCAGCAACTTTTTTTCCCCTTCTCTCCCTCTTTTTAAAGGCAGCCTGTCAGATTAGTGACGTTTTAGCGGAGCCATTCAGATGCAAACGAGGCCCTTGTGCTCTGTCTGTTTCACCTGTGGCCCGCAACCACATGTGACCCACATCTGCCTGAACCCCCTCACACCCCTCCCCCTCCCACCCCACCCCACCCTCCGCCCCATGCCAAGCCAACCCACCCCCCACCTCCCCACCCCAAACCCCCCCCCCCCCCCCCCGCCGGCTTCCCATTTGTAAGAGAAAGGAGGTGGTCAGCCAGCGTCCATTGAGGAAAAGAAATCTCACCTCAAAGACTTCCACACTCAACAACAGCACGTTGTGAGACTCTGGAAAATGCAAAAAAAAAGTTGGTCTGCTGTGGGTGGAGGGGGGTTGGTGCTGGGGCAAGTAGTGGTGGTGTGTGTGTGTGTGTGTGTGTGTGTGTGTGTGTGTGTGTGTGTGTGTGTGTGTGTGTGGTGGTGGTGGTGGGGGGGGGGGGGGGGGTCTGCTGCCCTTATTTCTCTCACCTTGAGGGAGCACACCCTCTACGTCATTCATGTAATACTGAAAGTGTAAATTTGTGAGAATAAACTGATAAACCGATCACGCGCCACTTTGTACCTACAGAGATTCCAGCAGAGAACACCTCCCTATGGAAAACACGTATTTCATTTATTACATTATTATTACATTTATTTTGCTGATGGTGATACTTTTCGTCTCTGTTTTGTTCACACCTGTTAGGGTGTAGCAGCTGATAACAGTCCTCGATACAAAATATTAAAATCATGTGAGGAGGACAGAGAGAGTGAAAGAAAGAAAGAAAGAAAGAAAGAAAGAAAGAAAGAAAGAAAGAAAGAAAGAAAGAAAGAAAGAAAGAAAGGAAGAAAGGAAGAGAGTAGGAGTGTGGGAGCGAAATCTGCCTAGCGATAGAGAGGCGAAGAGAGGGGCTTGGTCTGGGGGAGGTGGGGAAGTGGAGGCCTGGTGGTGGTGGTGGTGGTGGTGGAGGAGGAGGAGGCTGAGAAAGAAAACGGTGGTGAAACTCTCCTTTGTTGGCCACTGGAGACACTGGTCTTTGGTTGGGGTCACTCTTCCCCAGAGAGTGGGTCAGACAGAGTCCTGCTGGGAGGTTTTGCGGGCCCTGATTGTCAGCCTCCCTCAGAGAGTGGCGTGGCACCTCCACCAACCCCCCAGCCCTCTAACCCCCGCCACCAACCACCAACCACAACCTACCCCCTCACCCCCACCACCACCACACCACAGCCCTCCCACCGCTACCCCATGGCAGTGGGCCTGCTCTGGGCCATGCTGTGCTGTGCTCTGGCCCCACACTCAGCACTTTTACTGCCATGGCCCCTCTGCCCACTCTCCTCAATGGCATGGCACCTCTGCCCAAGTGACAATGGCAGCTGCAACTGAATACTTCCCCTCACTTCTGATATTATACCCTCCACAACTGATAACAACACACTTGTTGAAGTGGGGTTGCCAATTAAAAGGAGTGTGTGTGTGTGTGAGAGAGAGAGAGAGAGAGAGAGACAGAGAGAGAGACAGAGAGGGAGGGAGGGAGAGAGAGAATGTGTGTGTGCGTGCATGTGTGTGTGTGTGTGTCTGTGTGTGTGTGTCTGTGTGTGTTTGGGTGGTCGGACTGGATGGAGTGGAACAACCCCATTATCCTTTGTGGTTGTTTCCCAGGGGCTATATTTGACATAGCCTTGCCAAGTGGTTGAATTCCAGAGATAAAATACAGTTACGTTTATCACTTGCAGTGTTATGACACCCCCACCGTTCTCTTCCTCTGAGCTCATGCTGGCGCATGAGAACAAGCCTCTCACCTCTCAACACATTTGCACTCGGGCCATTTAAACAAGACAACATAACTCAACACAACACAACACAACACAACACAACACACCACAACACAACACACCACAGCCCAACACACCACAACACAACATAGGACAACACAGCACTACACACATAACATAGCACAACAGAACACAGCACAACACAACACAACACAACACACCACAGCCCAACACAACACAGCACAGGACAACACAACACAACATACGACAACACAGCACTACACACATAACACAGCACAACAGAACACAGCACAGCAACAGCGCAGCACAGCATAGCACAGCACAGCACAACACAACACAACACACAACACAGCACTAACGAACATAACACATAACACAACACAGCACGATAAAACGTAATGCAACACAACAACACAACACAAGACAACACAAGACAACACAAGACAACACGACATGACACAACAAAACACACAACACAGCACAACAAATACACACAATTCAATGCAATGCAACACAACAACGACAACAACGCAACACAACATGACACAACACAACATAATACCACACACAACTCAACACAATGCATCACAACACAATAGCGCAACACAACATGACATGACACAACAACAATACAATGCAACACAATGCAACACAACACAACGCAACGCAACACAACACAACCACAAAGATGTCAGAGGTGTTGCCCAAGTACAGGCAAGCTTTTTATTAGGGCTGCAAACAAAGGATTTACGCAATTCTTCATTTTTATCCTACATGTTGTTGTCTGGACATCTTTAAAATCGTGGTCAGACAGCCACTGTCTTTTCTACATTAAAGAGAATTTTTGATTCTCACAGGGACAGAACAGAGTTGTTCTCATCATTTTTCTATTTGCCAAAAAGCCACATGATTTAAACCGTTACTCTGTGCAGCTTTCAATGAAAATTCTTCTCAGGCAATGCAACCAAGTGGTCAATGGGCTATGTATACTTTGCGCCCGATGGATCACATTATCAGGCTTCCTGTTTAATAGTTATGTCATGTTAATGTGCATGCCTTCATCTTTTAGCGGATCAACAATGCTCTAGGAGACAATGATCTGGAGCCGTGCCAAGAGGAATTGAGGACAGCCGTATGCACATCTGCTACTCAACATCCTCTGGCATTTTAACCCCTTCAAACCCCCCTAGCTAACATTTTTTTTGGGTCTCAGAATGTTCCAAGAAGGTTATCTGAAGGTTATCTGAAAGTAGTTTTGGTTTTCTCAATGTTAGATTTTGGTTGAATGTTTTGATTAGGAGAATGTTCTCCCAAAATACTCCTAACATGAGTTCTACGGTGACTTCTGCAATAATGTTCTTCTAGCTGTTTACATTAAATCATATAAGTAAAAACTCCGAAACACAACAGAAGAACCAGGGGCCAACATCGGTTAAAGTTTTTTTTTTACATTCCATGTTAAGAGGGCCTCACACTTCAACACATATGCTCAAATCCAATAAAAAAGGAGGCCTGACAGAACATGAATAAATCAAGCGTGTGATCTGAAAGAGGTGACATACTGAAATTTAGAAAGATTTATGGTGAACAAAGGTTGGCTAGTTGTTAATTATTGGTGGTGGTGCCCCTGTACATGACAATGGCTTTGATTGGTCTGAAGTAGGCCGATAGGGAATCACTCTGATGTGATGCCAGCACCTGAGGGCGTATGTCTAGCCTTATCTGTCCATTCAATCCACATGTGAGTAGGCCTGTATTTTGGGTAAACAGAGAAAATCAGATATTGTGGCCTTCTGTGTTTCCTAATGAAAACTGATAAAAGCTCCTTTTTTTTAACTTAGCAACTGCAACTGGCTTTGCAAATACTAGTCGTGTCCTGTGTACACATGCAAATAGTGAGTTCCACTGGGGGATCCTGTTTGCTAAACAGAGCTAATCTTGTTTTGGTTGTTTTTCCAGATTAGCTTTGTGCTTGGTGTTCACTAAATTCAGGTATACGGAAGGGCAGGTCAGCTCGCTATGCTTTACTTTCATTCCTCGGGTTCTTCCTGCAGCTGTTCTGTCTAAATCATGAGTAACTGAAGAACAACAGAGGGGGTCTCAGAGGAAAGAGGCCTGCAGAGGGCCAAATGATATTGCTGTGATCTGAGAGACTAAAAACTCACAACTGGAAGCAGCACTGCAGCGCAGTAATTCAAACAGAATGGCTAACATTTGTGTGTGCGTGTGTTCGTGTGTGTGTTATTTCATGTGTGTGTGTGTGTGTGTGTGTGTGTGTGCGCGCGCGTGTGTGCATGTGTGTGTATCTGTGTGGGTGGGGATGTATGTGAGTATGTGGATGGGTATGTTTTTTAAACAGGGAAAGAGAACCATAAGTGCCATATGGTGAAGGTGTTCTTTTGCCATTTATACATAGCCATCCATTCCAGCCATTTATACATAGCCATCCATTCCAACCATTTATACACAGCCATCCATTCCAACCATTTATACATAGCCATCCATTCCAACCATTTCAGAGTATGTAGTCATTCACACATCGGCACATTGAATCAATACGACCATAATGTTGTGCACATGCTGCTCAAAGACCTGCCATTCTATGCGAATCAAACGCCATTCAAAATGTTATACAGAATGCTTAAAGGTATTAAACAGTTTTAAACATTTCTTTAGATAGCTGCTAGCAACAAGCCAACCACAACATAAAGGCTGCCACTATATTAGTGTATAGATGGGTTGCTGCATAGCCTGAAACAAAGTTTTAAGTCAGCTTACTCATAAAACACAGTCTTGGGTTCAAAGAAAGCGGAGCCTCTTGGGGATAAGGGTAAATGGCTCCACATACCAGTGAAATAATGGAACACTGGTGGAGAGTGGGTATGGCTGCATGTACACATGTTGAAGGGGGGAATTCCCACATAAGCTATGCTGGAAGGGTGAGGTTGGAAGGGTGGTAAAATGCTAGAGGGAGTTTGGCAGCATATTGATAAATCTCCCAAAGGGAAGCTGGGGGGATAGGTTAAGAACTGTGTCAACGACTTAAAAACAGTACTGTTGCTATTTGCATAAAAGTAGATATTTTTTCCTTGATATTAAAGGAGAACTTCGGTGTAAAATGAAAATTTGCATGTTAAAACATCATACCGAGTTGGTATGTGTACTGAGGAGCAAAATTGATTTAGCCTGTTGCATTCAGAGTTTAACTATTTTTTATAGTTTGACCCAGAAGGCTAACAATGGAAGTGGTAGGTGCCCTTAGACGAAGCATGACGACTACGTTATTTTTAAACCATTAAAACAGCTCGAAGAAACTCCACATTCCATTGGTAGTACAACAAAGGCTCTGGCATTCAAAACGAACCACTGAGAATATTGTAAATGTACACAACGTTTATTTAAAAAGCTGTTCTTACATGCAGTCATTTGCAGTTGTTTCTCGTTGCCGCCATGATGAAAGTCCAAACAAGTTGATTGTACTACCTCTCCTCCTATTCTTCCTGCTGGTTCGTGTTCGTCAATCGACCTGTGCAGACTTTCATCATGGCGGCGACGAGAAACTACAGCAAGGTACTGCTTGTCAAAACTGTTTTATAAATAAATGTTGTGTACACTTACAAAGTTCTCAGTGCCTCGTTTTTAATGTCAGGGCCTTTGTTGTACTACCGATGGAGTGTGAAGTTTCTTCGATGGTTTAAAAATAGCGTAGCCATCATGCTTCATCTTAGGGCACCTACCACTTCCATTGTTAGCCTTCTGGTACAAACGATAAAAAATAGTTAAACTCTGAATGCAGCAAGCTAAATCAATTTTGCTCCTCCGTACACATACCAACTCGGTATGATGTTTTAACATGCCGATTTTCATTTTACACCAAAGTTCTCCTTTAAGTTCCTTTGTGTGTGTCTCTCTCTGTCTCTCTTTCTGTGCGTGTGTGTGTGTGTGGGCTGTGTGTAAGCTACATGTGTCATGCAGGTAATAAATAGATGTGGAGTACTCTGTTTTATCATTTTTTAAGAATAGTTTGTGTTTTTCTGTGGTATTTGTTTTCTTTATGTTAGAATATTAATGTTGTAACTACTGATTACCGCTGTGGTGATAGTTTCCTGTAGGGTAGGTGAGGATAATAATAATAACAATAATAATAACAACAACAATAATAATAATAATAATTAATAATAATAATTAATAATTAATCTTAATAATTATTATTATTTTTAATAATAATAATAACAACAACAATAATAATCATTATCATTATCATCATCATTATCATCATAATCATAATAGTATCTAGCGTGAAATAGCTTGAATTCAGGATGCAATATTAGGGTACTAGATTTGCATGCATCTTACAGATGTCATTTTGATTATTGCTTTTGTCTCCTGGTGCACAAGACATCCACCTGCTGCCCTCTTTGCTTTGCCTCCAAAGCTGCTGTCAGTTTGCGTTTTGAAGATATGAAGTGGAAGGAAGCCTGCACCATCTCACAACTCTCATGTGCAGCAAACATTACGTGATAAGTCGCAGTGCACATGCATAAACTCAGATGACATATATACAGTATATATATATATATATATATATATATATATATATATATATATATATATATATATATATATATATATATATATATATATATATATATTCAGAAGTATATTTAGAAGTACAAGTATATTTACAGGCTATATACACACACAACACATTACACACATAACATATTACACAGCATATTGCACACACAAACCATACCTTACATACATAAAGATCACATATACAGACATACATTGTCATTAAAATAGAGAATTTTTGAAAGATGGAGTACCGTGCGTCACTTTGAATTTTTTTTGAACAATAAATAATAATTCATTATTCCATACCTTGAGCGTAAGCAAATTATTAGATTTTTTATGTCTAGTTGTATTTAGCTTCAAGTTGTATTTCAGAATCTGTTGAAATGACTGAAATGAGCTTAGTGACCCTCCATGCTAACCAGTGGCAGGGAATGCATCTTTCATGTTGTGCTTTGGGGCACAAGCCTGTTGTTTGGCTAAATTAAGGACACCATCCCCAGAGGAGTCTTAAGAATGCAGAGGAGAATATAAGGGTCTTTGGTGAGGTCCACCACCCACCCCACCCCCCATCCACCCCCTCCACAGTCGCACTCCATCAGACACTCAGATGGGCTTTCACGGGTTGTGAAATAAATAGCAACATCTACAGGTGCACAAAGGCGAGTCGTTGTGTGTGAAGAGGAGCGTTTCGCAGACTATGTGTCAGGGGATGGCAGCAGGGGTCTGAAAAGCTGCCTTTGCTTTTACACACTTGGCATCAGGCTGAGGGGGCGAGAGCACAGGGTTCTTTTTGGACTGTCACCTCACTCTGGTCACCCCACTGCCACACACATGCACACGGAGATACACATACACACACACACACAAGCACACACACACACACAAGCACACACACGTGGATGCACACCCACACAACACATACACACAGACACACATATGCACATATGCACACACACACACATGCACACATACACACACACACAAGGACACACACGTGGACGCACACGCACATGCACACAACACACATACACATATGTACACACACACGCAGACGCACACAGCACATACACATATGCACACACACACATGCTCAAGCACACACACACACACACACACACACACACACACACACACACACACACACACACACACACACACACACACACACAAGCACGTGTGCACATACACACACACCACACACACACTACATACACCCACGCACACACACACTACATGCACACAGTCACACACACTACATACACACAGTCACACACACACACACCACACACACACACACACACACCTCCCTTCATCACTCTCCCTCCTCCTCCCTCCCCCGTTCGCCCCTGAAACGTGGGCCCACGGCTCCTCAAAAGCGAGACTGTCTCCTCCGGGGCTGTCACTGGCTCCACTGCCCTCTTAGTGCTGGGCGACCGACAAGCCTGTGTGAATTAATATACATGCCTGCGTCTTGGGGACTGCATGAGGCCTCAATCGGCTCTCATTGTTGCCTCCTCCTTCCGCGCTCACTCCACAGAGCGAGGCCTCATCTTCACAACAATGCCCTTTAAAAGTCCCCAGTGCCACTCCAAGGCCCCAGTACATGAAAGGGGGGCCTTTGCTTGGGGAGGGATGTGTCTTAAAGGAGGGATGGGGTGCGTTTGGCAGGAGGCCACCAGTGGCTATTCATGCAGAAAGCAGGCAGCGGGGAGATGGGGGCTTGGAAGGGGGGGGGGGGGGGGGGGTGGCGGTGATGGAGAGAGGGTGTGTGTGTGTGTGTGTGTGTG
>CM050208.1:17627500-17672500 GCA_027475355.1 Coilia nasus
GTCAGAGTGATTTCTTGAATTCTTTACAATTTACACGATTTCACATTCTAATAGTTGTTGAAATCACGACAAGAATGTTGCCATTAAAATGCCGTTCTTCAGTGTGGGCGCTCATACCATTGTCGTTATGGTTATAATTCTTCATGTACACAGGCCTTAAGCGAGACAGCGTTTTTGTGGCAAAAATACATGTATGTAAGTACAACACTAGTACATGATATTACATATCGTTACACAGGTGGTGTCACTGTACCTAGTTAGGTAAATACATTGTAACCCCGGCACCGTAAAATAAAGTGCCACTTTGCCTTGAAACCCTAAGTGAGACAGCACGCCCTCATCAGTGCACAATGTCATGGCTCACCCGTGTTTGCTGCACAGCAGCCTCTTCCTTCCGCAGTCACCACGGAGTTAACAGACAAAGTGCAGGCTAAATATAAACTGCCTTCCCCTGCCTGTGCAAGGCCCATCTGAACAGACACTTCCACAAAAGGAAGACGTGGCTTTTCTGTTTTTACATTACACTCTGTTAGGATAAACAGAAGAAGGGATTTTTTTTTCTTTCTTTCTTTCTTTCTTTCTCTCTCTCTCTTTCTGTCCTGGCTGCCCTCGTCTAATGGGAGTCGTGGCCTTGATGAAATTTTTCGGGAGCAGGAGGGAATGTGGGGACACCATGTAGCACTTTGCCCCAGTTATGAGGAAGGGATTACAAGAGCTATGGCTGCATTTTCCAGAGAAGTCATGTTGTAATCTGTGAAACTCAGTACTTTCTCAAGCATGCAAAAAAAAAGATGGCTGCTGTTGCAGTTTTGTCTACTAGATAATGAAACTAGGTGATGTACTGTGTGTGTGTGTGTGTGTGTGTGTGTGTGTTTGCATGTGTGCGTGAGTGTGTGCATGCGTGCATGTGTGTGTGTGTGTGTGTGTGTTTGCATGTGTGCGTGTGTGTGTGTGTGCATGTGTGCATGTGTGTGTGTGTGTGTGTGTGTGTGTGACCACCATCCAGGCGTGACCCTGACTCATTTTTGCAGACCGCTGTGACAAGCTAAGTTTTTCCCTGCAGACATATGACTTAGCCTTTCACAGTCCCCCTCAGTAATAGTGTAGAGTAGAGTGTGTATCCCCATATACCACAGCAGTCAGGACTAAGGAGGCACGCAGACCTTTGGCACACATGTTAGGAGTTCATTACACGGCGGGTCAAAGGTTAGAATTCTGTTTCCTGTTCACACAGAACATGATTTCATCTGTTTTGAAGTATCAGCTTATCGTTTCCAACAATACAATGGCGTCCTTTCATTACAAAGCTGTCTGCCACAGATCCAGGGGCCAAAATAGAGTCACAATTGATGCATGCATTTCCTTTAGTGATTTCACACTAATTTCCCTCTGCTGGGTAATGGGTAGTAGTCGATGTGACCGCCTGTCTTTCATTCTGTTTCTTCATCTATAACTGGCAGATTAAATAACACTTACGATGATTATCAGTGATGCTACCTACATTGTGAGTCACCTCAAGTACAGCACTTGCCAAATGAGTACTTTTACAAACAGGGAACTAAGAAGGCCTTAATCACTCTTGTACTGGTATGATATTTATATTACAGTGAATCATTTCTGTGAAATGCTTTTTTTTTGTGGTTGAAGTAGTGTCTGCTCTCCCATCCTGTCCTAAGACCACTCACCTTTTAGACGTGTTAAAAGTAGGGTTTTTTTTTTTCAGGAAAAGATGGTTTTCCTGCTCTACCGGGCAGATGCTTGCAGTGCTGCACTGTGGGCTTAAGAACAACATCTTGTTGACAGTCTGTCAAACCATGCAGCATCCCCCCCACTGGGACACACACACACACACACACACACACACACACACACATATACAACAGCCTCTTTCACGTTCAGTCTGAGTATGTGTGTGTGTGTGTGTGTATGTGTGGTGGAGGGCTGGGAGGAGGTGTGGCTGACTCGGTGGTGTGTGTGGCCTTCTTCCGATTCTGCCCAGCTACACCAGGCCCCTATAGAATGAGGATGTTTCTCAAACCAAACCACATCCCATCAGTCTGGACAAAGGCAGATGTTATGCACAGACAGACAAATTTAAGCTCTGCTTTTAAGGCTGCTCAAATTGCCAACATGAGGCTCACAGATATTTCCACAATTAATATACAAACTGTTGTATGTAAGGAACGAAGAGGGCTAATTTAGTATTGCGCACACAGTTAGCCCTAGTGAAAAAAATGCACAATGTGATAATGACATGATATTAAAATTGATGTGAAATATAACTATGATTTGTGAATCTGGCATTACAATTATTGGTCTTTGTACACATATTTTACCTCAGATTTTATCCTCTGCATTCAACACACAAGACTTGATTATTTATTATACTTAAAATACACAAAATGCATAAACTAGCATACTTAAAATACTAAGGTTGATGTCAGTGCTTTCAAAATATTAACAATGGTCCACATCCAGAATGTTATGTGGAAAAGTCATTTTCAAAGTATTTATGTCACCCAACTCGGGCACACCAGATTAAAAGTTTCCCAAGACACACACCACAACACAGAGTCAAGTGTTCAGGTCAAAAATCACAATATTTTTATTTATAAAATTAAAATGTATAAAAGTCTTGCTACCACATAGGCCAGAGGGAGAGGTAGTGACTACAAATAGTTGGGCAAGCAAAAAGCAAAACAAAGAAACAAAAATGACAGATGCACAGCAAACCAGTTAGTCACTAAAGGCACAGCAAACCAGTATGGGGAGATACGTTAGTACATGCACAGCATTTCCAGTAGTAGGGCAATGCACACCAAATACACAGCACTCAACAAAGAAAATGCGCTCAATAATACACAGCAACCCAAGCACATTAATACCGAGCCATCCCCATCAAGAAATACCAGCCAATACACAGTAATTCTCCTCACAAAAAAAACCCACACAAGAAAGGGTTAAATCAATAGCACTCCACGCGTGTTCAACAATAGCCTCGGGCTTGCCAACAGACTACCTGCATTACCCCACGCCCAGACCCATTCACATGGACACAGGACAAACAGTATCAATATAATACACCAATACAAAATAAGAAAAAGGGAAAGTAAATGAATGTCCGTTCGGTCGGGGACCCTACCGACCGAAAAAAAAGACTTCCAACAACTTCCCGTCAGACTTGCCCCAAATAATCGATCTCCTCCGCCTCGAATCTTGGGATGTCGGCTGAGAACCAGTGTCCAGCCCAACGGAGAGGCTCGGTGCAATCACGCTGCCTCTGAGACCCAGGACTCCAGCTGCCCCAGTGCCTGCCAAGAATAAACAATAGCCTAAATGCGTGGTAACACAGGGGTTAGACACATCCACTCACTGACCAGCTGGAATTCACCGTTCCTTTAATTGGGTTAGAGTGCGCAGATTAATAGTCTCCTCGTCGTCGCCCTTCCTCCTCAACGAGTTGTCGTGGAATGCTTCCCCTGCCGCCACAGCACCCGTTTCTTTGATTCAATTAGAGTGCGCAGGGTAATCGTTTCTTTCAGCGTCTAGTGCGTAGCCTCTCCCCCTTGGCAAGCCGGCAAACGCGACCATGGATGGTCTCTTTCGGGTTGACGACGGGATGGCAGGGCTCAGCGTCAGCGATATCTGGTAAGCGGGGAACGAAGATAATATCCTCCGTGTCGCGGTGGTCCGGGCCAAGTAAAAGAGAGGGCTCGCCGCAATGTAGCGAGCATCTTTATACACACACCCTTATCGTCTTAGCCAATCTGTTGCCTACAACGCAAGTGGCCACAAGTCATTACAGCTGCAGCTCATTGCTCTTCAACGTCGCTGGAGCCACGTCTCCAATCACAGCAACACCTGCAACATCAAGCACAACAAGCACATCTCCACTCCCCCACATCCCCCCTTTGTCCATTCCACTGCCACAAATAAAAGAGTCCAGTGTCCTTCTCACTCTGCTCATCCCCAGTGAAATGACAATCATGCAAAACACATCAATAAATCACAGTAATGTACAACACAGAATACCTTCACACCCATCTCCCATGACATAATCCCCCCCCACTAAATAGGTGGTCGCCCTCGACCCCTCAGTCCCCATACCTTTGTGGGGGCATCCCCAAGTTAGGCCGTTGCGACCGTCTGACCAGAGGCAAAGACCCTTCACTAACCTCATTCCCCTGTAATACCGGGGTGGTCTCAAGACTCCCCCCAGTAGATGAGGATTCCTCAACTTCAGTTCTGGAGTGGGGCATAGGTGTGGGTGGAGGCACCACCACCACTGGCCATCGTGCTGGCATCATGATTCCTGTGTGGGGGGCCTCTGGTTCTTCTCTAACTGGGGGATCTATTGGGGCGTGCAGTCCAACCGGGCAGGGTCTGAGGTTGTTTCGATGCATTGTCCGTATGGGCCCCTCTTTACCCTCTGGCCGTATTTGATAAACAGGTTGCCCAGGCCGCACTTGGGAAAGGACTACGCATGGGGAGGGGACCCACCTTGGCTCCAGCTTTCCCCGGGCACGTCGCCGAAAGTTCCGTACGAGCACCCGCTCCCCTGGAAGCAGGGCTGTGGCTCGAGCCCGGGAGTTGTAGCGGGTCTGGTCCACGGCCTGTCTGCGTTGGGCGTGGGCTTGAACTTGCCGATAGGCTTTGGTCAGTATCTGATGGTGGTGCTGAACCCACCCTTCCGGGGTAGTACGCTCTTGCGGGGGCTGGCCATCCATACACAGATCTACTGGAAGCCGAGCATGCCTGCCAAATACAACAAAGTAAGGAGTTAATCCCGTAGCACTGTGAATGGTGTTATTGTATACTTGCACTAGCGCAGGCAACTTGGAGGGCCACTGGGCTTGCTCTTCAACTGGCAGGGAGCTCAACAAGGAGAGGAGTGTCTGATTAAAGCGTTCAACTGCCCCGTTGCCCTGGGGATGGTATGGGGTGGTTCGGCTCTTGACACACCCATACAGGGCACACAGCTGCTGCATCAGCTCCGACTCAAATGCTCCGCCCCGATCAGAAAGAATTCGTTCGGGGCAGCCGAATGTCTGTATGAATGAACCCCATAGTGCCTTAACAGTCGTCTGTGCAGTCTGGTCACGAGTGGGCACAGCAACAGCGTATCGAGAAAACAGGTCTGTTATCACTAGGATGTAGGGGTAGGTGTCTGCCGGCCTCCCTAGAGACAAGTAATCCAGCCCTACTACTTCGAAGGGGTAGGTAGTCCGGATGGATTGCAGGGGAGCCCTCACCTCTGGCCTGGCTTTGCTCAGGGCACACGCAACACAATCCCGTGCCCAAGCGCTGCAGTCGGTGGCCATCCCAGCCCAAAAAAACCTCCGTCGTAGCAGCCCCAGGGTCCGTTCACTGCTGGCATGCCCAGAGGCCTGATGATATTGCCACCACACCTCCTTAGCTTCTGTAGTGGGCACCAGGACTTGGCAGGCTTCCATGCCGGAGTCTGGCTCCCTCACCCGGCGCACCAGGACACCATGCTGGATTTCAACCTCCGCCCACTCGGCCAGCAACTTCTGCATTGGTCGGGGTAGGGTAGAGCATACTTCCTTCGTAGGGCCAGCCCGTTGCTCCTTCCATGCATACAGCTGACGGAGAGAAGGATCTGCTTGTTGTGCCTTCCTCCATCGGTCAAACGAAAGCAACTCCGGCCCAACCCCCTCAGGCCTGGACTCAGATGGTTCAGGGGCAACCCCTTGTGATACCGGTCTAGAGGCGGCTCGAACGGTTCTCACCTCTGCCTTCTCGGGCCTGCGAGACAGGCCATCTGCGTTCCCATTTCTTGCCCCAGGGCGATACTTAATCGTGTAGCGGTAATTGGCCAGCTGTGCTGCCCACCTCTGTTCAGTGGCACCTAGGTTTGCAGTTGCCAGGTGAACCAGGGGATTATTGTCTGTAAATACCTCTATGTCAGCCCCCCAAAGATAGTCCTTAAACTTCTCAGTGATTGCCCATTTAAGCCCCAGCAGTTCCAGCTTAAACGAGCTGTAATTGCGATCATTTCGCTCGGCTGGATGCAGGCTTCGGCTCGCATAGGCAATCACCCGTTCCTGTCCGTCTTGAACTTGGGACAGAACTGCTCCTAGCCCCTCCAGACTGGCATCGACGTAGACCCGGAATGGCACACTAAAGTCTGCATATGCCAGTATTGGGGCCTCCAGAAGTGCCCCCTTCAGTTGGTCAAAGGCCGCTTGGCAGGAGCCTTCCCACTGCACGGGGGCAGACTTAACCCCGGCAGTGCCCTCAAGGAGCCGATGTAGAGGGGCGGCTATCTTCGCAAACCCAGGGATAAACCGCCTGTAGTAGCCGGCAAAACCCAGGAATGACCGCACTTGCTTCACGGTCTGGGGGGCAGGCCAGTCCTGTACTGCTGCGGTCTTCTCCGGATCCGTAGCCACCCCACGCCGGCTGACTATGTGCCCGAGATAGCGCACCTCCTGCTGGAACAGCCGACACTTCTGTGGCTGAAGCTTGAGGCCGTGGGACTTGAGGCGTTCGAAGACTTGCTCCAGGTGGGACAAGTGGCTATCGAAACAGGGGGAGAACACAATTACATCGTCAAGATAAACCAAGAGGAAATCGTTTACTTGGTCACCTAGGCAACGGTGCATGAGGCGCTGGAATGTGGCAGGGGCGTTGCACAGGCCAAAGGGCATTCGCTCAAACTGGTACAATCCTAATGGGGTGGCGAATGCAGTCTTTTCTTGGTCCTGTGGGTCCACCTCAACCTGCCAATACCCGCACGCCAGATCCAGGGTGGAGTACCACGTTGCCTTCTTCAGAGTGGTGAGTGACTCCTCTATACGGGGGAGAGGGTAGGCATCCTTGTGTGTTACCGCATTCAGTTTACGGTAATCTACGCAGAAGCGCCAGGAACCATCCTTCTTCCGTACCAGCACAACTGGAGCAGCCCACGGACTTGCACTCTCCTTCACCACACCATTCTCCAGCATGCCTTGTAACAGGGCACGCAGTTCGGGGTACAAGCTTGGTGGGACCGGCCGATGTCGCTCCCGTACTGGTGGTGCGTTCCCAGTGGGGATTTGGTGTAGGACTGCCTTGGTACGTCCAAAGTCATCCTCGTTGGCAGAAAACACAGGGGCCCACCTTCGCAGCATAGCAGTCAGTCGGTCCTGTTGGTCTGCGGTGAGGCCCTGCCCTTGTAGCGCCAACACTGGGTGATGTTCTGCTTCCTCCACCCACTTCAAAATCTAACACAGCATAACCCACATATGGGATGTTCAGCCCATTTGCAGCCTTCAAAGTTAGCCATGGAACCTCCCCTGCATCCCGCAGTTCATCTGTACAGAAGTGCTTTTGAAAAAAACTTTGACTAAATAAAGTGACTTGAGAGCCCGTATCTAAGATACAGGGAATTCTTTTACCTCTAACGCTAACCTCGACTTCAGGGCATTCTCCTACCATGGAGGGCTTCTTCGCATTGGTGGTTATTGTGGCCCCCTCGGTGGCTCGCCCCACAGCGACCGAGGGCGCTAAAAATCCGAAGACTCTGGCCGTTGGCGTCGGGGGCAGAATCGCTGGATATGGCCAGACTCCCCGCAGTCACGGCAGATCGGTCTCCCTTGAGCATCCCACCGGTACAACTGAGACTCGCCCTGGGCGCCTCTGCTGGAACGTGGCCCGGATGCAGGTGCGGTAATGGTTGGATTATGACGTTCCCTCACCGGCGGGTCAGACCGGCGGTGAAGGTTTCGGAGGTCATCAGATAGGGTTTTACCTAGAGCAGTCACTTGGTCCCGGAGCTCTCTCTGAAGTTCCGCTTTCAACGAGTCTCTCCACTGCTGCCAGTTTGAGTCCGGCGCGGCAGCGGGTGTTGGCTCAGAGATGAGGGCACGGCAGACCTGAACGTCCCCTGGGCCCATCTCTTTCTCCAGGGCTTTGGCCTCCCTGCAGGTGTCGGCAAATGTCATGTCAGGCCTTCTTCGCAGCTGACGTTGTAGCTCCTGCTGAGTTGGGCTAGGTCGCAGCCCCATAGCGAACTGGGCCCGCAACATCTCGTCATCCCCCCCTGCGGGACCTGGATCTACTGCACGCCACTGATGATGCAGTTCACGGAGGCGAAGAGTAAAAGCCCCCACTCCTTCTTCGGCACCCTGCCGGCACTGGAAAAACTGGGCTCTTAATTGAGCAACAGACACAGTATGCCCATACAAGCCTTTTAAAACGTCAAATACCTTAACATCAGTGTCTTTATCAGTGGGTGCCACTAATTGAATTTCTTGCTTTGCCTCACCTTCTAGGGCGCTCAGGATAAAGTCCACCCGTTGTTGTCCGCTCAGGCCTTGCGCTCTCAAGAACGCTTCCATCTGTCCACGCCATTCCTCAAATGCAGCTGCCCCTCCTTTCCCACTAAACTTAGGGATCCAGGGCCCCCCCATGAACCATGGCATCATTACTGCATTTACTGTGCTTGCCTCTGGTCTAGACGTCTGCATAGCCGCTGTGCCCGTACTGTTATTTGACCCGGTGGCTTGCTCCATGCTGTGGGAGGACTTGGGATCCTGCCGACTAACGCCAAAAGTAGTGTCACCCAACTCGGGCACACCAGATTAAAAGTTTCCCAAGACACACACCACAACACAGAGTCAAGTGTTCAGGTCAAAAATCACAATATTTTTATTTATAAAATTAAAATGTATAAAAGTCTTGCTACCACATAGGCCAGAGGGAGAGGTAGTGACTACAAATAGTTGGGCAAGCAAAAAGCAAAACAAAGAAACAAAAATGACAGATGCACAGCAAACCAGTTAGTCACTAAAGGCACAGCAAACCAGTATGGGGAGATACGTTAGTACATGCACAGCATTTCCAGTAGTAGGGCAATGCACACCAAATACACAGCACTCAACAAAGAAAATGCGCTCAATAATACACAGCAACCCAAGCACATTAATACCGAGCCATCCCCATCAAGAAATACCAGCCAATACACAGTAATTCTCCTCACAAAAAAAACCCACACAAGAAAGGGTTAAATCAATAGCACTCCACGCGTGTTCAACAATAGCCTCGGGCTTGCCAACAGACTACCTGCATTACCCCACGCCCAGACCCATTCACATGGACACAGGACAAACAGTATCAATATAATACACCAATACAAAATAAGAAAAAGGGAAAGTAAATGAATGTCCGTTCGGTCGGGGACCCTACCGACCGAAAAAAAAGACTTCCAACAACTTCCCGTCAGACTTGCCCCAAATAATCGATCTCCTCCGCCTCGAATCTTGGGATGTCGGCTGAGAACCAGTGTCCAGCCCAACGGAGAGGCTCGGTGCAATCACGCTGCCTCTGAGACCCAGGACTCCAGCTGCCCCAGTGCCTGCCAAGAATAAACAATAGCCTAAATGCGTGGTAACACAGGGGTTAGACACATCCACTCACTGACCAGCTGGAATTCACCGTTCCTTTAATTGGGTTAGAGTGCGCAGATTAATAGTCTCCTCGTCGTCGCCCTTCCTCCTCAACGAGTTGTCGTGGAATGCTTCCCCTGCCGCCACAGCACCCGTTTCTTTGATTCAATTAGAGTGCGCAGGGTAATCGTTTCTTTCAGCGTCTAGTGCGTAGCCTCTCCCCCTTGGCAAGCCGGCAAACGCGACCATGGATGGTCTCTTTCGGGTTGACGACGGGATGGCAGGGCTCAGCGTCAGCGATATCTGGTAAGCGGGGAACGAAGATAATATCCTCCGTGTCGCGGTGGTCCGGGCCAAGTAAAAGAGAGGGCTCGCCGCAATGTAGCGAGCATCTTTATACACACACCCTTATCGTCTTAGCCAATCTGTTGCCTACAACGCAAGTGGCCACAAGTCATTACAGCTGCAGCTCATTGCTCTTCAACGTCGCTGGAGCCACGTCTCCAATCACAGCAACACCTGCAACATCAAGCACAACAAGCACATCTCCACTCCCCCACATCCCCCCTTTGTCCATTCCACTGCCACAAATAAAAGAGTCCAGTGTCCTTCTCACTCTGCTCATCCCCAGTGAAATGACAATCATGCAAAACACATCAATAAATCACAGTAATGTACAACACAGAATACCTTCACACCCATCTCCCATGACATTTACAGTCTACATTTATGTTGGTATTGACTCCTGTGAGCTGGAATAAAACACTAATGTTTTTCTCAACAAAACATGCCGTGTCTTACACGGACATGACATTTCAGCTTTTCAGAGGTGTGTTGTAGATTAAAACATGGTGTAAATTAACCAGAAGACTGGCCATATTGTTTATGTCACACTGTTATCCAAAAAGTGTTTTCACTGACACGTTAATGAACGTTTGTGGTCCATCTGACAAAGGAAGTGAACATCCTGCAGCAAATTCCTGTTGGTTCAGTCCTCTTGCTGTAGAGGCTATGCAGTAGGTTTGAGCCTCTTCTTGTGTGGGCTCCAAGCTAGGCAAAGCTTGATTGTAAAAAAGAAAGACCAGGCAGAGCAAACCTTTAAATGTTCACCAAAATCAGTAATGTGTACAAGTCTTGCACAGGATGGGCTTCTCATCAGTGACGGTAGAAGCTTAGTTTGCATGTCTTAGCTCACCAACCAAGAGAAAACATTAGCTTTGCCTAGCCCCCCAGCTATACTGAAGGCTACTTAGTTGAAGGGATATTCCGGAGAGTCGGACATTTTGAGGTTATTTATGGATCGACAAGTTCAAACTTTGTGTAGGTAGAAAAACCACGTCAGTTAGATGAGTTAGAAAGCATTTTGTATTTATAACCGAGATAGCTTGTAATAGCAGTGAACAAGGCACAGACAAATCACTATTTTTTTAAACCACTGCATAGCTAAAAACACCATTATACTGCTGTGTGTGAGGAGAGGGTTCCCACTGACAAACCAAAGTTAACTTTGTGTACTAAGTGTGCAGGAAACCTCTATAGAAGTCAGTTTATTACCTGAAGTCATCATTAAATAGTCTTTACAAGTCGGTTGTTTGGTGCAGTAGACAATCAACTTGTACAGACTTTTTATACACTATAGCAATACTATTGTGTGCTCGTACACATACTTTGATATATTGTTTTTGTAAAGTCTATGAGTGCTACTTTGGCATTTGTGGGTCAATCTTCTTTATCTTTGCTTTGATGAGTATGCTACTCAGAACTTTTATGTTTTCCTTTTTTGTCCATTGAAAATGAATGATTTTTTCTTAAGATGGATTAACATGTCACCTTCTTTAAAAAGTTGGTTGTTTTAAATGCACAGGTAACAAGTTCTCTAAGAAAACTGAACTGCTGGGGAAGCAGTGAAATGCATTAGGATTACAATGGTGAATTGTTTTAAAACAAACGCTCTGAGATGAAGGGGTGAACTGTGACATTTTGTTAAACACAGTGGAAAAGGACACATCATTTGTTGGTCTGCACATTTAACTGGTTTTGATGTCATATGTTTTAAAATGCAGAATGGTCTAAAAGTACATTCATTGTTACAGAAGGAAACGGCAACTTTTAAACACTGTTCTCATGTGCTATTTTAGTGGGTGAAATGGTCTTCATCACCAGTGTTGGCGCAAGTCAGGAGCGGAGACTGTGTACATATGTGAAGCATTACCAGCGCTATTACGTCTGACCCCAGACCACTTTATTGACTTTTACAAACCCAAATGCCGCACAAAAGCAATTGATCATAATAGCCTATTGGGTATTGAAAGATCAGAAAAAGACCGTTTTGTTTATTTCCTACAGTCTCCAAATAAACCTGCATCTCTTTTCTATACCTTGAGTTTTAAAACAGACAACACATTTTTACAGAGTGCAAAAACATAAAAGGAGGGAAACAGAATCCGTCAATTCATATATTAATATATTAAGTAATTCCAAACCCAAACTGTGGCTCTGGACCCAATCCCACTAACCTAACCTTAAAGAAATGGTTACAACTCTAATAATCTTTCACACCTGCATGCTCTTAGGAGTTAAAGCACTGGCCCGGTGTTACAATAGATTATTAGCCAACATCAAAAAGCACAAGGCTGCCAACCTGACCGTACCTGGGAAAGCTTAGCTCCATAAACCTGCCAAGCTCCTGTGCTAATTTGTGCGGAGTTGCACCTTGTGAACCTTTTTCCTCTGAGAAGGCCTCTCCCAGACTCCCAGTGGAGAGTCCTAGCGCGCTCCTGTGTTATCCCAGGCCTCATTAGTGTCTAATGTGAAAATGAGAACATTGTTGGAGCGAACAAAAAAGGAGCATGGAAGGAATTTATAAGGTCCCCTGGGAATGAATTAAAGACGTTTTAGCCACAATTTTTTTTTTTTTTTTTGCTTTTGTGATAGTTTCGTGATAGTTTAAGAAGACGTTTCTCAATATGCAGCACAGCTCCTCACAGGCATGGACTCTGACCTTCCCTGAATAGTTCTGGTGCAGGTGACAACTAGTCTTGAACTGAGTCATCAATGAAATGACTTCAACATGTCAGCAAGCATACTTGCATTCCTTACCCCCGCAAAAAAAAAAAAAACCACAAACAAAAGCATGGCGTGGGTTGGCAAAGCCCAGAAGAGGCAGGCCTGTTTGGCTCCTGGTATTGAACTTGACAGTCTCAGTGTCACTGCCGCTCTGATTGACTACTTGTTCTCTCCACTCTGAAGCGATCTTGGCGTGTCGCTCAGCATCTCAAACATCCCGGAGGATGGATATATGCCAGCTGTGCTCACCAAGACAGCACAGGCATGTCTGAGGCAGCTTTCATCACTGTGGCCCTATGGCATTTGGCCCCACCCTCGGCCATTTTGAAGTGCTTTTAAAAGTTTGTGAATGGCATTTGAGCACAGGGCTTAACCTACTTTCAGGCTGATCTGAGTCACCTCCTCCACATGTTGGCCTTTCATTGTTTCAAACAGCATAACATCACCCAACAAGTCGGCATAAGCATAAGACAGCGAGCGAGAGATGGAAACAATCCACCCACGACATCAGGGCTGAAGGTTGCAACCGAGCACAGCCAAGACTTCGAGGCTGAATGTTTGTACCTGCCCATCATCTGCGTTTCTTTGTGACTCAGTTTGAAATGAGATAAACATTTGCACTGTTAACCGAACTGGGTAAACATACAGTATACAACCCACCATTTCCTGTCATAAAATGCCTCTGTACGTACACAGCCTGTCAGCTAATTTTAAGGGTTACTCGATGACCAGAGTAAAAGGCACGGTCGCTGTTCCTTAACCAGAACCTTATTCAAAGTTTAACTCTGTGGAATGCAGCTAATTATCTCTGCTGTGATGAATAGGTTCATCACCACCACAGCACACACCGTCCTTATGCATGCAACTGATCTGCCGAGCAGATTTTCATGCTCGGAGGAGGAATGGAGTTCTGCTAAATTCTTTCAGTTTGTCGAGCTATCATTGGGATTCCGGCACGGATGCACACCCCCACAGCTCTTGGAATGCAGACTAAGTCAAAATATCACTGTCGACCATTGTCATTCCAGGCGGAAGTGAAGTGAACTCAAGAATGCGTTCATGCACTTCGCACAATCGATTATGTGGGCTCCTCCAAACCAGCAGATGTATGTGGGCTCTTTGAAAGCAAACACCTGAAGGTGTTTTAAAAGTAACCCAAAATACCTTGCGCTATGCCCTTTTTTGTACAGTACCAAGTCATAGGTGTTCTCAAAGGTAGGGGACATTGTAGGGGACTAGGCAAAACTCACATGCACCCTTGCACACACACACACTGTAGATGGGAGTGAAAAGAATGCATGGGAGGTGATGTGACTTGCGTGGGTGTACTTTGGTATGACCGTGCTCGTGTGAACTTATTCAGTGGAAACACAGGATCAGGTAACCAACACACACACAGAGAAGGGAGTGTCTTCACACTGTGCGTTTGCACAGAGCTTTGGCTGCAAATAAGGTGAGTTCCTGAAGGTATAAACGCCATGCAGTCCAACCTTTCAGTGACTACTGGCTTTGGTTATGCTGCTGTCTTCAGAAACCTTTACTTTCTAATAAGCCTCCCAGCCACAAACAGATAAATTTGACTTTTGTTTTCATATTTCCTCAAGCAGAATTGTTTTATTTGGGTACTGACAGTTGTGTCTATATCTGTTATCCCAGGCAGTTTTAAGCTGCATAAATGTATGCTATGCCAGTTGAACTTGGATGACATTTCAACAATAAACACAAGTTGGCAGAGGGAACCACAAACAGATATAGCGACTTGTATATAAGTACACTGGGGCTGACTCACCGAACCACAACCTTTATTTCGAAAGGTATGACTCATGATTGGGACTTAAGATGCAAAAAGCAGCCATCTGCTCGTGGTGCGCTTGAGAAGACTAAGAAGTACAAGATTCCCCTCTGGACCTGAGGCACATGTGTGTGTCTCTCTCTTACTCTCTCTCTCCCTCCCTCTCTCTCTCTCTTTCCCCCTCTCTCTCTCTCTCTCTCTCTCTCTCTCAGATGTGTCATGCACATGAGGCGTTTGTGTTTAGGGTTTCTGCCATTGTTTGGAAGGGGCGTGAGGGTGAACAGGAGTCCACAGTCTCCCGGTGGCCTGAGCCTGGCTGGGGGGGGCGGGGGGGTTTGTGGGTGGCTGGGCTGATGGGTGGGGGTTGGGGTGAAGGTGTGGAGGGAAGCCAGGCTGCCGTGGCCCACAGTCAGACATGCGACTTTGACCTCTGCGAAGCGGCTCAGGGTTCAGGTCGCACATGTGGGAGTCCTCATCGCGTTGTCACACGTCCATCTGCCCCAAATCAAATCAGAGATCAGAGCGGTAATTTCCACAGTCCCCCCCTGATTCAAAGCCAAATAAGCAAGAGGAGTGCGGGCAGGATCGGGTTTCTCAGCCACCATTTACTGCGGAAAGCTCCCAGAGCTGCAGTAACAGTCCCACTGATGGGGCTCATTTTGTCCGCCTACCATAAATCATGAGCCATGTCAATGCGGGAGATGAAGTTTGACATATAAATCATTTTCAGACAAAATATTAAGAAATACAGATTATCAAGACACATACACACACACACACACACACACACACACACACACACACACACACACACACACACACACACACACACACACTTATATAGGTAAAAGTTTGCAGCCTTTTGCTGTACTTGCCAATGAGAAACACTAGCCAGGCTAGCACTGCCATGGTGCTTCTGCTTCACTACAGTACGACTTTAGCAAAATCTCCTAAGGCTTTAGTTTCCCTCGACCACATTTTTAGCAACCAATCAGCGAACAGAAATTAAAGGCAGACCCAGTAGGTTTAAAGTTTAAACAAAGTGCCCACCCACCCTAAAGTAAACATATGCCTATGGAATGCACGATTAAGTGAAAGAGTCTGTCCACCAGGCTAAAGACACACCTATAGTCCTATAAGATAGTTGGGCTCAAATATCATATGCTCAACAAGATTGTAAAGTCTGCTAAAGACAGAAAAGTAGACCTCAAACATCATACATTGTCCCACCTCAGTATATTGTGGAGCTGATTAGCCAGTTAGCGATTAATTACTCTCAGTATGTATGTGAATACAGCACTGCTTTGGGTGATTGAAACATCTGCTAATGGAAACAGTGCTGCTACTCTGATTGAATACAGCGCAGAGTGGAAGTGAGAGGCCTGTGCATCTCAACGATGAAGCAACAATTGGCATGAGGCTCTGCCTTTAAAAAGAAAAAAAAGGAGGAAAAAAAGGAAGAAAAGAGGAACCACTGGTCTGAGCAGTCAAGAGAAACCCAATGGGATGCAGTCGCCTGTGATGAGAGGGTGGGGGGAGTCCTGAGTGTGTGGCCCCCCCCCCCCCCCCCCCTCACTGCTCCCTCCCTCCCTCCCTCCCTCCCTCTCTCCCTCCTCTGTACAGGCCTGGCGTCTGCTTTGGTGTTTTGGCTGTGGCTGGTGAGCACGAGCCCTGGCAAGGCCTCTGCTCCCTCTGGCAGTCCGCACTCAGACGTGTCTTGGCTGGGATCCTCCGTCTGCGGAGCTCCCGGAGCCTGAGCCCACACGCTGCCCGTGAAGAGGTGTGAGCTCTCGAGAGCATCCTCCACACTCCTCCATTGCCCGCTTGGAGAGACAGACAGAGAGAGAGAGAGAGAGAACGAGAGAACGAGAGAGAGAGGGGGAGAGAGCACCACCACACTACTGCCAGAACCTGACCTGGGAAGGAAGAGGGGTTGATTTTCTTTTTTTTTTTTTTTTTTAATCGGTTGTTTTGAATGGCACTTACTGTACCTTTGTTTATAAAATAGCTGTTTTTCATCCTGGGAAGTCTGTGAGTTTGAAACAGCACAACACAGTGATAAAGAAAACTGTGTACACTGTAAATTAATTAACAACCACCTGTTGCAATACAGCAAACAAATATTAACTGAGGACAAAGGTCCTGGCGGAATGTTTTTAAAGTCTAAAGACAGGATGAGTCACGTTTGATTAATATATGCCGAAAAAAACTTCAAAAGGGATCCGAACACAAACACGAGGACCATGTGCGGCACAAAGGATGGGGACGCTCGCTGCCTCTGCATAGATCGCGCCATATTTGCTACAAAAAAATGAATACAGTAGTGCAGACAATGAAGCAGAAGCTGGGGATTGGATTCAATCAGTCATCGCGCGCTCTCACAAAAAGCAAGTTCGTAACGGAACGGGAAAAAAAAAAAACAATCTGTCCACACAATCAACCCAGACATCACCCCATCCTACTCAGAGCAGAGCCGTGCGCCCGTTTGATGTCGCTGTGGTTAAGGAGAGGGGGGCCCCTAATGTCAACCTGGGGGCCCTCTGGGCAAACACAGGCAGTCCGGGGACGCAGCTCCTCCACGGATGAGGGAAAGGAGGGAAAAAAAAAATCCCTCCTCTTTTTTTTTTTTTTAAACAAGTCAGCTTGTGCTATTTGTTTCTGTGCATTGTGTGGCGCTGAATGCGTTACGTAAGCGTGCAGCTCTCTTCTGGCATGAGAGTGGCTGAATTACTGCAGCAGATGGTAAAGGCCCCATTCAGCGCAGCACCGTGCCAACATTCCAGGTCACATGCCCCCCGCTCCACACAAAGGCCCCAGGAAGTAGCGATGAATGCCCCCCCAGTGTGGCGCGGGGAGCACCGAGCCACAATCTAAACTATCAATCACACGTACTTGTTGATGCCTGGCCATGCTGCAGTTGCCTGCCGGCTTGCCTGCCTGCCGGCCTGCTGGCCTGTCGGCCCATTTTCTTTTTTTTTTTTTTTTCTCCTATTTTCATCTGAAATTTGCCTTGCCCTCCTTGCACCCTTTTGTTCCAAAAGTGTGAGCCCCTAAATCCCTGAGGAGAAAGGAACATTTGAAAAGTTGTTTTCCTTTCAAGGAGCTGTGTGCAGGCCATTCTCTCACCCATTCGTTTTTTTAACAGGTCAATATAAAAATGATTTTATGGTATAAAACGTAAAAGGTTTTCGGCTTCTCAGGTGTTCTCGGGACACATTTACTTTAATTAAACTGCCACAATGAGTAACTTAGCGAATACATCAAGTGTGCAACAGAATGATTTACATTTTCAAACTGTCATCTGGCAAACTAAAGTTCAAGGAACAAGTTTGCATCGTAAACAAACAATGAACGGCATGTGTAAACAGATATTCCAAGAACGTAAAGAATGCTAATTGCTAATTGCTAACTGTTGACAAATGAAATGTCAAAAATAAAGTAATTAACAATAATACTGAAATATATAAACAAAAACATATGTAATTTCTATGTTCCAGTCTTAGTAGACATTTCTGAAATCTGCTGAGAGGAAAAAAAGCATTTTATACTCAATCTCTCATCTGAGAGCGCACAGTTCTTGACATCTACTTGTATTTCCACTTCAGCAGAGTCAGGAGACAACTTATGTGTGCTGTGTTATGGAAAGTCATTGGGTCCAGTGCTGGTCCAATGGATTGTTTCCTTATCATTCCTCACACCATGACTCTTTTATCAGGAATTAAGAGGGTTGGTGCCATTCACACACACACACACACACACACACACACACACGCACACACACACACACACACACACACACACGCAAAGCACATTCTTCATCCCCACACAACAAGGACATCGCCTCACCCGCCACCCCCCACAAACACACACACACACCAGGAGTTGGGTACTCCCCCAATAACTGATTGGTTCCTCTTTTTTATCATAATGTTTATAGAGCAGATTACGCCGACATGTAGAGCCTTTACTTATCAGAGGGCTACTGTCAACAGCCTCAGCCAGGCCCAGAAATCGGCCTTCATGGAACGGTCATGGGCAGCCCCTGGTCTAGCTGACAATGGTCCATCATACTGCAAGGCCCTGTGCCTTTATTGCCACTGAGAGGAAATGCCATGACTGCACCTCGGATGACCTAACAAATCCTTACTCATGCACACACCCTAGCAAACGTTTCAGTGTGCAGCTGTCTGTTTGTACAAAGCGCAGCCTGTTAGATAAGGAAGAGCCAGCTGGATCCAAATGTACCCCATCAACCCCCACCACCATCCCACCCACCTACCCCTACGCACCCCCCGCTCTACTGCCACACTCTCCCTCTCCCTCCCTCCCTCAGTCACTCTCTCTCTCTCTTGCTTTTGCTCTCCCTCTCTGTCTCTGTTCCCTTCTCTCTTGCTCTCTCTCGCTCTCCCTCACTCTCTGCCTCTCTCTCTCTCTCTTTTACTCTCTCTCTGTCTCTGCCCCACTCTTTCCCTCTCTGTCCCTCACTCTCTCCCTCTCTGTCCCTCACTCTCTTTCTCTCTCTCTCTCTGCCCTTCACTCATTACCCACATGCCAAAGCATTTGCCAAGTGGGCAGCTGTCGGCATGGGTGGTAGAGAGTGATCGCTTGTGAGGGGAATTCACTTTTCTTTCTGTTCTTCGTCTCCCCTCTAAGCCCTTCACTCTGAACAAGGCCCGGGCTTATCCCACATGAAATCAGCATCATAAAAGCATTTTTTGTTATTTTAATATCCTATGAATATATCTATATCATGTCATTACCAAAGGGAAAAGGGCTGTGGTGTTTTCTATGGAGGGGATTCTACTGAGCTAGCCTCTGTAACATAATGTATACATACTCCGGTGATGTACTCTGTAAAAATAATATTGTTCAATATATCACACCTTACAACTTCACCTCATTCACTTCTTCAAATGAGAACATAATTTGGTCGATAGAAGTAGCTCAATATATTTAAGCTCATCTCGAATCAACAGTGTGACACTTTCCATTTCACATCTTAGAGCCATGTTTGGCAATGTCAATGGGAATGTTTGTTTAAGGAATCTCTATAAAAGTGATTTAAGTATGTATCGCTGCTCCCAGTGGCTATGTATATTTAAAGATCGGGTATATGGAAACAGACCACACAGACAGAACAGACTGGTGGCCCAGGCACTACTTTTTAACATAGCGCTGAAGAGTATACATGCCGTGAGGAGGATTTTTTAAAAGGTGCTGACGACATTAATCAACTCTGAGCCTCCATTATTTGCATTTGTTTACCAAAATTATCATACAGACATTAATTTCTATGTTCTTCTTGACTTCATCAATGACTAGCCATATCCACACAATTTAGCGAAATTACAGTCGACTGCTTTTTTTTTTACGTTTTCTAAATGATATCTGATGCCGGTCTAAGCCCACTTGTGGACGCTGGCTCATAGACATGGACAGCCTCACAAATATAACGTTAGTTATACATTAGTAAGGTATACAACTTGGTAAAACAAACGAAAAGCGCAAAACTATCTACTAGATGAACAAATGATTTCAAATGAAAAACCACAGATACCACAGTCAGTCACACTTTCATTGAAGTTACATCATCGTGAAAAACAGGTTCAACAGAGATACAACAAAAGACAGCTAATTGGGTGCCCTGATCAACTCAGGTCAGTCAGGTCTTACATGCTGTTTTGGCATTCTTCAAAAAGGAAATAGATCATTTGAGACAAAGCTTCATAATGTTATTACAGTAAAGAAGGTGAAGGTGTAAAAATATCATTTCTGAGAAGGTATACGACAGGCATATACACGTTTATGACTGTCTGTCCAGCACAAAATGTTGCTGTGAGCAGTAGATTGTTTTTGCAATAGCCCTAATGTATATATCACTGACATTTCACAAAACATAATTTTGACTACTGTGCCAAAGTAGGGTGATCAAATGCCCTGTTTTCCCAGGACATGTCCTGTTTTCACGCCCTGTCCTGGCCGCCTTGGTTGTTTTTTATAAAGTGATGAAAATGTCCTTGTTTTTCATTCCATTTGCATTATGCATGTATCCTGAAACAAGATAATTATTAAGACAAAGCTAAAAATTCTGTTTACATTTGTTAGCCGCTTGTTTTATAAGCTATGGTAGAAGACAGAGGGGGTACTCGCCCAGGGAAACAAACAAGCTAAGACCGCCCCTGTTGGTTATAAATAGTATTTTGTAATATAACAATTTCCTATTAATACAGAGGAGTGAGATATTAAATGTATTGAAATTATAAGGCATCTTTGAGTAAACTTCGACTATCATTTGAGTATGCCAAGTGTCCTGGTTTTCAGTAATCATAATTATGTCACGCTAACTAAAGAATACAACTGGTGCCAAACACAGTGTATTGTACAGTGTATTGCTAGCTAGCGTGCTAGTGAAGTTTTATAACTTTTTACAACAAGAAGCCATTCTCTTGGACCCAGCAATGACAACCATATGTACCAATTGAGGGTAGTATAGGCAGGGTAGTTTGTAGAACCAATGCTACCTTTAAGGTGTAGGAACATCTTGATTGATCATTTATTTGCTTTACACTGAGCAGTAGACTAATTGACCCACTTACAGTAAGTCATAAAACTCTTTCCTATGAGAAGTGTCTGGAAATAAAATGGGCGACATCCCATTGAAGCTCTGTTTTGACATTCATTTGGGTAGATGATGAACTGTCTATGCTACTTCCTTTGTCAGTAAGAACTCACAGAGGTGTCACCACCAGGTAATTAACATTGTCATGTTGACATAGTTCTCCATTTCACAGGCTTTTGTGGTATGTGGTACTGCAAGGGCCAGCATCAGATATGTTTTACTGTGAATACATTTGCCTATAAATAACATTTAATTAAATGTCTTCCTCAGTCTACAGCTCCTAAGCTGCTATGATGCAATACTCTCCTCCTAAGTGATTCTGCTTTGAACAGAGCACACTTTACTGCTGTTGTTGCAACCTAAGTAGGTTTTAGGAATGCATGGATTTGGTATGGGAAGCATTTTACCTGCTTTCTGATTACAGTCAACAATTGCTACAGCATACTGATGTGGCAGTGTCACAACTGAGGGGAACAAATATTGTATTCTGGTGTGTGTGTGTGTGTGTGTGTGTGTGTGTGTGTGCGGACACGCGCATATGTGTGTTTGTGTGTGGGCATGCAGGTGTGTATGCCTGTGTGCATGCATATGTGTGTGTATGTGTGTGTGTGTGTGTGTGTGTGTGTGCACGTGTGTGCACATGGGTGCAGGTGTGTGTGTCTATGTGCATGCGTATGCATGTGCGTGTGCGTGTGTGTCTGTCTGGGTTTGTGTGTTTGCAGCCTACTCTGCAATAAAGGTCATTTTTGTCACATATACAAAGCCACTTTCACCAATGAGTGCAAAACCAGTCCTTGAGCCTGGTGCGAAACCAGTCCTTCAGATCCTGTTTTTGTACTTCCTGTGGTTTTCACCCTTAGAAGTGCATGTGTGTGGCTAACATGCGTGGCTAGTGTAACATGAATGCAGAGTCTACTGTGAGTCTACTGACACATGCATATGAACACGTGCTGTTCTCATAATGGAAAAATAGTGCAGTTAAACGCAATCTACAGCTGTAAGGAGTGCAGAAAAGCCACAACAATTGCACAAGGGTCTGCATAGGTTTCCCTTTGTCATTTCTGCTATGCACTAGTACGCATTTGGCTTTGGCAAACAATATTCACCAGGCCTACAATAAACGTTGTTGTGCATCTCTAGTCATACAGCCACGGTGATGATTATATAGATGGTAATACGGAGCTGTAGTCTATGTGATACACAGGAATACACTATATAGCATCCCGAAAAGCCCTTTTGATTTGTGTATATCCACCACAAAATAAGCAAAGACACGTATCAACAGGTTTGTATAGTACAAGTGCATTGGTGGTTGTGTGTGTAAATAGCCAATGGGAGGAAGACTGATCACCCCCCTCCACAAACTAGACTCCAGTACTGTAAATATCCGAATGAACTAAACTGAGATCTGCCTTTTATCAAGCTTAATTTGTGCTTGTAAATGCATTGATTGTACACTCAATTCAACCACATTTGTTCTTTCCCCATTCAACAATGAGAAAAGTGGGGGCAAAAACACTACCCATTTTTGCTTCAATGAACTCCAAAGGACTGGTTTCCTCTCACATGCTCAGTATATACTGTGGGGCAAATCATATAAACACTCGGGAAATGTCCAACTGCTGTTGTTGGACATAAATCATCAGGAGACATGTGGAAGGCTTCCCCCGGCGTTAAGTTAACTCTTCCCTGTCGACCAGGCCGTGCACAGAGCGGGTCTAGAGGGTCTGGGGGGGCTCCTCGGCTTGGTTCACCAGCATCTGGATACCTTTTAGGCAGCGCACCAGTTTGCCAGGTCCCCTCTCGCCTGATGATTGGAATTCTTTGAGTGGATTAGGACAAAACCCTGTCTCTAGCCCCGGACACAGTGATCTCATTGCGTCCTATTACAGGAAGAAAGACACTTTTGTAGTTTTTTGTAGTTTTTTTTTTTTTTTTGTCGGTGGTAATCTGTCATGGAAATATTATAGTATGTGATCACACACCACAGCTGAGTCGTTCCGCTGATATAGAAGCACTGGTAGATTAACCTAACTTTCTCTCTCTCTTTGTCTTCTATGGCAAATGTGCACAACTCTCAGCGCTGCCTGCCTGTGGCTCTGGGGAAATCAAATCCAGTCAAGGGCCAGCACAAGGCATTTACTTTGATGATTTGGTGTGCGCGCGTGCATGTGTATGCGTGTGTTTGTGTATGTGTGTGTGTGTGTGTGTGTGTGTCATTTCAGTGGACTGTTCACTTAAACCCCATGTGCTGGCTTGCAATCAAAAAAGAGCCCAGCAAATGGTGGAATGTGGGCCTCTGTTACAACTTCTGAGCCTGGGTTCCCAAAGCCATTACAGCTACATCATTTAGGAGCTGTATCTTGAGCTGTACCTTTGTGTTTGGGGTAGTTTACGGAAAAACTCCCTAGCTAGGCATATCGTGTGTAAATAAGATGGTCTTGGTCATTCTTAGATGTAATGTAACAGATTTCATATAGAAATACATGCTAATATGACTCTGAAGATAGGCACTGACTGTAACGTAAGATACATGTTCCATTTTTATGAGTCATAAACTAAAAAAAAAAAAAAGAAAAAAAGAAAACCGCAAAAAGAGTAGTTAGCGGTTAACCTGTAATTCCTAAGTAGTACAAATCTATGAGTAAAGTCCAGCTAACCACCATGCTTATTTGGTATTTTTCCCCTTCCATTGTGTTTATTGTTAATGTTCAGTCTAATAATGATCACCTGCACTCTAACCTGAGTCCCCCACGCTCATCATGCGTGTTCAAACCTATGTGGATGACAGTAATTGATGCCACATGGAGTCTGCGTCTTATATAGGTATATGTAGGAAAGAACCTAGGGGGGGTTGGTTGGGTTACTTTTTAGGGGTGGTGTGCAAAACATGCATAGAAGGGTTATCAACTTTAGTAAGTTATACTTCTGAAGAGGTCACAGAACGCGGTAACACTTTCTATGAAGCTTGTACTCATAAGACTCTATAAACACATTTATACAGGATTATAATGCCTTCATAAAACTTAGCAATGGTTAAAATTAGTATTCATAACTATTTATACATACTCAGGACTGCACCCACAGGCAAGGGAAGCTTTACAACCAAGAATACACTCTGTCACTTAAAGTTGGAAAAGGGCTTATGACATAGATTGTATAATGTTTTAGGAGCATAGTCATGAGTATGTAAAAATAGTCAAATACTTCACATACTTTATGGATGCTTTGTAAGACTTTATGAATGTGTTTATAGTGCCTTATGAATACAAGCTTCATAGAAAGTGTTAGCAAGCATGCTTAGAGACGCCATTTTTGGGCAATCTTGCCCATGTCTGCTCAGGCTCCTCCAACCAGCCTCTCACCCATGCTAGCATCCCATGTGTCACATGACCTCCGCATTTACCCAAGTAACATGCTTACCAATCTGGCTCTGTCTGCACTCATAGCCACACTGAATACTGGTCATTTATGGCACCAGATATTTACTTAAGATGGTTTGGGAGGTCTCCTCAGAGCGGAAATCTAGTTTGCAATAAACATGTGAGGATTTAGAGAGTTTGTGTAAATGACAGGGGTTTAAAAAAAAAAACAAAATGCGCAAACCAACTGATAAAACCACTTGGTCCTTGGTTAACAAAACAAACCAAACAAACTACTGTATAATCCCAGTACCATACTACTGTATAATTCCTACACCTGTTATCAAGTGCAATTACCCCTACAAATGCAATTACCCCCACCTCTACTGTCCTTGTGGTTTTATACTGTGGGGACTTGTTTATACACTACACATCTGTAGATATGCAGTATCTCTATTTTTGTTACTTTATGTCTTGTAAGTGAGTAATTTTATTATTTATTTATTAGATTTTACTAATTTAACTAGCGTGGCACTGATAATTGTGTTGTATATATGCAAAGTGTTGTGTTTATGCATTGACAAACAATGTTACTACTTTTACTTTCAAAATTCAACCTGAAACTGTGAAACTACGCGTCTTACGCATCCTGTGGTAAACTTTGCATTGTTTTGAACTTGTTACTTTGTGGATTTTGCCTGCGGCTACAGCTGCAAGGTCTTTTAACATTTTTTCTTAACGTTGAACGGTGATCGAGAGAAGGTCTGACTAATGTGATCAGTGTGTACTAAACCCTGCTCAAATACTGCTTCTAGTAGTCATTTTACATACGGTAGGTCTAGGGTCAAAATATTTGAGGTTGTTTATGAAAAAACAAGCGCTGGTGGGAGAGTTTCCAGTTTCATTTATGTTGGATATTAACTTGTTTGCTGTGGGATTTGTGGATTAAATGAATATAGACTGTTTTGGAACATGGCAAAGGGATGGGGAAATGAAATGCAAGCCCTCCTGAGCAGTGCAAATCTAAATGTTTATCTCATGCCGCACTGAAAGGCTTACAGACAGTTCCAGACTTGTTGTCATGTTTGCCTGCGAGCCAGTTCGGCAAAGGGGGGGGTGAATGTTTACATTTCCTTTTGTCATGAAAACAGAAAAGTTGTTTTTGTTAGTTCCTGGGAAGTGGTTAATAGCTCTTTCTTTTCCACAAGGAACTTTTGTGATGGAAGTTAAGGATGTAAGTCCTGTCTGATGCTGAGGTATCTGATAATGATATATAATACATACTTTTGTCATAAACAAACTAATATGCAGTGAACACGAGCATATAAAAGGTGTATGGGTGAATATAATGAACAGAGGTGGTCCTGCTAAAAGCTACATGGCAAGTATAAAAGCTGCTATTGTTTCTGTTATCACAAGCTTACAACCCCCTTAAGGTGAAATACTTTATGTAGTGAACCTGCTACTTATGTCTCTGTGATGACATATATGTTACGGCACTTGAGAAAGATCACAAAACTCTAAAATGTTTGTTTGTCAAACTAGCCTGAAAGCTGATGTTAATGGCATAGTTGATGTCTACCTCAACAGACAATGCACCAGAGGAAAAAACGTGCATGTTTAAAACAGCAATACACAAACAAGATGTTAAAATCAGATAGGCATATGCCTCACTAGTCAAGAAGTTAGCACGTGAGCTAATGAAATAGTAGGTTAGCTAAGTAAGGAGTAAGTTAGCTATATCAAGAGACTATTCCTAACTTCCCCCCTCAGCAGTGCATTTCACTTGGTTTTATGTGCGTCATATTGAGTTTAAGACCTCAAGATCAAGGTCTATCGCAGCACAAAACCCAACCGTCTCTGCAGCCACAGCTCCCTTTGCCGTAGTGCAGATTTCAGCAGCGTGCCAGCTCATTTTGGGCCCTGCAGAATCTGGAAACGATGAAAAAGACTTCCTTGAAAATGGGGCCTTTTATACATTAGAACCCCACAGGTTGACCTCAGTTCAGATGGAATTCCCTTCCCCCGCTTTCGTTTTACTGTTTCTTTTTTTTTTTCTTTCCACTGTCTGGCCTTCTTATGTAATGGCTCCTTCTGCAGCTATACCACCATGAGCTCGTGCAGCGAAAGGGAAGAAGAGGTGGACGTGACAGATGTGGGCGGAGACTAAATAAAAGCGTACAAAGGAGACGAGCTGATGGAGGTAGTCACACAGAGCCCGTGACCTGTAGCCTGTAGGAGCTGCCTAAGCTTGCTTTGCACAGAAGGATCTGATCAGGGCAGACTTGATGTAGAGATATCATCGCGGGGAAGAGAAAGGGGGAAACAGGGGGACTGTTGTAGTCGTACAAGACTTAGCGCAGGGAAACCTAGCTGCTGGCGAGACTAGCAAAACGTGACACGTCACATGTGCTAAGAGTGTATGTCAGTGGAAGGAATGAAGTGTTTATAAAAGTTAGGGATGTCAGACTCTCAACTGTCGAATTTCACATGTTCTAATGGACAGTATAGAAAAAAAAATGCATGTTTATACACAAATCCTGTCATTGAAGGTGCATTGAAGACAATTCATTGAAAATGTTCTATGTTGATGCTAACTAATTTCCTAAAACTAAAAGTAAGTCACAAAAAGTGACATGCATAGAAAAAAAAACATGGCAAAACAAAGACAATAAACTAACATAGACGATCACATTACTTTCGGTTTGTCCAACAGAGGAACGCTTTCTAGGAGAGACTGCACAAGGTGCCACTGAAGTGCTTTGTAATGTGCATATTAAAAGCAGCACTCTGCCTGGTGTGTGGGCCCGCGAGGGCTTTGTTGTAGATTACCATTCCAAGACAACCCAGAGCAACAGGCAGCCACAGGGTGAGGGGGACATGAGACAGACAAGGGCTAGCTCCCTCTTTCTTTCTTTCTTTCTTTCTTTCTTTCTTTCTTTCTGTCTTTCTTTCTTCCGTTCGTTCTTTCTTTCTTGATTTATTTATTTCTCTTTCTTACTCTCTTTTTTCTTTCTGTCTCTTTTTCTTTCTTTCTTTCTTTTTTGACTGTCTTTATATTTCTTTCTTTGTCCGTTTCTTTCTTTCATTCTTTCTTTCTTGCAGTCTGCCCGTCTTTCTTTCTTTCTTTCTTTCTTTCTTTCTTTATGTCTGTCTTTCTTTCTTTATGTTTGTCTTTGGTTTCTTTCTTTCTTGTAATCTTCACTTCTTTTCGCCATTTCTTAGCAAAGCACACACTGACACACATCCACATCCACAACAAATATAATACTGATATACACAAAAACTCACACAAAGAGGCATGCGTGCAGAAATGCCCACTTCCATGCAAACAGACAATCAAAGAATCCACTCCTGTCACAGAGGCAGAAGTTGTAATATAACGATCTGTCACATCCCTTTTATACATGAACACATTCAATCTTTACACAGTACAATTATATATAATATCATATATACTTTCACATATATACATATCTACATTGCATGTAGAATAAGACACTCATCATAGTCTGTAAACTTTGAATCTATGTTTTCAGTGTTCATGAATTCCCAGTGTGGTCCAATCTGTAGTTGATTAACTTAAAGACTCCTCCAATCCTGTACCACACCATCTCCCTGTTTCTGTTTTTTTTTTTCTTTTTTTTTGTTGGGTGAAGGGAAATACCCACGTTTCTTGCAATCTGATCCAGGAAGACAATCCCTCCTTCCCAAGTCTGAATAACCCACCCATATGCTCTGCCAAATCATCCCGCACAGCCTGCCCAGCAACCGCTCACTCGCCCGCTCGCTCGCTCGCTCACTCGGCAGCGCGCCGGAACAACCTAAAGGTACAGAGCCTCCCTCGCCGGCCCCTCCTCAGACGGTTTTACCCAGAGGCATCATCCCTCCCTCTCTCTCTCTTTCTCTCTCTCTGTCTCTCTCTCTCTCTCTCTCTCTGCCTGGGAGGATGGCACTGGAACGCATGCGCCCCCTACAGGCACCTCCTCCTCTTCTCTCCTCTCCTCTCTTCTCTTCTCCTCTTGGGCTTTGTTCTCTGCAAGCAGCAAATCGTGCCTCAGAGTTTTCTTTTCTCAGTGGAGAGAACACGGGCAAGACTAACTGCATGCTTTTCAACAAAATGAATGTTGAAGAAGTACTTTCTTTAATAAAGATCAGTACTTAGTTCTTACAGTTGTGCTATAGTGTGCCGACTAGCTTAAGGCTTATTATTTTATTTATTAGCGTCTTTACTTTTCTGCTCATCTCTCTAAAAATAAAACTCTTCATTCAAAAATAAGTACTACGCAGTCTATATCGAGTTAATTTGTTTCAATAACCATTACAACAATAACTATTCTGTTTTGTGCAAGTTAATATTTCATTGGTGCTGATTTAACATAAATGTTTAAAGTTGAGTGTACTTAACATAACTTCAAAACATAGGAACTAACCAGCCAGCATGCTCTTAAAGACAAAAGAGGTATGCTACTTTAGTGGGGAGGAAACAGTAATTTTCTCTCTCTAAAAGTGGTTATATAACTAACAACATAGACATGTCATGTTTTATAAGAAAACTGTCAATAGTTGATTAGATGCTTCAAGACCAGCAGTCAGATTGTCTTTCCCACTTATCCACACAAGTATAGACAAAGTGACAAAATAACACACTGGGGAGATCGAGTAGAGTGCTTTTTCACCTGCTTGGGATTCCCCCTATAAATCTTATCTTTTGTTAGGATGCTCTTTGTAGCTTCCAATAGGACATGCCAACAGGACTGTGTTGTAATTGTGAGCAGGTGTATTGAGGCAGGTGTATTGGGCTACAGTTTTGGTGAGCTCCCACCGGTGTAACGTTGCATCATATCTCATGTTAGGAAATTGTGGCACTCAAAAATGACAAAAAGAAAATGAAACCGTCTTACAGCGGGAGTCTTATCGTTTTCAAACACATACCTCGAGGAGGATTTCTCCACCCGTACAGTATAATAGGGGCCATAAAAGCTTTATCTATTCTCGCTGAGACCCTTCAGGACATAACTCCATGGGGATCTCCACACAGAAAGCCTTTGAGCAGATGCAAGCGGACCTCTGATTTATCATGTGTCGCTGCTCTGCCACAGTTTAACAAAGTCTTTCCTGTTGGATATGGATCCCTTCAGAGAGAGAGAAGGGGCTGTGCAGGCTGAGGGCTAGCTGCAAGAGAAGGACTATGTCATCTGGACTTTTTTTGAAAAAAAAAAAAAAAAACACACACACAGGACACAGTCTATCAAGCGCACACTCCTCCTAGTAGGCTGCAATTTGTGTAAAAGGTTTGTCAGGCGCTTTATGGTTTTGGAAGTTGGACTTCCTCATGCATGACTCAAAAGAAACACAGAAATGGACAGAGAGGAGTAGAAAAAAATGCCTCCCCTTTTCTGTGGACTGATGTTGCTATAGGTCAGACAGATCTCACAAAGATGCCATTGTTTTCCAATCGCTGCATGTTAGCCGTGTCAAGCTGGCCCAACTTTATAGCTTCGTCAGTGCTTCAGGAGGAAGCAGCATTTTGAGAATGATGTTTAAGTAAGTAAAAGAGAAAAAGAGGTCTTTTCACTTGTGCACAACCACACGCTTCTCGAACCATAATTCACAGTTAAAACCTAAGTCCTCCTGGAATTAAAGTGCTGTAAGAAGACTGAGGTGTTTATTTGTTGTCACAGTTCATGTGCACCATCTCCACATGCCCAAATGATGCATCCATCATTGGGTTTGCATGTATTTGAATAGCCCCTGGCGAGCAGTGTGCTGCTAAGGTCACATGGCATTGCGTAAATATTTGTGAATGGGGGGTGACTGATATGGAGAAGGCACCAGACTCGCCCATTCACAAATTCCAACTGTTGTTGAGACTAGGGAGAAGACAGGAGCGACATGGGAGAACATGATGCCCTGTGTGCTTTACTTGCTCATATCTGTGTGGGAAAGACAGAGAGAAAGAAAGAAAGAAAGAAAGAAAGAAAGAAAGAAAGAAAGAAAGAAAGAAAGAAAGAAAGAAAGAAAGAAAAAGAAAAAGAAAAAGAAAAAAGATATAAGTCTAACAGAAATATCAACAGCTTTTAAGTGATAAAGTTCATTTGCACAAACAATGTTAACATATAAAAACATTATGCAACAAAAAAGCTTTTAGTACTGATATGCTTTAAAGTTATGCTCCTGTCCAAAGAGCTGTTAACAGCTCATCAGAGAGGAAGATTCTAACACATAAAACGCCTATGTTCTCACACACACACTCACACACACACTATACACACACACACACACACTACACACACACACACACTCACACACACTACACACACTCACTACACACACACACTACACACACACACACACACACACACACACACACACACACACACACACACACACACACACACACACACACACATAATACAGACATAAACAGAACCTTAAACTCACAGTCCTCCAGGTACAATCACAACTGAGCTAAATTGGTCGTGAGGCGTCGGTGTGTTGGGGTGAATAATCGCCATAAGTTCCTAATAAGCGGGGAAACTTTCTCCAGACTGTGGAGGAGACCTGTGTCATGTTGCTTTGGAGGCCAGCCAGAGGTGGATAAAACATACCAGGGGGTCCTTCCTCTGCTGCCCAGCCAGAGAAAACATTACCTTGTGATGTAGATGTAAAGCGTCTGCCTGAACCAGATTTATGGCGCTGTACTGAAAAACCTTTATGATTATGACTTCCATTGATCTCACCCCAGTGTAATGAATAGGCCAAGTTTATTTGATGACTTTGGGGTACCATTGGAAGGTTTTGGTTCGTTACAAAAAAAAAAAGATTTTCATGAACAGTGTCCTTTTGTCTGAAATCAGACCATATGTGTGTATGTGCTGTTGAGTTGCACTGCTTACAGCGTGTTCCCTCGTTAAATGTATCTGTTTCCCACTATCGTTTATCTGCCTTATGCTGAAATGGTTGAGAATGTGGTTAGCTCAGTTTTTTGTTTTGCTACAGTCAGTGTTTATGGTTTGTGTCCTCATTGTGAACACCTTTATGAAATGTTAATGTCCTATCCTGCCTCAGTTGCTAATGTCCAAATGTTAATGTCCTATCCTGCCTCAATTATTAATGTCCAAATGTTAATGTCCTATCCTGCCTACCTATGCTGCCTCCCATGTGTTCAGGTTAGTCCAGTACAGTTCCTGCCCCCCGCCCCCCCTCCCCCCAAACAAAAATGGTACATTTTCCAGCCCCCCTGCACCATTCATCTTCACTATCTCTCTGTCTTTGCAGAGACTTCAGAGATTTGTCAGCATGAATGGAGGGTCCGGCATTGTCTCGGCCGTGCAGCTCATTCCAGCACTTCTCGCTGACCTTTCCACATTTAACCCCTCACCCGGAAGGGCAATATTAACTCTTCACTGGTTTCGGAGCAGGGCTCCCCAGCCTGGCCCCCATACATTCCGTGAGAACATTCCTGAGGTGTTGCCATTTAAGATCAACCATTCTAGCATTGACCTCTGTCCTGGGCCCCCTTGATCTCCCACTCTCTTGTTTCCCCAGCCCTGCAAGCTCTGTGCACAGAGAGGAAGAGGCCTGGGGGGTTGGGGTGGGGGTGGGGCTTGAAGGGGGAGGGTTGGGGGGGGAGGTTATCCTGCGCCCTCTCAAGAGGCAGCCCACCCAGCCTGTCAGGGGGGCTGCCAGCCCTGCACCCCTAGCCCCCCTCATCCCCCCACCTACCCACCCACCCCACCCTCCCCTCCTTCCAACTTCCTCTCCTCCTCTGTCTCCTCACCTTCTCCGCTTAACACAAAACACCTGGGGGACTTTGGACTATGTACATAGGTTCTCTCTCTCTCTCTCTCTTTCTCTCTCTCTCGCTCTCTCTCTCTCTCTGTCGGCCTCTCTCTCTCCTGGTCACACAAGGCAATGTTACTTCAGTCATGCTAACCCAACCATACCCTCTGAGCAAAGAGGCATCCCAAATGGTGACAGTGCAAAATTAGCATCTCAATCAGCAAAGGCCTGCATTCATCACCTTAATGATGAAATGTGGACAGGGAACTGAATAAGTCTTTCTTGTGGAGGGTTCACAAGGTTTGTCCCAAAGAGTTTACTGACAATAAATCATGTAAAGCAGATTTGTAGGTTGACCACTGCACGATCATTGTGAACTGCAGTTGTCTTACTTTTGTCTCCACCCTTGTCATAGGCACTTCTAACACTTATTTCATGTTATTATTAAATGCATTGAACACCATACAATGGGAATCTCCTCAAACACAACAATATTCATAAAGGAGTTTTCTGAGGGACTTACCAACATGTCTTCCATACATACATGCATTTTCAAATAGTCAGAAATTTGTTACTGAAAACTGTCTATGAATAAGATTAATATTTGCATATCATATTTTTGGCAGTCAATCGAGGAGAAGTTTTCGCCCAACTCAAGACAAACAGAGATTAATAGCATTATTATTCCATTATTATTAGTAGTAGTTTTAATAATAACAAAAATGGATACAGTTATCTAATTTTTGTTTTGTAAAGAGCATTTCTTCATATAGTGGTATGATTATGTAGCTGATTTATCTCTCTCACAGTGTAATGTAGGGGTAATGGATGAAGATGAAGTCTTTTGCTAATTTTTTTTTACCTTCCCCAATCTTTGTTAAAATGAGGTGCTCTTAAACAAATAAACAGACATACAAACAAATAAAAAGAAGACAAAAACGACTTCTGACTTGCTATATGTTTGTATCTATTATTTAATCCTCATGAGCAGTCTGGTGGACTGACATAAACATCAGCTGGTGCGAGACACTGCGTGCCAAAAGAGCATGTGTCTCTGTAGTGTGCCGAGTCATGGCAGGGTCACTCCAAAGGGCGCTCTATGTGACGGCCCACCTGTAAATGGCAGCTCAGCATTATCTTGGTGGCGGCGCTTGAAACGAGTGCACTATCAGGGGGCCTTGATTGCGGCAGCCTGGCTGTTGACACAAACAGGGCTAGAAACCTGGTGAACTGCCTCCAACATCTGCTGTCACTCACAACCTCATCAGCTTTAACACAGAGACACACAGGCATGCAGGCATGCAGGCACACAGGCGCGCACACACACACACACACACACACACACACACACACACACAGACACACACACACACACACACACACACACATACAGACACACACAGACACACACACACACACACACACACACACACACACACACACACAGACACACACACACACACACACACACACAGACACACAGACACACACACACACACACACACACACACACACACACACACACACACACACACACACACACACACACACACATACCTTTCTATGTACATGTCTGTATCAGAGCAAGGTGGCAATGGTTCCCTGTAAAGTTTGTTTATTTATAATTTATTTTATCAAATTGTATGCAATAAAAGACATGGTTCATCTGTGTTTGAGATGCTGGTTTTAAAAAAGCAACTTAAAGACAAGGAAGGAAATCTGCACACTCAGATTTGTGCAAGAAAAGTGGCTTTGCATGCATCTGAATGAGCGGATTTTCTTGTCTTTCTTTGTTTTATTAAACAGTAACATAACTCTCCCATACCAAACACAGCAGGAGGAAATAGGCATTTAAAGACATGCCCATAAAACCCCAATATGGCATTAGCTGCAGTATACTGTCGCAACCCTGTTTGAAAAGCCGAGAGATACCCGACATTGGCTTCCTATTTGTCTTGTGGAAGAGTTTGCACAGTGTGAGTCAGAGGATCAGAGTCTTTGTAGTGAAACTAAAAGTAAGATACGCTTATCACAGAGTTGGTCACCTCCGGATGTTGACATTTTTCCATTCACCTGCACCGAGCATAGCCCCGATGGGTGGGTGTCCTTGAACAGTCAGCTTGGGTTCCTGTTTAACCTCATTTTTCCCCTGTTCATTCCACAGAAAAGGGAAGCGAAGTTAGCAAATGAGTTTGCCTTGCTTTTCATTTTCCATCCATGATGAACCTGACACAGTGTACGTATGCATGGGCATGTTGTATGCTGTAGCACTAGGCAATGTGACAGTTTTGTCGTAACTGAGACTGTTTTTACCAATGTGATTCATTCGTACTATTAATAACACATTAACACTTTCCCTTATGACTCATACAGGAATTCAAACAATAGGACACAAAGAGAAGTCTAAAATCAACTCAGCGTATTTGTCCCAAGCTTGGGAAAGTATGCACACCCAGCTCTTTAAAGCACTTATCAAACTTTCTTTCACACTGGAGGGAATAGTTCACCCACTGAGCACAATTATTCCCATTCTGTTTGCATCTCCAACGTGTCAAACACATTTTTTCTATGTTCCACATGTGCAAGACACAAAACACCAAGAATCCATGTGCAAAGATAAGCGTGACCTCATGTGGAATTGTGTTGACTAAAGTTAACTCAGAATTCCAAGCATCAATAGCACTTATTTTTGTGCAGATATAAGTCACTGTATTACACACAAATACAAATAAGGACACAGTAAGCATTCTGTGTTTCCCCCCAGAAAAATTCAGGTTCTTTCCTAGTTTCCTGAACTTTTCAAAAACATGTTTTATGGGGCAGAGAGATAACCTTAGGACAAAGAAAGTAGCAGTGGTGACAAAGGGTTTTGGAGGCAAGAGAAGAGGAGAGCATAAAATATATGCTAAATATCTGGCCATAAGATCTCTTATAACTGCTATACAACATGTGTAGTACAACATTTCTGCCATAATAACACCACAATGTGCAACTTTTTTTTCTTTATTATTATTTTGGGGTAATGACAGAGCTAAATGATACTTAACATACTTTCAAGATAAGCTTTCCAAAGTGACTTTAATGTACATATTCAATAATGCAACCACCACATCACTTCACAAAAAATACTTATTGTTAGTGGGTGATATAAATCACTCTTTTGTTATTTATTTATTTTTAAGATAGGACTTGAAATGGTCCCATTCACATGTCCCATTTGCTCAGTATCACATAAACTAAATGTAAATTTCGGCATCTGTGACTGGACAAAATATTAAAATACAGAGTGGTCAGGGTACTTTTGACCTTGCATACATTAATCAACTGGACGCTGTGTTCAGCAAAGTGATCACATGTCTTGTACCCCCCAAGTGACCTGAACTGTAAACAACTAGCTGTGACCTAGCCACAATAGAAAAGACTGACCATGCTTGCTGTCCACTAGAAATGAGCAGTTAGTCAAACGTAATGTTTAATTATAACATCATGTCTATGGAGGTTATTTTAAGACACAAAGGATGATGTGTTTTGACCTGACTGAAAAAAAGTTTAAAAAAAACAGACACGTAATGGAGGACACCAGGGCAATAGGTGATGTAAAAGTGTGATTTTGGAAAAACAAAAGAAGGTGTCCTTGATCTGATAGAGCTGTGTTGTTTTAAAACAAACACTCACGTCACCCTCTGGCAGCCATCCAACACGGGCTGCAGTCACAGATACGTAGTTTGGAGGAGAGGAGAGGGCTTTTATTGTTGCGTGGTGGTATTTATCAGCTTTGTGTCTGCCGGGGTAGGGCTTCCTCTGTGGCCCTGGGGCGAATGGGCATCCTGTGAGGGGGCCAACTTTAGTAGCAGCCCGTCTGTGGTCGTCATGGCTTCCTCCACTCCAGTCTACCCCTCCACCCCGCCACCCACCCACCCCGCTCCCCTGAGGACGAGTGGGACACGTGTGTGCGTTATACAGGATCTGTGACCTACGACCGCGCGGCTCGCCATTTCACGCTGTTTGCCAAACTGCGTCGAGCAGAGTTTTGTTGGTCACTAGTTGGCCACTAGTTGGCATTACGTATGAGATGGTCATCGCTTGTGTAACCGTTTTACCATCCAAAGTCAAGTTACAGCACACAAGAGAGAGGACCATTGACCTGACAGAGGATTGTTTTCTCTGACAAACTAGGTGCTCAGTCTGGCCCTACTGTGAAGGCATCAGAGGAGTGTAGTCTGATATTCACCATATGACCACCTTTTTGTAGATATCCATCAAAAATAATCTTTTATGCAAGGATATGTGTCAACAGATTTGTACAGTACAAGTGCACTGGTGATTGTGTGTGTAGGGAGCAATGGAGAGGAGGATTGATCACAGACAAACTAGACAACTGTGCTGGCCAGATGCATTCCAGAGTGAAAAAAGTAAAAAGTGAATTCTCTAGAGCAGACCAGTGTGATGAGTGTGCTTGTGTGAGTATACCACCTCAGCACTCATACACTGCTTATCCGTTAGACCCACTACATTACGGCAACATTGAACCCATGTGTTTCCTGGGCCAGGCAGTGTACAAGGAAGGCCACACAGCAGTGGTAAGAGAGGTGGAAAGTGGAGGTGGTGCAAATTGACTGCGATGGGTAATCTGGATTCAGAAGCTTACAGTCCAGTGCCACATACTTGTTCCAGCCATTCACTAAATCAGCTCACTGTAATTAACAACTCACCAGCCAGGTAGAGGAGTTGATTGTTGAGCTCATTTGCATAAAGTGCACAGGTAGAACCAGGTGATTTGGAATATGGAGTAGGAGACTGTTGCTTCTGAATCCAGGTTGACTATCATGGCAAATTTATCATGACAGATGGAGTTTTATTGAAGTTTCAAAGTCAGTACTATTTTCTGCTTAGATTTTGCATTTTAGACATCAAATCATTGTTCACCAGCTCAGATTATTACAGCTGGAACCAAACCAGTGCAACCCAAACCAAAGCAACAATGCTATTGTTTTCTTGACGGCAATCACTAAATCATTACTGAAGATAAAACCATTGCCATACACATTAACAAACTGGATCTAGCGAGGTGTATTGTACAACATGTGCTGGAAAAAAGCACGAGTGCAAGTGATATGTGCCAAATCAGACATATTTAACTATTGAGAGACCTCCTATTGACATTATGAAATAACCCAGATTGGTTTAGACATTCCAACATTCCATCTGACACTGTTTTACTTATTTTCAGGGCAAATATTGAATGGCATTAGTGAATGAAAGCAGGTCTGATCTGCTGAACAGGAATAGATAAGACAATCCAACCTGTAAGGTAAGACTGTAAAATTACGCAAAAACCTGTATTTTTTCATTCTGTTGGTGTTGAATGTGCTGAAAACACGTCTTGTTATTTTGGCAGCATACTTTGAGGTCTGAATAAGCCTTTTTAGCTAGTTCTTTCAGGAAGCAACATGTTATCATTTAAAACGTACCACAGTAATGTGTGTGTCACATAGCTGAGTCAGAAATAATGCCTTACTAAAAAAATGGTTTAGCAAATGATGATTAATTCAATAAATGATTTCAAAAGAATTCATGACAAAAAGTTTTTGATGACACATTTTTGATACTTATTGTGAAAGTGTGTGTGTGTATGAAGTTGAGTCTTACACACACACAGCCTTTTCTAAAAAAAAAAGTGACCATCCCTCATTTTGAACCATCACAAACTTTAAAGCAACTATATAATGGGGCCAGAAATGGGGGCACGTATCACAAAGTACATTATGAAAGTTTGCTCTTTTTTTTCATTATTTACCCCTCCTGTTCTGCATTCGTTTTCAGTAACCAATGGTGTAGCAGACAGGCCTCCTTTTCTTTTTGTGCAGATGCAGCCATCAATTGGGCAGTGCGCAAACCTTGATGCCTCAGACAATACCAAAACCGACAGATATTAGCGAACAATGATGATCTGTTGGTGGCGAAGCTCGGGCTCCAAATGAAAGCTGTCAACATGATTAGAAGTGGGTTTATTGCGAGACAATGCTGAGCGTTTGCAAACGCATCCCAGAGTGAGCGCGGAGAGGGGCAGAGCGCCTCCCCCCCCGCTGGGCCCTGCCTCAAACCACACCATCCAGGCGAAGAATCAACCCCCCCCACCCCCCGCCTAGACCCCCATCTTAGGCCAACGGTGCTGATGTGAATACGGCCCTATCATCGGCACATTGTCAGAGGTTGCTTGTTCAACAGATGACACTTCTCATTTTAGTTTCACCCTTTCTTAAGAAAAGGTCCAATATGATGCATTTTGTGACGCATTTGTTCCAGGACATAGCTAATGGGGACCTAGATTCACAATGCAAGCACATTTTTGGTTGTGGGTATTCATCGTTTTTGTTGTATAATGCACTTTTTTTTTTTTTTACTATGTGGCCTCTGCCCTCAGTTTGTGAATATAAATGATTTTCTTCACTTTAGTATTCTCAGACATCAATTATTTCAGTAATCAAATTTATCCTCTGACAACACTTTATTGTTGTTCAAATGAAAACATTTGAATGAGTCATTATGAATATATTAATAAAGACTCAACAGAATTTAATACTTTTAATTGACCTTTTATTATAAGCCTTTGGCTTTAAAAGAATATCACAAATATATACCCATTACAAAATCAGTCTTTACTCAGATCTGCACTTAGTCTTATACATGTTTGGGAAAAGGGCACCCCAAAAAAACAGACACAAAACATGTCTTACTTCCAGACTTCCAGTTAATCTTACATCTTGAAGCAATCTCACCCGTGTCTAAAATAAATGTGGCATGCGCGTTGCACGTGCAGCTGTTTGACTGAGGCCAGTCTTTTTAATTGTCCGGGTGGTTCTAACATCCCATAATGATTATTTATTCTTGCCCACATCCATAGCTACCACTGCAAACCCTTCTGAACCCCCCCCTACATCCCACTCCCCACCCACCCATGCACACACACACACGCAGTCACTCACTCACTCACTCTCACACACACACACGCACACACACACTCTCATCTCCCATCTGTTGCTTCAGCCTCTGTTTTTCTGCCCGCTGAGGCCGGGTCTCATCAGGCTTTCAGCCGCGCTAGCCTGCCTGGCCTGCCTTTGTTCGCCGACTGTACCCAAGCCTGGACATTTTGTTCTGCCCAGAACAAGCCCCATGTAATTCGCGGGGAGGCCACGACGGTGAGGTTGGCTGTGGAGAGAGGGAGGAAGGAGGATTGCCCCACTCCACACACACACACACACACACACACACACACACACACACACACACACACACACACACACACACACACACACACACACACACACACTTGTCCCCAGTTCTGTGGCACATGTGTGCCTGTGCTTGACTGTAGAGAGCCACTAAAAACCTTTTGCTCTTGACATTTAGAGTGCATCTTTGTTTTCTACGATTGTCAGGGGCATTGTAACAGGCTCCCACACCCCTAAAAAAGCAGTCAAAGGTCTCCATGATGCAAGTAGCCCTGTCACAGCAGATGGCACCATCTCAGCTTAGGCTGCCAAAATGAGAGCAAAATGTACACAGGCAGCATTTGGATTGAAAAACGTAAGACTTCATTTGAAGGTGTCTACGTATGGGTGACCGGGTGACATAAGCCCTTTACAAACATGACCTAATGTGTATTATGAACAGTAAAGACACTTTATTTATGTTTATGGTTGTTGTCATTAAGTGTCATTCAGGTTTTGCAATGATTGTATCCAAAAAATATCAACTCAACATTAAAAAACCTTAATGACACTTAATGTTAACAGTCATAGACATGAATGGAGTGTCTTTAATGTCTGTGATATGCATCATGTCGTGATTATAACATGCTCTTGTGTAGACACTTTTAAATACAATGTTACCAAAAATAGTCATTTAGAGGAGTAAATAGTAGAATTGGCACCAATTATGTAATAAAGCTTAGCAGATTGGTTGTCTTTTTTTGTTTTTGCTTGTTTTAAATGAATACACAAAGGAACAGGACAAGAAAAGAGCAAAATGGGGACACTTGGTCAGATTCAATTGGATCCAATTGTGAACACTAGATTACACCTGAGGCCACTGCACTGACCCCAACTGATTAGTCCAACAAGCTGCAGGGGCATTGGGGGGGTGGGGGGGGGGGGGTGGCGAGGGTCAGTTGCGTCTGTGTATGACAATAGTCCGCTTAATTGTATGTAAGACCCCTGGTGACAATAAGGGAACAATATGGTACAGTCTTTTCCACAGTGAAACCATTCAGGCTCAAGCAACAGGCTTGAGTACAATGCCACACACACTAAGTTTCTCAGAAAGCACACTTTTCTGCAATATTTTACAATTAGGGATGCTCGATCCATTTTTTTTGGTTGTGATATCTGGGTTATGCATATTATTCGATACCTGATGCTTATTCCAATATCACCACTGAATTAATAAACACCTTTATAACAAAGATATAAAAAGCCTATTAAAAATAATGCACGAACATACAGTACGTTTCAGCAATTGTTACTTAGGCAATAATTAAAAAATAAATATGTGCCAGCAATGCTATTGCATTGTATTTGCTGTTCATTTGAACCTGCACTGGCCTAAACGAGCTTAATTCCATAGCCTGGTATCTTTCCCATTTTACTAACAGCACTAAAAAAATCTGTACTTTCATACATCTACACCTTGCATCTGCACACAGCATAGATCAAGCTTGTCAATTCTATGCAAGCTACTTGCAGTATTCACATGCACAGTAGCCTAGCGCTGCGCAACACGTTGTTGCCATCATGGTCATAAGTTGGAGGGAGCGGATCGAGTCATGGATTGGCCAAATTTCTCCGATACCCGCAGCTATTTTGTCCAAAGGACCGATATCCGATCAAAATATCAGATTGGTGCATCCACATTTACAATGCACATGTCAGAATTCTCTTTAAAAGCAACCGTGACAAGGAACATGATCACAAAGGGAAGCACCTGACATATAGATGTTTTGAGTTTTATGCCCAAGAGCTCTGAAAACGCCTCATGGAACCAATTTCCTTTTACATAAAACTTTCCCCAAGTAATTTTTTTTGTTTAGTAATGTCTTTTGAGGTCTTCATGACATATGGCAGGCTTCAGAATCTTTTCACTTGGGGGAAATAGTTAGATGTCATTTTTTCTTGCCTTGCAATAAATCTAATTGTGGTATTTTGCTCAAAGGTAGAGCCTGCATTTCTGCACTGGTGTAAAATTTCAGTATCGATGCAGCCATAAATACCTAAGAGCTTTCTCTTCAAGTTCTCTCAAAATATGTTTTCATCTTACGTTTAACCTAACCTTCATGTACTATAACCTCAGTGAGAAATAACTTGAATGAAAGGTGGATAAAAATGTGTATGTATGATCATATTTAGAGAGACTACATGTTTCCCTGTTTCCCATATACTTTAAATGAAATCCATCCAATGCAATTATGACAACTGTCTAAAGAACCAAAGAATGCACTAAAGAACTAAATTATTGTGATATCTCTCTGATATCTTAGTGTTATAGGTTTTACATTTAAGAGTCCATACAGTCAGCTAGACAGGGTTTTATGAATTGTATATTCCTGTATCAACATCAAATCTCAAAACTGTTACTAAAAAAATGAAATATATGCACATAGCTGCATCAGCCCTTGTTAAGTAGTTGTGAAAGTATCACTTCTACACTTGAGACCAGCCACATAGGAGACAAAAAGGCTGTAATTAGTTCTTAGACAAAGGACACACAAATGGGCATCTATGAACAGATTGGCCATAATGAATGCCCACTGTCCAGAGGAGCGCACAGTTTGACAATGGGAAAGGTTTGTTTTTGTCTGGCCCACTCATTACAGAGCAGCATATGTGTGTGTGTGTGTGTGTGTGTGTGTGTATGGGTCCATGCGTGTGCGTAACCATGTGTCTGTATCCCTTGACGCGTATGAATCAGGCCGTGTGTATGACCACGTCCCTCTGTCTCTTTCTCTTTCTCCCTCTCTCTCTGTCTCCGTCTCTCTGCCCCATGACCTGGTGACCACTAAGCCAATGTGGGACCCAATCCCAGAACGAAGGGCAACGGGGGGTGTCAGGCGGGCAGCTCCAGAGAAAGATGGCAGTGTGCGTGCGCGTGTGTGTATTTGTGTGTATGTGTGTGTGTATTTGTGTGCATGTGTCTGTGTGAGCAGGCGAGGTGGGAGTGTCAGCAGGGGGGAAGCAACAACGGGCGCCTTGTGCCCGGCGCGTGGCAGCCAGTAAGGGGGCCTCCGGCCAAAATGATCAGAGGTGCTCACGGGGGCTTTGGGCGGGGTCACTGATCCAGCAGGTGTTTCCTTTGTCTCCTTCGCCCTGGCCTGTGCCCAAAGACAATGGGAGCAGCCTGATGAACCCCCGTGAGCCGAGCAACCTGTTGACGGGGGCGGCCGCAAGAGGGTCAAGTCTGTGGTCTTCACAGCCGTCTGGACAGCAAATGGTGGCCTCTCTTTCCCTCCCACAACACCCGCACCCCCTAACCCAACCCAACCCAATCCACCACCCCCTCCCTCCTTCCCCCCAAAACACACTCCCGCCATTTTTCCCTCGGAGACAGTGGAGCTTGCCCTGGATTTCACACATGAAGCGTTTCGCAGGCAGGCAGGCAGGCAGGCGGGCAGGCAGGCAGGCAGCTCCGCACTTTTTCTGCAGCTGTCCATCCGTTGCAGTCATATGACAGGCACACACGGCCGTTCATTTGCATATTGGCTTTCACTTCGACCCACCAGGCTTCTGTTCCTCCCGGCTCATCGCCTTTTAGAGTTCCCCCCCTCTCTCGGCGCTCACTCACGCTGAATTAGATGGCAAGGGCCTGAGAGGAGGTCAGATGATGGCCAAAATTGAGACATCTGGTGCAGAATACAGTAAGCAACAGGGTTTGTCGCTTCTCCAAGCATCTGTTTCATTCAGCTCGGAAAATGAGGGAGCCCGTGACTGTCCTTCTGCTTGCGTAAGTCAACCATAAACACAGCCAGCCTCACACTGTGGGACGATTCTTTTTTTTTTTTTTGTTCGAGCGACGTGTTCTGCAGTTAAACAAATACAGTTGAACTCTGGGTAATAGCGAAGTGTTACTCCATTATGATAAAAATACAAACTCAGACGTGTAACTGCCACTGAAAGAGGAAAGAGGAGAGAAGCGTCTTGTGGTCTATACGCACTCATCCATCATTACTAATTAAAGTGGACACATGGTCCAAGGCCCACTGGCAAGACCCCCACGCTCCCCTTCTGGGTCTTCATCTGAGGCGTGGCGCCCCCCGATGGCAGACACGGGTACCGCAGCAACCCCTGTTCCCGCCGACAGCGCCTAGCGCCAGGCAGGCACTAACAATCAGTGATGCTGCCATCAACAATGGGCGCACATCAAAGGCCGAGGAAAAGGGATGCAATTACTGAGCACAGGAAACAATCCGTGCGGCCGCCGCAGCCTGAGAGCTCCTCTTCAGGCCGCGAGCGAGGATAATGATGGGAACATGTTTCCCCAGCTCATTTACATGGGCAGCGAAAAAGAATGAATGTGAATCTCTCCCCCCCCACATCGCTGCCACCACCACCACCCAGCGTCCCATTAAAGTGTAAGAATCTGTGTTGAATGCCGTTTTGTCCAAAAACCTATCCCACTGATCCCCTGTCCATCCAAGAAAGAGCTTCTCCATGGTTTCACCTCCAAGGTTGGAGGAGAGCGTTTTTTTTTGTTTTTTTTTTTTGTTTTGTTTTTTTTCCTCCGAGAGGGATCATTCCCGATCTTAGAAGTCAATGGAAGCTGTGGTGCAGAGGACAAACATGGCACACTGGAGATGAGGATTTTTTTTTTCCTGTGTGAATATGTTAAACTTCCTCATCTCCTTTGATAGGGCTTGAATTTGAGCCGCTTCTTAGAGGAGACAAAAGCAACTAAAAAAAAACACACGCACAACAAACAGCGGGCTCGGCAGCAGTTTTTTTTTTTAACTCTTCCAAAAAGGAACACAGACTTAAGATTCCCCAAATAATCAAGTTGCTCTAATCCAAAGGGACAGGCAATCAGCATACTATAGTTGGCAGACACAATGTGGTGTAATTACTTATTCACAAAATGCAAGCATCTAAATGTATGTGAAAAAGCCACAGGGGCGGAGTGGGTAAAAAGCTTTAAAAACATTAAATAGCCTGAGATAGACTCAGCTAAGGTCTATTTGCACAGAGAACTAGGGACTGTGCTGTTCAGTTGAAAGGATAAGAGCAAGGGAGAATGGTTGCTTTAGATACCTACACCCGCAAAGACTGTCAGCACATGTAGTGATACATGCAAAAGGTCAGCTTTCACAATGGCGAGCTCCTGTGCATACCCACCACGTCTCAGCCCTGAGTCACTCTAGTGTTCCTCACTAAAACCCCTTTGACCGTTTCACAGGAACAACCTCTCAGTGTGGTGAAGAAACACAACAGCGGCTAAATGACTTCCTATAAGCCCTGTGTTGTTGTGATTAACAGTGGAAAACAGCCCGTCATAAATACAATATCCCTTTGTAAAATGGAGGCAGCCTTAAACCGGGGCACTGAAAAATCCCGGCCCTGTTTCCTGCAATCTCCGCATTATGACCTCTGAGAGAATAGCACTGTGGCCCTCTCAACTCATGTATGAGCGTCTGTATACAAGAGTTACTCCTGTGTAATCTCATAGCACACAGTAATTTAATCACTGTGTTGAGCATAACTGAGCTATAACTAAGCGCATAACCGAGTGCTTAGTCACTCTCTAATGGCCACAGCATGGAAGGAAGGCATTATCTCCTGCCCCATGTTTTTTCTTTTTTCTTTTTTTTTTTTTGCGGGAGACTCTTCTCAGTGTTGCTCTTTGTGGGGGACAAAGAGTTGTGTGACTAGCTGCTGAGTGTTATCAGAGGGGCGAAAAGCTCAAGTAGAGGTGAGACTGATAGCCCTTTGCGTGGATCATCGG
>CM050208.1:17677500-17912500 GCA_027475355.1 Coilia nasus
AGAAGTGCTTAATAAAGTTTAAAAAAATGATTAGAGTTCATACTTTTTAAGAGTTTTGAGCATGTCAGTAACAATACCTACCCAAACAAAAGTACACAATGCAAAAGATGCATCTTAGGTAGAAGGAAAAGGACAGTACAAAGGACAAACATCAGCTCAGCAACTGCATTTGATCCATTTGACAAAATAGGACGCCTAACCTTGAAAGGTACATCAGGCATTAGGTAGCTAATTGTTGCATGTACACGTTAGTAGAAGCGCACAGGATCCACACAAAAGGAAAAAACTACTTTTGAGAAGCGTTACCACAGACAGTTTGTGTTAGCAAGCTAATTAACTGAAAGCTATCACACTTGGCTGCCCAAAACAACAGCACAAATGGCCGGGACAAAATAAGCCCTCTATCCGATATATTGTTGTAGGCTATATTTGATAACATCATGTTTAAATATGTCCTTACATCTCATTAGTTTTCCTGGAGCACAAAAGAGATTGTATAGCCTGAGGTGCTGTGTTAACCATGGTAGGCCTACAAGTCTTTGCCTACAAAATGATTACAAGGTGGAATGGATAGATGAAAAGAAAACAAAATCACTTCACTCCCTAGGTTCGTTAGGTATGACAATGTGGATTCACTACCTATAGTAGCCTACAGCAAGTAGTATGGTTTAGAAATCAAGCTACGCAGGCTAACTATTGTTACACATCAGCAAACTGAAATTGTTGCATATAGCATATGGAAAATGATGAATTCATATTGACAAGCAGTTGGCCTACTTCTTAAGATGCCATTTTACATAGAGCATATCTGGTAATCAGATTGTGCCTGGGTAATGATCCCATCATTCTATTTGTAGCTAATCTCAGATAAACTGCAGAGTTGAGGACCTGCCAGTTAAATCATTTCGAAACATCCGTCTTATCACAATGTGCATGCACATTTTCAGGCTTTCTGGCACTTAAAATCCTTTTTCTAAAAGTTAAAGACTAGCATTCGGTTATATCTACTGCAATGACCAATCCAATATCAGCTCATATCCATAACCGGTGACTCTGATAGCTCATCTATTACATTGTCTTTGAAAGATCTGTAGATTTAAATAACATATAAATATAAGTGGGTTATGACTTGTCCACTACACTGGAGCTCAAGGTGGTACCACCAATTTGCTAAATAGGAATGAAATAAGAAATTTAAATACTTCTCAGTTAAAAAAAAATGGTAAAATATGATTTTGTAAGAAAAATATCTAAAATATTTAAACTGGAAAATAAATACCACTGCAAGGTTGTTATAATTCTTAATTTTCAATTGTGTTTTCTGAGTACTTTTCTTACTAGTGAAATATCTCCATTTTATAACTAATTAACAGTTACTGGTTATTGTAATGAGATGTGCAATTGTACACATCGAAGCCCAGGAAGACACAAGCAGACTTAGCTATTAAAGAGAGAGAGAGTATCTGGGAGTTCACAGAGGTTATCAAGTGGGCATCCTTTGCAGATGGCATTTATTTGAGTTAATCCCTAAAATCTGAAGGAAGCTCATCAATGAGGTCTAGTTACACACATATGTACACAGATGTCAAATGCCTTTCATTCATTACGAATCCATGTTTCATCTTAAAGCAACAGTATGCCACAATTAGCATTTTTAAGATATATGTTTTACAAGCTACAACTTTTGGCATCATCTCCAAGTTCATTTTGGTGGCATATGTGCCCATTGTGGATGCCCATTAAACATACCCACTAGCCTAGCTAGCCTAGCTATGCACGATTGTGATGAGTTCCAGGACAGAACGGTGTGGGGAAATTAAGACAACATGGCATTCCCAGACACGTTACCGATAGATACCACATATTATGATGTGATTATAAGTGCCATCTGCGATGTTGGTGGCATTTCCAAGGTTTTTGTAGTTAGCATGCTAGTTTTATGTCACTGCTCTCTGCTGCTAATTTAGCACTACCAGTACCACTTGAATGTTCAGTGAAGACAGCAACACATATCTAATGTGTAACTATATGTATGACATTCAACATCACAAATTTATACAGAATATTTAGTTTAGTTTATACACATACAACATATATTCTACCACCCATACATCTTCTTCTCTCCTGTCATAAACTACATGTGTGTGGGGTTTGCATGGTACATATTGTACTGTAGGCTCACATCGAAAAAGCACAGCCATAAGGAGTGCGAAGCCCAGGGTGGTTGAGTGACATCAGTGTATGACTGTAAGAAGGATGAGGCCAGACAAAACAGACAGATTAGGGGCAGCACTGAGCAGAGAGAGAGAGGGAGCAAGAGAAGGAGAGCGGGAGAGAGAGAGAGGGAGAGAGAGTGAGAGAGAGAAAGAGGGAGAGAGATAGAGAGAGCGAGAGAGAGAGAAGAGAGCGAGAGAGTGTGCAGCCGAGAATGAATGGTTGGAGGGGTGGAGGGGGGGCGGGGGGCGAGAGGGTGGTAGAGTAGTAGGGTACTGGGCGAGAGAGAGAGGGGCGCTAAGCTGTAAACCCAATTCATCCCAAATTCACCCTTTCTGTCCCATTTACAATGACAGCTTTGTCAAAGAGACCCAAAAGCAGGAGGGAAAAGAGTGTGTGTGTGTACCCTGGCCTGGCTTGTGGAGTGTGCCTCCCCACCCTTCCACACCTCCCTCTCACTTTCTTTTCCATTCTTCCCTCTACTCATTCTTCTGCGGCTCTGACAGTCGGAAAACAAGCCGCAGGAGCAGCTGTTCAGCGAAACTCTTCTCTCTACCAAACTTTCCCGACCGGAGCCTCTCTGTTTTCTTGTTTTTTTTTTTTCCTTCCTCTGAGAAGTGCTTAAGCCTATCAGGCCCAAATAAAGAGAGGGGATTTTTAATATGCAGTCTTTTGGGGAACACACACTTGTCGTTTGCATAAAATAATACTTTTCTCTGCCAAGGTGCCAAAAAGATGTGAATTGCAGGTGTAGAAAATGCTCTTACTGTATGTATATACTGATCTGCTCTGTTCATACAAATTCACATGAGAACCTACACAGAAGGCAGTGTTTTATTCTCACCATTATGGCCCCTAACATACACACCACATCTTAAATATTCTACATGTATAATTTCCATTTTTGCTTTTACTGGCGAGCATGTTAGTAAAATAAGACTATTATTTTTTCATCTCTTCTAAGTTTTACCCGATAGATACTTGCACTTACACACAAAACACAGTGACACACACACACATACTTCTACCAATAATACGCAGCTTTAGTTTGTCATAAGCATTATAATAGAGCCTACCAATCAGCAGCCATAATCCCCATGCCAGTGGACCACACACCCAGGACTCAACATACATCATTGTCTGGGTCAAATTAACCCTATACCAGGCAAAACCTAGGGACAAAACTTGCCTGACATCATGCACAAAGTTACAAGCCACAAAGTCTTCATGAAAACTCCAGCACATGGTCCAGCAACACTCCAGCAGGTGCACACTGCCTTGTTCTGTATAGTTTAGTGCCACATCAAAGTTCCGCATACTGATTTTCACCAAAGCTTTCTTTTGTATGTGTATCCAAGGGACACCATTGCAAACTGGGCTTAGATGATGTTTTTTCTAAATAAATACTTGAAAATATACCAAAGCGGTAAGCTTTACAACATACATTTGTGTCTATGACAACCAAATGCAGAATTAAGAAAGACTGATCGAAAACCTGCATACTCAGTATACTGTCTCGTAACCTGACAAACTCTCTGTGGTGTTGATGGACACCAGAACTTTGGGGTCAGGCTTGAAAAGAGGGTTTTGGGGAGAGAGAGGCAGAAGGGGAAAGGAAAGAGGGGAAAAGAGTAGGAGTTGTGGGTGGGTGGGTGGCTTGGGGGGGGGGGGGGGGCTTTGACGGGGGGGGGGGGGCTAGCTGGCGCCAGCGTCTGCCGATCCCCACATGCCTAGGGAAGATTTAGTGCCAAATCGGGGTTTGTTGGGGGGAGGGAAGAGCATGAGTCCATTGGGGGCTGTGAATGCAGGGCCGTTCACGCCGCATTTCACGCCTGATTGATCAGAGGGTGCCAGGCCGGCCCCTCGCGACAGCTGCAAGGTCCGCTGGCCGGCCGGCACAAAGGCGGCACAGCACCGCACACAAGAATGGCTGACAGCCTGTTGTTAACAACGGGCAACTGTGTGAGGTATGTATATCAGGGCGCTAAATACTGGCAGTGTTAATCAAGCGGCAAAGAAATGCCTCCCTCCCCTCCCTCCCCTCCTTCCCTCCCTCCCTCCTTATCTTCCTCCCCTCTGTTTCCTGCACAACTGTGCTGGGGCTTTCACCTCTCACAGCTTACTTCTTCACAGACAAACTCTCTCTGTCTTTATCGGAATTCCTGGCTTTTCTATAAACAAGGCCCGAAAAGAGAGAAATTTCTGTCTCAGAAGATATGCCCAATCACAGCCACCCATGGCCAGCGTTACTCTCGGTACCAGGAAGTTGCCATGAAGGACGTTTACTGCAGAGGTTTTTTTTTTAACGAGCAAACTTTACAACTTCGCAGGAACCTGTGGCAGAAACTTCTGTCTCTTGCGTGTTTATGTGCATTTTTGCCATTTGGGCATCGGCTTATAGAGATGGCATTGAAAGAGTTGGCGTGTGCAAATGCCACTCCACAAAACCTTGACCTTGACCTGCTCCTCTGCGGTAAACACGAGTCGTGCCAGAGGAATGTGTGGTTTGCTGAGTCTTTAGACGAAACAGGAGATCAGCAACACAGCTTCTGTAGGCTTCAGCCAGGCCCAGCTTCACATTCACCTGTGAGCAGCACTGTCAGAGAGGGAAGCTACCAGGGAGACAGAGAGAGGGGGAGCTAGAGACACAGAGTTACTGCCAGTGTCAATGTGCTGAGGTAGTTTCACAAATCATGAATATATCCAAATATTGAAGGTCCTATGTCTAATAAAATTCATGGCAAGTACTCATAAAATGATCTTGATATGTTACCAGAGATTCGGGAAACATGTTGAAGAGAGAGGTTTTTGGCAGTGTCTATGTGCTAAGATAGTTTTACAAATCATTAATATACCTAAATGTTACATAATAGCACCAACTGCACTGGATGACTGGTCTTAGCCTTTACTAATCTTTATTCTTCATTATTAGAGATTAATTGTCACAATACAGAACCTTATTAGCATATCACATTAGCACATATGCATATCACAGGCAGATGTTAGCATCTGACAGCAAACACCAGTATGCACCACACACACACAAGCAATTATACACACGTTACCCACCAATGCTTGTGCACGACATACATGCCTACACATATGGCCACTAGCACACATGAATGGGATTGTTAGGTATTCAGAAATGTTACTGTTGGAGAAAAGAATATCCAAAGTATTGAATCCAACTTGTGTGCACACTGGATCTCTTTACATGACCAACACAAACCAGTTTCATGCCCTTCATACCGCTTTCATTCATACTCTATTTCAGTCCATTCACATATTTTACATCTTGGATCTCAGATAACACCAATCTGGTATTTGTGCTTATCTCCATGCTCCGGGGGGCCCCAGGAAGTCAGCTTTCTTCATAGCTGAACCGAAAAGCACAATTGTGATTAAAATCAGTTCTCACGCATTCTCTGGCCTGTAGATTCAGTGACCTAATGAGGAAAACATTATCAAACATGATACCGGCACAGTAGTAGATTGTAGGTGCAGGCTTGTCTGATCCTTATAATGCCTAACATATTTCCCTTTGTTTACCACATGCAGTACAACTTTTTACACAAAAACTCCACTTGCTATGAACTAAGGAGTGCCTTGCCTTCAGTTGTGAAAGTATGCAAGTTGGGAAGGTAATCGGAAGGTTGCCGGTTCGAATCCTGCCCTACCCATGGTTGAGAAGCCCTTGAGCAAGGCATCTAAACCCACACTGCTCCAGGGACTGTAACTGAAACCCTGTAAATATCTGTAAGTCGCTCTGGATAAGAGCATCGCCTAAGTGTAATGTAATGTAAAGTCCCATAATTCACACTGACGGATGTAAACACTAAAGATACTTGAAACAAAAAAGCAAAACAACAACAAATTAGTAGAACTAGCCCCTGGACTTATCTGCTATGACCCAGAAACTGTCCAACCCCAAATTTGACCCCTTGGCTCCCCATGACCTCTAATCCCCCTGACTGTCAGAGGGAAGTTCCAGAGACTGATTGAGGCTGATGGTCACTAGCTGAGAGGTGAAGTGGACCGCAACCAAATCGCCCGGAGACCTCCGCAGACTGTGGTCATGTTTGGCTCTGCTCCAAGAATAACCTGTGACCCTCGAGGCTTGAGCAGCTCTTCAGGCTGCACACACACACACGCACACACACACACACTGTGGCTCTCAGGCAACGTGCCTAAGAGTTCCCACTGAACGCCAATGCATGATTGCTTCAATAGACACTGTACGTGGCAGCCGTACGTTTGCTTGTGCAGGATAAATTGAATTGAACTGGACGCAACTTAACCAAATTAAATTAAATTGAATTGAATTGAAGAGACAGAGATAGAGGGAGATGTTTATTTGTCCTTGCGGAAACTTATTTTGTGCCATACAGTACATCTGATACAGTTACTAGACGAAGAAGAGACTTGTCAAAACAGACAATTCACTACTAGACAGGACGGGATAAACATTTTACATTTCAACATTTACATTTTAACAATTTACCATTTTCTTTCTGCCCCCCCCCTTCACCTTCTAACACAGCCCCTACCCAAACCTCCCTCCCAACCCCACCACAACTGCCCTTTATTCCACCCCCTACCCCCCTTTTTCCCACCTATTCCACCCCTGCCCTTCATCAGACAGCCATCCCCCAACTGCATTCTGCCCACTTTAGTCCCCCTTCCCATGCACAGTATAGGCTAACAAACAGCAGTTTCACTGCATGTCTTACCTTACCAAATATTTCTATGCATGTGACAACAAAATATCCTTGTATCTTTGTACTGATTTGAATTGAATGTTCTACACATTTGCACATTAGATATGAGACACACAAACACAAAACACAACCCAACCAGTCACCCACATAAGTCAATAAAATGAAGATAACATGCTGTCTGCATAAAAAAGAAGAATTAGCTTGATGTAAGACTGTAACTGCTCTGGGAAAGAAACTGTTGTAACTGCTAGTCCTTGTTTTCAGAAACTTGTAACATCTCCCTGAGGGCATGAGTTAAAGCATTGAGTGAGCAGGGTGAGAACAGTCTTGTGTGGTTTTGGTGGCTTTTGAAAACAATCTAGAGTAAGCAGTTTCCTCTGAAGAGGAAAGAGGACAGCCAATGATCTTTTGGGCCGTGTTGATAAAATAACAGGATCCTTGAAAGAGGATGGCTGTATCTGACAGAGAAGAAGAAAAGCCTTTGAATAGTGCCCCTGAAGCGTAACTTCATATACTTTCGAGTCTTGACTCTGTGTAGATTGTCATTCTGTCAACTTAGAAAAATAGTGTTCTGGACCTATTTAATGAGTAACTACTTGGATTACCAACATCTGAACTATCAGCTACAACAACTTGTATGTGACAAGTGAAAACAATGATCTTACAAACAGAACAGGAAACTCAATAAACAACTTCAACATAATATTATAGCATGCAAATGGCTGTGCAATTCAGTGGTGTGTGTTGCTTGTGTGTGTTGCTTGTGTGTGTTAATTCACACCATGATGCATGACAAGTTGTCTTTTAATAATGAAGTACAGTTTATTGTGCCCATTTCAAATGTACTTTTGTTTTTAGCCTGTGCTAATTTTGGCATGCAGTTCTGTTTTTCATTTTTAGGGTTAAGGTTAGCTGTAATGGCTGTCTGCACTTGTGGAGTTCAGGGAAAATTTTGCGAAGAGAAGCCTTCTGTTTGCTCCACAGCATAACTGCTTTTTGTCAAAAAAAGGTTTGTAACTGCTTTCATTTCACATGAAAATGTCACAGTTGCCCTCCCTGCCAATGGACCACGCGGATGCTAATAATTCACTCTAACTGATCCAATTGGTCTGATGAGAACTGTTCAATTGCTTGTGCAAGCCACCTGTGCCCTTTTATTGTCCTCACTCTGTTAGTTTTACAATGCCCGAGGAACATCTGATGATTGAAACGTTGCCTTGCCTGTACTAAAAAATTTCATAATACACTTTCACACCTGACAGATCTGTGCAAAAAATGATCCAACCAACCAAATCTAATGATGCAAGAGAAATTTGAGAGTGGGCTTTGAGGGAGGGATTCCCAGGACTTATTGAATGGCATAGGCATAAGCTTAATGCCAACATTAGAATAAACCACCACATCTGAAATATTAATTAAAAATTGAATCATCTACATCTACTAACACAATTTTGAGGAACACCCATTTTTTCTCTAGCCTTGATCTAATGATTTTGAAGAGCTTTCAATAACACAACTCAAAAGTTACTTTACCTAGCGACGTATTGCTTTTATGCACAGTAATCAGTAAAGTAATGTGATTACTTTTGAGAGGAGTAACTAGTAACTATAGCAAACAACTAACTTTCAGTAACTTTCCTAACACTGGTCTTAAAGTCAAGTATTGCTAGATACATATGTATTTCATGCTAACTTTGTGATATCAGTTATTATTACTAAGTATTGCTGAAGGAGTGGGCTTTTAATTCCTAGACATCATAAATCATAAATATGGCTTTCTGGTTGCATAGCTGAAATGCTGTAAAAATAATTTGTTATTTAGGAAAACAAATATTGTTGACATATAATCTTCAAAAATGCTCAATTTACATAGTAGGACTTAACTCTTACCATGGTCAAGTCTTGAAGGTTTACCCCTCGTAAATCCATCTTTTAGTTTCTGCGAGTTTCACACATACCCACCAACCTGCAAGAGCCACTAGCCTCTGCAATATTTTGAATTTGGATTGACTTGTAGATATTGGGACCAAACAAAATAAAGAGGTTAACATTAGTGAGACCATCTTGATGTTCACATTATCAAAGACTTGAAAGAGTTGCGAGCTCTTTCAGCACCAAGGACAGGTCCCCAGAAAGCACAGAGAAACCTTAAGCAGAAACTGTGCACACTAAGAGTGAGACCTTGTAGCCAGTCTAGCACAGCTGTATGGTCTATGCTTAATATTTTACTACAGTGCTATATAAGGATATTTCCCAAAGGCTTCAGATTCCAAAACTAGAAACTTTAACTATGAATCAGTGAAAAGAGAGAGGACTATGTAGCTCTGTAGGAGGGCTGAAAGCAATGACTTTCAACTTAAGCATTAAGTTTGAGTATCTATGCTGCATTAAGGCAGGCAACAGTTTTAAAGTCAACAAAAATGATCCACCCACCAGGAATTAAACATATGGCTATTCAGAGTATCCAGACTCTTTGCACTAAGCAAAATGAAATTAATTTGAGTCTGTTTTAATATTGTACATTACATTACACTTCGCAGACGCTTTTATCCAAAGTGACTGAAGACACTTTTATCTGCTTTTGTACATCCGACGAGCCCAATTATACCTTGAGCATAGAGACTGAAATACTCTGCATGAAAAGGTGATGTAAGGAACAGGGTCTTTTTGATACACTTAGCACCAATCTGCATAAACATGCCTATCCCAGATTGTGAAGCATGAGTAAAAGGCATTCTAGCCCCTTGTATGGTCTTTATTACACTGTCAAAGAAGACAAAGCTTTGGAGGTAATTCCTCTCAGGAGCCGTTAAGGTGGTGGTAGAATTCCATGCATATACTGCGGAACATGACATCACGAAAAGCAACAAGAATTGCGTCATCTTTGCGCCACACACAGGGATGGATTAAGAATTTGAGTGACCCTGGGCAAAAAATTGTCTTGTCCGCTCACCTAACCCCCAACCTGTCCATCCATCCATTTTTAACCTGGTTGGTTAAGATGTTTATTTATTCATTTCACGTATGCTACCCTTATAGGGGGAGGGAGGGGGCTGTTAATTTGACCTGAACCCTAGCGCCCTCTATGGGACAGTGGTGGCCTAGCGGTTAAGGTAGCAGGCCTGTGACCGCAGGATTGCAGGTCCAAATCCTGGGTCGCCGGTAGCGCCACTGCACCCTGAGCATGGTACCGTTCCCATGCACTGCTCCCCGGGTGCTGTTGTCATGGCTGCCCCCTGCTCACGTGTGTAATGAGTTAAATGCAGAGGTGAATTTGTGTGCACTGTGCTGTGCCGTGTGATCACAATGACAAAAATGGGACTTTCACTTTTTTTTTTACTTTTACTTAACATACGTACACTATGCTACCTGGTACATGAGGCCCCTTTGGGAAGGCGATTACGATGTGTCTGTGGGTTGGGGGCGGGGCAATTTGGCCTGGCCCCTTGGGACCCCAGTAGGCCCATTCATTACTTCACCCCTGGCCACACCCCTTGTTATTTGGCCTCGTTATTAAAAATAGTATAGCCCTTGGCACTAGCCGTGTGACGAGGTCAGTAGAGTTTTGCTCCCTTACGAATGTTCGAACTTGTCATCATGTTGCAATTTACTGCATATTCATTTCACATGAGAATACTTCTGTAAAATAGCATATTTGTTTTGGTGATATACCTAATAGTGCAACCCTTAACTTTGACAGGGTTTCTTGTAGCTCTGCTAGACACACAATCTCAGCATGGACCCACCAGTTTTCAGAGACACACACAGAGGATGTTCTAATAGTGGAGTCTGGTGTCCCAAGACTTAATTGTTACATAGGACAGTATTATCATGATTACAGTACTGAGGTACCCAAACTTTTGCATCTACCTGTTATTGTGATGATGCACATTTCATTGTGTCTGTTGATCCAATAGTTTTTATTTGACCGCTCAAAGCTTAAGTGAACTAGGCTATGTGTGCTAAATGTAGCGTTTATGGTATTATTAAGCTGATTATGAGATATTGAAAGGTGTAAGTTGCAGCACATTCTATGGATGAAATAAAAAAAAACGGTCCAAAGAATATTGCAGTGAGGCAGGGTGATGTTTTTCTGACTTTTGAAAATTAACATTAGAGTACTGTGGCTGGTTAAGTACTACATTTTTGACCATCACTCAACAGTGATGATGCTACTCTATAAATGGACCTGTCATGAGCTAGCAGTCAACTGTGGCTTTTTGCTTGATGCTTCCAATGTATGAAATTGGAAAAACTTTGATCTTTTCATCCAGTCAGTAAGGTTTATCAAGGTTCCACCCCAACTGTTTCTCAGCTGTAGGAGATTAACATAAAAGACTTCATCATCTTCATTTCATTTATTATGCAATGATAGAATGTCTTAAAGTAGGATGCGGTATTTTAAATGCACTTGGAATTCTGAAATTCTCTGAGAAAGGACCTGACATTCACCCAGGAGCTCCTGAGCCTTTACCATGGACCACCTTCACAACAGAAATTCACATCTGGCACACCACTATAAACCATATCATCAAAAGAAGGAATACAGTATCACTTCTAGGTGGGCTTCCAATGTTTGTGCAATGTTTTGTGTATTATTGAACTGATATGTAACAGCCAATTCATGTAAAATAATTTCTATGCAGTAAGGGTTGTGATAATCGCCTGCTTGTCAATCATGTCGTTCATACATACTATTTTTGCAACTACTAAAGAAAATGATTTAACAAAAGGCAATAATTTACGGTAATAGCACTGATTTAGCATTTCGTCTAGTCCATTTGCAGTGCATAACCTGATAAATGGTTGACAGTAATAGTTGTGATTGGCCAATAGCTATTAAAGATAAGTGGATTTATTAATGATAAAGTTACATCTGGACAAGTCTGTGATACAATTAAGCTATTACACAACCAAGGGAACATTTGTATATGATGCAGTGCGTTCCTACATTTATATATTTTTGCAGTGCAAAATTTTTAGTGCACAATAATCTGACATTAAATTGTCAATATTTGAAGTTTCAGTTTATAGCTGTTTAGCAGTATGGATAGTAGTGCATATTCCCCATGGCAAATGTATAGGTACTGTCTTTTTTTCTCACCCAAAGTAAGTCTGCAACAAAGTTTGTTGATACAACAACAGTTGTGCCTGTGAGAAAAAAAAGCTTCCATTAATGAAAGTTACTTTCATGTCTCAGCTTTTACTACCACACAAGACTATCACTACATTTGAAGATTAAAGGGAAGACAGAAAAAGAATGCAGTTTACATAGTTTGCTTGTGAATGCACACATTCCATGCCTGGGTTCCAGCAGTCCTAGGGAATGAATGCAGCCTCTTTATACTCTCTCCCTTCAACACTTACAGTACAGGGCAGCAACTGAAGCTTGTCATGTGATAGGGCAAAATATGTTGAATCACCTCCAAAGCCAAAAGGTTGAGGGTTTGAGTGAGAGAGTGAGTGAGTGAGTGTGTGTGTGTGTGTGTGTGTGTGTGTGTGTGTGTGAGAGAGAGAGAGAGAGAGAGAGAGAGAGAGAGAGAGAGAGAGGGAGGGAGGGAGAGGGAGAGAGAGTAAGAGAGAGAGAGAGAGAGAGACAGAGAGAGAGAGAGAGAGAGAGAGAGGGAGAGGGAGAGAGAGTGAGAGAGAGTAAGAGAGAGAGAGAGAGAGAGAGAGAGAGGTGGGGGGCATCATTCACCAAGACTGGGTACATTGTGCTGCTGCTGTGGGAAACTGGGAAAACTTCCTCCTCAAGTGATTACCCGGAAACTTAAGATGCCATATCAGTGACCCTTCTCACTTCAACTCCACCAGCAGAAATATGCAGGGTGTGCTGCGTTCTGCCCGGGGAGATGGGTTACAGGAGCCCTGTCTTCGTGTCTCTCTCACTCTCTCTCTCTCTCTCTCTCTCTCTCTCTCTCTCTCTCTCTCTCTCTCTCTCTCTCTCTCTCTCTCTCTCTTCTCTCTCTCTTCTCTCTCTCTCTCTCTCTCTTCTCTCTCTCTTCTCTCTCTCTCTCTTGCTGTGAGTGTTTGCAATTTATAGTCAATGGAAATCTCAAAGACTCAATTGCAGTTTATGTCAGGTTTTCAAGGGACTGACACTGAGACTTCCCTCTTTTTATACCTCTTTTTATACCATTGTCAATACCTCTGCAGTTATGTATCCATTCGTCTTAGTGTGAAAAACACACACACATCCATAAAATAGCAACAGGTCCTGGACATAAACAAACTAAAAAAATGTCCCAGAGCTACGTAAATTCTGGGCTGACATCTTTGTTTGAGACATATGGTGGTTGCATACAAATGTATGTACAAACACTTATTGCATATGACAGGATCAAAGGTATTTTCTACCCACTGACAACACACTCTTGGATGAGTACTGAAGAGGAAGGAGAGACAGTGGACGGTGTCCTGAGTGAACATTTCCACCTGATAAATGCTGGCTCTGTGTCTCTGTCTGGCCTTGACTACCTTGAATTCAATGTAAATTTCTCTCATTCAGTGCAGAGAACAGCTGCAGAGAGCTCTTCAGATGCCAATATTGACCTGAACTCTTTAAATAAGTCACTTCACATAAAGGAAGCTTTTTCCCTCCACATTCTTTAAACAGACATGCACGGACAGACACGTGACCACAAAGACTCACACACACACACACACACTGACACACGTTCTGACACACACACACACACACACACACACACACACACACACACACACACACACACACACACACACACACACACACACACACACACACGACACACACACACACACACACAAACACACACACACACAGACATCTACACACACACACACACACACACACACACACACACACACACACACACACACACACACACAGAGGCCTTTGGTACTTTTCACCTGTATGCAAATTCTTCCGGTACTGCTCAAGGAGGGGCACAACGATGGCTCAAAAATGGAGGCCCCCTTTTCTACAAACACACACAGTTTGTACTTTGACCACAAGTTAATTAACCAAACTAGCTTTGGCCAGGTTTGTGTTCGGTCCCTTCAAACTTAATCAGGCCCCACACATGGCACTTTGAACGATGGTGAAGCTTGAAAAATGCAAAAACGCTGGAAACGGAAATATTCTGGAGCTGTGATGGCATTTCTGCCCACAGGATCAGAGTACTATACTATACTATACTATACTACTATACTAGTATACACTTAGTATATAGCCAAAAAGTAATAATTGCTACTTTATGTTGGTAAAACATTGGTACAGGTCTTTTTTACACCTCAGCCAGTATTCATAACTGAAATGTAAGCTGTGTTAATAACCAGTGTCAAGGAGTGTTTTGGGGTGTTCTGTGACAGACGTTTATCTCATACTTTGGTGGCACAATTCCAGGGGATTTTGGTCTACAGTTAGGAATAGTCAAAGAAAAAAAAACACTTTAAAATATAACTGACAACACTCTAGTCTTTACAAACCCAGACTATCAGATATCTCCACATCTAAAATGGCATGAAATGCAAATTCACAAATGCAAACTTGTACTGTGCGTGACTGTATGCAAGAGACTGAAGAATGACTCATGTCTTTAGTATGCATTTAACTTGGAAATGATCCGTCTCCAGCACCACCTCTGTGCACCAAGGTAAGCCCCAACCCCCCCACCCCACCCCCATAACACGATGAACCATGACATAATCCTGCGCCTGCTGTTGGTAACATGCTTGGGGAGGGACAGATTGAACAGGGCCAGAGCAGCCGTCTGGCACGGCCCACCCCTACGAGCAGGCACCGAGATAAAGGTCCACCTGTGAGCCAGGTGTGCAGGGTGGAGTGGAGGCTCCAGGGTTACAGATTAATGGCAGTGCCCTGTGTTGGCCCGACAGGTGCAACTCCCCAGCTTTAAGGCCAGCTTTAACTTTCGTGATTACTCCGGGGTAAGAAAGGGACCGCAAGATGGAGGCAGGAAGCCTAATTACAGAGTGGCGTTGATGGCAAAAGAAAGAAAGAAAGAAAAGCTGCCACTCTCACTTCTCTCAGACCCCTCTTTTTCTCTCTTCCTCTTCTCCCCTTCCATTTCAGCTCGCCCCACTCGCTCTGCCTCCTCTCCCGCGGTCCGCCTCTTCTGATGTCCCCTCTGTTAAGGGCTTACCCCCTCGGCTGAAAAGAGCATTGTGCAGCCCGCACATCTCCTTCATTGGCTGGGGGAACAACAGACACCCATCAAAAAGTGTGCTCCCCTAACCATTGAGTGCCAGCCCGGGTTTTTAATTGCCTCCTGCTACGAAAAAATAGATCCACACATGAGCATTAGGTTTTCCAGGAAACATGTTCTTATGGGCATACCATGGTGCAGAATGTCTGTGCATACATACGTGTATGACCTGCTGTTTGTGATCTGCGGTTCTGGGGGTCTTTGGTTCATAGGTACTAAACTTAAAGCACACTTGCTCCTTGCAACTTAGAGACATTGAACTGTGTCGGGTGAGGGGCAAGGAAGTGCAAAAATGTATATGTTATATGTAGCAAAATAAACATCAAAACATTTTGTCCAAACATGATGGGATAACAGGATGTGAAAGAATTTGATAAGAAGATTGCACAAAAACGCCTCTACCAGGATAAGATCTCTTAGCAATTGGTGTTCCAGAGAGAAGTTTTTTAAAGCACAACCAGTAGCAACAGAAGATGACAAACCTCGCCAAGCCTTCAGGGCACATGTTTATAACGAAATATTTTGAGATAAGAGGAGATTTATATGCGAATTCTATCCTTGGAGATTTGTAAAAATGTATATCTGCTGCTTCGTAGTTAAATAATCTATCAATGTGAAATGACATTTTACACCCACATGCTGCCATGTGCCTCAGAGTGTAATGCTATCTGCTAACAGGAAGTGATCTAGCATGCTGTGCTACATGACACTACAGCCTGCTTTCCAAGAAACCGAGGGCCGTGCTTTGTATGAATGTGTGACATATCTAGGAAGCCATGTGCAGGCATCAATCAAAATAGGGTAAGGGGGGCAAGAGGGACGCAGTTATGTGCAGCTATGAGAACCAATGAACACCATGTCTTTGTGTGTGTGTGTGTGTGTGTGTGTGTGTAACACAGCTTGCCCATGTGAATGGGTTGCACGTTTCCAATCTGGTATAAAAAGGCAAGCACCAGTGACACCTAGTGCTAAAGCGAGCACCGGATGGCGGCTCTGAAATATGTTATCGTGCTGCCAGATATATCAGCCACTCCTATGCAAATGTGTGGAAGGAAACCGAATGAGACAAGACTAAACAGAAATCTGTAACTGCCGTGCACTGAGATGCACACTTTGGCCTTACCAGCACATATGGGCAATTTCACGTTATGTTAAGTGTGACAGAACATGAGCAAATACAGTATATTATTTAAACATTCTGTACATTTTTTCTCATACACATTCTTCGAATCATTCACATCATAGAAATACCTTAACTTTTTATTGGAATTGTAGATGTGGTAAAAAAAGTGCAGTTTCTGTGGGATTGGCCATATTGTTAATGACAGCTTAAATCCCAGCCCCTCTCTTAGAGAAGGAACGTGTTGCTTTGATGATAGATTTGTGCCTTATGGCCGCAGCTGCACTGACTTCACTGCATTCCTATCAGTAAATGGAGGTGATAAGACTTGGCTGGAGGGGTGGGGGGTGGGGGGTGGGGCATACCACCAGGTGAAGACGTTGGGGAGAGAGAGGGAGGGGGAGGGGGTGGGGGTGGAAGCTGCTTTATTGGGTCATGGGCAGGACAGAGCAGGTGTATGTAACAAAAAATTAAACCCAACCCCCAGTGTGGACTATATCCTGCTGCCAGGCGTGACACTTTACAGGCAAGGTGAACAAACAGGCTGAGTAGGTGCTGCCTGTGTATGCTCTTGTGTGGGTGTTGATTGAAGTGAGCTGTGTTCAGTATTGTCAGACATCCAGGGGAGCATATATGGTCCTTAATTTCCTTCGGGGATCAATAAAGTAACTGTTCTCTACTCTGTACTATAACTTCTTAAGTTATCCATCACTGATTTAGGACAAATCCGAATCTTAAACACCCACACTTAGAGTATCTCTTGTCACAAAGGTCCCTCCAAGGCAGCAGGTGTCATATGCCAGCATCTGTTTAGCCCCAGGATACACCATAGCACGCCTGGCCAGACCATACATGCATTGCCTCCCACCTCATATTTACATTGTAAAAGTAATCCAACAGTCTTCTTAAGTGACATCCTGTGCTCCCATAGTCATGTTAGAGTGCCTTGCCTAATGTTGTATTTCACCACAGTACTATGTCAGGGAATCCTCCTAAGGCTTTGGTTTCCCTGACTACATTTTTTAGCAACCAATCAGCGAGCCCAGGTTGAAGGCAGACCCAATAGCTTTAAAGTTCTGAGAAAGTACCTGTCCATAAGGAAGTAAATGTAAACGTAATGCTCAATCACAAGTGGTAACCGTAATGCTCAATCCCAAATGGTCATCAGACCAGTGAAATTCAGATTTCTTAAGGGGGGTATTGCAGAAAGCAGGTTTAGAATACAGTATACTAAAGGGAAAATTCGGTGTAAAATGAACTTTAGGTGTGTTAAAACATGATTACAAGTTGGTATGTTGGTATGAGGAGCTACAACTACACTAGCCCATTGCATTTCAAACTTAACTATTTTACTGTTTTTGTCAAAAATGCTCACAATGCTAGTGCTGAGGGCAGAAAGGAAGCTTGAAGATATTGCTATTTTAAACCATTAAAAACTATTTACATAGCTCCACATTTCCTTGGTAGTATTAGAAGGGCCTTGACATTCAAAATGAAGCATCGAGAATTTTGTAGGTGTACAAGTCGTTTATTGAAATGACTGCTTTTACAGGCAGTACCTTGATCGCACGCCATCTTTCTCTGGCAGCCCTTTTATCATGCTGCGGCAGCTCTGGTGGCATGACGTGTTCAATTACAAAAAGGCTAATGATTTGCCATTTAGTTGTTGTCCTGTATCCAATCTGTATAAAAACGGTTTTCCTTCTGTGCTTTGCATGATAACCTAACAGGTTATGCTTGCTTTCCAAACTACAACCACAGAATCTGAATTAAGAAATTTCATCAATACATCCGCCTTCATGTGTTCATACCCTTGGACAATATGTTGTTAAATTAATAAAGATATTGCTCAGTAAGTTAGCAAAGACATTACATTTCTTTTGGTTTGTGTTTTTGTTTGTTGTGAGTCCTTTGAGGGCACAGCTGTAGAGATAATGACGGCATACTCTGAGATGTGATGGTAACACTACAGCATAGTGTACTGTATATAGATGGGTATACTGTAGTATATATTTTATGCAGTGACTAAGTGGTGGAGTAGATTAGCCGGGTATAACTACACTCCTATTCACTTTGTTGTAGGGTGTAGCAAGAAGAGCTGATCTGGAGTTGTAGCAGGGCCAGAGTAGGTCTTTTTTAAGGTAAAAGGTGCACAGTATGTCCAGTGACATAAACAAACAAAACAGATGTTTTTTTTGTCCAAAAACTTGCAAACAAATGTCTTAATAATAAATAAATATACGCAAGCAAAATCTTTCTAGAATCTATTACGTCTGTCAAATGTTACAGTACAGCAGCAGCTGCAGCAAAGACACAGACAGTATGAGACACTGCACTTACTTGTCAGGCAGGTGGCAGCATAATGTGAGGGATCATAAGGGAGCCCTTGAGGCAGACAACATGGATTCAGACAATTGTCATGGCAGTGATGGTTGGGGAGAAACAATCACACTTTGCCCGGGACAGAGCAGCAATCCTTGGTGGTAAAAAAAAACAAAACATCCTTCTAAAACCTCAGCATCTTCCATTGAGATACTGTAAAAGGTGCTACAGAGAAACCAATACAAACATTTTTAAATATTTTAAATATAAGAAATGTACAGTGTATTATTGACCTGCCTTCAACCAGCTCACTTTAAAGCCATAGTCTGATTACTGTTGGTTGGTTCCTCATCCAGTTCCAATTAATGTCATAAAAAGTGAGTGCAATTTTTGATGCAACATAAAATTTAATTCAAAATAATTTACTGTGTAATGTTAAATTATTGTTGTACAGATTCTCAACACCACTGTCATAGAAATAACCAAATGTGAAGACAAAACCAAGACACAGACCCACTGTATAGCCAATTTAAGCAGCTTTTATTTCCTTAGGTGGCTCTGATCTGCAAACTGAATTGTGCACAATTACAAATATTAAATATGTTCAGATGTACACAAGAACACAAAATATATCATATTGTTTCTTTACATTAAGTTCATTCATTAGTGGCAGTATGAAGGAAAGGCTGGTAAGACACAGTGTGAAATGACCCATAGTATAATTTATTCCTAATTATTTTTCCTTTAGGAATAAAAAAAAGTCATAAAGTCAAGGAAAATGTGGTAATTAATTCATTAGAATGTAAAAAAAAAAATACTACAGAGCCAAGATAGTCTGGCTGTACATGTAGACGCTGTCAGAACATGACATGACACAGTGAAGCGAGCCTATAGGGAGTGGGCACGGAAAACTGCTTAGCCCCCCCAGGCCACTAGAGGGCTTCAGAGGGCTGACGTCCTTTAAACAACAGCAGTGGCATGGCAGTTTTCAAAGAAAGTGGCAGGTTTTTGCTTGGGGTCCCAAAGGAGTCTAGAATAGTCTCTGCTGTCATGGGTTGTACTGATTCGTGGCTTTGCTACCACAGTAGTGTGGCATCATTATGCTATAGGAGCTTTGAATTAAAGGCATTCGAGAAGCTTTTCTTCACATTTAGAAAAATCAAATAGCCCCCATCACAGTTGGCACACAGACACAGACATTTTACTTGATACGAACTTCTTAGAGAAAACGCGTCACTCTGAATGTGCTAAAAGGGCATTACAGAGTGAGGTGAAGATGGGGGTTCTCATGAAGCCTGCTAATGATCTCCTCCTCTGTGGGTTCCCGGATATGTTCCCTAAACAAAGGAAAAGATAGAGAAATAGATTAAACAATGCCTCAGCAAACATTAGTCATAGAAAGTTAAATGTACTGTTGTACTGAAATGTTGCTGTACTGTCTGTAAAACAGCTGTAATATTTTATCTTATTTAGATAATCAGCTCTAGATATGAAGACAAACAACATCTTAGTTATCAGCAGCAATGGTGTGCGTCCCTGCAGAAGTTCACTGGGTGTTTGGGAGACATTTCCCAAATCATATTATTTTGGTAAAACAGGTTATAGTACTGCAACCTGAACATGAGCTGGACAGTGGTCTCAAGGTCAGCCACATCAGCAACAGAGGACCGATGAGTCTTGTCCCACTTATAGATGAAGTTCTAGATTACGCAGGTAAACAGTGAAGACTTCATAAATATATATATGAATAATTAGAGTAAATGTTGTGGGTTGCCATTATCTGTTCTGACCTTACCTCTATTATCAAGGCCACAAATAGATTAACCCACATGATTGAAGAGGTAAGCCACCAGGAGATGAAGTAGACTTTTGACCATCTTCGGTAAAAACAGAGTAGACAGACAGACAGAGAGAGTAGACAGACAGACAGACAGACAGACAGACAGACAGACAGACAGACAGACAGACAGACAGACAGACAGACAGACAGAGACTTTAATGTCCTCATAGGGATATGAAGAGATAAAACTGTTTTATCAGCTTGTTCGATCTTACCCTCAGTGATGGGCAACCTGAATTCAGAAGCTGCAATGTAACACCCCATATCGCAAATCACCTGGCTCTACCTGTGCGCTTCACCCAGGTGATTTAACTAATTGGACAAAGAGTTGTGCCAATTAGAATATGCTGATTTGGAGAAACACTGGCTGGAAGAAACATGTGGCACTGAATTGTAGCTTCTGAAGCCATGTTGCTCATCACAGCTCACCCAACTGACACGTGAACCCTTACTGACAGGGTCTGAGTCACCCAATGACTGTATAGTCTCTGCAGTCAACAGAGTTAAAGAATGCCACACCAACCAGTGTGTGTCAAATGAACTCACTCTGAGGTATGTCTGGAGTAGACCTCAAGGAAAACGTGCCAGTTATTCACCACCATGATGTTGTACAACAGAACTAGAGATGACTAGGGAATAAACAGTACACAACTGTAAACCATATGCATGGCATTAACCAAACATTTAACCAAAAGTTAAATGATTAATATGATGTGTACTCACAGCAAAGTCATCAAAGTTGTTGGCCCAGTAGCCAAGTTGTTCATATGACCCACATACTGCTGAGGCATTGGCACTGAATTTCCTCATCTGAGACTGACTGCAGCTATATGTGAATAATTAAGTATATTATAGTGTTTACATTTATGGTTATGTTATAACATTTAGCAGCTCTATCGAAAGTGAATTATGGACAACATTAACTAAAATAATAAAGTAATAAAACAATAAAATAATAAAAAGAACAAAGCAATGTTTAATGTGAAATGTGTCTATTAAATGAGTATATTTTATTCAAATCAGAAGTGCATTTAGTGTTTGGTAGACAAGGTAAAAAGCACAATATTGTTTTCAAGGACTGAAATGCATCAGTCAATGTAGAATTATGAGTGAGATGTGGTAAGGTGGAATATGCTCTAAACCCTTAAAACAATTGCTACCCCATATATTCTCTCCTGGCAATTGCGTTACATACCCCAAACAGTCGGAATGTTAATGGGCTACATTTTATTAGAAAGGTAACTGCCACTCAAACATTAAAATTAAATTGTGTAAAGTGTAAAACTAACTCAACACTCTGTATGTCACTCAAGGTCTACTTCTAATTTCATTAAAAAAATATCACCTCATATTGGTGGGAGAAACAATCGCTCCATTGAACAGCCAAATACCGATAATACCATAGATATAGAAGACAACCTTAGAGACAAATAAATATAGTTAAGCTGAGCCATGTGAAATTGTACAGAAACATAAAAACTGTCAGCTCCATGGGAAAATGCACACAACTCAAGTGAGTGCAGTATCTCAAAAGACTGCATAACAGCTGGCTAAACCAAACATCATACAACATCTTTTAAAACCAATTTAATACAACATTCATTCAACCCAACATCCTAAAACATTAGTTAAAACCAACAGCAGAGAACAACGGAACAACAAATGTAAAATGTTATCTGAGCATAACATTGTAAAAAAAAAAAAAGATCATTATCATTCAACCTCACGTTACACCAAATATGACTTTTTATTACAGTGGATGCATTGCTGTCTTACCACTAAAATCCCAACAAACGCTCTCAGGTTCTTCACCAAATCCACAAGGGTGCTGGCCACCAAAGCCATCAGCTGAAATCATAATAAGGCAACAGTTTCGCCATTGTTATTATTTTTTTAAATCTTAAACTCTTTCCCACGCCAATGAACAATTTACAGAAGCTGAATACTTTGTGTCCTTTTTAATACTTAAAACATTACAGTAGAATGTAGCTTACTATACACACCTTCCTTTGTTTGTGTGTACTGTTCAACATAGGTAAGACATGGGTTTACGTCCTGGTAATGTAGCAGGTACCATTGTACTGTAAAGATGTTTTATGTGTAGTTCATTTATATATACATTGAATTTACAGTACCTTAATGTTAGGCATAATCCTCAAAAAGCGGACAACTATCAGCATGTTCACCAGATGGGCCATTTCATACAGAGGGAGAAACCCTTTGTGGGCAGGGTTCCTGCAACATAGCGTATTATCCCGATTAACATTCATCTACCACAACTATGTAGCAGCACTGTGGGGAAATGACATTTACGTGGACTTACCAGTTGGAAAATGGGAGTCTGTAAGTGGCAAAGACAGATATTTGAAGGACCTTTGGAAAGAACAGGAGATTGGTACACAGTTGAGGAGTCCGCGGAAAAACGGGCATAGTCGCTAAATCACATTTTTCAAGTTACTCCCCCTATCAGTAGTTGCACTGAAACCCCAGCTTTTTTCAAAAGAAATCCTGTGAATAAACAAGCATAGTCTTGAGCTAAAGACATGTTAAAATACCATTTACTTTTAAAATCAAATGAAAAATCAAACTTATCAATTACATTGTATCAGTATCTGTATTTTGTGACCATGCTTGTTTTTCCCATGGGGTCGTTAGTTGTGAAGACACAGCAGAATAACACCACACAGGCAAATGCAAGTGGATACAATGTCATAGTCCTTTAGCTTTCTATACCGTAGGTGGAGATCCCAGCTTCTAATAGTAGACTACTGCCTGTGCATTCAAACATTCAGCATTAATTAGCTGATCTACCTGTCTGACGATTTGCGTACTTGTTTTACTTTCTTAATCCAGGATCTCCACATCTCCTTTGTACTGCACAACACTGCAATTGAGCCACTGAAGCAGTGTTACACTCATACCAGGATGCAGTAAAGTATTGCTGCGTGCCCTGGTAAAGAGTAACTGGACCCCTAACCACACCCAATTATTTTTATTGAACAAATTGAAGCCCGACTCCTTGACTTCCTTGTGAGGCAAAGGAAAGAATGTGTTGGAGGCATTGCCATCTAGTGTAATGCACTTCAGTTAGTGAGTTGCAGAAGTAGGTCTGCTGACCTGAGAAAAGAGGTAAGTAGAGGTCCTATGCCATGTGTTAGTCTACATTCAGTACACAGTGTTGTCACGATGCAGCACACATCATAATATGTCATGGCTCACTTAAGGCTGTGCAGGGCGCAGAGAGCCATTTTAAAGCTTCAAAATGCCACAAAATGACATTTTTAGCTGTAGAAGTGCTGACATTTACATCAGTAATTGTGTGTCCCCTCATATCAGCCATATATCATGTAGTTAATAGCTTAAAGGTTAGTAAATAGCTTATATGTTATGCAAAGGCATATGTCTGCTTACTGATTATTGTACTGTTATGTCTCATTTTCCCAAGATTGGAGAGCACTTATAAAATCCACTTACCAGTAAAAGTACTGTTAGAAACCCATCAAAAATGTTACTTCCATAGGAAAGGTAGCCTCTCCAGCCCAAAGCGATTATTTTCATCAACATCTCCAGGAGGTAGCACATAATGAAGAAGCAGTTTATCAACTGCAAAAGATGAAAAAGCCATTACAGACAAATCTTTGAAACTAACTAAAATCTTGTCACTGCAACTGTGTTATTAGGACAATTATGAGTGAACATATGGGATACACGAAACTGCTCAAGAGCTGAGCAGTTACCCTCACCACGAATTTACCCTCAGTCCAACATGAGAATGAAATTATATAAAGAATAGAGTTACCTCTAAATAGTAGTCATCTCGAAGAGACAAAGGCTTTTCAGAGTCAATCACCAGAATAGTCTGCAATACAGAAACATTTCAGATGTATGCTGTGTGTGATGTCATGTGATGTTAGATCTTTAAATCTACAGAATATTGTTCAGAGCAATAGTAGAATCAGACAATATTCACATAGGCCTAATAGTACTGTCTTGGTAAATCTGTAAATTTCCTATAACTAACAAATAATCTGTCTCGCTATCAACAGGTCACTAATAATAATATAAAATGTATTTTATAATAATCATTATAAAATGTATAGTATAATCACTATTTAAGCACAAATAACCAGTATTTATTGACATTAAAAACACTGCTTTTAAAGTTTACTGTGATATAACATGGGCAAACATCACACCGTTTTTGCTACAGTGTAAAAATGTTTAGTTGGTAATCACAAGGATTTCATTAAGGGTATATACTGTAGCTATACACTGTGGAGCTGCTCTTACACAGATGCAGATGACATTGGCCAAAGCAATCGCGTTGCCTCCCACAGTGATGACTTTATGGCTGAGCACACGCTGTAGTTTCCGCATAACCGGGGAGGAGTACTCCGGAGACAGGGGGTGCTGTGGGAGACACATTGAGCACAGAGAAACCACTCACAGTTTTTTCTTCTCTCTAGTTTTTAAAGGAACATGCCACCTTTTGGGAAAATGAGCACAATTACGATCTCCCCCCCTGAACTAAACAAGAGGACATTGAATCCTACCCTTATCTGCTCTGAGAGTTTAGTAGACTAACCTTCAATGTAAAAAGTGCTGCTTTGTAAACTTAAAAATATAAGGTAAGCTGCTACATGTATCTTTAACGTTAGTTTATAATGCCATGTAGATTAGGTATGTACCTTGTATTGTAAGGTTGAACCAAAATAAAAAGATACATGCAGTTTTCAGTAAAAGTGGTGAGTTTTTGTCTGGATTCCCAATGTAATCTAGAATCACCTTTGGTTCCAGTAAACCTGTATCACCCACCTAAGTCTGTAGCTGATGATGCCACTATCTTCCCCTACGAACATTTTAATATATGTTGCTACTTTTTAAGTGACTGTCATGTGATTTACCTCTTTAATCCTGTCTTTGTCCAGTTCATCAAAAAGCATCTGAAATTCCTCTCTCTCAATGAGGCCATTGGGTGACTGCAGTGCCTTCTACTAAGTAGTCAAAATAAGAGTGGAACACATTGAGATGGTGAAGGACATTGTAAAACTGTTCACACTGATCTTGAGTGCAGTCAGACTCAAACTACACTAAAACAATAGTGTTAAATGACATGAATGGCATAAGAATAAGACTTAAGCTGAAACAGACTCTGATGATAGCTTGCCGGTAGTAGGACGCCATCTTGACCCCTCTCAGCACCTTCATTAGTGTCTTCACCTGTACACATTCACTACAAATACATAGCTACACCATCAGATGGGATACGTGTCGTTGATCAATTGGGTACATCAAATGCTATACCTTTAATCTGAATTCTATATATCTTTGCATGCTCTCCGACACAATAAAAGGAATACATGTGCTTAACGTAATAGAATAATATTACACTTGACTGACAGATTCATTTTTTGAATAGCATTATTGTCTGCTACAGCAGCTACACTGTTTCACAGATGCAGGAGACAATACCAAGTGAAAATACTGGCATACTGCTGTAAACCAGTAGCTATAAGCTATGGGGATATAATGATTCCTGAAACCCCTATTGCCACCCCACTGAGGTATGACAATTAATAACATCTGATGTAAGAGGTAAACATGCATTTGTTACTAGGTGTGTCATGTTGTGATGTTTAATTGACATTTTGCAGTATAAATACATTTTAACACTATTTCAAATATCTCATCCTGGTCATACGCTCCCAGCAGTTACTCACATGATGTCATCGTCTGAAAGAGTGAGCGCTGGGGCCTGGCAGCTGAGGAGCTCAAAGGCAGCTCTGATTCCCATTCTCTTCCTCAAGAAGGACGTCTGCATGGAGAGCTACAAGAGCATGTGATACAACATGAGACGGTATCTCCAGCCAGCACCTTCTTAGTTAGCTCATATCAGGTCACATTACTGTGGAGAACTCAACTTACCAGTAAATATCCTCTGAACTGATTATAGATGATGGCAGTCAGCAGGTTCATTAAAAAGAATGTCCCTTTATATAAGACATTAGAATATTTCAATTAAAAAATAAAATGCAGGCTTAAGTTCATACATGTTATGTTTTAATTATGCGATATATATCTAGAAACAAATTATAATTATACATTACCGAAGCTACTGAAGAAGACGAAGAAAACAGAATATATTCTGTTAGAGGAGTATGCTGGTGTCATCACTTTACAACGTAACACAAAACAACCTTGTTAAAATTTCGAAACCACAATGACTGTAAGAAGTTCAGCTGTGAAGATAAATCATTCAGCTGTATGCAGTAACTGCATGGAAAATAACCCTACCATCAGGATTATTTGCTGTAGTGAGTAGAACCAGCAATGATGTGAAAGACTGAGGAAGGTTCTTGAAATAGGTGTCCCATTCTGTGTTAGACTCTAATTCCTTGTGGAGCACACAATACATTGATGGTTTAAAAACTAATTGGAAAAATGTCACAAATTTAAAAGCACTTCTCCTGTAAACAGACTAATGATTCGGTGTCAGTTGTTTAAAGAAGTGGTATAGACCATGTGGGAATATCAATATGAGAATGAGACGCAAGGGTTTCAGTTCAGGGTGACACTATAATTCTCAATATTTGCCATCCATGTAAGGTTCTTACCTCTTGCCTTGCAAACAGCAGCATTCCAAGCATGGTGAACAGACACAGGTGCAGAACCACGAGCAAGAAGACACTAGAGAGACAGGGGTGGACTCAGCAACAGTTTACTAGCTCCACACACAGGGTATAAAATTAACTTTCTCACCTACCCATCAATGGCAAGAAAAAGTAATTATTTTACATTATATAATTATTTTTTAAGTATATAACATATTTTTACCCACATTTGGCAAGTAACGTGTGCTAATTTTAAAACTCTTAATGCATACTGAAAACTTTAATCAAGCTAAAATATATTCCAGGACTGGTGTACTAGACTGCATTTGTTTTAGCTCTGGTGATTAAAAATGGACAAATTCATAACATTATACATTTTAAACAAATGTATGTTTGCGTGTTGTAAAAAATTAATGACATTCACTGTTCAGCTATATTAAAAACTTTAATTAGATAAGAGAAAGGGATTCTTTACATCACATGGATTATGTGATGTAAAGAATGCCTTTCTCTTATCTAATTAAACCAAACCAAACCAAACCAAACCCTGCACATTGAGGGTGTCCCAAACAGACATGTGTTCAACTTAACAATTAGGCATCATGAACATGGGAATTTTATGTTTATATGTAAGATAATTTGTAAACCAAACCAACAAAAACTCACACTCTTCCCACACTCTAAAATCCTTTACATCTTCTTTTCTACTTTACCCAAATAGCCCAATAAAAGTAAAAGTATTCGCCCACCTGTTAGCTTCACAGATAGGCTACCTGTACAATCAAGAGGTTTCTGTGAATTGTGGCTTTGTAGTATTACTATCTGATAGTTTGGGGTGAATACATAATGTAACAAAATGTAAGTATATGGATCAAAAGAAAACATACCTCATAATTTCTGGCAGAGTCCTTTTGATAGATTTCAGAGTCTTCTTCATCAGTGATGAATTTTGCAAGAGGAAGAATGGCCTTAGAAGTCTTCTGATTCTAATATTATGCTTCAGTCACAGCACAAGGGAAGAAAAGCCTTTTTTTTGAAATGATAAAAATTCTTAACAAATCTTTAACAACAGTTAGTATAAAATGACATGGTACCAGAAACCACAGATTTATTAAATTTAATATGTAGCTAACATACAAATCCTCTATATGCGTGAATAATCTCAAACAAGGTCTTACTAGAAAAAAAAAACTGTTAAACACTCAGTTGCCAAATCTTCCAAAAGCTAATAGAGTAAAACAACCCAGCTATAAATTCCCTCAACATAATTGTTTGCATGTTCAGTTTATGTTATATCCACTTAATTTTACATATTACATATTACATGTTAAATTTAATTTAGTATAATGTGGACTTATTTGACAAGGAAAAGAAGAAGGGAGCCTTTACCTCTTTACAAAGCATGGTCCAGGATAATGTCCAGTCCACGGCAGACACGGTAATGACCACCATGTAGCACATCAGCCATCTGCACTTCCAGAACTCTTCCCAACCAATCAGGTAAATCTATTCAAAATTAACAGTAGATGTTAGCATTGGATGGAAAGAAAATAATATAAAAAATGTCAGGATTTACCTTTATTAAATGAAATACCTCCTGTAAAACCTTACACTCCTACAAAAATATGAATCATGTGCACAACAAAGCACATCGTTTTTTTTTTTTTTGTCAATTTTTTATTTAGTTCCTTATAGTAATTATTTACACATTGGGGGCATCTTCACGGCCAAAAGACAACCAAGAAGAAGCATTAGGCTAATTACAGCGTCATTAAAAATATAGCAGAGGTACAGTGAAGTGTTCTTATTCTGATGCCTGCTTCCCCTCTCCTCCCTGTGTTCCCCCACTCCCTCCACCCCATCCAATTCATCCCCACCCTCCAACCCCTAAGATGAACAGCTCAAGATGTTGAACAGTTAACAGAAAAAAATACACATTACATTACAAACTCGCACATTATATAAAAAACAATCTGCAGTTCATGATGGAGGCTTGAGTGCACAATGTCATGGTGCACCTTAGCTGCCAAGTCAAGTGTGAATGTGAGGAGGCAAAGCATCTCAATGGTCTCAGTAAGTCCACACGGGGCTTCCCAGGGACACCCCTTGTAGCGAAGGTCAGAGGTCAGCGACAGGGAGGAAGGTGTCTCTATAAAGGCGAGGCCAAGGATGCAGACTATCATGATGCTCAGCAGCCTGATTTGGAGAGAGGGAAAGGGGAGTCAACTCAACAACGCCTACATAAAGAGTATTCTAAAAAATGATGAACAAAAATAATAATGATAACACATAGCAGTAATCATACCATTGCCATGACCTGGAGTAGTACCACCTGTAGAGCTTAAGGGATTTTGAGTCCATGTGATGTTTTATAGAGCGATACTACAGAAAGAGAAGTGAGAAATCTGAGATCTGACAAGTCATTCTTTCTTGAACAAATAACATTGTTTCTTTGCAAGGTGGAAGTATCATACGTTTATGGCATCTTCAATCAGGACAACTGCTTGCCGGATATAGAGGTCCTCTATACAAGAGAAAACGGGAACCTTAAATGTTTCCCATCATTGGATTGAGGTAAGTAGCCTATCTTGCTGGCAGTTGAAACAAAGATAAGCATTAACAATTCATTAGGCAACCTACCACAATGTGGCATCCAAGCTGACGAGCGCCTTTGCCTAGGGTTAAAGTTTTTATCAATGCCATGACCTTTTTGGTTGGCAAATGTGCTTTCCTGAAGGAGCGGTGACGTCTCCATCGCCTTCGTTCACCGACACAAAAATCAAATGTGCTTCTACTGATACACTGGAGTGTACAAGAAGTAGGCTAACTTAGCGAGAACCAGCAATTATATCTGACCAATAACCGTGGCCATTAGACGCCAACCCAAGCTTACATTAGTATTTCACACCTTCACAAGAAAACAGGTGATTGGGCGGTGGCAGCCGCTACCCTGTAGAGTTATTTGCCACTTTACCGCGAATGGAGACGAACTGGCTGGGGCAAAATCGAGGCTGTTTGAGGGGATAAACATACTGCAATCTGTCAGTACTAAACAACTGACTAAACAAAATCTTTCCCTCAGGTGATTTCAACAGTAGGCTAGTAATCAGCTAAAAAGTAGGCATCGCACCTTTTTCAGTGGCTAAAAGAAGAAAAGTTACTTGGCCAATATTAAGGAAATGATTAATATTAATGTGTTGACAGATATCTTGAGATCAGGTCCATTTGGGGGCAAACTGCGCAGATACTTCATTTCCCAACATCCTCTTCTGTAGGCGGCCAATCCTCTTGTAATCTCATCATCCGTTAGGCTCATAGGCAGTAGGCTAGGCTGTGAGTTGCGAGGATTAAGAGGCTGAGAGCGAAGATTCCAAGTACGGGAGTGATATCTGATTATTAGGCCTAATATCTGAAGAACTCGTGCATGGTTGCTACCAGGACTTCGGAAATTAAAATACACCTCCAGCTCAGCGATGAAAATGGATTTAAATGCCATAATAGAAAAAATGGAAACTGGCGACCAGGATGCCGCACTCATAGCACTGCAGACATATAATAAGGAGGTAAAATATCAGTGTTGTAGATCACATGATGTTATGTCTTTCATGTGTCGTGATGTTTAGTTTATCGGCTTGTCATCAGAAACTGAAGTTGTCATCTTGTTTCAGAAATGCTACGGCTCGTGTCCAGAGCCCCGAGCGCAAGTTATATGCGTAGATGATGCGTAGATTATGCGTATTCTTATCCAATAACAAATTACATCGGGTGCACAGGGATTTGACAGGGCTGGAAAATAACCTGCATTAGTAAATGGTGTTAATGAACCTCTGTTCCCTCTCACAATTAAATAACCTACATATGTCCATATAACTTGTCTATGTACTTGGCACTTTAAATAACTAAGACTGCCTTCTTATAATAATGGCTGATTTTCTGCCTGAAGTATTGTTGTGATGTGATTTCACCAACAGCTGTACATATGATCATTGGTTTGAATATGTTTAAATGAATGGGTTTGGTACTTCATCATGGTTCATGAGTGTGAATAATAAGAACTTGTCAATGTCTGTTCAGAACTGTGTGTATAATATGGAAAATGTTTATAAAGAATCTCATTCTGACAGCATACATTTAGACCATCTGCCAGAGCTTATTGATTATTTTATACCAAAAAGCAATAAAGAAGATAGCTTTGTCCCTGTTCTTTAGTTATCTGTCCTTTCATAATCACAGTGAACCCCTTGACCGTCTTCAGAAAAAGACCCTCTTCAGAAATGGACTGTTGAATTGGCTGTGGAGATGGTTAAACAATTAAAGTGTAATTGTGTTAGCTACACGAGGAAAAAATAATGACAAAGCAGCAACAGGAGATCTAACACAGTATGTGTTTTGCCACTGGGAGACCATACATTTAATATACTTTATGTTTGTGTGGACCGATCTTTGCTCACTTAATGTTTAAGAACCACTTATTGTAAAGACAATTTTGGATAAACTTACAATGTGGTAGTGTCCCTCTGATCTTTCATGCCTTTGATGCATGGGGATTAGGTCTTCAGGAACACAAATAGCTTTTTCAAGTGCACCACAAATCCTTCTAGTTGCTTCTAGCCTTTTGCCTGAGCCCTGTGGTAGCCTACTGTTACAGGCAACTAAGCCATGAGCATTTGCAATGGAGTGACTTTAAAACGTGTGTTTTGTAAAGAAACTCAATTTACTTCTTTCTCACTTAGTAATAAAATGATCTATGGTGTCAAAACATAATTTGTTTCCTGACCAGATAGGAATTTCTGACAAGAGGAATGAGTCAATAGAGCTCCCTAGTGATGGTAAAGACCTCTGTAATTATGTGAGGAGTAATACTTTTCTGTTTCCATAGAAGAGCCAGTGTTTCACATTTGAGACCAGTCAACAAGAGGACAGACAGGTAGGTTGTTTGTTGATCTTATTATGGGACTGTAATGGCATGTTACATGACAGACATGTTAGCAGAGACTGTCAGTGCATTTAAAACATTTTTTCATTAACACACAAATGACAAGTACTTTTTAAACCTATTTCATCATGTTTAATTATCATCTTGAACTTAAATACTAAAGGAATGATGCCTGTTTTAATTACTCATCTTTATTTTCCCTCTGCATGCTTGTGTTACAGGATGACAAATTACAAGAGGTATATATTATGCTACAAAACCTGCTGTAAGCAATATTTTGTGAAACACATATGGAAACTATGTAGCTGCCATGACAGGAAAATTGTAATCAGCAAACTAAGATGGCTGAGTTTGTTTAAGAGTTGGGGAATGTCAACAGTGATTGGCCTACCACCTGTCAGTTATTTTACAGGTGCACCAGAGACTGGGGGAGGTAGTGGACCGACTGGTGGAATATCTGGTGCAAGAAAGGCTTCCATTGCTTACAGCATGTTTAATATACCAGTAGTTGCGTTATGTAGCCTTAGAACCCATAATTTATTTCTGTAAACATTTTACAGAACTAAACTTTGGAGATTGCAGATGGCAATAGATGGCTTAGGAGTGCTGCATCAAAAAGACTATCAAGTATCAAAGACAGGTGTTCATTGGAATCATGGAAAAGTTTATAGACCAAAAAAGGAATTTGAGTCATGTCAAACTGTGTAGTCAATAAGCTTTAAACCAAAAGAAATCCAAGGCAAACTGCTTTGTGAAGGTTTAAGAAGTCTTTAATAGAGAGGCTAAGCACTTATGGGTTTCAACTTACAGGATGTATGCCCCATGTAAGACTGTTAGTTGAGATGCGTGGGTACCAATTCCATGTATTCCAGTTATTTCTGGTCTCAAGAACTAAACTTTAGATTTTCTAAAAGACTTCAGACACCACACGTTGTTGTCCTAGAACATTTTTCATGGGAGTCAATGTGTATAAATGTGGAATAGTGAATCTTTTGTGACCCACAGTCACAAAAGTCTCAGTGTCCAGTCTTCAGTCTCATAATGTTTTTAGATCTATTTCTAAAGCAGAGGTACCCAGGCTGCTCTAGTCAAGCTAACATCTGTTATCAGTACTGGCAGGGAATTGGGGATAGAGATTTAAGTTGTATTACTTTTTATGACCAATTACATGTATTGCTTGCAACCGAGCAGCTGCATTTCACTTAAACATTGTATCTGCATGGTCAATGCATGGACGTGCCTTCATTAAATGCATCCAGACACATGTATTGTAACACTGACATAAAACATATGTTGGGATTCTCATGTTTCAAAACAATCATTTACCAGGCAGAGATTATTGATCTAGATCACTCCATGAGCATTTACTGTGGAGACGGTGAAGCTGATACCTGGACTAATCTTCAGATCAGATCAGATTAATTCTTGCATCTTATTTTGCTGGCTTAATTGATGCAGGAGGCCAGATGGTCTGTGCAAGTAAAAGATAGTTATATCAACCATAACATACATAAAGTGAAGGAAACTTAGCGCATTAACCTTATTTGAAATACATCATATTTATATATAACTTCCTTCTGGTTTCACAAAAGCCTGATAATATTTGAGGAAGTGCAATTTTTGCTGTTTGTGAATTAGACAAAAAGTGTATTTGATTATATTCGTAGACCTCATCTTTAAGTATAGTATAACCCTTTTCTTCTAAACACTGCTGATAGCAAATAGGAATGTATGTATAAGCCAGGGTGTCGTACCAATCATGCCAGACACACCTGAGTTCATTTATAATGATCCTAGTTATAATGTCCTATCTTGACATTTAGTCCCAACCTCTCCCTTGCTCTGACAATCAAAGTGACAGTTTCACAGTGAGTGATGTGTGTGTGTGTGTGTGTGTATGTATGTATGCGTGTGTGTGTGTATGTGTGTGTGTGTGTGAATGTCACCTCCTGTGTGCAGCACTTGGCTGAGCTGGTGCTGGGCTACCTGGAGCGGGAGCTGCAGCCCTCCTGTCAGCTGGCCTGCCTGGAGACCATCCGCATCCTGTCCCGCGACAAGAGCTGCCTGGGCCCCTTCAGCAGCCGCTCCGCCCTGGAGACGCTGGCTCACCACGCCGCCATCACGCGGAGAGAGGGCGAGCTGGCCCCCGGAAGCCCCGACCTGGACCGCATCGTGGAGGCCCTCAAGTGCCTGTGCAACATGGTGCTGAACAGCCCGACGGCGCAGGAGCTGGGGGCCGAGCTGCAGCTAATGGTGGGGCTGGCCGAGAGGCTGAAGCAGTGCCGCGAGCCGCAGTGGAACCACGAGGTGCGCTTCTTCGACCTGAGGCTGACTTTCATGCTGACTGCGCTGCGGATGGACGTGCGCACCCAGCTGCAACAGGACCTGCGGGGCTTGAGCCTGCTGACCGAGGCCCTGGACGCCATGCTGGGGGTGTGCTGGCCCGACACGTACGAGGTGGCCCGCGACGGGGTCACGGACGGGGAGGAGCCCCCGCCTTTCAGTCGCCCCCAGACGGAATGCGCCATGGAGATCCTGAAGATCCTCTTCAACATCACCTTTGACACCAACCATCGGCAGGTGGACGAGGTGAGAAGGTTGAGATCCATCCACTAATCCATCTGATGTGCTATCCATATGCTAATTTGTCACTTGAAGGAAATGCAGTCCTAATGTACAGAATAAACATATAGACATGATGAGCGATGTTCGCCTTCATTTAGATAATTGAGAAATGATAGCTTCTGTAATTTCATTTCTCAGACAATTAAACTCATGCCTGATATCAGTGTGACATGTTTTTCTCCTTTGTGTTGTTGTTGTGGAACACCACAGGAGGAAGCAGCCATGTACAGACACCTGGGAGCCATCTTGAGACACTGTCTCATGAGCAGCGCAGACTGTGAAGACCGCACTGAGGAGTTCCACAGGTAAACAGAGAACATAACGATAGAACATAATGATACCTTTGTTTGTGCTGTTCTTTCTATCTTTTTCTTTTAGCTTTCTTTTTCTAGTTTTTTTTTATTTGTCTTATTTTGTGAGGTTTCATTTCCTGTTCAGGCAATAAAGTAAAAAAAAAATTGAAACATTTGGAAATGACAGCCACAAATAATTAAAAATAACATTAATATAATAAGCATCCACTCAGTGTTTATCGCAACTATGGCACTAACTTCAGTCTGAAGTCAGTCTTTTGCATTTACAAATGACCTTGCACAGAGTTATGGGGAAGCTAAGATTCCTGTGTGTGTGTGTGTCTGTGTGTGTGTCTGTGTGTGTGTGTCTCTGTGTGTGTGTGTGTGTGTGTGTGTGTGTGTGTGTGTGTGTGTGTGAGTGTGTGTGTGTGACTGTGTGTGTTTCTGTGTCTGTCTATCTGTCTGGTTTGCTGCAGCCACACCTGCAATCTACTGGGAAACCTGCCTCTGCCCTGCCTGGATGTGCTTATATTGCCCAAGGTGCAGCCTGACTCTATTGAGTACATGGGTGTCAACATGGATGCCGTCAAAATGCTCCTGGAGCTCATGGAGAAGAGGCTGGACAGGGTCAGACATCCGATGAAGATTTGAACATTTGAGTGAATGATGATGAAAGATAAATGTTTAAATTTACTCTGAAATGCAAGACAAATATTTACTGTAAAGTTGGGACTGCAGTGTCTAAACCCTTTTTTTTAATAGGTCTTTGTCTGTTCATATTTTGGGTCTGTTGACATAGCATTTTTAAGTCAGAGAATAGTTCTCTCTCACACAAGCTACCAGCTTGTGCTGATGCAGTAGTCAGGCTGGTGTGTGTGTGTGTGTGTGTGTGTGTGTGTGTGTGTGTGTGTGTGTGTGTGTGTGTGTGTGTGTGTGTGTGTGTGTGTGTGTGTGTGTGTGTATTGCTGAGAGCACTGTTTGTGGTGGTGCCGTGCTCTGGGGACTGGAGAACAGACCACAGCTGGGGCCCCACAATAGCAGTCTCTATAGTGATGATAGTCAATGTATAACTTACAATGGGCAACCTGGTTTCAGAAGTATACAATCCAGTACCATATATTCCAAATCACTTTGGTCTATACGCAGTGTAAGACAAGTGGCCAGAAGGGTAAGACAGGTGGTCATCATCAGGCCAGAACTGAAGAAGCCTTTTGAACGAAAGGTGAAACCTCTTCAAGCTCTAAAAAGAAGCCCAGTTGCTTACAACTTAGCTTTTTTGACTGTAACACAGGGAATTTCACAAATAAACTGCTTTTGTTTGGCTAAAGAGTTGCTAATGCTAACTAGAATCGGCTGATTTTGTGAATGGGTGAAACAAATACATGGAGCTAGATTGTAGCTTCAGAATCCAGCTTGCCCATCACTGCATGAACATACGAATAGCGTGACCCGTTTCCTTGGTAACCTGCAGGGAAAGAAGCTGAAGGAAACCCTGCTTCCCTCCTTGAACCTCCTGACCGAGAGCTCCCGCATCCACAGACAGACCAGGAAGTTCCTGAGGTCAAAAGTAAGCCACAGAGCTGCTTTCCTTGTAGCTAAGAGATGAAGGCTTTAGTTTGTACTTGGCTGAATACTTACCTGCCACTATAGGTTTTTTTTATTTAGCCCTATCTATTCATTTTCAAATACAGTGTTTTAAATCTTTGTAGTGAAGTTGACTAGTTTAATTATATTTCAGATTATTATTAGATAATAATAATTAGATTAGATTAGATTATGTATTATATGTATACTACTACGTGTCATATGATGGGTGTGTAGAGAGCTAACATCTGCCAGAGTCAAATTCCTTGCATACGTAAGTGTACTTGGCCAGTAAAAGCGATTCTGATTACTAACATTTGCACATTTATTTTTTAGCCAAGTATTTGTGTTTATAATGCGGTGTTTTCAGTATTGTACGTTGCTTTGGTGAAAAAAAGGCGTCTGCCAAGGCTGTGGTTGGTTGGTTGGTTGGTTTGCAGGTGCTGCCCCCGCTGAGGGACGTGAACACCCGGCCGGAGGTGGGCAACACCCTGCGCAACAAACTGGTGCGCCTCATGACGCACATCGACACGGACGTCAAGCACTGTGCCGCCGAGTTCCTGTTTGTCCTGTGTAAAGAGAGCGGTAAGAAGCGGGTGCATTGTGGTATTGTCACTTACCGTTAGGGCTGCTCAATTAATCGAATTCTAATCGTGATAACGATTTCAGGGCCAAACGATCTCAAAACAAATAAAATCGAGGGCAACAATGTTTTTGTCCTAATTATTTTCTACTGTTTGTACTGTACATTAGATGTATACATTAGACATTTCTACTGTTTGTACATTAGACCTCAAAGGAGACTTACTAATGTTTACGAAGAAAGGTATTAGGGAAAATCCGAAGGTACAAGAATGTTTTTTTCGAAATGTTTTTGAATACATTTACATTTTTATTTGCAAATAAAAAGCAGTGAAAAAAAAATCTTGTGGTAGCCTGTAATTAGTGATTAGTTCATGCTTGGGTAATGCAATTATTGGTGATCATTCCTGACAAAAACAGCAGTGCTGAGAAAAATGCATCAGCTTTGGTTAACAAGCTGAGGGCCACCTCAGTTGTCTTTCAGTTTTTAATGTCTATCAGAATTGTTACAGCATATAATTACTGATGTACCAGATGAAGATGATATTCAGCATACCCTGACATATAGAGATGGTAAAATGTATTACATTGTATATACTGAATACAACTTTACAATTGTGCACACAAATCATATGCAGCATCTAAATTGAATCCTGACCATAAGAATAAAATTCTCCCTCATATCATAGTGTCCCGCTTCATCAAGTATACGGGCTATGGCAATGCAGCGGGTCTCCTAGCGGCACGAGGCCTCATGCATGGGGGTCCGAGACCGGGACATTACTCTGAGGACGAGGACAGCGAGACCGAGGAGTACAAAGAGGCCAAAGACCAGTAAGAACAGAAAACACCCAGCACCCTTTGTGCACTGAGTCTAGAATTCTCCTAATAGGCATACATTTACTTCCTGGTCTGTGGATACTTTGGTGTGAACATTCAAACTATTGGGCCTGCCTTTAACCAGTTGCAACCGTCTTCATGTACAGTACCTGTATACTGAATGTTAATGCTTAAGTTCAATGTCATTGCTTACAGCCTTCACACCAGGCTACATAGCCCTCACTGCACTGGCTAATTTGTAGTTGCTGAATCTGAAGCATTAGGACAGTACACTGATGTACTGTAGCGTAATACGGAATTGAGCGATGGCACTACTCCACCTATAGGATGGAATGAACCATTAGTCATGGTATTTAAACACAACTCACAACTTCAAAGTAAATATATTCTACCAAGTAAAAGCAAAGCTAAAACATTGCTGACAAATGTCTTGTTGGCTTTTTAGTGAAAAGTCAGGATAAATGATAATTTAATATCCTTGATCAATATGGTTACGTCATTTCCTTTGGGATACATAAAGTATTTGTCTGTCTGTCTGTCTGTCTGTTTATTGTCTCACCTAACAGTTATTTTATGCGTTCTCTAGAATTAACCCAGTAACCGGCCGAGTGGAAGCGGAGCAGCCTAACCCAATGGAGGGGATGACTGACGAGCAGAAGGAGTACGAGGCCATGAAGCTAGTCAGCATGTTTGACAAACTCTCCAGGTAGAGAGATTACTTTCTTATAATATATTATTTGTACTATATATATTATAGTATAAAGCTCCAGTTATAGATTACTTTTACCTCATTAATGGAAATTGGAGGGGGGGGGGGGGGGGTGCATGAGCAGTTGTTTCCATAATGTTGATGACAACTTTTAATGTTAAAAAATCCTTGCCAGAGAAAAACAAAATGCGTCTTAGAATTGTCTTGATTTAAGTAGCTTAATATAAGATCTTATAATATAAGTCTTAATGTCTCATTATATTAAGTTCCTTTTCATGTTTTTCTCCTAAGGGGGGAGAAATATTTCAGAATTCAGTAAAATTTTACCTTTGTCTCATACTTCTTAAAATAAACTCCTAAGAAACTGTGTCCAGTGAAGCCCAATGTGAATCTAGTCTAAATTCAATTTAAGATCCTAAAAAAGTCTTTCAATGCCTGGTTTCTCCTAAGGGGATTATAGGAGACACAGATCAAAAGTCATACACATCCTATTTATTTCTGACAGAAAAATATAAGACATAAGAAGTAATATGAAGTAATATCAATGATGTCCTGCTGTCAGATACCCATTATGTGTAAACACTCTGAAAAGAGAAAATACTCACAAACTAAAACTCAAAAAGTGAGCTATGATTTTCTTTTCACAAAATGTGTTTTTCAGGGCAAATATGATTCAACCTGTGGCGGTTGGTACAGATGGACAGATGACCAATATTTACCCAGAGGACTTTAGAAGGCTTACCCAGCAGGGGCAGATCACCCAGCAAGACAGTGACTCAGATGTGGAGTAATAAAGCTTCACTGCAACAAGGTGATGGCCACACTAGAGAAAGGGAAACAGGGTTATTCCAGAAAGCCGGTTTTAGTGATTTACCTGGGTATGTTAACTAAGCACAAGTGGTAGACCTGCTAAAAGGAGAGCCATGTGGCTTTGTTTTGTTAGGAGAATAACGTTAACACTTTTCTGTAAGGAGATTTATGACTCGCTTGGAGTTAACATATCTGGGCAAGTCACTAAACCACTAGCTTGGAAAACTTCCCAGGAGTCAAACTCAGCATCATCCACACCCACAACACCAATTACACTAGACACCTAATCATACCTGCATCCCCAAGGACTGGGATAAAAACTGTTAGTGACAGTTGTCCCTGTTGCAGAGATGTGTGTGTGTTTAATTAGGTTTAATGAGGGGAAGCGTTTTTTAAACTTGAAAACTAGTCCAGTAATTCTAAAGACTCTATATTTGGCACTGGGAGAGAAGACCTAAAGCCCTAAAGCTGTCATATTAATAGGCTATAGTTTTGGTGACTCGAGTCCCTATTTCCAAAATCTAATTTGCTATTTTATTATGTCTTGGGCATTTTTTATGCCCAAATTATATTTTCACTTCTGACTACATTTTCTGTATATCATCATTTTTAGTAAATAGGCACCTGTCACAGTTAGTGATTTAGATTGATTGGCAAGTGACTTACAATCTTACCACCTCTGTTTTTCCAAATTGTTAACACATGCTGTTAACACGTGCTCTTTGTTCAGTCTACTATAGCTGAAGGCTATTGTAAGAGTAAGGAAAATAAGAAAGTGTCAGAGGTAAGAGCTTTTTCTAAGAACTTGGGATGCTTTTAATGGTGGAAATTTATAATATAGGCACACCCATATAACATCAACCAGACTAGAATTCTATTACAGGGAATATGAGTACAAAATTTGTAAAAATTCTAAAGATAAAATGATGTATGTGTGTTTGTTTTTTCACTCTTGCACCTTAGATAAATTAGGGTCATTTATTCATTCAATATTAAATGTAATAAGAGGAAATGTATGTAACAGCACGTGTTGCCATTGCCTGTATCTAACTGTGGTTTACAGGGCAGAATGTGAAAGGTGTGTTTTGTTGGTAGTGATTTGCATACCTTGCAGAATTTGCTATCAATTCCGAATGAAAGCACTTATTTAGCAATTGTATGTGCATAGGGAAGGTATAACGAGGAAGAAATATTAGTTGACTTTGTTATGCTGACAATCAGCCTAAGCCTAATAGGTTTTCTTAGGGTTTAGTAGGGTATTTGTGTTTTTTGTACATGCAAAAAACTTGTGTTTCTGACATTTTTTTGGAAGAGCGATAACTAAGCAGGGTACATACTCTATATAATTTTTTTGATTGACAAAACAACATTCATGAAGTATGTTTGAACGGTAGGAAGTTTGTTTACAGCATTTATTGTGAGGACACAGGTGCAGTTGTGCCAGACACTGGCAAAATAACACTATTGCTATTACACTGAACTGCAGACAAATAATACTTCTTATTTTATATATAATAATATATAAAATATATATATAATTTTTTTTTTTGCACTTGACCATCTTGATATTATGGAAGCCCGTTTCCGCCACTTTAAATGGACGTTTTTTTTATGAATTGCGAGATAGTATCTCACAATTCTGACTTAGTATCTCACAATTCTGACTTAGTATCTCACAATTCTGACTTATTATCTCACAATTCTGAGTTACTATCTCGCAATTGTGAGATAGCCTAAAGGCATTGGGCAGACACCCTAGCCTACATTCCCATGGGCATTCAAAATGGATGCGATCATTGAAGGATATTTTCTACGTGGTTTCACACAAAGTGAGATTCGGACGCTATTAGATGAAGAGCGTGGCATTGAAATAAGCCTCCGCACTTTACAGAGAACTTTGACAAGAAACCAGCTCAGGCGCAGGCGTAATAAAACGGATGTTGTCGAGGTGGCAGAGTTCATCCATCAGCAGCTACAGTCGGGTCAACAACACGGCTACAGATGGATGCATCAGAAATGCTGACAAGAGATTGCTGGCATAATTACAGACAGAGAAACTGTCCGTCTCTTATTAAGAGTCATGGATGGTGGTGGTAGTTGTACACAATGATGTATGCCACAATCACTCCGTTTTAATGTATTACAATCAAAGCAAATGCAGTATAATCCACACCGAGTTCTTGAATCGCGAACAAAACAGACTGTAACCTAACGAACGATTTGACCTATTGGCCCATGAATGATTCTCTGCCACGCGTTGAGATGGTATTTTACTGCGATATAGAATCTCACAATTGTGAGATAATAAGTTAGAATTGTGAGATAGTAACTCAGAATTGTGAGATAATAAGTCAGAATTGTGAGATAGTAACTCAGAATTGTGAGATAATAAGTCAGAATTGTGAGATAATAAGTCAGAATTGTGAGATAGTAAGTCAGAATTGTGAGATACTATCTCGCAATTCATAAAAAACTTTTATTTAAAGTGGCGGAAACGGGCTTCCATATGATATTATATCTATGTAAGGAAAAATGGATATCGCACATATATCTTCTAACTAGCAGAACCTAATTTGTGGCAGAATATGTACATGGCTTATGTGTTTGTGCAACACTTGTCTGAAACACTCCACATACACCTTTTGTAGCTACTGCACATGCCTTGTAAATCTGAAATGGCTACCATGATATACAAACTCGCAGCTTTACAATTCAGAATCTAGTTATCTGACAGACACAGATGCCTTTGGGCAAATAAACATTTCATCTGGCATCTGCTAAACACTTGTGTTGGGTTGCCAGGATCTGAAAGAGTCAAATCATCTGCTAGCTGCACTTGTGTTGGGTTGCCAGGATGTGAAACAGTCAAATCATTCTTTGTGTTGTTTTGTATCTGCATCAGGGGATTTCAGATTTGTTTGCACCCTCTGTATTTTTTATTTATTTAATCATAAGTTGTCTAACAGGAAAGAATTGTATATTCTAAATGCTGGTCAGGTTTACTGATATAATATATTAAATGCACTCATTGTATTGTATAGTGTAATGATTTAATGTGAGATCAATAAAATAGTTTTCAAATAACTTTTTGTGTTTTTTTTTTTTGTTTTTTTGTATTTTTTTGTCAGTATAATCAAAAGTAGATTGTGCTTCATGTCTGACTGAAGAAAGGCCCAAACACACCTCTGCAGAAGCCACTGAGCCTCCCGATTTATAGTTTACCTATAGTATTTACCAATATTATACTCAAGCCTATCCACTGATTGCTCAGAAATGTGCTGCCCACTGAAGTCAGCCAGTTTGTCATTATTCATGCTGGAAAAAATAGCATATCCCTGAGATAGTTGTATATTCAACAGTAAATAGATCCCAGTTAAGTGAATATGAGATTTGAAATTCTCAGTATAAAAAAAAAAAAAAAACAATAAAAAGATAGCATAACATCAAAAACTATGATATTAGCCTAAAAGAAAACTATCAGTGCCAACTGTACTGTTGCTGATATTTGCTGTGTTTGATTATTTATATTATGATTTATATTATTTATATTTATATTATTTGTTTTTTAATTAACTATTTTTCTTTAATTAATTATTTCTGCATTAACTGTCTTTAATATTTATATAGGCCTACTGTCAAGTGAAAATGGATAGAGGCCCCTGTTTTGTTTTTGCACTGGTCTCCTCCCATTTTGAAGGTCTTGGATTTTATCTTAGTTTCAGCGACTGGCCCATGAGGGGTGTGGGAAGGTTACTGCAAACCCCTGAAACGGACAGGGCTTGAAAGAGAAGTACTGTTACTATGATGTGTACATTTTCCAGTAGATGGCGGTAGTACGTATCTTCGGTCATGAAACAAAAGACAACGTAGGAGAAGAAGATTGGCTTACTCACTGCTGATTGGCTTAGAGAGAACCCCCATTGACAGAGATTGTACTGTAGCTAGTAACTTGAAGTAAGAAGTGAGACGCTAACACATAAGATATTACAATGAAAGACGTTACTGGATACCTCAAGCAACAACAAAGCAATAGTGCAACACCAGAACTTGCAACAGAATGGCACACGCTTGAAGATCTACACAATAAAAAGTAAGTGGATGGCACTAAATAGCTAACACAAGTTTGCTAATCCAAACCAACGTAACCTACGCTGAGTCACGAAGCTAATGTGTTACCTAGAACAGTGTTCTCTAAATCGGCAAGTTCAAAAGGTTTATTGTACATTTTATATATGTTTAAAGGCTGATTGTACATTATATATCTCTAAAGGCTCATCTATGTTACACGCTGCTCTTTAAATGAAAAAGTAAGCTATTGTGAATTATAATGTAGTAATGCTGGTTAGCTATGGCCAACAAGGGTAGAGGACGGCTCAGGAGGTAGCTAGCTGATCTCTTGAAAAAATATCATAATAGGACAGCTGATAAACCAATGTCATCCCACCATCGAGCTCTAAGTCCCAAGCTTCTCATCCATTGTAGACAGCTGTTGTTTGTAAAATCTTATCTTAACCGGAGATCTGATCATAGAAGCGTAACGGTGCCAGAATTTTAGCTTTGCTAACAACGAACCAATAGCCAAGCATAGTGTCAATAGTCAGACACCTCACAACATCGAACGTTGTGGGTGCTCTTTGCAGTTATGTCCTCAGCATCCACCGATAGGGTTGCGCATAGCCTAGTAGTTTAAGTTTATATGTCAAATATTTTCCTGGTTTATTGCGAACTAATTGTTTTCTACAGTCCTTAATGTTATTTTTTTAATCCTGTCTGAATCTAGATTGTGGCATCAGTTGACACTGAAGCTGACAGATTTTGTGAAAGATGCCTATTTTGCATCTGGAGATGGCCTTATTCAGGTGCGCACCGACCTCACCTGCCCTTTAATTTTTTGTGTTCTTCTGAAATTGATCTGTTACATATTTGCTATTTTATGACGAATTCATGTATGTATTATTATTTTCTCTGTGCAGCTCTATGAAAACTTTATCAGTGATTTTGAGCACAGGTAAGCTTGGCTTTTTTTTATTGATGCCCTACCCTAGAAAGAGGTGTAGTGAAAACAATGGTGATTGTTAGAAAGGTACTGTACACATGTGTTTTCTGGATGTATTAAATATGTGGTTCTGTTTTTTTTTTGTCTGCTGTTATAGAATCAACCCACTCTCCTTGGTTGAAATCATTCTGTTTGTGGCCCGTCAGATGACAGGTAATTGTCATTCTATTAAATTGTAACTTTTTTCCCCACCATAGCATGGAATATTGTATAAATCACAGGGTTTTGGGTCACTAAGGATATGTTTGTGCTTCCACAGATGCCAACACTGCAATCACCTTTTTGGAGAAAACAAAGGAAAAGGTAGCCATGTCTGCATCAACAAAATACACTATATCCCCAAAAAGAAAGTTTTGCCTTAATTCCCTCTTTCCGGTCTTCCCTTTCATGAACTAAGGTTAAAAGCAGTGATGAAGCCGTCATTCTGTGCAAGACCACAATCGGCAGCCTGAAGCTTGATATCAGCGACCTTCCAGCAACTAAGGTACCATTATTTTTTCTTTAATGTTTAATAACTAAAGTACCCTTAATAACATGCACATACTGTGCTGTATAAATAGAATTGTTGTTATTGGTGTTGTTGACATTATTATTGTTCTATAAAGAAACTAATCGAAGAGGTGGAAGAGATGCTCAACAACCTGCCAGGTGTGACTTCAGTCCACGGCCGCTTCTACGACCTGTCCAGCAAATACTACCGCATCATGGGAAACCATGCCCTCTACTACAGGGATGCACTGCGCTACTTGGGTTGTGTGGATATCAAAGATCTGCCAGGTCAGTGGAATTGTGACTACCTCTGTCTTAACCTCTGTTATGATAATATATGATATGTTGCTGGTTTTGATTGTATGAATAGTTTATATCTGTAAGTTGGAGCTCACTGCTACCCAAGTTAAAGTCTCATCATGTCGTATTGGCTACTTGATCCAGCTAAAATGCCCAGAGTTTTATAGCCTTGGATGACTTAATAACAACATACACTTAACAGAACAGTTGTAATCAAGTTAGCATTTTTGTGCCCCTGATAGTCCTTTCTTCTATGTGTTTTTGAGAAAACACAGCTCTGGGTTTGTTTATTGGTCACAGTACTACAGCAGACCACAGTAGGTCGGACAAAACTATAAACAGTTTCAGCCAATCAACATGCAGAGCATAAAAGGGAGGATTGTAATTTGATTGGCTTTTAGTTCAGATGTCATTGAAGTGTTGCCAGTCATGAATATGCCTGTATTCATTTAAAAATTGCAATGACCACTGGAAAGGATTCAAACAGAAAGGCTTTAAAGGAAAATGTGATTAGTACTTACTAATGACCGGCATTACTTTTTGTTTGTCTCAACAACAGAGGCAGAGCAACAAGAGCGAGCATTCACATTAGGCTTGGCTGGCCTCTTAGGCGAAGGAGTATACAACTTTGGTGAATTGGTAAGACACAATATTTCTTTCCATTATATGTTGTATTTATGGACCCATCACCCACTATTTTGACTTGGTACAGTCTCGAGTGTCCCTAACGATGCATTTTTTCCACAGCTTATGCATCCTGTTTTGGAGTCGTTGAGGAACACTGACAAGCAGTGGCTGATTGACACACTTTATGCATTCAACAGTGGAAATGTGGACAAGTTTCAGAACTTTAAGTCCGCATGGGGACAGCAGGTAACATTCAAAATTAGCACGCTGTATCTGCAGTGGCACCTACATCCTTATTTATTTTCGTGGATAAGTGTGTCATTACTCATGGCTCTTAAAAGCAGGTCTTCATTTGTAATCTATTATTGACATGCTGTTTGACTCTTGTTTCATCTCAGCCTGATCTAGCATCTCAAGAGGCCAAACTCATGCAGAAGATTCAGCTGTTGTGTGTCATGGAGGTAAGCTGTCAAATTAATCAGCAAAGTTCCCAGTTTAATTCATTCAGATTCATTTATCACATCTATTCACCTATCCGACATATGATGTTAGATTAGAGTGCATTTAAAATGGTCATCTTTAGAAGTGCATGTACTGCATGAAGTCATACCCTTTCATCATATAGAAATTAAATACAGATTTGTCACTATTAGAGCTGTAAATAGTTTAACTAGTATGTTTGCATTCTGTAGCTGCTTCCTAAATGAGGAGCTTATGATGTTGTGTGCTTTTTGAGAGTAGTCTATTTAAAATCACTGTGAATTCCTTTTCTACTAAGCGTTACTAAGTGCTCGTAGATATTTTGCTAGTTTTGTAGTTCACCATCTGCTGAGCTCAAAGGGAGAATATTCCATAAGTTGCAGACACACCTTGGCTTTGTTGAGAACCCAAACCCGTGACTTTTTAATCTTCATTTCTTGTGCTCACACATTTTTATGCTAGGCAGCATTACCTTTCAGGCATAATCTGTAAACAAGATTAAAATACCTTGATGTGTCTGGAGATACAGGTCTATACACTCAAGACATGTACAGATTGATAGAGTGAACATAGAAGGGGGAGGACTTGTCATGGTGGGTCGGTTAACACGAGTCAAACATGTGCCCTAATTTCCATCCTTAACCGCATAGATGACTTTCACACGTCCAGCCAACAACAGACAGTTGACCTTCCATGAAATAGCCCAGAGTGCCAAAGTCCCAGTGAATGAGGTATGTTGGCTTTGCATTCTCACCCATTTTTAAATGGAAGATGGCAGTGGGACATCAATACGACTGTGTTTGCTCTCCAGGTGGAACTGCTTGTTATGAAGGCCCTGTCTGTCGGCCTGATTAAAGGGAACATTGATGAGGTTGATGAGAAAGTTCAGATGACCTGGGTCCAGCCCAGAGTATTGGATCTACAACAGGTACTCATTCATTAAAATCACTTCCGTTAGAGACCACACACTAACAGAGGTGAACGACCTGGCCTGGTAAAGTTAAAGTTTTGTGACGCTTCTGCCTGTGCTCTTAAAACAAATTATTTCATTCACCAATCAGTTCATCCACCTGGCTAAAGAGTTGTGCTGATTAGTATCAGCTGATTCAGTCAGTTGTCTGGAACAAATGTGGCAGGGCTTTTACTTTCTGAACCGGAAATATCTGCCTCTGCTCAATGACTATCACTGGTGATAATTCTGACAGAAACCTTCTGATGAAATACAGTGTCGATACATTTTAGATACATTTTTGTGTAACTGCGAATTGTGAGGATGACAGTGTGCCTTGTTGCTAAACCATTTTTCCCAATGTGCTCGCTCTAGATTAAAGGCATGAAGGATCGTCTGGACTTCTGGTGTGGGGACGTCAAGAACATGGCCATTCTGGTGGAGCAGCAGGCTCAGGACATTCTTACCTAATCTCTAAATGTGCTTAAACACCCACTCACCGGTCTCTGCAGCTTCTTCACTATGTTGTTTTTTTTTTTTTTATTATAATTACTGTTCATGGAATGGTTATCAGTAATGGAATTAAATATTTCTTTGTACTTAATAAAAGGAAGTTTGTCCCTTTAACTTTGATTAAAGGGCGCTATCCCTGAAAAAATGCATCCGGTTTCTTTTAAATGACCCTAAAGTCTAGTTAGATAAGTAGGTTGCCTTATTTGTGGCAGTTTATATGAAAATGTCTAACAAAGCAGTGAAAAGTAAAAAAAGAAATTGTGGGAGAAAATGTAAACATTAACTGCATTACCAATATGCTGTAATATTTTGCTTAAAAAGAGATGGGGGAACTCCAGCTTCAGGGCAATACTACATGTTTGCTCCAGCCATCCACAAAAAACATTTCATTCTAATCAGTATTTTTCCATCAGGAAGAATAACAGATTAGTGAAATTACCTGGGTAATGGTGCACAAGCATAACCAATTCATAGAAGGACTTTTAATCATTAGAACTGAAATTACCCACCTTGGCTTATAAAGGAGAATATGCAGGTAGTTTATGAAACTTAACCCCCAAATTATTGATGTAAATATGAAGCATAATGGGCATTGTGTTTAACCTGAATTCAGTGTATGACACTAAGCAAGCAAATAGATCAGAATGTGAAAAATAAGATGCAATTGTCAAAGTTTCATTTTGGTAATGGTTGTATAAGAAAACCAATACCTGTGAAAGGTATGGCCTTGTGGAGGCATATTTGGTGCTTTGGATATGCACATAATATTTGGAGTACGTAGCTTCTAAACAGTGCAGACCTGGGACCAAACTAATACAGAGCGAACAGGCACTGCTTACTACATTACAACCTCCAACTCAACGTTCCTTCACAACAATTCGTCAGGATACTTGTAATCAAATTCGTGCAGGTCTTGTGCCAGAAAGTTGATGCCATTTTAACTGCAGACTTCTGCAGACAACTTCGGTAGGGCAGGACGGTAGGCTTGTGTTTTAAAACAAAAGATTGAAAATCAAGTGTACAGACATACTGGTTTATTTAGTAAGAAGCACATTGGGTGGGTCATGTGGAAGGAATGGGCGGATGGCCGACAGCTGCGCATCAATCTCGTTTTTTGTAGTTCTCCAAGTTGGCCAGGATCCATCCCGATGGCCCCAGTATAGTGACGAACATGACGCCCATCACAAAGGCTTGCTCCTGTGTTCAGGACAAACAGGAAAACAGAATTCAAAAAAAAAAAAGATAAGCACAGGTAATGGAGTTGTGATGCCCTTGTATGTACGCTTATGGATTTCATATAAACATTACAATGACGCAGACTGCGACAATGAACAACAGCCCGGTTTATGTTGAGAATTATTATTTTTTTGGTTACAGTTTGTACAGTTTCCATTTCTTAGCCCCACAACATCCGCTTAATCGGAAGTATCCGTTGTGCGTAAGGAGCTTTAATTGGGGTCGATTAGTAGAGTGCATGCCATCAACACCAAAGGAAAAACCGCACCTCAGGCACTTCTATCTCTCCAACGGCGCAAACGACTTCAGCTTGGACTGTTTTTAACTGTGTGACCAAATACCTCAGGCGAGGCTAGGACTTCCCCGAGAGTGTTTTGGGTACAGACTACAGCTATCTACAGTGCAACTCTTCCCAAATGTATTCTGAATTGAATAAACCAGAGGGGAATACTATCAAGATGGATCAATCTGCATGAGAAATATGGATTTATTATATGGTCTTATACCGGTGCCAATGTTGGAGGTGACTCCACCATTATCATAGGCGGATGTGGGATACGTGCAAAATAAATAGGATTAATGGCGTAAACGTATTTAAGAAGTTTAGCAACAGTAGTATTAATTTAATTACCCGTCTAGACAACACATCACAGTTACATACCAATATAAATAATTACTTATGCATGATTTAAAAAAGAAAGAGCATATGCTAAGCAGGATGCCTTGCTGGTGATAAGTGCGCAACAGTGTACTTACGCCAACAGACACGACATGCTTGGCTGGCTTGGCTGTAATATTGGCTTTTTGCACAAGCTGTGATCTTACAGCACTTCTAAGAAAAGTAAAAGAACGATTCAGTCCCGACATTGTTTCCCGTGTCTTTGTTCTTCAGAATTCCAACAGTCAGTAGGAGTTTGGCCTCTCAGCTAAGAAGTCGCCCACGTCCTTCAGGCTAAGCGGTTACAATTTTGTTCACCTGCCAAGAGCTATGTAAGGTCAACGTAGAAAAAAGGCATGCGCGCTTACCAATCAGATACGTCCATATTGGTGTGCTAATATTTAATTGGCTGGTCATATGAGCGGCGACGCAGTTTCAGTTTAGCCGTGTCCTCATTTAACACTTGTCACCCTGCTCAGTTCACTGCGCAGTCGTGTCGACATCGGTATGCATTTACAATCATACCCGCACCGAGAATAGCCCATGTATATAGACATAAACTGAGGGTTTCTTAATTTCGAGCCAGTAAAATGCTATTTGTATACTTTATAATGACATGTATAGGAAAAAAAACACAAAGTTGGTTTCATACATCGGTACGGTAGCGGAGGAGCCGGAAAACAGGGCTCTGGATATGTACTGCGTGCTCACTGGAATGTGATTCCATCAATCATCTAACTGCAACGTTGTTCAGTTGCAATAAGCCGAGGTAGGAAGATGCAGACAAATAAATAGGTAGAGACCTTTTACCTAAATGAAGCCTGATAGACATACAAAAAACTGAAGTCAGCCCATACGAGAGTGTCTCATTGAGAAATAGGCTGGCCCAGTACTGTAGTACTGTTCTGGATAGGCTGTGACGTGGCGCATTTATGTTTTTTGCTTCCCTGTGATAGACTGCAGCAGAGCAGTAGAGAAAAGGAATTTGCAAAAGGAACTTCGGGTCCAGAACCAGCAATTTGCATGGCAAATTTTTGTAAGTGCCTTCAGTTTTTTTTTATATATTAACCAGAGCACTTCATATCAATAAACAGGGCTTATGCCACACCAGTAAAAAAGGTTTAAAAATGAAGTTAGTGTGAATGTGTAATGCCTTCGTTGCCCTAACTGCTTTATCGTTCCTCATCCCGTCTGCTGGGCATTCACTATGAACTACACCTGGACCTACACTTACATGGACCCACCTGTCTGATCACCTCCATGCACTTCAACTCACCTGATTAATGGGCTGCATAGTCACTTGTTGGCTGTTGGACTTATTAGCGGTGCATCTTATTTAATTAAGCTCCTCATTTTGTATGAACTTTGCAAAGTGTAATGTTTTTTTACACAGTTGTTCTGTTGTTTTGTATTATGATAGATTTAGCTTTTTTTTCTTGTACGTTATTGCTGTAAATCTTTGTGACTCAGTCTGTGACAGAAGCTTTACTGCAGATACATCAGTATTTTGCATAACAGTGCATGTAGGATGGGAATGTGAGTTAATCAGATATGAGGGCTGATATATATGAGCTCATTCGACTGGATGTCTCAACATGAGCCCTCAAATGGCGAAGCAGCTGGCTTTAAGCATTCTTGCTCCCACAAGCTTTTAGTACCATGACGTTTCGATGAGATTGTCAGCTGGATCTTATTTCATATCACGTTAAGCCATCTTCCGTGCCAGTTTTTGAGCTCCCCTAATTCCATAGCTGCTGGCTTAGAGTCCCCAAGTGCAAAGGAGGGTAACCCACCTTCAGAGAATAGAAGGCCATACCACATTTCTCAACCACCATTAACCAACCATGCACAAAACCATCTCATTCAAATCAGCACAACTCTTCAGCCAGTTGGCTGAACTGATTAGTGAAATCACCTGGGTTATGTACTGTATAGGTAGAAGCAATACATAGCAGGACTTTTACTCTTTGAAGCTGGGATTACCCACCTCCCCCCATGTGGCTGCTTCTGATATGAAGGTCCTCTGTACTCCCATTCCCTGCAGAACAGCCTCTTAGCACTATGGTCCTCCATAATGAAGAACTCTCCTCCACATCTGTTCTTGCAGAGATGGAAAACATGTCTTTAATCTTAAGATATGTTTGTTTTAGCTGTTGATTAAACCCCTTGGTTCTTAACATGTGGGGCAGGCTCCTTGGTGGGGAATAAAAACATTACTGGTGGGTGCGATCAGAGGCGGACATTCCATGTTCAGAAAGTGAAAGTCCTGTCACATATTTGTTCCAGCCAATTCATTGCACCAGCTGATCCTAATTAGCATATCTCTTCAGCCAGGTAGATCAGCTAATTAGTGAAATCACCTGCTGTAAGACCACAGGCAGAATGAATTTGTGGCAGTACTTGTACTTTCTTTATCTGGTTTGTCCGCCTCTGGGTGCGATAAGGGGAAGGTAAGCTTTTTTATATTACGCCTTTTTCAGAGGTGTCAATCCTGTCACTAGCATATTTTTGTTCCAACCAAAACAATGTAACATTGAATTTGAATGTGGACCTTTAAAAACTATTGTCCTTGTGTGATAGCAGTGGTCTGTCAGGGAATTGTAAGGACTTTTTTTGTTGCTCATTTGGTTTTGTGTTAAACAGCAATGACATCTGAACCAAAGTTTCCCCTCCAAATCTGTTTTTATTAAATACATTAACAAAACACAGCTGACATTAAAACTTCACTCTCGACCTCATCAGTAAGTCAGTGTCTTGCCTGAACAACACAATATCACAAATAAAGCACCCCTACATTGCCTCTAATCCACATAATGGATCATAAGATTCTCAGATGTGAATATCTTCTTGGGGCTTCTGGTATCCACTGACCTTAGTTTTTGAAATCCTTTTGGGGCAAATCACATAACAGCATAGATTAGTATCACATGTTGTCTGAATAGATAGTCTTTGATTTAATTATTACATGACTCTTCCTGTTATAACAAACCAGCCTATCTTAAAGGGAAGTAACATTTTGATTTTATTTCCTGGTCCCAGTTGGAGATCATTATCATTTCACCTAGAGGGTATTCCAGAAATCAAGTTTAGTCTCTTACCTGGCTGTTAACTCAGGGCCAGTGGTAAACCTCAGAATAGGTAAAGTCTTATGACTTTATTTCCTTGTAAAACAAAGTTATAGGGCTCTTCTGTTAGGTTTGCCATTTACTTTGAAATAATTTATCTGGGTCAATCAGTAAAGAATGTACATGGAATACTCCCCGATCTTAAAATGGCAAGACAATCATTCAAACTATCTATGTACATAATACAAGTTGCTTTGTGCAGTGCTACATTCAGCGTAAACCACACAATGGTATAACAGCAAACATAAATGTGTCTAGATCAAAAGAAATCAAACAGTCTGATAATGCAGAACTTACCTTTGATAATAGTAAACAAGTTGCTTATCTCTGATTCATAGACATTTTCAAGAATTTCTGGTTCATGTCTTCTGCCATCTGAAAAAATGGGAGCAAAACACTTTTGAAATCCAACTGTTTGTCAGATTCTGAGATTTACTCACATTGAAATACAATCATTTTACTGTAATAGCTCTGCTCTGTGTCTCCCCTGACTTTCTGAACACTGCCAGTGAGAAGAGCTAGTAGATGTTCATGTACACGGGGAAGAGCATACTGCTAATTGCTTTACAGTCAAGGTGATATTTTCACAAAAAATCCCACCTAGATATTATTTAAGAATATTAACTAGTCAACTATTTCATGTAATAATATATCTTTTTTTGGAATATATGAAAAGAGCCACATTCAATCTCAATAAAGATTTACTTTTTAGGGATACAGTATCAGACATAGTACATGACCAATCCAATGTTAAGCTACATTGTTGTCATACTGTCCATTTCATGTTGACCTACTGATGTGACATTATGTGAATCACCTCAGTTGTGATGCTATGGCACAGTACTGAAAGAAATACTTACATTTTCCTTTGAGATACATCTTCGACTGTGGTCCCCAGTTTTTTGAACGTATTGTTTGCTGTCAGAAATGCAATGATTTAATATTTAACAAAGGTACCACAAAGTCATATAAGGCGGTAAAAACAAATTAAAATGCCATACCTTTCCAGTGCAGTGTGACTCCATGATCAAAACAAATAAAATTATACATATCCATATACTCATTCTCTGTCCCTGCAAACAAAGTTACTTGTTAATTTTCAAACACACTGTAAAGTTAAATGTGCCTAGAATGGCAAAGTTGTACAAACAGGCTCATCCCTACTCACCATGTCCAGAAGAAAAGGAAATCTTTGTGCATGGGGCACCACCTGACTGCAGCGATGTTCCTGCCCCCCTCTCTTTATATGGCCCTGAATAGCAACAGGGTCCCAGGTTCAATACAACCCCCTGTGAGAGACATCACTTACTAGTACCATCAGCCATCACGGCAGACCAGATTATATTAGCCTGACCACAAACTCTGACGTCAACGACACACCTGCCTAAAATGAAAATCAATCGCTTCATGTTGACTCTTGTGTCTCAAACGCAGGGATGGAGGGGGGAGAGAAACAGAGAGGACACTAGAGTGTCAAAGGATGGGAAGGGGGATCCTGTAATGTTACAGTGAATACAAGAGTGAGTGGACACGATTGTAGATGGTCTCTGTAATCTTCTGTGTGTAAATCTTACTGTATGCATTCTGAATTGTTTTACTTTAACTTTACAAGTGTTCATCTGTGCATACATGACCAAGGACACTAAATGTCAACCATGTGATTCCACTCAAATCTATAGTATAAGTGAAAGTGTTTATCTGGAAAGTAAAAAAAAAACCTTTTGTGTTGTCATTCTCATGTAAAATGTGCTGTGACACCTAAGAAGTGTCTGATATTTTCATGCATTCTATGAGTTCTAAGCAAATTTCAAACCAATATTTATACTTTGGTCATTGGCTTGCCCTTATTTTTTTTAGACAACATACTCAAATACATATACATACAAAATAAAAAAAATACACAATATACTCATTTTAACACCATTTATTTTAACACCTGTCAACATTGGATGCAGTTACAATTATAATACATGTAAATAATAATAATTTAAACAGAGAAGTGGAAATTATGAATTTTGTATCAAAGTAGACTGCAGTTACAATTTAAAGTTGTCGTAGCATCTCCTTTATGCCTTTACGGTCTTTGTTTTTTTTTTTTGTCAATGTGCCAAAAAAGCCACAGTGTTTCCAATGTATTACTTCTATAAATAAGAAAACTGAAAAAGTAGAAACCTAAAGTAATGTTTAGAAAAGCATACTTTGGTCATTTGTAATATAGTGATGGCTGAAAATGAACTCTTCTTATTAAATAAAAAAAAGTTAAAACACTTTTACACTAAATATAAATATAAATAAATACATAAAATAAACCAATGCAATTCAATAAATACATGCATACAAAAACATCATAGCTCATAGCTATGTGCAGCAAACAACACTATTTCAAACTGCTGGATTCATACATCCATTCAAAGCAACACCACTGAGGCTTCCACACGACCACAGAAATAGCCAAGAGCATGACTGACACACATGACTCCCTCATGTCTCTAAGTGTTTTCCTGCCTCTCTCTCTTTCCGGAGGCTACCCAGACAGGCCGTTGCTTCTGAATATCGACTGTACGATTTGCGTCAGACACTGACCGAACTCCTCGAGAATCATTCGCTCAGCTTGAGACAAAGTGCACCCTTCCTTCTCGGCCTCTTCCGCCTGGGCCAGCAGACAGCCGCACGTCGCCTCCACCACGTCAAGCGTGATGCACGCCAGTGGGCATCTATCAACACACAGACCCGTGGGGACACACATAAGTGAGACGAGTCTTCAACCCGTCAGGAGGCTTAGGAATAATAATTAAAAAAAAAACGTATGACGTCAAATAGGGTGGGGGAGTTGCTACTGGCATTGCCAGCAGCAGTCACAGGAGCATTTGTAAACAAGCGGTTACATGGATGTACTGTATGCAAACAAGTCCAGTACAGTTGGGTCAGACTGTCAATGATATGCACATGCGGTTCAAAATTAGCATTATAAAACATGCAGAGCACTGTAAAAAGTGAAGCATGCAACTAACCTGCAATTAAGGCATCTTGCCCTATGGGTGTGCCGTTTCTCAGACATCAAGCAATGCCATGATACTAAAATAGTGCAAGTTAAACCAATGCATGCAGCACATTACCTTTTTTTTAAAAGATGGTTCTATACTTCACTTTTTTAAAAGTGTGGGTTCAGACACATGTATATTAATACAGACTTACAAAAACTTAAAACAAAATCAATGCAGGACAAGCTTTTTAAAAAAAAAAAATCTGTCTTAAAGCGACAGTATGCAACATTTTGAGGTTAACGAATCATCTTCGTAAGTCGGTAGATGATTAAGTGACTTATAACTGGGCAAATGAACATTCTCTGGGCCGCCCCAGTGGTCTGTAGGGGAAGAACCGCGTTACCAAGTTGGCTTGCGCCAGGTTGGCACCCATGGGCTAACAGGTCTCAGTTGAAGCTATATAATAAGTGATAAAGTGCAATAGTGGAACAACAACCACCACCTTTCAATGTATTCGTGATATTTACAGCTTTTTTGGCTGTGGTTGAAAATTGTCATCTTTGGTTGTTACTGAAGAGTAGAGTAAGGATTGTGACCAGTACTAAAGTACTACAATAAATCAGATTGATAATATTGTAAAGCGTTGCTCAATGTCCAGAAGCAAAGCACAAAATTAAAACAAAATTTGCACGCTTTAAATTAAGCTTTAAAATAGGAATATTCTGGGTGTATTATTGTCAGTGAAATCACAATTTCAACAGAACATATGTCCTAAATCTCTGCTGACAATCAGGACTATTTAATGATAAATTGCAGTACATTTCTTACATAGAGCACATTTAACCAAGAATAAATATTAGTCCACGTCACCTAGTCTTCTTGTCCCTGTCCTCCTCCTCATTTGACATCATACATGGACTTGCCCAGCCCACTGACTTCCTCTTTGGGCTTTCTTCATAGTTTCTACAGCCAATACACTTGCAGGTGGAGGAGCACATGATTTTGGCCTGAAAGAAAAAAAAAAAAAAAAACACAAAAAACCCTAACCAAGACTGAATATATATATTCTTTTTTTAACACCCCAATGTTATCTTTATGTTCTCTTTTTTATGTAAGATGCAAAAGACCATAGAAATGTAAGTTACAACATTAGATGTCCACACAGTGCAGTTCTCTAAGATACACTACGGTATTGTTGGGTGTTGAATTGTGGTCAAATGTTGTGCTTATCATTTCCACTAAGTATACAACTGGTGTGTTCACCATGATACAGCACTGACTGTCAAATTTAATGCACTACGCATCCACGTTAATAGTGCAATAAGCCTTCTGTTGGCACTGCACGAGTTGCAACAGACTGAAATGTTGGTTATTCTCACCTCATAGCATTCACAATAGTTCTTTAGACATCCCGATCGCTTGCAGTTGCAGCCCTTGTTGTGACGTCCTTTGGGGTCCCCGAGTTTCCGATTACCGATTTTCGGACGAAAGGCCTCTGGATTTCTCTCAAGACAAATCTAAGACAAGTGGGAAACAGATGTTGAGATAAGTATAGATTAGTACACCAATGTGCAAAATGCCATGAGCTACAAACCTGTGGAGCAGACTTTGACTGAACATTATACAGTATCAGTTGATATCAATCTTAGCTCAAATTTTACATTATGCAAACTCAATCCACATATTGCTACACGGTTGAATCTATCTGACCTTGATGGCTCTGTATCGCTCGGTCTCATGTTCAGTGTTGTTATAGCAGTTGATGCAGTTGCAGTTGCTGCAAACCTCTCCGTTTGCAAAGCAGTCACAATATCTGGAAGAGAATGCATGTCATGAGCCCAAAAGAATTCTGGTAAAAACTCAGTGCTCATTTTAAAATGAGAACAAAGTAAATATAACCTACAGCTTAAGACACTGAGATTTTGTACAGTTGCAAGGCTTCCTCTGCGATTTGGAGTCCCAGTGTGATCCGCTTAACCTGTTGTAAAAGGCATAAAATACATAAACAATAATTGGTATCAGATAGATAGATAGATAGATAGATAGATAGATAGATAGATAGATAGATAGATAGAATATAATAATCGTTATCTGATAAGGGGTTGATGCTCATACTGTCTTTGGATCATCTTGGGCTGCATTTCACAATTCAGTCCTAAGTTATCTGGGTACAAAGGGCATGGACTCTGATGGAACTGGAGAAAAACATAATGGAGCCATGATGCATAAAATAATCCAAACAGGTTTAGAAACCAGTGAACCATTAGAAACATTGCGTAGTAGACACAAATCTGTGTACATAATTTAACCCCACAATCAAAAACTTTTACTGAACAAACAATGATGGAAGACAATATTTTCTTTTTACCATTCGATTTTATTTTCAGGGTGTACTAAAACAGACAAACATGCTTCGATTATTCAAAAGCATGTAGTCCTTCATTGCAACATATCCAATGACTGATTTTTAAGCACATTTGAATGCATACTGTGTGTGATGCGGAAAAATCTGAATCTATGCATTTTTTTGTGTTTACATTGTCCTGTGACAGATCGAAACTGTGTCACCTCTGAGCAAAAAAAAAAAAAAAGAGAGAGAATTGGGTGGGAATGAATTGGTGTAAATGTAGCCAATCAGTAGTGAGCTGTGGGCAGCTGTGGCCTAGTGGTTGGGGAGTGGGTCTTATTGGAAGGTTGCTGGTTCAAATCCCACCCTACCCATGGTTGAGATGCCCTTGAGCAAGGCATCTAACCCCACACTGCTCCAGGGACTGTAACTGAAACGCTGTGAATATTTGTAAGTCGCTCTGGATAAGCGCGTCAGCTAAGTGCATTGTAATGTAATGTGGCCGTCTGACCTGTGACATGTAGGCCCCAGGCACGATATTGTAGCTGAAGCTAGTGCCTGGAGGAACAGGAGGACCGTACGGACTGGAGGGCAGGACCTGGTGGCTGGGAGATGGGCCCAGGGAGGGCACATACTGCTGAGCAGACATAGGGCATGAGCCCGGTAGAGAGGAGGGAAACATCCGGCCCACTGGATACGAGCTCATGAAGTCGAAGTGACCAATGTCTGTTTATACAGGAGAGACATAAAGAAAATACATTACTCTGACCAAAAGAATGAATACATGTTTTACAGGGGGATTTTGTCAGTAGTGTGGGGAAGATAACTCTTACTGAAGGACAAACATAAAGGCAACCATCAGTGACCAGTCAAAACAACTGTATTTTAGCTCATTGTGGGTGACCGGTACCACAATTTACAATTAAACGGAAAGCAGATAAATGCAGTGGATGTGCACATGTACTGAACAGCACTGCCCACCTGTGATGGGATTAGACTGCAATACTATTACCCGACTGCCATATCATGGTTGGAAACCATGGAGGCAAAACTTTGGTTAGATTCGGCAGACTCCAAGAGAAGCTTATTGAGTTAGCTGCATATTTCCAAATATACATAATTTACTCATTTTACCCCATGTGACAAATATTGTACTTGCATTGGCCATTACTTTAGACTGTACATTATTACCAGTTACAATATGGACAATTAACATATTTATTTTCAGTTAAGACCTGCTTTATGTATCAAAAATGACTACCAAATGTTCTTCAATTCTTGTAAATGAAACAAAGATAATAGTTACTACTGCCAGGTATATTACCACTGGTAACAGTTTGGTAAGCTTCTAGTGGTCTAACCACACCCTAATCTTAAGTGCAAAAGAGTCTGTCTTTTGGTGTAAAGGGACTTAGTTGGTAATAATTAGTCTATATTATTGACATAATGAACACATTTGTAATTATATATTCAATGAGCCATTTCACCTACCTTTCCCCTTTCCACATGGGGGGCATAGTTCTGCAGCATTGCCCTGCGGTGCCGTGTAAAACTGTGGCTCTGGACTGGTAGAACTGTGCCCCCCTGAGGACACTGAGTGAATCATCGGTAGTGGACTTCGGTGGTTCACCACCACCACCTGTGGCCTGCCGTTTGCATCGTGCAGAACCTGCAGAGGTGGAGATAGCGGTCAACCTCCTTTAGACAGTCATAAACAGAACAGAGGTGGAGATCCTGGTCACATATTCAATTCAGCCTTTTTCTGTATCAGTCGGTCCAAATGAGCACACAGATCATCGTGCACGCAGGTCAGCTAATTAATGAAATCACCTGTATTAACTGAACAGGTAGAAGGTAACTTGTACATATACATTTTTACTTTTTTATTTATTTCATTTGTGCACATTTTCCTGTATTGTATACGTTGTACCTGTATTTTAATATATTATTGCCCAGGGACTACAGGTGGAAAATAGCAAAGTTTGCTAAAACCTGGTACAAAACATCTCTCCATTAGGTTAATGTCATTGTATGCTGTCCCTGTCAAAATAAATAAAAGTCAAAGTGACAAGGCTTTTACTTTCTCAAGCTAGGATCTCCATCTCTGGCCAAAAAAAAATAATAATAAAAATAAAAAAATAAAGAAAAACTGTTTCACCATTTCCTATGGTTCTGACCTGGCACACATTTGGTGTTTGGACAGCAAGGCCGCTGTCCACTGGTGGATCAAGGGATGAAAGGAACAGAATTGGATGGCTGCCCTGAAGCAGACATCACAAACATTTTATCTGACGAAGTAAAGTTTTCTCTGTAATACAACCATTAACATATATTTTGTAACCTGTGCCTAGATGCTAGGACTGAGCCAAAAGCAATCCTGGGTTCAATGTTTGCTCAGTAAAATACTACCCCCATGTAGCACCCAAATCAGTGATGGGCAGCCTGGCTTAAGAAGCTCTAATCCACTACCATATATTTGTTCCAACCACTCACTAAATCAGCTGTTTCTAATTAGCACACCTCTTCATCTGGGTAGAGGAGTTAATAATTGAAATAACCTGTATCAAGTTTACAAGTAGAACCAGGTGACTTGAAATGTGGTGCTAGATTGTACCTTTTGAACCAGGTTCCCAATCACTATGTACATTAACATATGTGTCAAATGAGTGGCATGCAAAAAATGCCACTTCAAATATGCAATTTGTCATGCATGTCAAAAGCTGACATTCTTTAGACAGTAAGTATCATCTTACATGCTGGCAGATGTCCCGTCTGTCTCTTAATCCCAAGGCCTCTTGTTTAATTAAAACATCTTTTACCTGCTCCTCTGTGGAATCTGAGGTAATGCTGGCCACAGCATCACATATTTCTCTCTGAGGAGGAATCACAGAAACCTGTTCTTTACATTTCCAACTATTTAGCTGCTGTAACATGGAGCCATATGATCTTTTACTTACTGACATCATTCCATAATGTACTGCCCCCTCAGTTGCCCATGGGCAATTCTCAGTGTTAAGTCCTGGAGTGGGGTTTGAGTAAGGGCTGGACAGGAAATCTTGGCAGGTGGCCGCCGTACACTGGGCCATGGAAGGATTCTGTTCATACGGAACCGGGCAGCTATATCTGAAGCTGCCACACCCGCTGTCTGGGTTTGGTCCGTCGTATTCAAGCTCTCTAGACAGACAAGGCAGCCATCTATCCTCCCGACAGCTCTCAATGGACACACCTTCGGCACTAGGCCTATGTGTACTGCGCGATCCAGCCAAGTACGTGTTCTCCAAACACTCTATTGGTACCTCATGTTGTCCAATGCCACCCTCGTCCTTACCATTGTCCATTTTTTTAACACCGAAAGAGCTATGGGATTAAAAAATGTGTAGAAAAATTGAATCTTTTAATGTTGATACAGAGACTGGTAAGCATTACCTTGTTGCCACTTGAAATATAGTGTAAAAAGTGTCTTATTTAAGCACTGCCTTGTATGCCTGTTCTGTTAAATGCTACCAAAGATGGACTACTCGGTCTACTTTTGATGTTAAGCTTCAGCTAAAGTTTAAGGTAAAGTCGCTGACCTAGCCTGCCACTTAACGTCAATTTGATAACTAATGCTAGCTAACAACTGAAGTGTAACTTATCCACAACAGTGTAACAAGTTGAGTAATATGGCACGTCACACAGGTCAACTTAACTGTGCTACGGTAAGTAACTATATTTTATCAGTGTATTAGAAACCGTCGTTGGTTTCTTACGATTTCCCAATGAACATAGCAACATTGCTAATTTACCACAGACAAGCCCTGAAAATTACATCTGATTACTAAGAGATGTAAACCGATTATTCTGTGATGAGACAGTCGGCAGTCAACAAACGTTTTCCACAATGTCCTCACCACCCAAGATTTATGTGGTGTGATTACTGTGATGAATTAATCTATTTGACCACAAACCTTTTATAGGTGAAAGATTGGGACCTTATCTCCATCAAATCACGTTTGCCAAGCTGACAAACATTCTCCTTCGCTCGTGCAGCTAAAACAGCTGCTTATGAACTTCTACCTTGACAATAGAATTCTCTTTTCTGATTGGCTGATGAGGTGGGCATTAACTGGCTACCTTTGAAGTTGCTAGATATCGAAAAATTGAATCACCGTTCCATATCAATGTGCTTATGAATGGTAACTGTCGGTACCAGAACCAAGAGTTCTTCGCCTCCACCTCGCCATTATTTTAAGTTATTAAGTTATTAAGTTATCCCTTACTTATCCTGACAAGAGAAGAATCACCATTTATTTTCTATTCTACTTGTTGTATACATTGTTCCTTTAGTGGAATAACCTGAAAATTTACCTTTTTACGCTAACATTAGCTCTAAACTAAATATAGTTCTAATTTTGCAATGTAAGTCTGCATTCAGTTGTCGTTTTTGTCTGATCTCTACTATTGAGGAAGTTTGAAGTTTGTAGACACTTGTGCAACATTAACCTGAATCAGTAACTCCCCCCCCCAGCACTGCAACTCTCTCCAAAATAAAATACCACGCCCCCAACATTCGACGTCGTCTTAAAGCCACAACTTAAGAAGTCACTTCTGACAGAAAGCGACTATTTTGGAAGGGTTTTCCGGAAAGATTTATTTAATATTTATACAATGATAGGAAACTTGGGCAGCTGCAACTCGATGCTCATAACAGGAGCAAGTCGGGGATTAGGTTTGCAGATGGTGAAGGATTTAGTAAAACGGAACGAGAGGCCGAAGAAAATCATAGCAACTGCTAGGAACCCAGCCGCTGCAAATGTATGCTATGTCGAGGAAATGTGTTTTTAGGAAACAATGAGATTTCTCCCAATATGTCTCAATCTGTCACTGTACAATTGCAAAATCTAACGGTTCGCGACACACGCCAGTTACTCATCACCAGTGTTGTAAAACTAACGTCGATTTCATTATGCTTTGTTTTAAGGAGCTACACGAAATCACGAGATCATTCCCAGGAGTTCACGTAGTCGCTCTAGGTAAGTTCAGAAGTGCCGAATGTGTCATGCACTTCTTGGACGTTTTGCATGCATACCTGCTTGTCTTACTGGTCATACTGGTTAAACTGAATATTTAATGCAGTCAGCAGATAAAACTGAAACCTCTCTACCACCACAACACTAACTACATTTACTACAACACCTTTGGAAGATTGTTGCGATGCAGTATGATTTGAAATATGTAAAAAGAGCCTTTATTTAAACCGACACAGAACAGTAGAGGGCGCGAACGATCCATGTGACATTTTTTTCTCTGCAGCCAAGTAGGTCAAAGGAGCAGTGATGCAAGTAACCTACTTAAAGTTACAGATGTTACAAACACTAGGTCTTTATTTTATTCCCATGTTGTAAAAAGTAACGGTACTATATTGTTGTCTCACATTTGTATTTAGCCAGTCGAGTCTAGAAAAGGGCTACCATTTGCCGAAAGATAGGTTGAAAATAGGTTAAAAAATAAGTTCAGTATTTTTTTAAAGATAGTGAGGAATGGTAAACATAAATTGGTGGATCATTTATAGGGCATATGGGCTTACAATATATTTTAATAATTTGTATTGAGAATTACCCATGTAATGGTCATAGTTTGTGTTATGTGTAGCAGGTTTGTGTGTTCTTTACATTAAGGGTTAAACAAGTTATTCTGTATTCCCAAAGTATTCTGGAAAAGAAACTTATTTCTGTTGTATTTCAAAATCATGTTTCATGGCTCTCAAATTTCACCTTCTGCAGATGTTGTAAGTCAACCAAGCATACATTTCGCATCTGAAGAAGTAGCTTCCATTGTTGGAACTGAGGGATTGAACTGTCTGATAAACAATGCAGCCATCAACATCTCCACTGACCTAAACACTGTTACTGGAGATGCAATGATGAAAACCTTTGAGAGCAATGCTGTGGCCCCTCTGTTAGTCACCAAGGTAATCAGAACACGTTTTTGTTCTTATAGCAATGGAGAAATAGGCTGTTGTACTCAGAAACTACGTCATCCTTCATCTCTGTACCCTGTTAAACTACTTCACACATCAGTCTTTAGTCTTTGTGTATAATATTTTTTTTTGCAAATATTTCTGCATCTTTTAGGCCTTCTTGCCACAATTGCAGGCTGCTGCTGCTGCACAAAAAACCACTGGAATGGGTGTACATCGAGCTGCTGTGATTAATGTGTCCTCCACCTTGGGGTCCATTCAGCTGAACTGGGGCGATGGAGCACAGTTTAAAAGCTACGCCTACAGGACATCCAAGGTACCAATAATATACTTACCTGCTGAATACAGTACATTTCCAGAGCTGTGTGTCCACTGTATGATTCAGTGACACTGATGAAATGTTCACAAGTCTTTCCTTGCCCCAATGCTCCAAGGAGGGTGTGCTAAGTAGGTCGCTCAGTCACTAGCCTAGATTAGTTAACTCACGGTAAGTGTTACACCTCCTAGTAGAAGAGTTTCGTGCCTTTATTTTCCTAGCAGAACAATGCCACAGAGTCAACACACCCAGGTGACTAAGCCTGCTTTCTGCACCCCCCTGGCCATGGGGGCCCAAGTTGAGCTCCTAAAGCCCCCTAACTCAAATCTTGTATGAGCTTTGTGTGACTACAACAGTTTGTCTTGTGTTCAGTTTTTTCTTGTAAAACATATTATTAATAATTACTACTGTTTGTTGTTTATTGTCATTATCATTATTAGTATTACTACTACTGCTGATGCTGATGACGAGTTCTGTCAACCTTTGCAGTCTGCATTAAACATGGTGACAAGATGCCTGGCGACAGATCTGGAGGCTGAGGGTATTCTGTGCCTGGCATTACACCCCGGATGGGTGCGCACCGACATGGGGGGCCCACAGGTGAGGTCTAACATCAACCAGCTGCAATTCTTATCATCACGCTTTAATAATGTAACCATGACTGTTTTGAGAATCAACTTAAAAAAAAAAAGCATGGTGCTGTATGGAACTTTTTATGTTGTTTTAACTTTAAGTTAACTATTTTTCCCAAGTATAAGCACATGTAACTTAAATGGTGCAAGTTCAGCCAATGTAAAAAGATCCATGCAGCACAGTGTGTTAATATTTGTATTTTTAAATTGGGTCTGAGCCCCACAGTGTTCTGGTGTTTTTGAACCAGAACCCTCTGGTTGAACCAGAACCCTCTCTCTCTTTTTTTCTCTCTCTCTCTCTGTCTCTCTCTCGCTCGCTCGCTCACACACTCACTGTCTGTCTCTCTAGGCACCTCTAAGTCCAGAGGAGAGCATATCTTCAGTCCTGTCAGTCATTTCCTCAGTGACAGAAAAGGATCATGGGGGATTCCTTGACTATACAGGAAACACATTACCATGGTGAATGCCCTCTTAGGTGTAAACATGGAAACAAAATAGTCTTTCCCACACATGGTGGGAGTTGTTTCTGAATGGGTGGTTATGTGAAGGTCTGGTTTTGACATCATATGTTTAAATGCAGCATGATGGGAGACAGTGATGATCATGGACAAACATAGCCCGCCAACATAGGGTTATGTGACATGGACTTGGTACACAGATGCATTCATTGCTTTTCAAAAACAAGATGTGAGATCTATTGGTTTGTACTTATGGATGGGAGTTTTCAATGTCCATTGGTGCATTAAATACATACAGTCATATGTGAGCTGCGAGACCCACTAAAACTGTGTTTCACCTGAAATATAAGTGCCTATGAATAATTTTTTTTAAAGAATGCGTGGAAGCATTCAGCTATAAGCCATTGCAATATGAATTTCTTTCTAAATATACCTGCAAGAGTTTTGTTAACCAGCCAAATAAGCACAGTGCTGCATAGTAAACACCACAGCAATGTTAAAATATGTTTTTTTTTTCTCGATAATCTCTCTTTTTTAATATTAATCAACTAACTTTCTTATGTAAATATGAAGACAACTTAAGCTTGATTCACCATTATGAGTTAGCGATTTTTGGACTGGATATGACCAGTGTACGGCTATTATTTTAAAACTAGACTGCATTTCCGCAGAAAATGCTGAAAGTGGCTTGCACGTGCCAAGGTTCGCGACCATCGGTACAAATATGTGCTGATATTGACATCACAGGGTTCTTTTGACTTGGACTTTGCCAAGGATTCCAGTGATGCCACATTTTTGAAAATTGGACATACAGATCAAAAGTGTAAATGTACCCCCTAATGTTGACAAATTGACCAGTCCAGACCAGCGATACCAAGTTTTTTAACACCGGATGTAAAACTTGCATGCAGAAATGTACCTCCAAGTTTGACCAGTTTGTCGCCCTATAGAGGTTGAAGTGCCAACATGAAACTTGGTAAAAAGAATTATGGGACTGTCATGAGTCAGTGTGCTAAATTTCAAAACTTTTTACCAATTGGTTTCTATGGGCTGTCATAGACTGCCACGGCAGATTATGCAGGCCATGGCAGAGGTATTATGACATCAGACTTCTAAAATTCAAAAAAAAAAAAAAAAAAGGCAGTTGGTCGAGGTGTAACTGCCACAACATTTGCTGCCACAATAGCTGCCTCCTTTTCTCTCTCCCTCTCTTTCACTTTATGCCTTGAAATCTCCCCTCTTCTTTTAAGTCTTTAACATGACTCAGTGCCCTCAATTTTTTTTATTTTTTTTTCTACATGGTTTTTAACTTAATATAGTAACAAATTGACCAGTCCAGACCAGCAATACCAAGTTTTTTAACACTGGATGTAAAACTTGAATGCAGAAATGTACCTCCAAGTTTGACCAGTTTCTGGCGCTAGAGGCTGAAGTGCCGACATGAAACTTGTTGAAGAGAATTACGGGACTGTCATGAATCAGTGTGCAAATGGCTTTTCTCTACAGCTTTCACTCTAACATCTAGAGATGGGAGCAAAGCAGTATGAGTGAGTGAGAGAGAAAGGGTGCGCGTGCCTTCTCACACACTTACAGTGGAGCAGACTATTATGATGTCATCAGCCTGAGAGTTCTACCATTCATTTCTATTGGACAAAATATTGCAGAAAAACTGGAATAACGAACAAACGACAAAGGGTAGCGTAACCATTTCCAACCAGCATTAATGTCCAGTTCAGGCTGGACATTTCAGAGTTGGAACGGTGTCTCTATCTTTAAAGGCCTAGGACTAATTAATCAAAAAAACGGGTGAATGTATTATTATTATTATTATTATTATTATTATTATTATTATTATTAAGTTTAAACCCCACTTAAGAAGAACTATAAGTGTGCTTGCAAGCACACGTAATAATTACAGTCAGTCTTTAAGAGCTAAGTATTAAAGCTGTCCTGTGTAAGAGTTTTGTTCCATCTAGTGGTGAGGTTGTATATGACAATAAGAATTTTCGTGTATTTTCGTGGTGTTTTACCCTCATTAGTGCCTGTAGTCTTTAAATAGCGGCACAACACGACAGCCACCATTGAGCTCACCAACTCTTTGTATATATAAATGTCAAAGTTTCTAAGAATACTTCAGGTTGCTTGAGGTGGTAATTACTCCTTAATGAGCTGAAACTCATGAATGGAAAAATGTGTTAACTTAAAAAAAAAACTACACAATGTGGCTTTAAGCTCTTAATGAAACATAAATTTGCTGTTTTTTTTGTGGTCAGAACTGCTAATGCCTCTTAATCTGGTCCAGTACAGTGTTACCCAATATTACAGTGCACTTTATGCACTCTGTATTACTCAGTCTTTTATATTTTAGCCTTTAAAATGTTACCAAAATTCAAATAGACCATAAACACTTATGACTCAGGAACAAATGTTGGTGACTATCCTTCAGACCTATGGCACCGTTGTCAATATTGTAGGTTTAAAAATGTTCATAACAAAGCTGCATATTTTAAAGAGTACCATTAAAGAACATGATGTACACAGAAACATCTTTGACTTCACCCTGTCTCCGCTCCATACCAACTCAATATCAGGGTGGTGTAGTTGACAAATAAGTCAGAGGATGAAGGCCATTCATGAATTTATTTATGTTTTTTTAAACACTTTCTCCAACCTGCACAGCCACAGTCAAAAGAAAAGTGAACATTGCAGCAGGGCAGTGGAATTAACTGATATTTTTGCTTATTTTGTAAATGTAAATCCCAGACGGAAGAGAGCAAAGCCAGGGGGCCGGTGTGAGTAAATAGGAGAATAGGAGTGCTCATCCCCAAGCTATGGCTGACCGATCTCTTCTGACGTGAGTGTAGATGGCAAGCTGTCAAGGGCCCCCATTTCTAGGGAATTAACCATAAATATTGCTTTTATTCAAACTTGCATGCTTCATTTTTTCACATTAAAACAATGGTTAGTACAAATACAAGCACACAAGTATAAAACACAAAGTGATATAGACCAGACCAGCTCTTAATGATTGACATTAAAAAAGGATAATATATTTTAAACAGAGGTGGGTAATCCTGGTTTGAAAGAGTACAAAAGAGTACAAGTCTTGCCTTGTGTTGGTTTTACCTGGGTATATCATCCAGCTGATTACACTAATTAGTTCAACCACCTGTCTGAAGGGTTGTGCTAATTAAAATCTGCTTAGCCTCATGCTCTGTCAAGCTGGATTACCCAACTCTGAATTTAAAGGGTGCTATTCTTACCTTTTAATTTTAGATACGAAAGGAAATCGATTATGGTGTGAATCACATCTTCATCTCCTATTCTCAAAGATCCTGTTGAGGGGGAAGCACTCACAAATTACAGTGTTTGTGGGTTTATGAGTGTAATGGTATCCTTTTAAGTAAGAGAAAAGTCACATAATATTGTAACACCTCTATTAAAACATTTTAGTGCTGCATACTTTATAGTAGCCATGCAAACACGTTGGGTGGACAAAAAAGTGTTTCTACTTAAGTATTGTTGATTATTTATGGTGGGATATTGGTAAACTTTTAATGGGGAACGTTTCTAAATTTGGACTTGGTTGATTTTGACTATACTCCCCAGTACACATCAAAGGGTGTATTAAGAGGCATATATTTTTAAAATATGCCACTGTTCAAAATTGTACTAATTGGGTTACTTGATCATCTCAAACACTGCACGTTTAAAAGTCATAATGGCCTTAAAGTAATAACAAGACCAATTTCTTTAGAAACCAGTCAGTCTAAAATTAAACTTATTCTATGCTGGCAACAAATTGAAGATTTCTTGTAGGTGTGCACCGCACTGGATATCTTACTGATGGCTTATAAGCTCAACATTAAATTCAAAGTTCACTTAAGTGTGTTTTAACAAGGCAGTCGGTTTCTTTGCTATGAATTAGAATTTACACACAGTACACATGTGGTGAAGACAGTTGGCTTTACCTGATTTGAAATCATCCTCCAAGGGCATGTCCCTCTTTCCCAGACCATGCTTGTCACCCAAAGATCTATGACTGTCGATTGCATCTGTCGATCGCAAAGCAAAAGAAAAACAAAAAACACACACTTGCTACTATAATCAAGTTTACCACCCCTTTACCACTGTAAAGGTTTCATTCCCAACACACACACACACACACACACTGACTGACATTCATGGCAATACACTCACTCATACATTGCAGCCCTGTTTGAAAGTCACTGGTCTGTGTCTGAGCCAACTGGAAATTTTAATATTGAAATTAATAATGAAATTTGAGTTCTTCAAAATGTGTTTAGAGCAACCTGCAGGGCTTGAGTCATGGAATTGCATTTTTACTTGGTAGCACCACTACAATGACAGCATGAATCTAAGAACACTGTTAAAACAAGGACAACTTCCTAATAATAAGACATGAAACAAAATGCCAAGACAGACAAATGGACAAGGTAAAAAAAAAAACTCTGACCATCTCTTAGCGTGTTTCCTTTTTTGTATAGTTGAGTTTCCCTGTGATTTTAAGGACAAGGAGGAAACGGCCAATCATTTAATTTACTGGGTACGTAATAGTCCTTAACGAATGTGACCTCTCTGTCACTCTGACGACCTTGCCAATTATTTGAAGAGGATTGTAGTTGTTTCCAACCTTTTTAAGTGCCGTGTCAACATGTAAAGTATTGCAATTATGTAAAATAATCTCTTAAACAGATTACACAACACTGCATAACTTTTGCCAAAACATGCAGAAAAATCAACAATAAAGCTGTTATTTAAAATAAAATAAACTAAAATAGTTATATTATTGAGGAAATCTCTTGAATCATCTAAAAAAATTAAGATTGTAATGACAGGGATGATATGAGAAATGGTGAGAAAGCCAGAGATGCGCCACAGAGCAATTCCTTCTTTGACTTCAATGACCTGCAGGAGCTATCTTACATTGACCAAGCAGTTCTTCTCTCCCCCTTGCACTGGGAGTATCCTTTATCTGTATTAGGTGATCAATACGACCTGAAACACAGGGATGATGGTATTTTTTACCCGGGCCACGTCTTGTCTTACGGTGACCGAAGTATTATCACAGGACAGGACATTAAATAGCCTACAGGTAACCTACCTTTGTGAGAACTCCACAAGTCAAACATCATACACTCACATTCTGTTAAAAAGTGGTTATACATTCAGAAACTGGTACATATAGCCCTACTGGCTGAATGTACTCTGACAGTCACATCACCAGAATGAAAACTGGCAGTGAGCCACGTTTGGGTCCACCAGCTTCCGAGTGAGACAATCCATCACCATTCTCTTAATAAATCATCAAGTTTAGCGTACAAGTCAGAGCCTACACAAGCTCCATCACTGTACATTTGAACACCAAAAAGAATAAAAGAAAATGCATGCAACACGGAGTCAATGAGTAAGAGAAAAACAGAAAAAAGAAACACTCACGAGGACCCAAGAGGTATCCTGCACTGTTCAGGGTCCAGCCTCGCTTCTCCTTTGCCTTGGATTTAAAAGAAAATGCATTGTTAGAAAAATCCACCTTCAAAAATTACGCAGCCAAGCAAAAACCCAGCGCTACATTTCAATTACAGTTTTAACGGTGAACTGTTAAGTGTCACAATTTTTGAAGTGTGCAACAGGCACATACCGCAATTACCAATCCAATTGTCTCCGTGAGAATTGCACAGAATATGAGAGATACACAAACGCTGCTAATACACTTCTGCATCTGTAAACAGACAGATATACCTGGTAAAAATGGTCATTAACAAAAACATTTACACTATGTTACGACTTACGAAGTTAGAAATAAGTAACTTACCTTTGCTTTGGTATATTTTACGGCTAATTTAGTCTTACTTTTAAATATTCTGGAACTGTTTCAGAACCTCTGAACGTCAAGGCGGTCTTTCTCTGCCTTTCCAGACTAAGATAACGCTCTGATTGGGCGCCCTTTTATGTAGTCTCTTTATCCAACACACACACAGACTCACGAACAGCCTTTACTTTCACGTCAATGCGGGCGCGCGCATTTGCGCACATCCAGCCCGTGCATCACAGTTACGATGTAAAAAGATTACCAACAGAGTAGTTAGTGGTCCTGTCAATTTATCATGTGTAACTAACGATTACCTATATACAATACCCCAAACTGACGTAAAAAATATGACAGACGACATTTTGGGGTGCCTTGCAAAATAAACACAGTCTGCCAGACTAATTGGGGCATCTATCTGAGTTTTAGAATAAGAAATCTTTAGCACACAGAGGTCACTTCAGCACATTTCTGCGTAAAGACCGGATTCATGTAAGAACAACTTTTTATGCATTGTATGTTTTTTTTTTATAATAGTTTTTTTTTATAGTTTTATGCATTTTATAGTTTTTGTAGTAGATTTACGGCTATTGCCATTATTAAGGCCTTTCTACTGTAAAGAAAGGTCACACATTACTAATATTTAGTTCTTTATTTGGAAGTAGATTATTGTAAACCCTTAGAACATGGGGCTTCTAGGTACCTACAGCCCCTAGTGGCCTATGTAAGGCAAAATCATGAAGAAAAGACAGAAACAAACATGAATAGACTGTTATTAAATTCAGGCAAACAAATGAAGCCAGTTTGGCAGAGGACAAAAAGTCAGCTATAAACAAGCTACCACGGACACTGATCACCATGACTAACCTTTGGTGCTTTATTTATTTATTATTATTATTATTATTATTATTATTATTATTATTATTATTGTTGTTATTGTTATTATTATGTTCAAACTGTATAGTTCCATACAGTATCTATACGTCAGCGGTTGTATAAACATATACAAATATACATATGTAAACAACTGCAAATACAAAATATATCATTTACACGAATATTTTATATTTGGAGCAGTTTCACAGTTTCGATTGCTTTTTGTGTGTGTTGCTGGGAATCATGTTTAGTCGCTTACTATGTGTGACGTCATTAGGCGGCTAACGTCCGTAATTAGACAGTTAGCTGTAGTTATGATGTTCCCTAGTCGTGCTCGCAAATAAAAGCTAAAGCGAACAAAATGATTCATCAACAACGTCGCAATGAATAATGTAAGTTAGGCACATGAATACCATAGCTGTTCAACAGTTAAACAGTGTTGGCCAGATGTTAGATCAATTGTATCAGTAAACTTAACGATAAATCCTGTCAGTTAGCAGTTGCTAACTTTTATCTGGTAGTAAATGTTTACGAACTTAACCCTACTCTTGCCAGTATGTACTTTATGAAAAAATAGAGCTGGCTGGGGATTTATCAATTTCTACTTGACAGCACTAAACGATGGTAAACTGTATTCAGTGTAATAACAAAACATGAAAGGCTATACTCTCGTGGTCTACCCACAAGCTAACATGATTTTACTTTTTACGCTTTAACGTTAGTGTGTGCAAGCTAATAACCTAACCTCACAATTGGATCAAGCAAGCGTTATATCGAAGTGATAATTGCAAGTCCTTTTTCAGTCAAAAAGTTTTAACAGTGAATAAAGTATACTTCTTGACCGTGTTTAGGCCTACCTGGTAAATAGGCAGCCGACATAAAGACGATTCATGATGTTTAGCTTGAGCAGTCTTTTGTCCATTCCCATTTTTAGTGTATAATGTGGGCTAGCTTTGTGTAAGAAAACAGCTTGCTTAAAAACCGACACCACATCATATGGCAAAGGTAGTACTGTATTTCTCAGATTTCTTTTTGCCTAGAAGTTATAGTCATTCCTGTGACTGCCATTTTTTCCCTGTTCTTCCTGTGCAAGGTGGTGTAATGACAAATCCGAACAGAGTGGGTGATTTAACCACAATGTATTTCAGACTTCAGCTGATTAGATGTACAATAGGAAAAAGACTAGCAGCTACACGGTTTTTTGTTGCTAAGGAAGCACAGCCTATTTTAGTACACTGCAAAAAATAATGCTATGAGCTATGAAGTTAAGTATGTGAGGTCCACCTCAAGTAATCTGATGGAGTAAGTTTTAAATTCAAATTTTAGACATGTTTGACATGTCATATAATTCAGTAAAATGAATTTTAAAAGCAACCCACCCAACAGTGTCTATGGAGTAGCAGTGTCAAATTGAAACTGTATTGTTATTAGACCACAGACTGAACCAGTGCATCAGACCGAACCAGTTAAAGGGAAAAATGCACGACACTCCTCATAACTCCTCGCAACACTCAGGATGGACAATCCTCCATCATGACAACCAGCCAGAAATTATACTCACCATATTTGGCGCATGCCTGTTTGGAGGTTAGTGAGTTTGAACCATATCCTACTTGGGTTTACTCCCGTGGCACTGTGCAGCCCAGCCTTAAATAAATTAAGAATGTGCATGCGTAAAATGCTGTTTGGCAACTTTCTTTACAGTTTTTATGAAGTAAAACAAATGTGAGCAGAAACATTGCCAGTCTGCTGCAGTCTTTTGTATACCTTTCATTTCAGTTTCAATATATAATATGTAAAGTAAATATCTGAGCGTAACTGTGTGTTATATAGTTTAGTTTTTTATTATTAATATTATTTTTTTTTCTATTCAGCTATTGTAAGGACCCTTTTGAAATCCATGCAGTTGCCATATACAGTCGTAATGTCTGTTTGTGGAATTCTGATGGGATTCCTAAGTTATCGCTATATACAGGTATGGAGGGTGTGTCTTGCGAAGGCATACTAGATCATGTACATAAAGTATTGTATGTGCGATCATGTATTGGGATCCATGGGCTGACTTTAATAATGCCCCAACAGGTGGATTCCTACACGAGGGAAATTGCCAACATCCATCCCGAACTCCTTATTCACACATTCATGCCCGTGCTTATATTCAGTTGTGCCTTTGAAATAGAATCCCACATCTTCTGGAAGTCTCTTCCACAGGTAAAAAAAAATGTTATAACATAATTTATTACTGTGTTGTAACTACTTGTGTTGATTTGGGATGAAAATTGCATCACATTTTCAAAAACTACAAGGATGTAGTAGCATTTTGTTGTTGTTTATTAGGTTCTGTTGCTAGCAATACCTGGATTTCTCCTCAGTACAGCAATGATAGCTGTAATTGTTGTCAAAGTCTTTGCTTACAATTGGGATTGGTATACTGGTATGATGTTTGGAGCAATTGTAAGCACAACTGACCCGTTTATGACATCATCTTTGCTAAGAAACCTGGGTAAGTATCGCAAAACCCTTTGCACCATTTTTGAGCAGTGGGCAAGCCAGCTTGGTAAAGCACAGGTCCTGCCATGTTTTCCTTGTGCCTGTGCTATTAACACAGTCGATTTCACTAATTAGCTCATATACCTGGCAGAAGAATTCTGCTCATTCGGATAATCTAGTTTCATGAATTGGACCTTTTCTTTCTGAACCCAGGCTGTCTACCTCTGCCATTTTTAAATCATTTTTCTGAGACGAGTGAAGTTAACTCCTGCCTTGTCTCCACAGGAACTGCAAAAGCATTACCTCTTCTAATAGAGGGAGAGTCATTGTTTGGTGATGGGGCCTCTTACATCATGTTTGATGCCTTTAAGAATGTTGCCACTGATCTAGTGCCCTTTGAAGGTATGGGTCGCTTTTACCATAGAGCTTCAGTGACAAATGCAAGTACTGTAAGATGTCAATATAAACTGATGTGTAACAATGTCATAAAAATCATAAAAAGCTTAGATTTATTAAATTGTACTTAGGTTTATCTTTTTATCCTTCAGGATCACAGTTTGCAGTAAGGATGATACTGCAGATTTTGGGAAGTCCACTTTTCGGCTTCATTATGGCTAAATTTGTAATGTTCTGGCTTTCATATATCTTTAACGATGGGCTGATAGAAATCACCATTAGCTTGGCAACTGCTTACATCACCTTTTATGTTGGTAAGAAACAGACCTTTTTGGGGGATTGATGGTGAAGTTTAGTGTCCAGGTTCTTAGTATGTTTGTGTGTGTTTAATTAGCTCAGTGGTTGGGAATGTCAGGAGTCATTGCTGTGCTTATGGTTGGACTTTTCTTGGATATTGTCAACTTTAGTCCTGAAGTTGAAGTATTTCTTTTACGGTAGGTCCAGCCTTATGTGTGTTTGATATTTATTTATTTATTTAAAAACAGATAGAAAACAAACAGAATATATTTTATATGTTTTCATGGTAATACAAAACAGAATAATGCTTGACCAAAGCTTTAAAGGTTACCACTTAGCCTATTATTTATGTAGTTTCATGAACAGTGTTGGTGTTGGTAAAAGAAGAGTATCTGTATTTCTTCAGATTCTGGGAGATGTTGACATACCTGGCCAACACACTTATTTTCTTCATTGTTGGCATAGTCGTTTCCAGAGCATTTCAGAATTTGGCCCTGAATGATTTCTTCAACATCATTGTTCTTTACTTCGCTGTGTACATCATAAGGTAAAGAAGAAATGCACGTGCATTTTGTTACATCAGATGTTATTATGAGGTTAAGAACAATTTGATTAGGATGGATTTTTGCAGATTCATACCACATTTATTTCAATCATTGTTGTACACGTTAAAAGTTGCACATTCAAACAACAGCAGGTTAAAGTCTATTTCATGTATTTTCAATGAATTGAAGACTAGAATTGGATAGCTTCATAAAATGCCCCCTGCCACTCAACTCCTTGTGCAAGCACAGGCCTGCTCTTGTCCTGACGTCTGTGGGATGTCTGGCTTTCAGTTAGCCAAAGAGGGCCACTTGTGGATGAAGGGTTTAATACTGTCCATTTGGCCTGGAATCAAAGGAGAAGTTGTTCATAACGGTTTTAGACAAAGACGTATTTTGTGTTGGCAACTGACATAAATAACCATCGCATCTAGGCCCAATGTGAGAATAACGTCTTAATAAACTTCCTCTGTTTATCATCCTCTTTATACCCAGGTTAATCACCATTGTTGTGTTCTCGCCTGTGCTGGTACACATTGGCTATGGCTTCAAGTGGCAGTGGGCGTCGGTGTGTGTGTGGGGGAGCACTAAAGGAGCGTTCTGCTTGAGTCTCACACTCATGGCTTTCCAGGAGGAAAGGCTGGAGAAAGCTCGAGTGAGAGAGAAGGTGCTGAAGATCACTTCATCTAATTTGATGTGGACAGCTGATATGATTTCACTAGGATACACTGCGTGTGTGTGTGTGTGCGTGTGTACGTGTGTGTGTGTGTGTGTGTGTGTGTGTGTGCGTGTGGGGCATGTGTTATAAGTCTTGGGAATCATACATTTATTGCACTGTTTCAGATTTTGCTTCTTGCCTCTGGCGTGGTGGTGCTGGCCCTTCTAATCAATGCAACCACTTTAACGAAGTTCCTCAAACTGCTAGGTAAGGGCATTGAATAAAACTCTGAGCTCTGACATGTATGCCAGATATTCTATTTATGTTGTAAATCTGCTTTGGTGTGGTAATGAAAGGGAAATATTGAGAGCCTTTTTTTAAGTTAGTTATTCCCTCCTCCATACACACACTAATGCCCATTCAAAGGAAAGTATTGCCTCTTAGAATTGCCCTTACTGTGTTTTTCAGAAACGAAAAAGATTTAAGATTTAATGGTAATACGTTTATTTTTCCACTACGTTTATTTTTCCACTTTAGGCAAAACAATTCAGATTTCAGTAAGATTTGGGCTTTGTCTCATACTTATTAAACTAAACTTCAAATAAAGAGTGTCCAGAATTGTTTTAAGCATTGCTGGTCTTCCACACAGTCTGAGAGAGACCAGGAATAATCGAAACATCATTCTGTGCCACTCAATAAAAGACCAAAGAAAAAGGACTTTGTATGTGTGAACCCATTTTCCTGGAGGTGGGTGAAGTAGCCGTCTCGTGTTTGTGTCCTCAGGCCTGTGTGATGTGTCTGTGGCCAAGCGCATGGCCATGTACAGCGCTGTGCATCGGGTGACCGAGAGCTCCCAGAACACACTGAGCATGCTCAAGATAGACAGGTTCCTGGCAGACGCCAACTGGGAGATAGCAGAGCAGAGAGTTCATGTGGAGGACCCCTACAAAACATCTACAGAAGAGGTTTGTGCTAGACTACCAGGAAGCCGTGGCTGAAGTTAACTTGCATGGTGCTTAATGTGTGGCAGGGTTTATATTGAAGCTGGACTGTCCTCCTCTGGAAATAGTGCACCGTTGGTAATTATAAGCTGATACGCTATCAGTGGTAATTGAGTTGAAGTCTTAATTGTTATTTCTTGTGGAGAAACAACTTCTTTGTATTAATGGCACTATACAATTACTAAACAATGCAGACAGTCAGTGTTGTAGGAGGCTACTAGCCTGGTAAACCAGCCCCTCGTACTTCATTTCATTTTGTACAGAGGGTCTGGACCAGACACCGTCAGAAACGATTTCTTGGTGTGGACTCTGCTGAAGTTTAAAACAAGTGCCTCTGCCTTTACCCAATTGCTAACGCCTGGTTGTCACGTATGCAATTAGCCTACATACGCACTACAATTCAAATGTAGCACACAAGGTCAACATCACGGTTAACGAACACACCTTCTGTTTGCTGATTGAATCGGTCTTGCTGGGGTCGACTAAATGACCCTCAAGAGATTCCGGTCCAGACCCTCTGTACAAAATGAAATGAAGTAAAAGGGGCTGGTTTACCAGGCTAGGAGGCTACATTACTGAGAAGAGAATGTTAAAGGGTTTTTTCCATTCAGTCCCCTCTTCCAAATATTGTGTGTTTGTCTGGACCTGTCTGTTTTATTAGTAGTGTGTTCTGTGCTGGTGAGCCGTAGATCATTTTGCACTTTGGTGGACAATAAAGATTCTATTCTATTCTATTCTATTCTATTCTGTCCTGTCCTGTCCTGTCCTGTCCTGTCCTGTCCTGTCCTGTCCTGTCCTATTCTATTCTATTCTATTCTATTCTATTCTATTCTATTCTATTCTATTCTATTCTATTCTATTCTATCCTATCCTATCCTATCCTATCCTATCCTATCAGGTCAGCATTGAGGACTTCAGCCCAACGGCTCGCATGACTAAGTGCCCTGACTGTGAGAACAACATCCCCTACGTCCCCTCTGCTCGGGAGCGTGACGACATGATGGAGGAAGCACGCATGCGAGTCCTGAAAGCTCAGAAGGTCACCTCCCTCCCTTTCACTAACAGGGAAATGGAGCCATAGGGCTTCCCCTTCCCTCCCTGCTCTACTGTCATTACATCCATCCTGTCCAAGGAGGCGATCCTCTTGTTGAGTTGTTATGGAGACTGCAGAAAGAATAAAAAACAAAATCACTAAACTATGTAAACCCATAAGGACAGGCACAGATGACCAAAACTCTGTCTTACTAACTAGGTTATAATTGACTCTACTGGCAAATGCTGCAGAGAAGGGAATGTTGTATATGTTGTCTGACATAAGGTTGCTGATGTGTTTGTCTTTTAGACCAGCTACTGGAAGCAGTACAGCTCTGGAATGCTTACTAGACAGGCTGCACGCACTTTGATCAGCATTGCAGACCACCTGTCCGATCTCAAAGGAAAGTCAGTGCTTTATATGCTTTCTTTATGTTGAGGAGACAGTTGCAGTACCAGTAATAGTATTTAGCAGATGCCTTTCTTTAAAGTGACGTACAACACTATAAAACACCACATTATAAAGAATTGAATAATTAAAAAAAAAAAATCAACTAACTTACAGAAAAAAAAAAGTGTTGTGTAAGAACGACACAAATCTTAACTCCATCTGAATAATGTTAATCCTTTGTTTAGAAGTATATATGCTTTTACAAGATCAAATATTACGAAATATATATTCATTATTTTGATTGCTTTGACAAGCATTTTGGTCTGCTTTGTAAGTATTACTGCCAGCCAAACTTTTCCTGTGTCATTCATGCTTGCGTGAAGAACTCTTGGACACTGACCTTAGTAATCACTCCTAATCATGCATTCAAGTGTGCTATTTCAAGACCCCTTCAATGCGTGAGTCACTTCCATAAGTGATTTAAATGATAGAATCCAGATTTATACCTTTTTTATGTTTAAGTAAATGGAAATAATGAAGACAGTCATAATGATAAGCCCTAAAAAGATAACACTGGCCATGTTATTAAAGGATTTTCTGCATTTTCACAATTTTATAACCATTTTCTCCTTGTAGTATGGGCAAATGTTGTGAAGACAGACCTTCACTAAAACTGAAAAGTCTTCCTTTTTTAGGTTCATCACTGTACAGGATGTGAAGAAGTATTGGGATTTGAAAGGTTTCTTTGTAATCGCCCTGAGAAAACTGGAAGACTGGCTGTACAATGTCAAAGTTGATAAACTGAAGCCATCAAGGTGAACATTTGCAGACTGTAGAAACGGAGTACAGTTGTAAATGACAAGCAGCAGAGACTCAAATAACCTGTGTTTTTTTTTTTTTTTGCCTCGCAGGCATCCATGGCTTACATTGTGTTACCAGATGGTTTTCAGTGCGTCTTTCGAGTATTTCGTGTATGTGTTGATTCTGCTCAACATATTTCCCATTATCCTTGAGTTCCGTCCTGAAATAAACCGTGACCTTGAGCTACAGGTTCTCAACTATATTTTCTGCTCTTGTTATGTTCTTGAAGCTGTCCTCAAGGTAGGAGGTTATTGGCCTTCTTCATATGAATAATAAGGGATTATTTATCAGTTATGATCTCAAAGGATATATTATGTGGTGGCTGTAGATTAATTGGCTTATATTAAGATTATAACGTTAAATGGTAATTGATAATTGGGACAACAGGGCTATAACTGTTTTTAGCTCATCATCGCTGGTAATGACATTTGGTGATGTTCCACAGGCACTGGCCATGAGAAGAGCTTACATTTTCAATCACTGGAACCAGTTTGATCTCTTCATTATTTTCATGTCAGCTGTGGATATTTATATTGAGACTCAGTTCGGCCGGTCAGAAATCAACATTCAGATGATCAAAATTGTCCGTGTGTTTAAAATGTTTCGACTGACCAGGGCATTGAGATTGGTGAAGGTAGGTCATTTTTTACTGCCTCAGATTGTAAATTTTTTGTTGGTGTTTTTTATCTATTTATTTATTTACATTTTTAAATATAATCCATTAAAAGTATATGTAAGAATCAAGTATAACAATTATAAGTCTTAGCATCTGCGTGCACGGTTGTTATCTCAATGCAACAGTTGTTTTCTATCTCCTTCAGCAGTCTGCTTTGTCGCCTGTAATTTCTAACTCTTCAGATAATGATTCCCAAGATGATAGAGGTGCTCAACCGTCAGATAAGTAAACAGCTTAGCTTTGGTTATGACATTGGGAAAGGTTACGTCATTGGTGAAGAGGACATTAGTAAAATTATTGACCACATCTCTGATGACAAGAGCATCTCCAGGGTAGGTGGAAAATTAGACATAAGGCCATGCAATGTGATTACCTCGATTAGTACGTCAGATGTCGTGAAATTTTGGAGTTCAACCTCTTGATTGTGTGTGTGTGTACGGTGTATGTGTGTGTGTCTGCGTGTGTGGCTTAAATAACATTTAATCACGTCATGGCTATTTGAAGATGAGGAATGTTTTTTTTTTTAGCACAAATTATCTTTTGGTATATTTAAAGTAAATTGGTTAGGGGTTACCTATATGAAAGCTGAATTTATAATGCTGAGAGTTTCCAGCAAAAGTTTAATTTGTGGTTTTGTGTTATTTAACATTTGACATAGCAACAAAACAACAGTCTTATCCCTTAGACTTTGAATATACATTTGTATGGCTTTAACATAACTATTTTTCATTAATGTGCGTAAAACCATAAGGAAATGCTAAAAGGAAAGATATGACTTATATCAGATGAACCTGTGGTTACCTATCTTTGTGTGTCTCAGGAGCTGAAATCAATTCTGGAGAAGAACAGACAGGAGGGAGCTCGGGCACTAGGTAAGAGCTGCAGCTCAATTTGTCTTGTGTTCATTTTATTTGTTATTTCCTCTTACGTACTTTTAGTTGCTTCTGCTGTATAAAAGGCTCTTTATGAATAAAAATGATTATTATTATTGTTATTAAAGTCAGAATAGGCAAACCCCTTCTTATTGCAGCTGGTGAACATTAATGATTGTCCTACAGTAAGTGCTCTTCTTGTTTTGTCTGGCAAGCCAGTTTAAAAAAATAATACAAAACAAAATTGTCAAGTGTTTAATTCTGTTTAAGGGGAGCATTGTGATAATTTCATACACAGGAGCCATATTTGTGTTGGGTATCTGGTGTACTGGAATACCTGGTGTATTTTACGGGAAAGCAGGAACATAATGGCTCTAATCTTCACACAGTGTCAGGTCGTACTAGTCCTCTGGCTCACACAGGCTGATGCCCCCCCACCCCGTCCTTAGCCGGGATGAGAGAAACCTGTCGTCAGTGTGCTTTTAGAGCAGCGTCCTCAGCTACGGTCATCAAAGGAAATGGACAGATCACAAGACGTAAAAGATTATGTCTGTTACAAAGGGGCTACAGGGGCTTAAGAATAGAGGGAGAAGGGATTGCTGGATGCACCAATCTATTGTCAATTGTCCAAAAAAAAGAATCAACATAAAAGAATAGCCTTTTTTGAGAGAATGAAAGAAAACCTTTATAATCTCTGTTCAAAACAACATCCAGCACTGGTCCAATGCCACACGGAGTAAAGTCAGCATCGCCCAGACTGCATAATACACCTGATTAGCATTTAAATCACAGACAGTGACAGTGCATTAGGGGGGATATAACCAGATGGAGTGGGATTAAAACAGTTCCTTGTCTCACCCTGGGGAAAACACTGTGTGGTCACTAAGTCATGACATCAGAACAGATTTTTTCCTCCATGCGTAGTTTTGTGAGGAAAGGGAATGTCCTGAGTTAGCGTTGTCCCTTTCACAGGCTTCCTACAGAGGGACCATCCAGAGATTGCAATCTCAGTCAAGACCCGGCAGGCCATCCGGGCTGTGCTGAACAGCGAGAGGGACACCATTCATTCTCTCATGTCAGGGGGCCTCCTGGACGAAGTAGAAGTGTCCAAGCTACAGCAGGTAGGCTGGGCCAAGAAAGATGCCTAAGCTTATCTCTCAGTGAAATGGAACGGAAGACCTACTCGAGGTTTTTGAGCCATCTTCAATGTCGAATGGCTTTATTACATGTTTATAAAGTGTCTAAGAGTCTATGTTTTTCCCAGATGATTGAGATTAAGATGAAGAAACTCACCAAGTTTCCACCAACCATATCGGCCCCCACTGCCGAGGAGCTCTTGCAGAGTCTGCCATGGCTCTCCAAAGATGCTGCCCAGATCCAGTTCTTCAAGGTAGAAATGTTAAACTGAACGGAAAACTGGACCAAAGCAAACAGTCTAAGAACAAATGAACTATATATAGGCATCAGTATGTGATTAGTGAACAGAGATTGGAGGTCATTCATTCACTCATACATTCATTCGTTCGTTCGTTCGTTCGTTCGTTCGTTCATATGTTCATTACTTTCTTTAATACTTTCAGCGAGTGGCACAGCTGCTGTTCTATGACTTTGGAGATATCATAATACAAGCGAATGATCCTCCAAGTGGAATACATCTGATCGTCTCAGGCATGGTCAAGGTATGTGGTTTAAGGGATTTTTGTTTTTTTTTGCGTTGTTGCCATTTTATCATAATCCCAAGACCCCGTTATTGAATGTAAACTCTCTTCCTTGTACAGCATTGCAATGTGTCAAGACTCACACTAATTGGGTTTCATTCGACAGAAATCGTAATTCAGACCTAATGCCATCACCGTGTTCTCTGCTTTCTGTCTGCTGTAATACGATAATCATTTGCTATGCTGTTTTAAGAAGCTCAGGCCCTCGTTGTCCCTCCTGAAATGTAATTTCACAAACGCGTTTAACACAGATCCGGCGGTGAACCACAACCCACACGGACGATGACTAATAGAGTGCGCTCACAAGGCACTGCGTTACCTCGTGCCATTATTTCATTGTAGACGAAAAGGAACCCGTGTGACAAACAGGAAAAGAAGCAGTGAATATCCAATAGGTTGTAGTGCCTGTTCAGTAGCTTTGGCACTCACCAGAGATAGCGCAGCTGTGACTCATAGGAGAACCGTGTTTTTGGACATTTATTTTTTGCACAGTAATTTGTTACCTTCAATAAAAGGCTTAGTGTGTGTAACACTGTTTTGTGTGTGTGAGATGTATCTGTGTATCATACATAACACCAGCCTTCTCCCCCTGCTCTCTGTTACAGGATCTGTCTTTTTTTTTTGTGGTTTCAGTTCTGCTTATGATGTGCAAGTGTGAGTGATATAGAATGAAATCCACATCTTGATGTAGTTATTAATCAGCACTCCTCTGACATACTCTTTAGACTGCAGAGAGAAAAAAGCAACACAAAAGCATACAGCACAGCCATTAATATGTGCAAATTACACTTGATTTGTCATTTATGACCACCTTATAATGGAGCTTCGATATTAGTAATTTGAACACATTACAGCATGACGGCAATTATGTGTCATTTGGAAAGCTAGGGGATAATAGACCTCCTTACCCTCATGGTGTGATACATCTACCTACCATGTGATCTGCTGGTTAAATATCAGCTCCTCACGTGGGCAAAGAATGTGTTGTTGTAAAGTTGAAGCCCTCTTCAGATACACGTTTTTGACGCTTTGTCTTAATCTACAAAAATTGAAGCATTTCTATGGGACACAGAGAAAGCAGGTGGTCAGTTTTGTATACTAAGCACCAAAAATCCAAACAGGCAAGACATTTTCTCTCCATCATGAAGGGATGTGTTATGAATTCAGCAACATGCAACAATCCTTAAATTTGGCTCTTACTTTGCCAACACATCTGTGTGTGTGAAGGGTGCACGGTCTGGATGTACGCTGTTGAATTGTCCACCCGCTTTGCACTGATAGTCAGCCGTTAGGACCTGTGTGGGGGGCAAAGTGATAGCTGAATTGCAGTTGAGTTTTCATTCACTTTCATTTGCATCTAAGAAAAAGACAATCAAGAAATGGCTTACGTTTGTAATACAAGACAAAGGTAAATTGAAGGTGCTCAAAAGAAAGTAAATAAGAAAGTCGTCAACAGAGGGAAAGAACCTCTTTATCCATTTAAAGTCCTTCATTAAAACAAAGTGACGAAAATTAAATGCTCCAGTAAGATGGATTTATTGCCTATCAGATTATTCTCATTACCCTGATCTGTATTATTGCGCATGTTTGAGGTCCCCTGGGTGAAGCGTGTTGTTTTCTTCCCCGATCAGATCACAGGCCGCAGCCCAGACCTGGGCAGTAGGAAGGAGAAGGAGAAGCAGCACCACATTGACTACCGGAGCTGTGGGACCATCCTGGGGGAGCTAAACTGCCTCACGCAGCAGCCCATGGAGGTTACCATCACCAGTGAGACAGCTACTCAGGTACAGCACACGCCCTCCTTCTTACCTCCGCCAGCGGAGCTTATGTAATCATGGGCGTTTGTTTTTAGGTTAGCAACATAACTCAAAAAGTTATGGATGGATTTTGATGAAAGTGGCAGGGCAGGTCAAAAATCCATCCATCCATCCATCCATCCATCCATCCATCCATCCATCCATCCATCCATCCATCCACCCATCCATCCATCCATCCATCCATCCATCCATCCATCCACCAGAGTGTAGTGTTTTCTGTGAGATTACAAAATGTTAGAATTTCTCTTTGGGTTTAGTAGAATTAGTCTGTCGAGTCTTTCGAGCTGTTTTTGACAGAATGTGTACGTGGAGGGTGGTCTTGCATGTCTCTGTCTCCCACCAGACATGCTTAATTCCCATCGACTCCTTGCTCGAGGCCTTCGATGTCTTCCCTGAATTCCCCTCGCTGGAGTATAAGATCTGGCTCTCGCTCGCTGTTAAGATCAGCACGACTGCTATTATGGAGAACATCATCTACCAGGTCAGGAGAAACTCACCGCCTTTCAGCTGTCAGAGTCTCAGTGACCTGTCAGCACATGCTGATTCCTGCATGCTGGCTTAGCCTGAGAGCCTATGTTCTATGTCCTTATCATTATTTACTCAACATCAGCATTAAGTGGTCATATTAAGTCATAGCTGTCAGCTCTCCAGGGCTTTCAGACCCACCTCAAGCCCTGCTCTCATTTTGTCTCTGCAATCTCCCATAATTTACAAACATTCTTATTAATAATCAAATCAATATGTCTTCCAGATTTAGGTACTTAAATGTTGGCAGTTATGCACTCAGTGTATTTGAGTAGCAGGCAGTAAATGCAGTATTTGGTGAGCCAGAGAATTGGCAGGTGAAAGGATTGTTGAGAACTGAGGGGGGGACTGTCGTCAGCAAGGTTTTGGTTTTCCCGGTACTGTGAAAAAACAGGAATTGGTATGGCACAACCTCAACACTAAGGACTGTTGAGATCACCCATTGTGTTTTCTTCTCTTCAACAAGAACATTTACAGAATTACATCACTCACAACTCCTAAATAGAATTTCAGTTGAACTATAATAGAATAAAGAATCATTACTTCAATGCCTGTAATGACTAAGTAACCCTACCCTGAACTCCTGATAAGTTATAGCTACCAAATACATGAGTGCAGGCACTGCTGAGGATCTCAAAGGTTAGTCTCAAAGTTCACATTTTAGTGTGATGCTGCTTATGCCGTATAATTGTGTGGTTCCATTAAGTCAATTTAAATGTCATGTCAAACACACTAAAGGTGATGATACATGAAGCAACTTTTTGAGCAATGTTGCTGGGCAACACCATAAAAGGTTCCTAATATTCTGATTGGATGATAGTGACAAGTTCTGTGCTGATAATTTAAGTTCCTCTGATAAAAATGTGTGGCCTAACATCAGTAGGAAAGTGCCCAAACAGCATGTGTCAGTAATGTTGCCTGCCAATATTGCCCAAAATGTTGCATCGTGTATCATCATCTTAAAACGTTAGGCTCCACAGGCTTTAGGAATTAATATTTAAAATAAAATCAGTCAGAAATGTAACTAAAATATGGGGAATTGAAGTCGTTGTGCTGTACACCATCTAATTGGGAAAAAAAAAAAAAAAAAAACCTTATGTATGGTTCTCATCCTGTATGTTCTGTCTGATGCTTGAACACAGGGCTGGACTTACAGGAAGATCTGTAACCACCTGGCCAAGGCCTATTTGGTGGACCTGGAAATCAACCACAAGCTAAACATCTACGACGGCACCATGGACGACGTGGTGGTTGTGTACGGCAGCTGTGACGACCTCCAGTCTCTCAGCTCCTACAACGCACCTACGCTCATCAGTCGCACCACTCACCAGGTCTGTGTGCACATTAGACTGAAGTTAATAAGGTTAACATGAGGTTAGATTAATAATCTTGTGTGGTGTGGTGTGTGGTCTATTAGTCTTCGAAGTGGCTACTGGTATGGCGGCTTCTGTGCCCCTAGAACTGGTATTATTGCTACGGAAATTCAAATGAATGGAATCTAGAGTTAAGGTTAGGTTTAGGTTAGGGTTAGTAGGGAATTTTTATCTGATGAATCTGTGGGAACCCTGTCAGATTTCAAGTTCCGGACCTATAACTGTACATGTATTGGTCCAGAAGAATATGGACCAATAAGGTTCCGGACCAATACCCTTACATCTACTATTCCGAAATTCCGGACCCATAGCTACTGCCATTAGTCTTCTTAGAAGTCTTAGCTCCCCCGTACAGCACTCTGGTCAATTTGTGTTGTTTATTTTATAGAAATGAACTTGGTTTGGCTTGCATAAACACACCGAAACTATTAGACAGTACCAAGAGGAAAATATTACTTCTTACAGCTTTGTACTTGTCCTTAAGAAATAAACATGACTTTATTGACTTCTGATCTGTTTCCCCTAAACCCTATTTGGAGACAAAGAACAGTGTTAAGATTATTGTAAGATCTTAAGATGAATTTAGATTGGATATACATCAGACTTTACTAGACACTGCTTGTTAGGAGTTCAATTTCCTAAGTATAAGACAGGCCAGAGTTCTCCTAAACCTCTTGGGAGAAAAAGATCAAAATTATTGGTTTCTGAAATACAAAGTCAAGACAATTCTAAGAATCAGTATTTTCCTCTGGGATATGTGATTTGTATTTTTATATTATGTTGACTGGTTTGAAATATTGCAGATATAAGGTCATACTGTGTTATTACAGTCAATGTGAAGTTGTGAGTAGTATGTATGCGAGAGGTACTTTGTAAAAATTTTTCCCTTATGTCTTGTGAAGTAGAGTGCCATCTACTGGATCCAAAGTGATAATGCACAAACACTTAATGCTTTCTGACTGAGCAAGAATAATTTGGCATAATTCCAAATGTGTCAGTTTGAGAACAAAGTGTGTGTCTGTGCTCTGAGTCAGCGTCTATTTTTTATTTTTTTTTACCTTCATTTTGTACTGGATTTCAGATTGTGGGTACAGCCAACGTGACCAAGCTTCTGATCGTGCCTAGTGCCAGCGCAGAGGCGAAAGACAACAGCTCCTCTGAGTTGGAGAGAAAAAACAGCCTTCCATGCCTAAGACATGCAGCTCAAAGAAGAAGTAATGTACCATCTAACCTCCCTATTAACAGTCCACTTTGTTGGATACACAAACACACAAAAACGGTTACTGTGTCAAACACAGAGGTGTCTGTCCTCTATTCAGAGGTGGACAAACTGGCTTGAGAAAGAAAAAGTCCTGTCTTGTACTCATTATGCCTGTGCTTTGAATACAGACTGATTTCACTAATTAGCTCATCTACGTGGCTGAAAAGCAACTCTAATTAGGATGAGCTGGTTCAGTTACTTGGCTGAAAGTGTGTGGCTGCAGGACCTTTACTTTCTGAACATGGGCAGCGTGACCTTGTCCGAGTAAGAGTCACCCTGTTTTTGTCTTACTTAATAGGTTCCAGGCATGCTGGATCTGGAATGTTAAAAACCGTAAGTGAAACGAATCCTTGAAATTCAGGAATGACTCAGTTCTATCGCTGACTCAAGATGGCGATGATGATGTCTGTGCTGGTTTGAATAGGTGGTGTCAGACGACTCGTTGGTGGGCAGGAGCCAGGAAAGCCTGAAGGTGGTGGAGCAGAAGCTAATGAGCTCCATGAAGTTGGAGCATTGAAGGGGGCCTCCCGAGTCCCGCTACCGGAGTGATGCCACGTCATAATCCAAATATTAACACATTAAAGTTTTTAGCGTACTCATCATGTCTCTCTCTCTGCATTTATCTGCAACAGAGAGATGATATTGCTTGCCAGTTAACACCAAGTCAGCTACACCACTGAATAGGTCTAAAATGTGATTCAGTTTCTTTCACAAGAGACTATGTGAGGTCCCCCTAATTTGTGCGGAAACACATACTCTATAATTAATAGCAGAGGTAGAAATCTTGGACTCAGAAAACGCAAACTCTGCCACAAATTTGAATTTCCTGAACCAGCTGATCCAAATGAGTGCAGATCAGACATGCAATTACTGAAACGACCCGTGTGAAGTGCAGACGCAGAAGGAGTATAGGGCAGGGTCCTTTTTTTTTTTTTTTTTTACTTTCTGTAGCCGGGATCTCGACCTTCGAAGACAGGCTGGCCCCGTAGGGTAGAAAACATAAACTGCTGCCAACATTCATCCACCAAGTATCTCAGCCCAGTGCTGTCTTCACAGAGCTGGTTAGCTGACACCATTCAGGGCCTCTTTTGATTTAGGTCCAGAATCGTCCAGACGTGCAGCAGAGGTGTCAATGCCTCCTTTAGAAAGTAAAAACACTGCTATGCATTTAATCCAATCATTCTCTGAACCACTGGATCCTAATGGCCACACAAATCCTCAGGCAGATACACACTATTCGTGTGGCATGTTGCGTGCAAATGGCGAAGGAATGCAAAGCAGGACTTTTCTTTTTAAAAACCAGCATCGACACCTCTGGCACATGGAGCATCTCGTGACGAGACAAGGAAGGAGAGCCTATATTGCACGGCAAGACACACACATGCAGCACAGAGGCCAGACCTAATAACCAGCGTAGTTGATTGAAAAGATTATAGAAATTAGTTTTTTCCCTATTCTTTCAGGCACTGGGGCCATTTTATTAAAAAAAAAAAAAGAAAAGAAAAATGTAAAAGAAACCAAAGTCAACGATTTATGCATGATTGAAGCATCAGGAATTTCCATTACATTCCCAGAAAACTGCAGAGGTGGAGAGGCTGACCAGTGAGACAGGAACAGTTGGAAAAAAAATTAAGATCCAATCATCACAAGCCAACAAAAAAAAAGTTAAACTTGCTAGCTACATGCATACTGGAGAACAACCTCTACAGTTCTTCCTTCAGGGGGTTTTTGTACAGTTTAATGTGATCACAGGGGGAAAGGGGTGGGGAGGACATGTGTATGGCTCTTAGTAACAGAATATTACAACTAAATTTTCATAATAAATTAAGTTAAAAACTATTCCAAAGTTTGTTCCCCCCTATCTTGCTCACCGAAAAAGGATACAAGAAACATTTACAAATAATGCCAGTGGCAAAATAAATCTTTCTGAATGTGTAAAACTATGGTTTTCCCCTAAGAACAGCCTCACTAATAAAACAGACCAACATGGGTTTGCCAATTAATAGTTCACTGCGCACGTCGCTTTTACTCAGAATACCAAATGTTTGCAAGAGGGGGAAAAAATTCAGAAAATAATCAAAACAAAAAACAATTTGGCCACAACAAGTGTTCCAATTGGTATATTTTTTTTTCAGCAATTCATATTTTGTTTCTGTATACGTTTCCTTTTTATAAAATATTTTATTCATACAATCATTTTTCAACTATAGCAACATTACTATTAACTTTGAGTGGCAAGATAGACAGATCACCTCATAAGAACAATAGTTTATAAATGAATGGAAAAAAGGAAAAAAAATTAGAGTATGATTTCTCTCCATACAGTTCAAACTCTCTGTACAACTGTCTAATATGAATATTGCTGGTCCTGATCTGGTGAAGTTGAGTCGAGAGGGGAAAAGGCAGAGGGGGAAGGAGGAGGAGGAGGAGAGGGGGTGGTTGGTTGAGGACTCCTGCTGTCGCTCGGGCTCCCAGGCTGGCACTGCCCTCTCCTGGCGAAGCCCCTTTCTGGAGGATGTGAGCGCTGGGCAGGAGCCGGAGCCGGCGGGCGTGGTGGTGGCGTCTCACACCGGCCCGTTCACGGCTGCGTCTGCTGAGGGCACGCACTGCTCTGTTCTGTAGGGGCACACACGCAGGCAGCCAATGAGCACAGACACAATATCTTTTCATGTTATTAACACAGGGAGCGCTGCCAGGATCCTCAGATATTTCCTCCGAAGCACCAGGTGCTCTTTGGTAGCAGTGGTGGGTGTCAGAAAATTAAAGAAAAAACCTAAAGGCACTTGGCACACCTTCAAAATTTATTTTTTATATGTTGGGCAAGGCAACAAAACTACCTGGAGGTGTTTTATGACCATTTCGCTGGATCTGCATGAACAAGGTGCCAACACATGCAAAAATACATCAAAACTAACATAACGTCCATTAAAGTGATGGGCAACGGGCAACCTGGCTTCAGAAGCTTCAATCCAGTACTGAGTATTGTAGCCATTAGTGCCATTTACTAAATCACCTTATTCAAATTAGCCAACTCTCTTAAAGGTAGGAAGGTAGAAGCAGATGATTTGCAGTAAGTGGCACTTGGTCTGTAGGACTCAGTATGGCAAGTCCATAATTTATGAACGGCATGAAGTCTCCCAAAGCTGCAGCTGACTTACTTGGCTTCATCCTTGACTGGTGATTCAAGGGGACCGTTGATGGCCTCGCTCGGAGATTTTGCCTTCTCTTCTACGTAATTTGCACTTTAAACGGGAGGGAATAAAGGTGACAAGAATTAGGTCAGATGTATGCTTAATGTGGGCTGTATGATAAAAGTGCTTAAAATCAGCACATTAGACACCAAACTACATCAGCTGGGGAGGTACTCCAGAAATCAGGTTTAGTCACGTAGGCCCCATTTCCACCAGTCACTCTCCGAATACAGCACGTAGACAACAAGTGCTCGTTTTCAGATCGGACCATTTTCACCGCACAAGTGATCTGAGCGTATTCTGTCACACACACATTGTACACGGTTACGTGCTGTACACGCTCAAGTCGGTGGAAATGAGGCCTTACCTGGGTATGTTAACTCAGAGCAAGTAATAAACCTACTAACAGAAGAGCCATGTGGCTTTGGTTTGCAAAGAGAATGAAGCCTTGAGACAATTCTATTAGGAGTTTTACCACTCACTTTGAGTTAACCTATCTAGGTACATCACTAAACCATCTCCTGGGAATATGCCCCCTGAGGTGACTGGTGGCTAGCGTGCTGTGTTTGAGGCTTACCCTGCTTTCTGACAGTTGCTAACAGGCTGTGCCGCCGCACCGCCGCTCTTGGGCTCGCCACTCTCACCTACAGCGTACTTGGCGGACACATCTTCAGAGGTAGGTAAAGTCTCTTCCTTACTACAAACAGGAAGGGGGAGTCACACATTTGGACCATTAGTGATTGGTTTACGCCTGGCGACGAGTAGCCCCTCCCCTCCCATGGTTTAGCCCCGACAGGTAAGACGTGCAAAAATGGGAATGGACGGACAGACACTCAAAGCAAGTGGAATGGATGTTGAAATGGATGGGGTTTGGGGTGAACCAAAATGAGATGCAGGCATCACAATGTACAGCAAAATGGAGAGAAGCGGAGGGAGTTTTTCGTCTGATCGTGATTGACTTCCAATTAAAACGTCATTTTTTTTTTTTGGTCTAATCACTTAGCCAGGAGAGGACGCTTTGGTTTAGGCTGTGCAGAGACATTGGGATTAGGGCTGAGCTCAGTTGACCACACACACGCACACAACAGCTCTCCAACTCTGCCTCAATGCTCACGTTAAACAGCTGGAAGTTGCACCCTCTCAGATTGGACCTATGACATTTTCTATGACAGCTGGTAGCTTTTTGTGGAAATCGAACCTGAAAACAGCTCAAAAGATTGTCGAACACTCAAACTGTAGAAGTTGCTGACCTCAATACAAGTCCAAGTACAACAAATCGGTTTTCTGAAGTCATCCCTTTTAGCTAATTTCAGTTCCTTTTAGACGCCACTTTTGCAGCATTTACAACCAGACTTAAACTGAAAGAAAAACTAAGGGCTACATTTCATATTTTCTAAAACCTGCAGCTTGCAATCGTAAGTAGATAATAACTGGTTAAATAAGAGAAACGTCTAGGTTAGAGTACAAGTAGGAAGAATAACAGTACAGGTGTGAGCTGACCCGCACCATGCGTATTTTTTTTTAAATAATATTTTAAACACACTGAATGACCACTGTGTATAACAATACGCTTAACAAATTCATGAACTTGCACTAGAATGAGCTAGAATTGTTAATATTGTAACTGCCAAAAAAACACTGTAAACAAGTGACAGTTAATGGCTTAAGTATAACATGTATTAATTCAGGCTTCTTATTTCTGTCTAAGTACATTTCAAAACAACCTTAACCTCTGCCAGCCTCTGTTGATGATTTTAAAGCTGGAAGTCTGGGTGTGAAGAGACAGTAAATTACTTAAGCAGAAGAGGAGGGACTCCACAAGTGTCACCATGTTACGTTTCAGAAACCAGCCCCAGAAAGGAAAAGTCCTGCCAGGTGTTTCGTCTGCTAGTGTACTTAAAAAAGGTCATTTAATTTATAGTGATGTAACTAATTAACTCAAACTGTCTGATGGACTGCTTGTGTTCTTATTAGGACCAGCTGGTCCAGAAAATATTTGGATCAAATATGTGGCAGTTTTTATATTCACTGAAGCCGGCATCTTCATCTCTGGCTGGAGAATCTTGCGTACGAGACAGAGGAAATAAAACTGAAATTACGCTGTCTATTCTGTGTTTTGTACTCTGCCTGAGATCACTTGTAGATGTACTTGGACTTGTGTTGTGGCAGATAGACACAGCGCAGTGTTCTACAAACAGCTGCTTTTCAAAAAGCCAGCAAGCCAGTCAATTTATACAAAAGTACTATTACCATGTAATTTTGGGTTCTAACGATTTCTTTTAGCCAGAAGTGTTTCATCTGCCTGTTCTGGAGTCTGAGGCCAAAAAACTCCAGCGTGTAATTTAGTAGGCATGACCGCTAGCAACAAGCTGCCAGTCTTGTTTGTGTTTCTGGAAGAGTCCTCCATGTCCTCTGGAGAAGACTGGACAGACTTACAGACTTTAGTTCTCTACCAGTGGAGAGCAGGAATGGTTACAGCTGAAGGCCTATGGCCATTTTGAGTCACTGACAGCTCGTAACATGCAAATGGACATGAACAAGTAAGTAATTAAAAAAAATGTTACATAAATGTGGTTTGTGCATATATTCATATAAATTATACGTACGTACAATTTATATCTATATATACACACATGTATAGAAAACAAATCAATTAGTGGCGGACACTGGGAGTAACGAACAGAAGGAACGGACGAACGAAACAGAAAAACAGACACGGCAGATGTGGTTTTTGCCCCCCAATTGGCTGTACATACCGATAAGATTTCAACACTCTGAAGCCACAGGCACGCCAAAGAGAAAGAGGAGGCTCATATTGTAAGTGGTGCAAAGTCGTCAAAAAGAATCGGAAAGATAGTGAAGGACAGTTGTTTTTTTTTTTCTCTCTCTCTCTTTTACTTACAATAGAAGCAAACAAACACACAAACATCTGTAAATGTGGGGCCCTTAAAATAACGAATGCGACTGGCTACAAGAGTACACTGTAAAAAGAAGTGCTGCTTAGAATAACTTGTAAATTATTCAGGCAAGGTGCTCTATGGATCCTTCTATGGTGGTTTAACTTGGAGTATTTTTCTGGAAGCATCATAATCACACATTAGTTAAACCAGAGACTTTCTTATATAGTAGGAGACACAGCACTAGAGAAATCGTCCTTAGAAACGCATGGGGAAACTTCGCAACGCCAAGATGGCGAGTGTCTGCAAATATCTCGCCTGTTCCTCTATCAGAAGCCAATTATCTGCCAAACTGCACAAACGGCGTTCCAATTATGTTGCGGTATCAAGCTCCGCTGTACCACACCTGCTGTGCAGTCAAACACTGCCATTCAGTGCATGCAGTTCAAAATTTTTATTTTAATTTATATTTTTATTTTTATTTATTTCAATACAATGCAGCAAACATTTTCAGCTATTACAAGCTAGAGTTCGTTAGTCTTCAACCCTGTGTTTTTTATGTCTCAGTCGTTGGAGAGTGCATATACTCATGTCTAACCATTCATTTAGGGGGAGCCTGGTCTTATTAACCTGAAACAGATGCATCAAGGCGTTGCCAAGATGGCCGCCGAGTGCGGAGACTTTGTCTAGAAGGACTTTGGTTAAACCAGCATAAAAAGATCTAATAAGCAATTTGCCCTAATATTTAGTATTTTTACAATATGTCTATGTTGGTTTGGTTGTAAGCAGCACTTTTTACAGTGATAGCTGTCAAGCTGACAGTGCAAAGTAGCATCCCGCCCTTGAGACAGGGGAGGGGGCGTCTCTGCCACCTGGCTGGCTCCTGCTCCCGTGGTGGGGGGGTGGGGTGGGGGATGGGGCACAAAGCTGGGACACGGACACAGGGCAGGGCAGGTCCACATGCACAGTGACGTGAATGGCCGTGTTATAGCAGGGAGAAAAGGGACATGTTTGGTGACACTGAAGAGAGCGAGAGAAAGAGAAGCGATAAACAGGAAAAGAAAGAAAGAAAGAAAAAACAAAAAACAAAACAAAGGGACGGGAGGTGCTGCTCTTCCCACCCCCCCTTAAGGTTTTGTTTTTTTTGCACTGTGCGCGCGTGTGTCACTCACCTCTTGAAAACAGCAGTTTCGGTTTTGGCATCTACAGTAAGGCTGAGCGTCTCCTTCATAGAGCCATTGGTGACCGTCTCGGTGACGCGGTCGGCAGGCGGCTCCTCCTCGGCGTCTGAGCCCCCCGCGGGGGCACCTTTGGGGCCGGACTGGGCCGCGTCTTCGGACCACTGCTCTGCTGCTGGGGGTATGAGGAAGGGGCGTGGGGAAGACGGGCAGTCACAAAAATCAATCAAGTTACTCCCCCTATTGGTGACTGCACTGAAAGCCCAGCTTTTTCAAAAGTAATCCTGTGAATAAACGAGCATAGTCTCGAGCTAGAAGCATTTTAATAGTAATTCAAATAGCATTTCTTTATAAAATCAAATCAGAAATCAAACTTATAAATTACATTTTATGAAGTTTGTGACCATGCCCGTTTTTACCATGGACTTCTCATTTATTTCTGAATTAGAAGGTGCAAAAGACAACTTGCCGGGTTCAAATTTGTGGTCTGCATTTCATTTGTACAGTTGTGGACTCATACTACTGTAATATCACAATATCTATTCCTCCTCTGAACATGCACTACATAGGTTCTACTCAAAATGCAAAACAAAATCAATTGAAAGATTTATGCCTCTGATCATGCATGAGAAAAACAGCACTGGCACTTGTTGTATGAGCCTGCTAGTGGCGTGAGCTGAAATGCCCTGAGGGCAGTGTCTCACCTTCAGACTGCATGGGTGCATTGACACCCAGTGGGTCTGCCGTCTCTAGGCTGGTCTCCATGGCCACTGGTGAGCTGCTTCTCAGAGGGTCTTTGGGGCTACATGGGGGGCAAGAGGTCAAGTTCAATGGCAAAGAAAACAGTGAGTGGTTACACACTTGCTTTAGCCTGCTGCCTTATACAGTGTTTTTGTTGAAAAAGGTGACAGTGTTGATATCTTAAAGATTATTTATAAAAGTGAACTATACTGTTTTATGTAGAGACCCATACATAATAATTTATGAAAAAAAAAACTAGAGTACTAAGGCTCTCTCCCAACTTTGTGTGACTGACCCCAAAACCTTGTCTTGTGATGAAGTGATTTATCACAATCAATGTGAAATGTGTACCCACGATTGATCATAATTAAAAAATGCGGAAGAATTCAATCGTTTTACACCTTCTAAGAAAAACAAATGAAATGCATCATATTCTCCCCTGTATATGCCTTGTTAAAGCCATGCTTTACTATTTACCGTTTTCATTGTGGGCTGCCACTCTTGCAAATGCATTCACACTGGGAAGGCAATGTAGGTAATTATAGAGCTCGACAGTCCGGCCCCATGCAGGTCCACTTTGGGTAATGGTGGTTACATTTTAAATTAATTTCTTCTTTTGACATCTCAAAAGGTCTGTTTTTAAAGAATTGTATGCCTGGGCGTTGTCTGATGAGCTATGGGATAAACGATAAAGCTTTTTAAAAAACGAGACTGCGAAAGGTGACCCGCAATATGGCGGGAGATCACTGTAGTTCACAAACCCTGGAATGGCTGTTATAAGCAGGTACCTGTAGTGTGAGACTGGGTGGTCGTATGACTGGAGAACTCGCGTACAGTTCCCAAAACCTAGAATGACTGTTATAAGCGAGTACCTGCGGCGTGAGACTGGGTGGTGGCGCGGCTGGGGAACTGACCTGACGTGAGCGAAGGAGGAGAAGTCGGCCCAACCGGTCTCCGTGTCGGGAGCGGCGGGGGCGGCAGGGGGAGAGCTCCAGCCAGTGGGCTCTGACATGGTCACCGTGGTGGACGAGGGGGCGGCTCCAGCGACCCCCGCCGAGTTCCCTGTATCCATGGGAATATCGTCAAAGTTGGCCGTCCACACTGGACCTGCCATAACATTGGGGATCAGGGGGAAAGGGGGAGGAGGGGGGAGGAGGGGGGGGCGGGCGGACGGGCGACGACACGTCTTTGAGCACTCGTTTGGAAGACCAATGACTTGGCTTGAGACGGCGGTCTCACAGAGATGCTTCAGTCTTACCTGTGTCCACCTCCATCCTGTCGTCTGACGTGGCGCTGCTGGGCTCAAACGGGTCCCGCTTCACATCCTCCTCCTCGGAGTCTGTGCTTTCCTCGCTGTCAGTGCTACCAGAACTCCTGCCAGGCACACAACCACGTTAGAAACACGCGTGTTGGTAAGCGCAAGTGGATCACAACTAATGGATGACAATCCAAATTTTTGGTCATATTACAGACACTTCCTAAGTGGTAGTTCCTGTCTTAACTGTTAAATAACCATGGTAATTACTGTTACAGATTTAAGACAAAGCTCCATCACAGAACACCCCAACATTCTAAAAGAACAGTCCCAACTTAAGTCAGGACTTGCTTCTTAAAAAAAACAAATTGAAAACAAAAAATCTCTCTCTCATACTCTTATTCTATATTAAGCCTTAGGAAAGGGTGTTTCTGTAATACGGTGCCAGGTTGGTATGGGTAAGTACCGAGGACGTCTCTGTGCTTCTGGGGCAAAGGTGACATCCTTCTCGTCCCAGATGTCCTCCTCATCAGAGCCAGTGTCTTCAAACTGCTGGATCTTTTCCTTACAGCAGGCTTCAAACAATGCTATATTTGCCTGTGGGGATCGGACACAGGGGTTTTGGAAAGGAGCCTGCCCTAAAGTGCTCTTCTTACAGCAGGGGAAAAAGATCTATTTCCTTCACCAGTAAAAAAAATCTAAATGCACACAAAATCCCTTAACTGCACTTTCTTGTAAATCATGTAGATCTTTACACGCTTATTTACACAAAGCACACTGAGTTGCAACACAGCCCCTATGTGTACCATATAAATAAACTTATCTTGATGCTTTTTTGTAACATTTATGGTTTTAATAGGGCTTTGCCATGGAGTGGCACATTGACCGATACAGCTAAGTGCATTATGTCAAGATTTAAAAAAAAGAAAGTGCTGGAGCTGTGACATGATAATGAAATGACATACTTACACTTTCATTGGTATTCAAGGAAAAGTTGATGTCTGATATTCTATCAAAGGGAATACTGCAAACGTCAAAAGAGAACATGACTTTAGAAGCTACACCAATGGCTTACACTGGACAAAAACAAGAGATCACAATAAAAAGGTGATTAATGATTGCAACTTTTACAGTGCTTTAGGGCAACCTTTGACAAATGTACACACATGCCCAGCTTACATTCCATTCAGTAAAAGACTTAAAAAAATGTAACATCTAATTGATGAAATAGTCGAGTAGAGAATAGAATAGAATAGAATAATCAATTTATACTTAATGCTATGTCAATTGCTAAAACAAACCAAACATGTTCGAATGTAACTGTAAACAAAGTCATCACATGTATTCTGCTTTCTGCTCTGGTTACTGGGGCCCAATGCAGAATAAAAAGCAGACTTGTAGGTGCAAAGGTGCAAATGTACAAGCATTATTTCAGGAACCCAGGAAAAAGCACAACCAGTCTGTGACATTAGCAGTTCTTGACATACTATAAATACATGACACTCTGCCCCATTATAAAAACTGCCCAATTTAACATGCTTCCAAACTATTTTTATGGTTATGTTGGCCAAGTTTAATGAGGATGAACTCTTACAAGGCAAGAAAGCATGTGACATCTGTGTGCATGTGTATGTCTCTTTATAGACTTTGGACCCTCCCTTGCTGATCAGATCAGTTTTACTGCTCCCTGGTGTTCCATGTTACAATGAAGCCATTTCTGGATGACTCATTTAAATGGCACCACCATTGGCATTGCATTACATCAGTGTTGTATTTGAAAGACATGTCAGATATTATGCAGTTGGTATGACACGGTGCTATACCTTTTTAAATATTTTAAATCGTTTTCTAAGCGTTGCTTTAATAGCAATCTTTGTTTGTTGGAGGGAATGAAAGTGTTGCTGTGCTTTTTTATTAACATTGTACATGACGCCTTGTTAATTTACCCGCTTGAGAACTATGAAGTTTAATTTTGCCATGAAGCAACAGTTATAGGCTTTAAATTTGAGACTTCAGTATTTAATGTTCAGATATTTGCAATTTTCCCTCTAATCCCCCGCAAACAGACCTAGCTCACTACTACTTGTTCAGCTGCTCAAAACTGTCTGAACCCACACATATGATGCTCGCTCACATATCCTGTGCCTCAGAGTCAGACATCTCCTCATCCTCAGCCTTCCTGCGTGCTCCTGCAAAATTCAGATCTCTGTGCACTCTGGATGTCTTGCCCTCATATTTCTACTCATTATTTGAGGGATTCGTTTCCCCCGTTGTGAAACAATCCCGTCAAAATCCACTGACCAAAACGTTTCCAGACCCGTACTCTGGAACAATTTTGCAAGCCAAGGTCGGGACTTTTGTTGAAGTTGACCGTTAACTCTTGAGGATCATAGCTAGAATTTTTCGAGGAGACACAGGTCTATAAAAGACTGCAAAAAAAAATATAGATGTAAGAGCAAACGTGCTAAGCCTATGAATTCCTGTTCTGATATCTTGGTTTAATAAACATTACCAGCCTAGCAAATTGAATGGCCTGGTTGCCTTTTTAACCTCAAAATAACGATGGCATATGTTTATGAAGAAATGTGCTGTTTTGTGGAAGTAGGATAAATAAGAGTACACGCTACCATTACCTCAGACAGGCACCATCAATTACAATTCATTTGCTATGCTAACTAACCAGCTGTCCCTTCGATAAAGTTATCTTTTTAGCTGTAGCTGGATCACTATCCCTGCATCCGAAACCTTAGTAGGCACTGCGTTCTATGCAGTGCTTACCACTTGACCGTTACAGTAGTAGCTTCTACGTAGAAAACTAGCCAGTAGCAGGTACAATTCGGACGCACTACGACATCGCCATCTTGCCCGTCCTCTGACCCGGATGTTTACATTAACGTCATGATTTTGCCAGCTTATAGTAAACGGTTAGCTGCTTTTTATCAGATAACCTCAACATTTATGTGCATTTGTGACGTGAACAACTACTTACATGGCTTTTATTTACTGAAGTGCACATTTGTATACTGTCAGACAAGCGACCGGAGTCTCCGCCATCTTGGTTACTTTTAACGAGCGGGAAGTTTTTGGTTCTTCTACGGTTTTCAACCTCCCGGTGACTTTTGGGATAGCGTAGTGTAGTTCGCTTGCACACTGCAAAATACTACCAGAAATAGCAAGCCATCCGGGTACTTTTGGCCCGGCTTCGCCTACTACTGAAAGCTTACTAAGGTATTCGGATGTTCTAGGTCGTGGCTTCCTCATTTTTGGCTACTATGCAGGCGGCTAGTAAGGGTATTCGGATGCAGGGTATGAGTAAATTGTATCCCTACTTCAATGTCAGAAACATGAACATCAGTTGTAAATAACCAAGTGTTTTGTCATTTCTAATTTCATTTAAGAGACACTAAAATATTTGTCTACATAATTGAGGCCGTCGATTATTTTCACAACTTTTTGCAGCTCTGATAACAGTATAAACATTTTTGCACAGAAGACAAGACTCACGGATGACATTTAAAATCACCAACCACGGCCTTCATTTCCTACAATGATGTAGTCCACATCTTACATTTCAAGATAGAGTGAAATCCCTGGAGTTGTTGCGTTGCATGAACTTTGTATCATATTTACTTCGTATTTTCATGGGGACTTCGATTATAAATGTGCGGGGAGGGACAGTGGAAGAACAGGAAGTTAAAAAAATCATGTATGGTCAAGTACTCACTCCACGACATCATCCTGATCTGCAAACTCTTCGTCATTGAAGCCAAACTGCTCAATAAAATTGGACGTCATTTGTTGCATCTGATAATCAGAAAAGGCCTGGCAAACCCAGGACCAACGATAATGATATACTCTTGACACTACAAACGGCTTTCATGTATTATTTTCCATTGTCAGTACACAAACAATTTTATCAGCATGTCAACACATGCACATTCATATATGACTACTACAAAATATTAAATCCATCATTGTGTGTTAAATTAGCCATTACCGATGTGATACCACTGCAAAGATTAAAAAAAATGCAACTATGCATGACATTGATATGCATAATACATAGAAAAGAAGTTGACCGCTCCTGCAGTTACAGACTTACTTGTTGCAGGGAGGAGTCCTGGTGGAAACCACTGTCCTTAAAATCTACCTCATCATCGCTGGACGAGTGAATATGGTTTGTGCTAACCTACAAGTACACCAATGACAGGGCACCATTACAAGTCAGCAAGAATTCAACTTGAAAAGATTATGCGAGCCTTGGCATTGGCATAGTTCAATATGCGTCATTATGTAAAAAATATAAAATACATTTTATTCCACTAACTTTGAAAACACATCTTAAAGCATTGCGCTTAGTGATGACTATTGCACAATACTGCAAACATAACATTTGCAATATAATTGGCAACACATGGTTTAACTCAATTACCATGTCTGCCATTCTGAACCGTAAACCAGACCACTCCCTTTTATCAGTGTCTGCTCTAGGCTGGGTCAGTGGAAACCAGTGGCAGACTAAAGTTCATGTCTTATTTAGTCCAAGTCTGTCTAGGATGGCACTTACCAAGTCTACAGTGTTTATCTTATTTGTGTCTGCCAGCTGACCAGAAGTAAAGGCCTCCCATCTTTCTCTGTCCTCCTCTGGAAGCTCTGGGGGTGCCGCAGATATGGATGCATTAGCAAGGCAAACGTTACGTTACATTATATTTAGCAGATGCTTTTATCCAAAGCAGCTTACAAAAGGAGGACATAAACAAGCTAATAGAAGTGGAACACAAGGTAAACAAAGGCAGTTCACAACGTTAGAGCAGCCTAGGGATCACTCCAGGAGAGAACACACAGGGTTATACATCTGCCTTGAGTAAGTTTCCTGGAACCAAAGCTTTTAAAGAGTAAAGGTCCGTTCACACCAAGAACCGTAACGATAACTATAACTGGCGTCCACACTACTGAACAACATTTTAATGGCAACATTCTAGTCGTGATTTAAACATTCAAAGACATGACGTCCTGTGAATTCTTATGAATTCTGATTGGCTGACAGTGCTTTTATAGTTCATAAAATCGCTCTGAAAGTGATCCCAACAATATCGTTTAATCTGTCGATGTTGTTATAGTTGATATGTGAACGGCATCATTCACTAAAGTTAAAATGATTTTCACAAAGTTATAGTTATAATTATCTTTATAGTTATCGTTCTAGGTGTGAACGGCCCTTAACTGCACCTTAAAACTTGGGGGTGGTTAGGGGGTACAGTTACTCTTTGAAGCTAACTAACCATCGGCAAGAGAGCCCATTACAGACGTCTCACCTGAGATGAGCTGCTGAAGCTGAGCCCCGTTGGGGCCCTTGTCACCATTGTGCACAATGGAGTTGGCTATTCTGGTTAGGTGGCCCATATAGCCTCTTCGGCGTCCACCCTCCGCTCTGGAAAACGGTAAAAAAACAAAGGCTCTCCATCACCGCTAGCAATTTGTGAATGTAGGCGTGGACCTTTCTAATTCCATGTGTTGTTTGTTTAGAAGACAATTTGACAAAAAGAAGAATGGTCAGAAGTTGATTTTATTACATAAAGTTTACTTACTGTTCCTTCTCATTAGAACCCCATGCATCCAAGATTCTCTGTAGTAACTGGCACTTCTGAAAGAGCTAAATAGAGAAAGAACCAAAGAAAAAAACATGATGTTTCAGCGGGGTTCATTGAAAAGATGTCATTGGAAAACAAGAGAAAGATGACAAGACAAATGTGGAGAAAAAGGAAAAAAAGATTCTCACATGTTTAATGAGGTGGTTTTCCCTGACAGGCTCTTGGTCTTGCTCTCTGTTTATTTCTGGAGTTTCACTTTGGGCTGGAGGCATTGCTAAGATCATTGCAGTGCATATTTCTACTTGTATGTGCAAGAAATTATTCCATATGTATTTAAAGTACATATCCTGCAGAGATAAAAAAAGAGCATATTGATTAAAAAAACATTAACAAACAGTACATTTCAATAAATTGTCAGACAACCCAGCCCAATGTCCCACTTACAAGTATGACTCCTAGAGTGTTGAGGTTGATCAGCTCCTGGTTGATGATATGCGTGTTGGTCTGCAGAAGGCTGGCCACCAGTCGCACCACGTTCAGTCGTGTGTTGCCCACCGGAGGGTCCAGGACTCCCCAAGTGGTTTTCATGGTAATTTTCTTAGGAAGTTGAGAGAAAAAGATCAAAACATAGCTGAAACCAGGGCTAATTTTGTTAAAAAGGCTAGTAACCTCTCTAGGGAATTAAAGCAATCCTAATCTTTTGGTTGTGCTGGTCAACCAGATTAAACAGTAGGCGGGTTTTCATAGTGGTGGTCTTTCAGTACCAAGACCTACATGATATCGCAAGCTACTTATTTCCCTAACAAGCAGATAACAAACAAGTTTCAAGGCAATTAAAAGCGCAACAAACTGCGGAATTAAAACTACATCAAATGCCTGCTTATTGTTTACCCTACCAGCAGGGGCTAGGATCTTAAAAGCACTGCTAATACGCTGAGAATCTAGCTGTGCGACAACCCTTTTGCAAGCCACTTGGCAATTTAGATTAAATGGCTGATGCTTTCATCTTGTGATTTTCTTTGCTACTTTATTCCTGATAATGGTGTGACTAATAAGCCCAATGCTGCATTCCCAATTTCTCTGAGTAAGCAAGACTGTTAGTGCTCTTAATGTAAAATGTAGTGCAGTAAAAAAGCCAGAGTTTCCTATGTAAATCAAGGCTGTGGAAGCTTGCACTGCATAGTCCTTTGATCACGTTTTAGGGAAGAATTGTCAAAAAAGCTTGTACTCTTGCCTAGTGAGTAGGTGTCAGGAATAGTACCAAACTGACTAACTGCTCACCTCCAACTCACAGTCTAATCACTTCACATGGAGTCTTTTCTACTTAAAATCCTACCTGTACTATTTTTTTTTTGCTTTTCGTTTTGTATTGGGCACACAAAAAACTACCATCAATACATTCAGAGATAGAACAAAAAATAATATAAAAGACAAATACCTTGGGAGGATCCAGAAGCAGCTGGTGGAAGTCTTTCAGTCGAGGTCTGACGGCCTCCAGAATGCTCTGGTTGACTGAGAAGGAGGGGTGGTTCATGCCGGGAGGACAGATCTCTAGGTGGCCCTCAAAGCTGGAGAAGGCAACACAACCAACAAGAAACATCCAGTGAGACCCCCAGCACTACAATCACAGTTAGTTTGTTTGTTGTTTCATTTTAATGCCACACTGACTGCAGCCATTTCATGGCCAAGGCAGTTATGACTAAACAAATTACAAATAATCAATAATCAAATACAATTAAGTAACCAAATAATTTGTTTTTATATTTACAATGTATACCAATTATACATTCTAAAACCTTCAGAGGTGGGGACCTTTTTGCACCAGACAGACACATTATGTGGGGGAAACAAAAATCAGGTTCTTACGCAGGTCTCCGTGTTTCCAAGAGTGTGAGCAGAATCTGGATGACGCTGACAATAGCGGACTCGTTCTTCTCCTTATCAAAAATGTTGGACAGCAGCTGGTCCAATGTCTCGTGCCTACAGCAGTAAACAATTCCAAGTCGTCAAGAACATGACTCGAAGCATTTGGGTTTACTGGCACCACAGACCACAACCACAAACGTAATGGTAGCAAACGGTTTTCTTCTTTTGCAAACGGCCATGCTGTGCCAAAGAAAATATAGAGAAGCCCATTTCTCAAGTCATGTCCCGCTGTGCGTAAATTGATGTGCTGTGCGCACGTTAATTCCTAAAACTAGTGTCATGCTTCAAAATTGAAGTGTACTGGAAAAGGTTAATCTGTACAATCTGTACACAGCAGTGTTTACCTCCATTTAATGATCAATTTAATTATCAAAAGCATATGTAGCTCGTCAGTCTCGTGGCCAATGTTTAGAAGGCAGCTGAGACACAAGGGTATGCTGTTGACATCAATGCTCCAAGTCAGCCATGTTGGGGCCATAAGAACACAGACAAGTGGGTGAGGCTGTGTGAGACAGTACTATTTGCACATACTCCTTAAAGAGTACTTTATATTGCGTCTTAAATACTCCGTAGTAAGGTTAGCAAATACGGCCGTACTATATCACCAGTCAACAGGCTGTCAAACAGTGGACACCCCCCCCTGAGTCCAATCCCCCATCCTGCTCTTGCAAAATGGTTTTAAAGAAGTTGGATAGCTGGAATTTGCTCTTACAGTAGGTCCCTGGGAAGACTATTCCTGTACTTAGAGGCCCTCGGTCAGAAGACTGTTTGCCAACGCTTACTAAGCCTATACTGTACAACACAGTCTCCTCAACACACAATACAGGCTTTCCAATACAAATAAATAACAATATATAATATACAACATACTGCATAATAAGTGAGGAGCACATGGGAAAAATAGTCAGTCACAAAATGACAATACTGTGAATAAGTGAACATAGTCTCTAGCTAAAAGCGTTTTAAAAAAAGCAACTACATATAGTTATATATTGCTTATATATCAAATTAAAAAATCTAACGTATAAATGACATTTTATGACCCTGCCTATTTTTCCCCATGGACTCCTCAAATACAACATATAATCACAAGAGTTTAGTGCATTCTTGATAAGTTTAACAAACATTTTATGCATCTCATAACTGTGTAATTATCATTCCACTGGCCAAAGATGACTGAGAGATAAGCGTACTTTTCCAGTGTGGCCAGCAGAGGGTCTGGCTCGGAGCAGCCCTGCAGCTGGAACATCTGGTCTCTGCTGAGGCGGATGATCTCACACAGAGACTGAGACGCGTTTGAGTGTCTCTGCATGGAGACAAGAGCCGGTTGTCAAATAAGCGCAGAATCTCAGCACAAAATGGAAATGTGTAAGGGGGAAGAAAAAAGTGGCAAGGAGAGGCAGCCAACCACTCACATCTTCGTCCTGTGATGGCTGGATCATGTCAACCAGGCGCTGGATGACTTTCTCCTCGTTAAGCCACTGAGGGAGGGAAAGGTAGAAATGATTCAGTAAGGAGGAACTGCAAGTAGAACACCGAACCACAGACCATTACCTGTCATGTTGTCGCAACAACTTCTGTTCATATAATTATACATACACAAAATGATGCATGCTAAATTTCCTCCAAGATCAATAAAGTATGTATCTATACATCCATCTATTCACATTTAACACCAGGTAATCACACCAACTGCAATCTCATCTCATTAATAAGGAATCTCTCTGTCATGACTGAAGTGCCAAAATAAGGGTATACAGCCACACAGGCCAAATTGGGACGAGTGGAAGTGAAGCACTCACGATTAAGACATCTTGTCTGAGCTGCTGAGGCTCGATGCAGGTCAGCATCCTCAGCAGCAGGTCCATGATGGCGGAGGTGCCTATGTGTTTGATCATGAGGTCCACAAAGTCCTCCCTCTTTCGCAGAAACTCCACAATCTAGCAGATATGCACACAAAAGGAAAACACAAGATATGAAAGAGCAGTTTACACCATAAGCACTTGGAGAAACAAATGCAGTTGCAACTTTGCTATGACCTGGTGGAATGCATCTTTCACTGCGGTACACAAGGTAAATGTTTTATTGTGCGCTGTCCCTGTTGACATAAATAAATTACTGTTACAACTACAAATGGGAACACCATAAGCACTAAGGAAAAACTGAGTTGGGCTACAAAGTACAACTACAAAGGAAAACACTACATACATTTGAACAGCCATCCACATTTCTGGCATTTAGGAAAAACAGCTAAGCAAGATTAAAGCCAAAAAAAAAAAAAAACAATCATCTGGGTGTTTCAAGGGCACTTATGATAATTCACCAACATGGAAACTTTATTAAAAAAAAAAAGTTTACTATTTTCAGACAACACAATATGACTACTACTTTCTTGACTTCTGCATGGTGCTGTGAATGCGCAGGTATTTAGTCAGAATATACTAAATGCTTCCGATGTGCCACGCTTATGTAAAACCGCCAACAGACAAGCTGACACTCCTGGACTAGCCACAGCAACAAACGCATCGCTTTACATCACAAACACAAACAGTAATTAATTATACGGTGGAGGCTACATATAAGCCTATCTGGCTTTTTACCTGTCCCTACACTGTATATATCAATTCCCTTTTTTATGCTTCTATTTTAACTGAACAAAATAAAAAATAAAACCTAAAAAAAACAAAACAAAAAAAACCAATGAAATACAATTTTGCACACTCCAGATAGGGGGGTCACACCAAGACAAAGTGCCTGAGGTTGCCAGAGGGGGGGGTTACCTGCTCGGGCTTGCGTCCTATGAGGATACTGAGGACCTTGCTGAAGAAGCTGGCCAGCAGGGGGTTGAGGGGAGACTCGTTCTGGAGGAAGCCGTACAGCTTCATCAGCAGACCCTCATCTTCTCCCAGACGGTCATTGATCTGCCCAACGTCAGATGTCAGCAGCTCACAGGATATGTTGGGGTACCTGAGAGAAAGGTGGCATGTGGTCATTACAGCGGCGTCAGTGGCAACGGCTTTTTGTTTTGGCTTGAGACAGGATGGCATTTAGTGATCATGTATACCATGTAACCTTATTTTGAAGAGCGCTGCAGATGAGATACGTTTTTGCAGTCCTGCTAAAGTGGTAATAAGCATTTTCTCTCTTACAGTAAAACTACATTAATTTTCGCAATAAGTCCAGACTGCTCCTGGTTTGCCCAACATACTTCTGCAACCAGACTTTCAGTGACTGTCTTCCGATCTTTAATGGAAAATTTTAAATTGCGAATTGCAAGACCCTAAACCTATGACTCAATGGGCATGTACTGACCAGTCCGCCTCAGTTCTCTTTCTTTAAGAAAATGTTACATAAAAAAAATCTTTTGACAACACCAAGGCAAACACAAGAACCATTTTTAGTCACATGACAAAAGTATGCAAGGCGAAACAGGAGCAGACTTTTGTACGTAGGATTATCCAAAACCCACTTGTTATGCTCACTGAAAAAGCTTTGCACACCTAAGTGTACCAGCAAATGATGGCTGTCTTTTATAGCAGAGTTGCCCTACTGCTGATTTTTATCTGTGTAAATGGCAATAGAAACGAGTTCAATAAACGGCTCTGTTGGACTGTCACAGTGCTGCAGTAGTCAACACATGTGACAACCTGATGGAAAAACTTGATTTACACAGCTTCTTTACCACTACAGTTAAGTTAAGCATGTATAAAGTGGAGTTTAACATGCATGGTGTTATCTTCATAAGGCTCCATGTTGTCCATGTTGCATGAAGCTGACAGAGATGTGTGCAGACTCGGCGCTACTTTGTTTTTTTTCCCACCAATGTAGTGCTGATCTATTTTTCCATATTTCTGGCTACTACAGTAGGCAAGGACCTCTAACAGTAGGTACAGTCCAAACGTGCCAAAGCTCCCCATTGATACTCAAGTTTACTTACAGATTCACCAACACATCATGAATGGCCCAATACATTTCTGTAAGCAGTAGTGATGTGAGTGGCTACTACATTCATGCCCAGGCATTAACTTCAACCGCTGCTACAGATAACAAAAACAGAAGCGCAGCTGCCTAGCAGGCTCCCAAACAAGAAAACCCCACGGTTGGTTTCCAGCGGACTATGCAAGGGGGCAGTGTATTATGCCTCCCACCACAGATCCGGTCCTTCCAAGTGGAAGTGGAAGATGTTTGTCTTTATTAGCACACAGAACTGAGAACTGGTATGCTGGAAACTGGCTCTGGCAACACAAAGGGTCAGTCAAGATGGAAGCAGCCATGTTTAAATGCCAGGTATGTCCACATGCACTTAGCCCCTGCCTGTTTAAACATCTGGTCTTAAATACCAGGTCAGAACATTTTTGGTTTTAACCTGCTCCAGGATTAGGCAAAAGTTTCTACAATTCCACCCTCCTCCTCAAAAGAATTTTCCTTTGCCACTAAAAGCTATGTGCTTGCTCTTGGTTCCTGCACGAGTCTTCATATACACATATCATATTCACAGATATTATGCGCCCAATGGGGTAAGCAAAAATCTGCACAGATATTTTAGCTGCCATCAGGTATTGCTTGACTGAAGAATTTAAGGAAATAAAAGCAGAGAAAAGATGCTACATACATTTAGGGTATAGATGAGAAGCACATTTCAACCAGAGTGAATAAACAGGCTTAAATCTAGGCTTACTTGTATTTAATTTTTTCCTCCACATCATCACAAGGTTCCTGGGTGATGTAGGTGACCAGGTCCTCCATGCACTGAGGACGCAAGAGGAACTCTACAAGTTTGTGGTTCTGGGCCTTGCATTCCTGCAGAACATCTTCCTCGTCCATCACCTCCAACAGGGTAACATCCTCCTTCTCCAGGAGCGTGTCAATGTGGGACGTTGTGTGCAGATCAAATTTCCAAAACATGGTGCCACTAAAAATAAATTGAATTGAAAATTGGGTGATACAAGAGGGAAATAGTCATTTCACTAATCTCACTCATTTTATATTAACATAGAAATGAGATCTTTTTTTAAAGTGTTAAGGAAGGTGTTTGGAGAAGCATTTGGCTCTAGGCTGGACAGTCACCTCCTAGTCCTTGCTGGACAGTGATTGATCTGTAATCAGCGTTATATGAGAGCAAACTCATGTTGGTAGACAACCAATGTAGAAAAATAATAATAATACTAATACTAACATAAGCCACTGTTCGTTCTACTGCTGAAAAGGCTCAACAACATAAAATAATGTGAAAATCAAATTGCAATTCTTCATTCAGTATGTCACTGTCAGTAAACCATGCTGGGTTAGGAATTATTTAGGTCGAAGTAAATAACCTCCTGGTTACCTTACACATTTTGCTTCTGATCTTATACCCGCTTCTAATCAAAATAGATCGGTATACAGCTTTTCATCAGTAGGCCTTCTATTTACAACCCAATGGGTTACCAGAGATGTAAATATTGCACAGACACCCAAACTAGCGACCTCACTATGAATAGACTAGGTACATTGTAAGCAAGTGCCTGTGCTGCTGAATGTTTCAACAAATAGCGAAAGAGAATGACACTGAGTAACCCAAAATGCACACATTTTTAAACTATCACTTCTTTCACAGACCGATTTTTAAACTATCACTTCTTTCACAGACAGATTTTTAAACTATGACTTCTTTCACAGAAGAAAAGTGAAATTAGAGGCTCAACAGTAATCCAGTAAGGCATTTCCAATGTTTTAAACGCTCTATGTTTATATGACACATACCTTAATGAAGCAGCGTCCCCAAGGTAAAAATTCTGATTAAAAATAAAATAGTTCTTGTGCTCTTTGGGACTTCTGGCCCATTACAGGCACCACGGTCAGCAAAGACGAGAGATCCTCAGCAACAGGACACATGCAGCAGAAATACACCTCACACACAGCCCAACAATTAACACACACCTGCAACACAGTGAAAAGACAAACTAAATTTGAATCATTACATGTTACGAAGTATTGAAAGTATATGACAAGTCCATATACAAACTACAAGTTAACATACTTAACAGTGGAACAGAGATCAGATATGTGCACCATCATGCTTAACACTCTGTAAACCACAGAAGTGGTTTGAATGGGAAAAAAAACCCTCATGACATTAAATCTCATGACATGGTACAGAACTATTACAATTCCATTACATAAGTCACAGTCACAGCAGATCTTAGGCTACAGTGTGAAAATATGAAGTGCCATCCCTAAGCACTTGCATGTGTTTCCTAATTAGAGTTCACTGCATTTATTCATTAAATATTTACTTATACAAGTATTCATGAATAGTCAGGAACATGCACATGGTTTGTGCCACAAGTGAAATTATCCATTAGACATTGCAATAGCCTAAACATCAAAAGACAAAACGCTATTCTCTTAACCTATTTAAAAAGCTTGATGCTACATGCGTGCTTGACCTGCTTACATGTGTACTCGCAAAGCAGACTTTTGTTGTGTAGCCTACAGCTAAAAGAATATTACATAGCTTACTAAATAGGAGGCAGAACCAGCACTTCAGCATCAAACCCTACCCTGCAGGTCTACACTACCAATTGAGACGCACAGTGCAAAATCCTAATTACTGCACTCGTTAGACTGACAGACTTCCTGTCTTTGTTCACATGTGCACTTCAAGTTTTTTGGGTTCAAAGTATTTATAAAAAACGTTTTGGGTATAATGTGTTGCGCTTCATATCCACCACAACACAAGTAGGCCTACATTACCAACAAAAAAATCCATCCTGGAACACACCCACAAGTCAAGCGAGACAGTTACAGTTATAGTATTTAGCAGATGTTTTATCTCCAAAGTGATGTACAACACTATAAAACACCAAATTATACATAAAAAAATACTCAGCTAACTTATAATACCCAGCTAAATTATATATGGGGACGTATCATCAAATCATTACAAGTACAATCAAGTCATTAACAAGACATTCCTGAGATGAGACAAGACAAGATGAGAGTGCGGCCAGGGCTGCAAGACCTGAGAGAAATGCAGGATATCTCCATAACACTGCTGGATGTTGTGATGACAAATAGGTCTAATAATAAATAAACAAAAGCTTATATGCACTGTTAAGTCCTACAGTTTTGTGTTCACCGCTACTCCAGAGAGAGGGGGGGGGGGCACCCAATAGGGGGCAGGGAATCTAGGGCAGCAGGGCTCCTTCTCATTGGTCAAATATATGGATATGTAAAGCTTAAAAGCATAGCTTATGGATAGGTAGTATTTACTGCAGTTAGGCTATGTTTTGTAATGAGAACTTGCCCATGTTAATATGGCAAAAAAAATAATTTACATATAAAGTGCAGCCGTAATTGCAACATAAAAAAAAAAAAAAAAAAACATGCAGCATCCTCCGCATAGAGAAAAGCAGTAGTTTCATGCTGGCTAATCTACATATTACCTTGGCTAAACGGCATCTCATTATCTTCCCTGTTGACAAAAATAAATAAATAAATGAGAGCGAGAGAGCATGTACCGGGTTACAGACTAGAGCGCAGGCATCCTGGCAGATCATGAATGACGGTGGAAAGAAAGCGTATTAATAGACCGGGAGATGGGGGTTGGGTTGAAGGAGCATTGACATTGGCCTCCAGACCCTTCAAATTAGGTGATGGGCTCCCAAACCTCCTCACTGTTCAGGTGTCTAAATAGCAAAAACATGCAAGAATACCATAGGGGCGAAAGATGTACTGTCCAGTGTAGCTTACTGTACCAAACAGACAACAGCACACCAGTTGGTTCAACACAAACAAATATTGAGTCCGAATGAAATCACATTTACTACTCTAGCTAAATGACCTGTAGTATAATACAACAGCCTCCTAGTTGTTCAGCTATCAAAATACCACAGAAGAATAACAAATGTTTACAGATTTAAAAACATAAAACTCTTTAGTTTGTACTGTTGATTAATTACCTATCACCATGGATTATTTTTTATTTAATCATTCTATTTTTTCCTGTAAGTATGAGCTTCTAGTAATTTAGTGTGTAATGGACTTGACTACTTCTGGTTCATACTATTACTAGTCTTTTCAAGTTACCCGTATTTTCTTTTCTTAAAATGTTTTCTCCCCCCCCCCCCCCCCCCATTTTAGCTAAGCATTTTTGTTTATAATGTATATAAACCATAAACCATAAATATACCAGATGAAGTGCTGTATTTTGAAGCTAATTGTACTTAAAAGACAACAGTAATTTAGGTGGGTGGTTAAATACAAACATTGACTTCAAATTAGCAATGTCTTTAGCAATGTTAAATGGCCTGATGTGCCAACTCGGTGTGAGGCAGACCAGCTGGGTTGTTCAAAACAACACCACCTATATATGAGGACGGCGGCTCAATGGTTCAAAGTCCTCGAAGGAAAAGAGAAACCCAGTCTGCTTCAGGCCAGGTACCTGGAAGGGAAGGGCAGCGGAAGCTAGGTTACAGCTCTACCTGAGCAACAGCATAAGCCTCCAACGACATGAGCACTTAGGCTTAATTGCACTGCTGAATGCAGTCTTCAGACCATCTGTTACCCTGCAAAATCCTTCTAACCGTGAAAACCAAGTCAAGTTCTAGTTAGTAAACGCGATAACGAAAGACTGCATTGAACCACCCACGCACGTAGACACTACTTCAAGAAGTCTTCCGAATTTGTGCTCGTTACGTTGTCCTACCAAAGCAAAATGAAACCCTTCTGTTCGGTTGGTAGCCAGCGAGAGGCTTGTAGGCTAACAAAGATGCACAACTGCCTGGCAACATCAGCTAGCTACCTCAGTGGCGTCAACATGTTTGAAAACTTCTGCATGCTGGGCGTAAAATAACGACAGCAGCTAGCCTCTTGACTCTGCGATCACAAACATCACAGTCAATCTTACGTGCCCATGGTCGATGACAGTCTTCGGTTAGGCAACACGCTAACATTAGGCATCAAGGGTAGCGTCTACTGGTCTGGTTACTGCTCAGGGAAAACAAGCCGGTTTCTTGAACGGGGCCTGACCAGTGTCAAACATTCGTAGCACGCTAGGTATTGCTAGCTTACCCACATACCATTCATCCGAATTTAATATATACAAGAGTAAACATGGTCTATATCTATAAAACTCGAACAGGGTTACTGTAGTAGCTGGTAAGCAGATGTTATTATTTTCACCGTTAGCTGGTAAGCCTGTAAAGCATTTTCGACAGTTAACCCGAAAGCTCCTTAAGTAGGAAGTGACGAGGGTCGTTTTGCGAGTAGACAGCGTACGCTAACATACTAAGGTTTGCTATTGCTACCTGTGTTTTGCGAAACTCGGCGTCCAGGGCTGACAATACAATCACTGGCTAGTTAACCACCAACCTGGTTAACAATAAACAACTCAAACACCACATATGAAGCGCACAGTCAGTTGAAACCAAGTTTTTGCTTGACCAACTTTATACGCAAACTGATCTGGCTAATGATTGTGATAACAGTTGAAACACAAGATCCAACTTAAGCTCACAATCGGCTGTCTGCATTTTATAGTTATATTCATCATCACTTACAATGACAGCTGACTAATTACTAACGATCACAGCTTTTCACATCGACTGATACGCTCCCAAGTCAACAAGAACTACAAAAACATGAAAAGTAAGCAGAAACTTCCTAATCATACAATGCTTCCATTCCTTTCGGTGTTGTTTTCACACTGCATGTCATCGTAAGTTCTTTCGAAGAATTCCAGACAATTTCAACTGATTTAAACCGGGCCACCATCAGCTAATAATACCTCAAACATTGGTATAGACTGCTTACGTTATTGGTTGTCCAACTGGTAGCTAGCCGCTAGTGGTAGCCACAGAAGTAACGTTTACCATTTTGGCTAGCAGCAGGTTTCTGTAAAAGAAAGAACACCGGCTGCATACAAACATCCGGGAGTTTCATCTCCGGGAATATTAGCTAACGACACACAGGGGGATAACATTTTAAGGTTAACTCGTTCTAGTGTCGTGGAGAGATTTGTCATTTCTGTGAAACCAATTCGCAATGCCAAGCTAATACTAGCTAGCTAGCCTATACCAGCAAAAAGTATCGCCAACACATTTCAGCTAACCAAGTAGCGTGCTACTTAGCTATATAGCTAACGTTCCTCTCGTCGCCAATGAGAACTACATGGGCAGGAATGTACGTACCGTTTAGGAGCGGTTTAAGGCGAGTCCCCGACATGTAGCTAGACAATCCTTTAAATAAAATGTTACAGAAAATAAAACGCGATCACCTCGCGAATTCTGTGAGCACAATAACCTGTTTACAACTGATTCTGACAGGCGCGAAAAGATAGACCATCAGAGGGCACTTTTCAAGATGGCGGTTATATCAACTTCTTCAGCCCCTTCCCCCACTGGAACTACCACAGACGTCAATCAAGTTGATCATTGGATACTTATTGGTTCACGTATATATCAATCATACCGAAACCTGCTTATGACTGCATCCTGATTTGTATTCTTAAACGTCAATTACAACAGGAGGAACCCATCGATCTACTTGTACCAAATGTCACTGTTTTCTCTATGCGTTTTCGAAACTACATAGTGTTAACTCGCCATTTTGGAACGAGAGAATGGGAGAATCCTCCCAGTGCACTAAAACACACCCACATCTGGGCCGCTGTCTGGAATTGGAAACTGTTGACCGATTGGACAACGGAAATGTCGGTCACGCCCAGTGACAGTCACTATCGCCAGGCTGTGCACATAGACATCCTATACATATATACGTATAGGATGTCTATGGCTGTGCAAAGCATGCATGACTAAAATCTGCACACTGCCGGGCGAGTGTGGAGTGTTGTCTTTCATAATGAGCCAACCAGGCCTTAATGCACATTAGACGGTTGTCGAATAATAATAAAACCTAAAGTGCTAAGTGCCCCCCCCCCCCCCAAATAATGGTAAGTTATATAAATAGGTAAATTTGGTAAATTTCTTCTCCCAAAGATACTCTTCCTAGGTGCACAAGTATCTTGTGTATTCTATACACAATCAGGTCACATCAGGTATGAGCTACACACTACACACATTGATTAACTTTGAATTAGTGACATCTTTTGTTTTGGTGTAAGATGAAACAGTGTGGGAACAGTTGCACAAACGTGTTGTAACTGTCCCCGCCACAGCAATTTTAAAATTCCATGTACTAGCTTCGACACATGGTAGCTATGTCTGTTAAAACCTAAGAAACTGCATTTTTAAATGGCACAACACAACAATACTTTATGCAGACAGTTTAGACACCAGAAGAAAAATCCTGATGATAACCATTTTTACTTTTTAACCTTGTTTCTTTGGTTCACCTAGAAGATATAATCCACGTTACAACCATCCCCACTCTCCCCTACAGCTTGTTGTTTGGTCTACCAGTAGGCTATAGCTTGTTACTATTCAGTCATGAGAATGAGGTAGCACTTTTAGTTTTTCATTCAACAATGCAGCAATTTGTGACTATAGTAATGTAATAAATTTTGACATTGTATATAGGTATTATGTGGTCATATGAAGGCCAGATAAATAGTTGATAGCCTGGCTAGTTTTACAACACAATATTCACTACAGTATTAGAACTGTCAAAAAGTATCAGTTGGCAAACTGCTACCATAAAAAATGTGAGTTGATACTGGTGTTTCTAAAGTGTTTTTATAGTATTTTGGAATAGCACGTTTATGGTACACCAAAGCCCCTTGCCGTTGTGATTCCATCCAAATGCTGTTTTGGCCCATCTATCCACAAGGTTAGCAGTCCTTAGGCCCACCCAGTTGACCAAAAAGCTTCAATTGGAGGCAGTGTTTTTATAGAAAAGTGATTTTGTGTCATCCTCACATGCATACCATTCTATGTACATTATCTCCCTGGAAAACATTCTGAGTTGAGTGAGTTTTGCTGCCTTGGGATTAGGACATCAATCATTGATTAAACAGCACAATGTCTGATTATTTACAGATGCAAAATGAACAGAGGTTACAGTTTTACTTGAAATGGACAAATAAGCATCTGTAAAATAAGTAAATAAAGTGGAGATGTAGTGATGTGGTGTGTGTAGTGATATAACTGAAAGTGTTTCTTTGAGGTTTTTGTTAAAGTGGTTCACAGTTGTCAGAGGGCCAGTAGCGGTTCGGGGGGGGGGGGGGGGGGGGGGGGGCGGAGTGGGGCAATTGCACGGGGAGCAATTTCGTGAAGGGTGCCTTGCCTCATGAGCGCTTGAAAAAAAAATCATCTAAATTTTTTTTATTATCTATCTCATATCACTCTGTAGGAAATTGGCAAAATGGCGCCCCCTCTGGCTGAAGGCTCACAGAAGTGTGCACAGAAGCTGTGTGAGAAGGGTGCTCGGAGGGGGTTACGCCCGGGGAGTAATTCAATGTAGAACCGCCACTGCAGAGGGCATTAGTAGCCTATATATTTTTCCCCACACTGAACCTATACTTCCACCACATTTATCCATTCCAGCTGCAAAACTCATTTATACCTGTGTTCTTGCCCCACCCTTGGTGTCTTTTCCCTGTGCGCTCTGGTTAGATTCTATTGACATCCAATAGCAGATAACATCTAGAATGTTCTGTATTACGTATGGCAACCCTCCTCTGTAAAGGTTGCTGAAGGTGGGTGAGCATTCACTGCATGGCAGGTCATGCCATTCAATGCAATTTTCAGCCCCTGTTGAATGCTGTGAAGTGTTATGTCAGCTTTACATTGGACTCTGAATGATAAAAAAATCCAGTACTGAGCCGGAAGAAGTCACCTGCGGTTGAGCAGGAAATTTAGTGTTAAAAAAGCTGTAAGATACTGTCTACTATCTTCCTCCAGGACCCTGCATCAAATTGTGTGATGAAAGTGTACAAGATTGCTTGTCTGGATTTGAATGTTTGTTTGTTCTGATGTTTGTTTTTCTTTTCTTGTCTGTTTGCCTTTGTAGCAACCATGAGTATGAGAAATGTGTCATATAAATTAGTAAATTAAGCGTTTTGTTATTTATTATTATTGTTAAGTACAAGTAAAATAAAAAAAAGATTACAAAAATATAGTACCAGAATGCAGGACAGATGTCAGAGTAGTTGAACTACAAAGAACAGCAGTGGTTCAGCAAGATTTTAAAGACTTTGTGTGTGAAAAATACCTCCATCTAGTGGTGAGATGTAGGTATATATTGCAACAAACTGAACGGTACTCCTTAGCCAGCAGTTGAGTTAGTGTGATATATACTTGCTGGGTCCTTTTAAATGTCTGAATTCAGCTAACCCAGTGTGAAGGATTTGGCTGATTATATGAGTTACTTGCACTGGGAACAAAGGACAACTTGTATCTGTTGCCCTTTGCCTCAGGTAGACTGTGCTTCTGACAAGATGGGAGAGGAACATGTTGTCTTGTTTATAGTTTGGCACAGGACAACTCCAACCCTCCAGTATTAAGTCAGCCTCAGGTGAAATTTTGGGTTCCTTGGGCTACCAACAGAGGCCTGTGGTATATCAGGTGTAAGCAAGGTCTCCCTGTGCAGGCCAGCCGCAGGCTCGAACCTGTGGCCTCACAGCAACTCCAATTTGGGAAACAGACGCACTACCAAGTGAGCTCAAAGCTGGGCTCTTAACTCAGTCGGTAGTGTATCCTGTTGAGTTGACGGGAGCGAGGTTTACTCATCGGACCTCATGATAATGTAATGACCCTGCCAGTGACCCAGATAGATGGTCCAGCCCTGACACATTTACAGCACACAATCCTTTGGGTGAAAAACACAGTTCCAGAAGGCCACCCCCTGTGCAGCAAAGGTCACCTACCAAGCTAGATCACGAGGTGTACAATACCTGCCTGAAGCTTGTTTAAGGACTGACCCCTTTCAGCTTTCCACTCAATGCTAAAAAGTAGGTGTAAGTATTTATTTATACAATACATTTTTATGCACAGAGTACAATACAACACTCTTAAAGACAAAAACACCTGACAGATCCTGACAATCAGGTTATAAAGGCCTGTGTCCAACACCTCTTGAAGAAAGCGTAGCAATACTGGTTCCTGTAGACTTTAGCACTGCTTTTGACAAATCATGAAATACGTCCACAAGGGAGAATAAATAGTCACATTCACCTGACAGAGACCATACTTAGCTATGATTTTGCTTTCAGAATATCACTCACTTTCACAGAGCTGTTTTACAGTGGAGTAATGTCATATGGGATCATGTTTTTTTCTGTGAAGGTCTGTGTCTGATATTAAGATGTTAACCTCTGTTTTTATCAGGAAATATATAGAACTGCAGCCTTGGGTGAGAGTGCTGAAGAGAGTCACTTCCTCTACATTCTGGGTGTGTAAATAAATGCAACCTAATGAGTTCAGACTTGGTAAGTCCTGAAAAGTGTGTAATGGGCCGAGCTGCATTCTGGAATAGTGTCATGTGTGCTGGTAGCACACTGTATTATGAGGACTGGATTTTTACTTACTTACTTACTTACAAATTGTGAGGAAATGTTTGTCCAATGTGACAAAAGGCATTCTAGATAAGCATTGATTACTATGCTTGTAATTGGTGATACTTATGATATTAAAACTAGGAAAGATAATTATCTTTGCAAATACTAAAAACACACATTTAAGACCTCTAAGTCCTCTCCAAATCTTGAAATTTGTCCTTCGGCAGATGAACACTAAATTAAAAAAAGAAAAAAGAAAAGAAAATGTTACTGTAGTAAGATGTGATCTTGAGTCATTTGAAATGTCCCTCTGGTTGTGCCTGGGTTTATGTGTATGCTTTATCATATGGTCAGATTGTCAAACAGATTTTAACTACCGTGCCTGATGGTTATTTACAATATCCCATGCGTTCATCCATGCTTCATTGCAGGAGGGTGTGTAGGGACTTAGACATTGTGATAACAACATCTCACCACAAGGTGGCAACAGCCTACCAGGTTTAATAGTGGTTAAATAACATTTTTGAATGAAGTCTTCAGATTAGTTAAGTTAAGCTGACGGCCAAGTGCTGATTTAATATAAAAAATGTCCCTGTGTGTCACCCCTACATAAATGTAGCAATTCCACACGATTATTTGGCAACATGTTACATTATCATATTTTTTATATCATTCTGTGCTGTTGTTGTTTCAACTAAATAATGGACAACATAAGAGTAATAAAAATTTGACAATAAACATGGAATTCCTTAAAATAGAACCTTTAATATATAAAAATGCTTTTGATACAAAAATTGTCATGAGAGTCATCTATATAATGCATTTGTACAAAGACCAAGACAGGACACTGATGTGCTGGGGGAGAAGGGTTTGACATGAGTTGACGGCCTCGGGGCCATTTCAGTAAGGTTGAGGTCCCTCCTTTACACGACAGACACATTTCTGCTGACCATATACCATCCTGACAGACAACGGAACAAGCAAGAGGGCTGGCTACAACCCCTGGACAGGCTGGGAACACTATCACATTTGTTTAACAATAATCCATTTTATCAGGTTGCTGATATCACTACGCAACACTAACATGTTTCACTTCCATTAGTTTTTAACCTGATTTCCCAAAAACAAAAGGTGATAAAACAAATTTCTGTCTTTCCTCAATTTGTAATGTCCTCCCCATGAGCAGTACAGATCTATGTCTTCGTTGTTAACTTGCACAAGTGAGATTATTAGTCGTAGCTAAGAGAAGCACAGGAGCTTCAGCTAAAATAGAAGTCTGGTTAGAGGATTTTTGTTTTTTTACATGGCTCTACTTCTGCAAGTAGTTTTTATTCTCCAAAATATACACCCATTCACATACTCTCCACCTCTCTCACCAATGCATTCATTCATTCTCTCTTTCTCTCTCTCTCTTTCTCGCTCTCTCTCTCTCTCTCTCTCACACACACACACACAAACACACACACACACACACATAGACAGACAGACTGACACACACACACACACTTCTACAATCAAAAATATCCGCAAATGACGCGCTCTCTTTTTTGTAAGTGCTTAGTTTTGGCTGAACACGCTTGTTCACATGCTCTACCTGAAATCTGGAGATTACATTTGAAACACTTGAACTGTGCATCACATATCACACTCTCAATCAGAAGAGTACAACTAACACAGGACAACAGGCCTTAGGTAAGACACAGACCAGACACACAATCATGCTCTACTTGTACACCACATGAAACTGGAACATAGTCACCTCCGTCTTTCTTCACACATATGGAAGATTTGGCCACATAAAGAAGTGAGATAAGAAAGACTGGAAGTCTAATGTCAACATCTACGATTACTGGCTTATTGAGGGCAGTTAGCTTAGGTTCTGTTGAACATCCTTTATGAGTTCAGTACATTTACTGGGAGTAATTTCTTGACGCTGGTCTGTTGAACATAATTAACAATGTCAGATTTATAAATCCACAAAGACAATAACTATTAAAAGCTTGTGTGATAAGAGAGCACTGTTGTTTTTTCTCCAAGAATACATTGATCTCTGCAGTCACTTGAATCTGTCTAGTGAGAACAAAATTAATTGTATCAGTGCAAAGCCTTTCATCAATCTCAATGTTCAATTTAGGGTTTGATAAAACTTGGGTAACTGTGTATCCAAAAACAAAATCTTGTCAGATGTGAGGCTTGCTCTGGATACACTTGCAAAACTACAAACTCTGGGGGCAAACAGACACTGCTAAAAGGTTAATGGTAAAACACAGTGATGGCTGGTGCCAGCCAAGTCATTACTAGTCATAGGTCCTTTAGTCATTTGGACTCCTTCAAAGTAAGAACGTTTTTCACATGTACTGTATATTCATATGATCTATAGAACCCAAATCTGAAATGTGAGATTAATAACATTGTATTTAACATTTTCATGATCATAGCTATTTTCAAATGCAAAAAAGCAAAGTTTTTTTGACAAATGTAATCACTATTCATAGGATATATGTACAATAGCAGCAAACACACTTTTGGTAAACTCAAAAAAAAAAAAAAAAAAAACAAACAATTAAAATCAAGCATATGCTTGGATACATTTTATATTCACATACCAAAACAAGTTGCCATAACAAAAAATATATACTTAATTACAAATATTTACAATATCTTAAAATCATTTTGGTATTTTAGATTAATTTGGACGTAAGAATAATTTAATATCTGAATGAGGAGTATTTCTGCATGTGGAGACCTGGTGTATTACTAGAGTTGATTGTTTTCCTTTTTCAAAAAGCCAAATTTAGTGGAATTCACAATCACGTGTCTTATCACACTGTCTTTTTCCTTAAATTGACTGGAGATCATGAACATTAAAGCAACACTAAGTCGTTTTTTCAAGCTTAAAATAACGTTTCCTAAATCATTTCAGTGGTTCATCAACTTGTAGCAGGGTGAAAGGCACTTCTGCATTCCCTTTGCCACCCTCCATGGACTATTACCGCACTAACTGAGTTTGGAGGAGCGAAGTGTCTCTCTGTAGTTCTCTGTGAAAGACAATTCCGCTTCCAACCTGTAGGGCGGCCGAAGACAAAAACTACTTAGTGTTGCTTTAGGTCCATATAGGATTCATCCCTCTTGATTTTCTAATCCCCACACACAGAGTGTTGTTTGTCTGCTGGGCTCTCCTGCAAACACTCCTCTCAGACAGTCCCATCAAACAGCAAACTTGTTAATGCCTCTCCCTTCATGATCACCCATCCAACCACTTCGGCATGACTGATGGAGTCTGACAGGATGCCTTTGTCTGTACTACTTCCTTGTCCTTGTACGAAAGCACAACAGGCAAAAAAAAAAAAAAATCTATGTACAAAGTGATGGCTTAGTTAGTGAGTTAGTTCATTTGTTGAATGTGTTCCTCCGTGTGTCCCCTCCCCCTCCCCCTCTCCCGGTGGCTGGGTGTCACGAGGAGTCGGTGCAGGGCGAGGGGGGAGGGGGGCACAGGTGGAAGTAGCTGCGCTCGGTGGAGGGCGAGGGGGGGCAGCTCTCCTCGGCCGAGAGGTACTGGCTGCGGGGCGTGGGGGGCGGGGGGTAGGGGTCAGAGTCTGAGTTGAGGTCCATGTAGTACTTGTTGCTCTTCCAGCGGCTGCTGGTGTAGTCGCTGTCGCACACGTCCGTGCTGCACGGCGTGGTGGGCGGGGCCATGCCTCGCATCACGTAAGGTCTGCGCCCATCCGCAGAGAGAGAGAGAGAGAGAGAGAGAGAGAGAGAGAGAGAGAGAAAGAAAGAAAGAAAGAAAGAAAGTATTTGTGTTAAGGACATCAGGCAATTGAAACAACGTAGAACTATGTTGAAGGACAACCAATTAACATATATTTAACTAAATCAACTATAAGCTATTATTTAACCACATCTTTAATCACATCGGCCAAATATAGCTACACGACACATTAATGCAGTGTGTGTGTATGTGTATGTGTGTTTGTGTGCGTGCACTTGAGATGCCCTTAAAGACATCATCTTTCCACATTTTCTTTTTAATAGCTTTGCGTTCTGAGGTAAGGAAAGAACCATACAGAAAAAAGATCTTCATGGGCTACAGCTGATCAGAGGGCTGGCCAGCAGTGAGTGAACACTGGCCGTCTGGGGTCAGAGGGGAGCTCACCTGTATGACCTGGTTGTGGAGGGACTGTTTGAGGAGTAGAAGATCTCGGCGTTGTAAAGGGAGCGGTCTGTGGCTGGTGAGGGCGGGGGGTTGAGAATCTGTAACAGAAAGGTCATCAAGGTTATTTCTAAAGCAAAACAAAAACTTTTGACCACAGTGCTGTACATAGCAAAGATATTTTAGTAAACAGACAACTGGACAACACCGTATAAAATTAATAGGTAAAAAAGGCACATTTTACAGTAAATGGGTTAGGATAACCTGACCAACCCAGGAGGGGGATATGCAGGGAGAGGTTAATTGTGTAGGCCTAAAGCACATATGTCTGCCAAGTCAAAGTAAAAAAACAAAGTCTGTGACACCAGTGTGCTCCTGCAAAATCAAGGAGAAGTTAATACCCAGATGAAGAAGGCTCCCTTCTTAATTTTATTATTATTACTAATAATATTTTTGTTATCTGTGGGTAGAAGACCCCCTTTTTGATATTAATATTACTACTATTATTATTACCTGTGGATAGAAGGCTCCTTTTTATTAATATTATTACTAATTATTACTAATATTATTCTTGTTACCTATGGGTAGAAGCCTCCTTTTCATCATCATCATCATCATCATCATCATCATCATCATCATCATCATTATTACTATTATTATTATTATAATTATAATTTTTTTAAATAATTATTATTATTATTAGTAGTAGTAGTAGTGTCATTATTAGTAGTAGTAGGAGTATCAGTAGCAGTAATTGTGTAACTGTTACCTGTGGGTAGAAGGCTCCCTTGGTGCTGGAGGAGCTGCTGGAGGAGGCCCCGGTGACGTGGTTCCTGTCGTAGAGCGGAGCGCCGCTGCTGCTGCTGCCCATCAGGCTCACCGAGCTCATCATGGACTTGCCACACGAGATACCTGCCACACACCCACAATGCCATCTCAATAACAAGTCCTCACTGGGAAGCACTTAAAATGCACATTAACATTCTGATTCTGGCCTAAAATGGCTGCTGATGCACGTCTGTTTATTATCCCAATGACTATCAATGTGCATATCTCATGCGGATAAGTCAGATGAAAGAACAGCAATACCAGACCTGCTAAACCTTGGAACTCTTTTTGAGTAGCAACTCACTGTGGTGGTGCAGCACAGCAGTAGGTCAGGCGCATTTGCTGATCAGTATGGATTGAGTTCACATGCTCACTCATCACAAGTAATCACTAAACACATAATTCCCACTCACCACCAAATATAGTTACTGAACATTCAAGTAGACTAGCGAGGGTCTGCTGACCTTTACCTGTGAAGGTGCCGTGCTGGGAGTTGCTGGGGGCGATGAAGTTGAGGGGCACGTGGGGGGTGCCGCTGATGTACTCGTGGGGGAAGGCCCCGTTGGGCCCCTTGTAGCAGCGGCACACCATGCGCTGGCACACAAAGTACATGCCGCCCATCACAAACACCGTCAGGATGATGAGGATGACGGGCACCACGGTGCTGGTGGTGTGGACGGGGAGGTCCGACGGCTTAAAGTCTGCTGTGAGGAGACACAGGCTTTAATTAATGGCAAGCCTACATTTCCTGTGCGATCAGTAAAGTATCTATCTAATCGCATCTAATCAGACAACACCGCACTCAATTCACCTCACAAAGGAGCATGATGAGATACAGAAGATTTATATTTCATGGGCAGATCCATTTTAAACACACCACAGCTGCACTGAGACTTCTGCACTGCCTTATAACTGACCTGGAGACTCCTACACTGGATACAGTAGTGCTGCCATGACACTAAAAGGATGATACTCGATACGTGATAGTACTGTGGGATCAGTAAAGTACAATGATACCTTGAGATACGAGTAGCTTAACATATGAGTTTTTTGAGATGCGAGTGGTAGCTTGGGCCATTTTTTTTGACTGACATGCGAGTTAATTTCTGAGATGCGAGTCGTGCTTCGGGAAGCTGCCGCTAGCTAGTTGGCGCAAGGGTAAAGCATCAGTACAACAAGCTTCTCGTTCTCTCTGTGTGTTACTTGTACAGTAAAGACGTATCTCGTTCGTTGTCCGTGTTTGTGCATCATTTTTACTGTTTCTAATTACACTAAAAAAAATGTTGACATACAAGCTGATTGACATACGAGCTCGGATTAAACTCGGATCTCAAGGTATTACTGTATCTATCTAATCGAATCCAATCAGACAACACTACACTCAATGCTTCACTTCAGAAAGTAGCACAATGAGATACAGAAGATTTATATTTCATGGGCAGATCCATTTTAAACACACCACAGCTGCACTGAGACTTCTGCACTGCCTTATGACTGACCTGGAGACTTCTACACTGGATACAGTAGTGCTGTCACGACACTAAAAGGATGATACTGATAGTACACACAAATTGAGATTAAGACAGCGTCTGTAGTATTTCTCTAGCAATAAATTTAGAATGTTTGAAAACTTGGGAGAGTAAAACATTCACTGCTGTGTAAACAGACTTTTACTGGTACTGATTAGAATTCTCCTGAAGTCACTTTTGGGCATCACTAACATTGATCCTTAGGGGGAATCTCTATTATTTATAATTCTCCTTATCATGGTCAATTTGAAAAACAATGATGCAGATTGAAAGCGAAATTGTTTCTCATTCGAACTACAGAGAAACGCTCCACTCCTCCAAACTTACATAGTGTGGTTGCAGCCCATGGCGGAAAGCAAAGCGAATTCAGAAGTGTTACAAATTGATGAACCGCTAAAACGATTTTGGAAACATTATTTTAAGGCTGAAAGAACTACTTAGTTTTGCTTTAACAAACTGTGACATGCAGATTGTTTCCATTGCAGGTTTAAGTCTAAATGCCGCAGTCTTACACACAGTTGGCTACAGCTGAGCGCAGCTGTTGTTTGAGGCAGCAGTGCAGATGATTATGACTAAGTAAGGTCTTTCTTGAAAGCATGGGTTCTGCTCTATTCTTTACACGGGCTTGTGAGCTTCCTTCTGTTGCGGATTGTCCTGCCCTCATGTGTTTGTCTGCCCAGAGCCAGATGTGTCACCAAAAAAACAAAACTCACAATGCCCAAGGTCTGTTTCCAGATGTTGACAGTGCTCTTGACAACAGACTTGAGCGCAGTGAAAAAAAAAATGCTTTGCCCACTATACGCTGAGTAGTACAATGCCGTATTTTTTTAGTTTACTACTACTACTACTACTACTACTACCACTATGACACACCAATAACTTTAACACATATGTGCTTGTTTTCTTCTGACCCGAGGCTACAGTCATCTGCTGTGCCCCTTCACAATCAGAGCAACACCACAGATAATGTGCCTTTAAGCCATAGCCATCCGGTTCGTAAGGAATGTGACTTGCAGTACAAAACACATTCTGTGGGCTTGCAATAACTTCCCACTGATGCTAGTCTATGGGAATCCTTAAGTAACCTTATCCTTAGTCTATGGGAATCCTTAAGTAACCTAGTGGTTCATGGGGTTTCAAACATAATAACCTCACAAAAGAGGAAAATGGTGTAAGACACAAATATACTTGATGTATACACTATATACTTTGTATGTGGTAAACCAAACAGACTGCACCACTTTTTAAATGATTATATCTCCTTAATTATAGAGGCTACCACAATTAAAAACCATGGAAATCAAAGCTCATTCGGTTCTCTTTCCAGTGCAGTTATGCTACATGACAATTCAAGCAGTGGTATAACCACCACTGACCTGGTATGACCAACAGCTGCTGCATGTGCTGTTTGGATGGAGATAAAAGTGTACTCACAATCACAGTACATCTCGTCTGAGTTGTCGTCGCAATCAGAGTAGGAGTCACACTGCTGCTTCTTCAGGATGCACTGACTGTTGCTGCAGCGGAACTGGTTGGGTCGGCAAATGGCTGGTTGAAGCACAGGTAAATAGAAAAATGAATAAATAAACAAACACATAAACCATCATTACCGTAACTTATCATATTTAGCGCAGCATCTCATGTTTTCAGTGCTGTGTAGGGTGTGGGTAGCCTGGTAAACCAGCCCCTCGTACTTCATTTTATTTTGTACAGAGAGTCTGGACCGGAATGTTGAATCAGCGAACAGAGGGTGTGTTCATTAGCCGTGACGTTAACCTTGTGTGCTACATTTGAATTGTAGTGCATAGGTAGGCTAATTGCATACGTGACGACCAGGCGTTAGCGATTGGGTAAAGGCAGAGGCTTGTTTTAAACTTCAGCAGAGTCCACACCTCCAGGAAGAAATCGTTTCTGACGGTGTCTGGTCCAGACCCTCTGTACAAAATGAAATGAAGTACGAGGAGCTGGTATACCAGGCTAGGGAGTTGGGTGTGTGGTCATTGGAAATGTACAATGTACAACACAGTCCTACCATAACATTTAGTTTCATATTATTTCAACTGAGGGGACCTACTTTCGCAGTCCTGCTCGTCAGAGTTGTCGGCGCAGTCGAACTCGCCGTTGCAGCGCAGCTGGGCGTTGATGCACTGGCCCTTGTCGCACTGGAACTGCATGGCCGAGCAGACGGGGCAGTTGGCCTCGTCGCTGCTGTCGTCGCACTCAGCGTAGCCGTCGCAGCGCCACGCCATAGGGATGCAGTCGATGTCACCCGTGGCGCACGTAAACTGCTCCGACGAGCAAGTGGGGGGCTCTGGGAGGTGACACAGCAGATATTATTAGCACTGAGAATTTATTTATGAACCACATGTTTTTTGCACAGAGTGAAACACAAAGCGCTTTAAGACAGAAAGACACAAGCGCAATCAGAGATAGCAACCTGGTCCACACACACACACACACACACACACACACACACACACACACACACACAAAGGGTCATTGCAATACCTGGTCAATCCCTCTGGTGACCAGGTAAAAACACACAATAACAGTAGCAGATTTTACTGAATGCACAGTGCTGAACTGGAGTTAGTAAACACTGGGGTCATAGTCATGTGCAGTGCCATGGAGGTAGTGGTTTGTGTTGGTGTTTGTTGAGAGTTAAGGGTCGCGTACCTCCACATGTGAGAAGGTTCTGTAGCAGCACCAGGTGCATGGGGCAGGAGCACCGTGGGGTTCCGTCGCCCTTGGCGATACAGATGTGGGAGCATCCACCGTTGTCACGGGAACATGGGTGGGCAGCTGTGGAGTGGAATACGGACAAACATTACTACAACTACTGCTTATTATGGCTTATTAATAATTAAATGATTGATCATATTGTGCCTATCTTTCTGGAGTTAGCAGAAATTATCCTATTATCAGCATAGTGGCTGATATCAGCCATGTATGTTGCTGTTCCACTTAAAATGAGGCTGTACTCTGTGAAAGTTATCTCTGTGAAGACAGACAAATTCAGCCTCCCTAAACCTTTGGTTTGAGTAAGTGAACTTATGATCTTTATTTTAAACTGATTTCGCATCCAAATGTCTCTCATGACCTGGCCGATAACAGACTTTCTTACACTACAGGTTTATATGAGCAGTTATACTAACTTTGTACCAGTCAGACGCTGGGCCTTACCGAGCTCATCTGGGTGGATGTCCTCCACGGCATGGATGCCTGTCAGGTAGACGATGCGGCCCTGTATGCGCGTGCGCTTCTCTCCGGTCAGCTTGTCGATGCGCTCGATCATCTGCTGCTGCCGGTCGATCCAGTACAGGTGCTCCCCGAGCACAGTGAGACCCACCGGCTGAAGGATGTTGGAGTCCTGAAGGACGATCCGATTGGCTCCTGAGAGAGGAATGACATTAGGATCAGCCAATGAGAGACAGAAACCCAAACATGTATTGCCTGTACTACTTATTTCTCCTGGTGACATCATACAGTGCCACAGTGGCTGAGGAATAGTATGGTTGCTGGTTTGAAAGTTCCTCCTGACTAGGTCAGAGTGTCCTTGAGCAATACTCTATACTCCATATTGCTCCCAATGTCCTGGTTGGAACTAGTGTTGCTTTCGTCAACGAAATTAATGACTAAATATTGGCGTCAACGAACCTTTATCATGTGATAAAAACGAGACGAGACGAGACATAAATGCTGGTCTTGTGACGATAACTATAGTTAAATATACAATGCAATATAGATGACGAATAAAAACGAGACTACATGTGGCTTACAAAATAAAAACTATGCTAAAATGTCTCTTCATTTTCGTTGACCAAAACTCGTTTAGGCGGGTTATTTAAAAAAATATATTTTTTTTTAAGTAAGCCTATTTGCGTTCCTTGTATCTCAGTTCCGGACTGCAGACACAGTTGACTGATCCCCTTCGCTGCATTATTTAAAGGTATTGCACAGAGATAAGGACTATGGCCAGCCAGAGGGGGGTCCTCTTTGGACGAAAGAGAAGAGACAACATTTGGACAACATTGGATGAATAAAGTATGTCTGCTCTAAATGTTAACGTAAGGTATACAAATTAACGCGCTGTTTGTTTGCTACTCGTCTAAGGCAGGCTGTAGCTTGCTAAAATACCTCTATACCTCGATACCCCTTTATCCACTATGACCATCTTATCAGACAGGATTTCTTGTAAAGATTCCCGAGTGTCCATGCGTATATTATTATCATGCTAATACATTTCTCCAAAACGAAATATCTCTAGCCCCACAACGTAATGTATCACAGGCAATGTGTTAACATCTAGCTAATGTCTTCCAGACATTCATGTTACTTCTAGAGACCTGGGGCGTTTTGGAGAAATAACATTGCTTAAGCATGGATACTAGCAATCTTTACAAAAAATCCTGTCTGATAAGATGACATTGGTGGATGTATTCATGGATGTATGAAGGCAGTTTAGCAAACTATAACCTGCTTTAGATGGGTAGCAAACCGAATACAACAGGTAGCCTCATTATTATGCTTGTTAGCTATATTCTTTGAGAGTGGTCTTGAATGAATCGTGGCGACCTACGTATGCTTCCAAGCTTTCATTTTGACCAAGCTACTGATTTTAGGGATGGTGTTTGAGGCTCCTTGCACTTGTTTTTTTGCTGTGTACAATCATGACAGTCAATAAGAAGCCTGAAAAGGAACAGTCAAGAAAAAAATATTTGTTTATAGCTCCATGTGTATCCTGTTTCACTTCTTTTAAGAGTAAAATTGAAACAGATCTTTACTACTAACCTATTTAGGTTCGTATGGTCAATAGGGAGTTATTAAATGTCAAATACGTGGTTGAAAGGATGTTAGTGAATGATTCAGAGCACGTCGCATTTTGAATGCCATCACTTATGGTCTTGTGATGCCCAGAGCATCTTCTGTGTCTGGAATGAATGTAGTCTACAGTATTTTTGAGTCTATTAGGTAACAATAATGTAATAATAACAACCTTTTCTACATTTCTTTGACTAAAAGAAAATGTTGGTTTTCTCTGTACTATTAGCTACTTGTATTATATTGTACTATATATACTGGGTTAAATAGAATTGCATTATATACTGGGTTAAATAGAAATGCATTACTAAAAAGTGACAAAAAATTAAATTTCCATTGACTAAAACTAGATTAAAATGTAATCAGTTTTTGTCAACTAAAACTAGACGAAAATACTCATGGATAACTCTGACAAAAATAAGACTAAAATGCTCAGACTTTTAGTCAACTAAAACTTGACTAGACTAAAAAGGGTATGGACGTGACTAAAACTAATAAAAACTAAAATGACAGCTTCATGCAAAGGCTAGACTGCCGCCAAAAACAACACTAGTTGGAACCTAACATGGCAGTCTTCTGCCATCAGTGTGTGAGTGAGTGTTGTGGAATGGGTGAATTTGAGACAATAAGATGTAAAGCACTTTGGATACTCTGCTGAGAGAAAAAGCATGATATAAATGCGGTCCAATTTTCCATTTACCAAACCCTACTCTCTCCCACAGCTCTGACGAGCCCGTAGGTTCAGAGCCCTGCCCAGGTGGTCTGGTCTAAACGCACATTTTCAAGCAAAAACTGGCAGTTTACACCATAGAGAAGGAAAGCAAAGAGAGGAATGCAATGCTCACTTGCCCCATGCATCAAAAGCACACACCAGCATCTGGTTGTGATCTGCTGCTTCTGAAGCTGCCAGCCAACAACATGATCCTCAATGGTGAACTGTTGCTTAGGAAGAATGTGGAAGGTCCACAGAAGTCTCACACATACAGATTTGCAACGAGCCGCAAAATCTCTATTCCTCTTCATACTGTATGCTTCTTGGATTAGTTTATGGATTGGGTTTTGCAACGTTAGAATGCCTTGTCATCAGTTTGAAATTTGCATGGGAACTGTTTTTGGGTGGAGTAACTTGGAGCTCACCGAGGCATAATCATGTCAGTGTGAGATTAGGATCTCTCTGTGCAAAGCAAATAGTTCAGTGACAGGAAAAGACAGGAAACAGTGTTGATGAGCATCCTGTGAGAGAAATAGTTGCCAGCATCCCTGCTTTAATCAAAGCACAGCGGCACCTTCCCTCAAAAAAAAAAAAACTTTCAAAGTTCACAAATATGGTAACACTGTTCGAACATCAGCATGTGTCTTGAAAAGTCCACAAACAAACTAGGTCATGCTCCGTTTATGAGGGCTAATTGTGTGGGTGGAAGTGTGTCACCCTTATCGCTTTATGGCTTTTACAGCAAGTAGTAAAGTTGCTGCATCTGATTTACCGGAAAAGGTTTACAACACCGTTTACAGTACACAAGTGTGAGGTCCCATTGACAAGTATACAGTAACTTAGACACTACGGATATCTGTCTGAGGGCAGTACAGACATCTGTGGTTAGGTTGGTACATATACTACCACATATCTCTACTGTATGTGTAGCGAAGGGGAGGAGGAGTCACCCCACCTGGCTTCGAACCCGGGTCTCCAGGGTACCAAACAGGGGCTCTGACCGCAACACCAAAGAGCCAGGCTCGTTGGGATGGCAGTCAGAGCACACCCACAACTCTAGTGATGGTCACTCCATCACACTGCCTTCCCTTTTCGGGAGGCACAGCCATGCGCTTCACACACTCAGGTGTCCTTCACACATCTCCCACCATACTTCTCCCATCCAGGGTGCCCCACATACTGATGCTGCACCCATCACTGGGGTCCCTCACACCAAGGTCAACCCTAACCTGGGGGTCCCTCATATGGAGAAGTCACCCCACCCGGCTTCGAACCCGGGTCTCCGGGGTACCAAACGGGCTCTGACCGCAACGCCAAAGAGCCAGGGTCGGTTGGATGGCAGTCACAGCACACCCACAACTGTAGTGATGGTCACTCCATCACAGTATGCACCAACTTTACAGATATCTGCATTTGTGATAGTAGTTCAGGTAGATTTTCTCAGTATTTACCAACATTTTAGTATAAAGTACCCTACAATATGCTTTACCTTGTTGCCTTACCATAATAATTTACCATGTTGTTACCAGGCAAATGCCCAGTAAAAAGCAGACTGTAAAAGAAAGTGTTAGCAATATCTGTACAGTAACGTACAGTAGATATGGATGTGTGGACCCACCTGAGAGGTCGCTGCTCTCGATGCGCTTGAGGTCAGCGTCCACCCAGAAGAGCTTGCCCAGCTTGTTGTCCAGGGCCAGGGCTACAGGCCGGATCAGGCTGGTGGTGAAGAGGGACTCCCTCTCTGTGCCGTCCAGAGACGCGCCTTCGATCTTGGCAGAACGATCCTGCACTGTGGTGAAGTACATGTATCTATGGGGGGGGGGGGGGGAAACAAAGTAAAAATGAGGCATTGCTTAGGTGAAACTAATTATGATTAATAAAATGCTTACAACACCAAGGAGACAAGCAGAGGGGAACAAAAGCAGTTTGCTAGAGTGAAACTTCGTTGCCAGAGGTGAGCATCCCTGGTACAGAAAATAAAAGCCCCGACACACATCTGTTCCAGGTTATTTAATGAACCAGCTGATCATAATTAGCATGATCGCTAAAATCGCGAAGATACGTCACCGAGGCAGGTGAGATAATTGGGGAAATGTCCTGTGTTAAAAGCATAGCCAAAAGGGAATACATGGCAGCATTTTTTTACTTTCTCAAGCCAGTTTTCCACCTCAGCTTATCACAACTGATGTAATGCTTGCTGACTAAGCCAAACAGCCAAGGCACCATTGGCTAATGGAAACAACAGGGCTCCTATCTTTTAGATGTCCTCTTTAAAGCACTTAGCAGCATTACATGAATGGTGAACACGGAAGCAAAACAGTGAATGCAATGTGTGTTGGGCAAAAGGTCTTTTTTTATAACTGAGCTCTGCATCATGGTATGGGGGTCACACCCTACTTATCAAGACAAAGTTAAGATTAGACCGCAGTTTTTGATAGAGACGAGCTTGCTCAAGGCACATTGCTGTCAGGAAAACATTTTATTACAGTAGAGAAGATAACAAAAAAAAGCTATGAGACAGTTAGGCCTGATTCACACCAACTTGACCGTATACAGCGCGTATCCGTGTACAATATGTTTGTATAGGGACAGAATACGCGCAGATCACGCTTGCGGTGTGAAGAGTCTAATTTGTTAACATGCATTCTAAACGAATACGGACAGAAAACGGCCACGCGCTGAATACGCAGAGTGTTTGGTGTGAATGAGCCCTTAGAGAGCAGACAGACAGACAGTGCAGCTACGGAAGGAGGAGGGCAGAGCAGTTTTGACACACAATTAAAAGAGGAGCACACATGCTAATGACCCCTGAAGAAAGCAGAGACTTCTCATTCAATGTCTGTCATGTCTGACGCCAGTTTCAGCGTCATCTCCAAACAGTCTGGCACACAACGGGTTTGGAAATAACAATCTGGAGTAAGAAAAAAGCACTTCCTCATCTGCTTGCAATTTCGTGTTAGGGCTTCATGTATGTGAGTGTGTGTGTGTCAAAGTGAACAATACTACGCGTCTTATCTTAATGCCAGCTGAGTGTCAGACTGACTTGCATAATAAGGAGCAACATTCATGTACTTAGTGCAGCAGTGACTTTATCATGAAGGAATTTAAAAAATAGGATCCCTCCTCTGGCAATTTGTTTTGTCTATACTGCTTGACTCAAACAAACAAGTTTTGGATGAAGTACATGTGTGGATTGGTGTTCGAGCACAAGGAATAACACACCTAACTGCCAAACTGCCAAAGACAAACTGTCAGTTTCAGAATGGTTACAAAAACACAAAACAGATGCCTACAATTACGGGGGGACAAGTTATGCCAAAAAACAGAGGAACACATTTAGAAGTTTTTATGCGGAGAATCCGACAGTCCTAGAAAAATGTTGTTTCTTTTAAACTAAATGACTCTAAAACCAGTTACAAGTGAGGTCACATCACACCAGTAATCAAATATGAGAAGGGAGACTCCCTCCTCGTCCTCCCTCTGGAATTGCAGCTTCACTGTTGCTGCTACATACTGTATCCTCCTGACTAAGAGATTCAGAGCCTAGTCACACAACAGGGGCCGCTAATTCAATTACATCACACCAAACATCAAACGTGGAAAAGGGGAGTCTCCCTCTACCCCCCATGGAATTCGGAACGGACTGGAAACACACATAAAGCATTTAGACTGTGTTGCTGATTCCATGTTTGAGGTTTTGTTAACAATGGCATCAGGACATCTGTCAAATGTACAGGGCCAAACATTATTAAACTAGTGAAGTATGCTACACAATACAGTACCTGGTACACTGGAGTAACCTCTGCGACAAACACACTGGACTAGAAGTAAAGAGCTTAGGGCTTGCCTCTATTTGTGATCTGATTTCACAAATTTAGAACGAGACCACTTCAAGCCATATAGCTCAGTATATAATCAGCAAAAAAAAAAAAAAAAAAAAAAAAAACTGTTTTTGTTCCTGGGGACAAGCCCAACTTCATTTACTCAAGCACGGCATTTCCAGCTACAAGAAACAGCACCTATAAATACACAGTCACCAGGGAGGGGTGAGCAGCTACTAATTATAAAAAAGATAGGGAAAAAAAAGAAACTTCAGACACAGCCAAATCGCAAGTGCCAAAACGGCTTCGTTTGTGATCTTTCAACGTTTAAGCGGACGCAGTTTGCCTAAGGAGGACGAAGACCGTCAGCTCGCGTTAAGCGCCGCAGCAATTTATTAAGCTTTTCCAAAGTGCAGCCAGGGCTGAGCTGTGAAAGAGCGAAGCTGCAAATAGAAACGAACGTGGATGGCAGGCCCCACTAACAATGGGCACGCACAATTACAGTGGAGACGGCCAAGCCCTAACCATGCCCAGCTAACCGCCAGCCAGCGATCGCGTCGCCGCAGAGCAGGCCCACAGATGGGCCATGTGCTCCCCAGATGGGAGCGCCAGGGAGGAGAGGCGAGGGGAGGGGAGGGCCTGGGGTTAATGCTACACATCGCCCAGCTCCCCACTAAAGGGTGTGGCTCTCTCTCCCTCTCTCTCTCTCTCTCTCCGAGGATCCTATCAAAACCTAAGAAAAAAAACCTGCTCCGCTCAAAACTGAGCTCTCTCTGTTAATGACAGAGGCTGTCAACTTCAGCTCACCAGACACCTAATCACCTCTGCGCTGCTGCCGAGGCCAACTGTGGTGGATCTCTGAATCACAGAGGGGGGGAAATGGCACTTCTGAAACACAGAGCCACAGGGGTATCAAAAATAATAGGGCTGCCCCATATCGGAAAAATGTGCGATATGCGGTAACATTGCTGAATGCTGCGATGACGATATGTTTTGCGATAAATAAACATCTACATTTGAAATATAGCTTAACCATTTAAATATTTGAAATATAGTTAACATCTTTCAGCTTAATCTTCACCGCTAGGTCATAGCCAGTCCGCAGCTTATGGGGGTGGATATCAAGGGCAGTAGGACTCCATTTGATTTCCCAAATATCTTCATATGTGGAGCGTGAAACATCTTACAGTAATGTACCATTTATTGCAGTTAAGCCATGTTTTGCGATATGTATATCACAATATTGTATATTGCGATATCACGATATTTTCAACATATTGTGAAGCCCTAAGAAATAATGGCAGATTCACACAGCTACGTGACCATGTGTGTTTGAAATGCAGGTGCTCCCGTGGGAACTGAAATACTGTGGTGGCTTTCCAAAAAGCTGCCTGTAAGAAATATGACAATGACACCGCAACACAGTGACATCTGTGAAAAAGTCAGCTCCAAAACAGCAGCCAACATGTCACTCATCATGAGTTAAATGAAATGTCTTTGCCCCTTACCCTTTCTCTGCGTTGACCACGATGGCGCGGGGCTTGTCCACGTCGTCCCGGAGCACCACGCCCACCGAGCGGCCGTCCATGCGCTGGATGTTGATGGTGTTGGTGGTCTCGCAGGTCCAGTAGACGGTGCGGCTGTACGGGTCCAGGCTCAGGTCGTGCGGCGACTTGACCGTGTCCACCTGGTGGGACATGGGCGTGGTCGACACCACAGAGAAGGACTGCAAAGAGAGAGAGGGGAGAGGGGATATCAAACGCATGATCAGAAAATGCTAAGGATGGCAGATTTGTTTAGCCAGAGTTAAAAAAAAAAAAAGTCAAAAGCAAAACATAAATGACAAATTTTGGCATTCGTGTGGAAATTCTAATTTAAGCTCAATTATAATTACAATTATCAGCTTAAAGCAACACAGAGGAGCGGACCACCTCTCCGTAGTTCTCTATGAGAGACAATTCTGTTTTCAACTTGTAGAGAGACCGAAGAAAAAACCTACTTAGTATTGCTTTAATCTTAGCCTGAAGGGTGATGCTAAACAGAGTTGGTGATACAGGCTTTAGTAAGTACAGTAAGCAAGCGAAGAAGCAGGCAGTGCCAAAGGTGCCGAGTCCCGTACCTGGGTTCCATCGTCGCGGGCTCGCCTGATGTTCCCGCGGCCGTCCACCCAGTACAGGAAGTTCTCCAGCGAGTCGTAGCTAATGGCGCGCACGCTGCGCTGCACGTGGATGGGCAGGATGATGTCGGGGCTCTGCTCCCCCAGCACCATGCGGCTGATGGACGCCTTCTGGCTGAACAGCAGGAAGCTGGAGGGGGCTGAGGACCACAAGAAGAGGCCAGACAGGAAGAGATGAGCGGAGGATGGTGGGACTGAATGATTTTTTTCTGCTATATTTTAAAACATATAATGTAATTTATATTTTTACTAAATGTTAGAAAATGTTAATTTGTTATATTTTAAAATGTATCCAATTATTTTTGTGTTTTCACTCTGGAAAAAAAAAAGATTCTGCCAAATATCATAAACGTATACATGAATGACACTAAAGCAAAGGATTCTTAAGCTCTTAAGCCACACAGACTGACCAAGTGTGTTATGACTGGTGCCTTAAGGAGCAACTCAAAACACATGAACAGAAGGTCTTTTTGAGAAAATACCCAAACCACAACCAGCATTTGTAATCTGCAACATCAAGGATAAGCACAGTTTCTAACAAGCCATTCACAATATTTGCTTAGTTTAAACCAAAGTTTGATTACAAAGAAAATGCAGCAAATCCACAATAAACATTACTCCATCAACATTTCAAAGTAAGAACGATAAGGATCTTTTGGTCTTATCTGACGCTGCTCAATGTACTGGTCTTATTAGACTAACGGCCCAAGCTATTAGCCACTTCCTTCCCAAAGATCTGTCTTTAGGGGTCCATTACATGATTCTAATCCTGCACACAATTTGCTCAGTCAATCTCAGGCCCTCTAGGCTGTCTGTGGCCCATTTGTGTCGAGTTAAAATATCTGCAACCTCTCCAAAACTACAACCAAAACACAGCCAGATTCTACATCACTGACTGTGAAATTCCCTATATGTAGCAGAGGTTGCACCTTGTACACCTACTGCTCATGACAACTGCAAAATCTTCTCGGGACCAAGCACTTCTACTCCTGTATACCAACTGACCAAAGAAAATATGTTGAGCGTATTCGCTGCCAAAGCCCGCAAGCTCAGAACCAAGTATAAAGTCCCGTACACTATCCATTCCGCAAGCAACTTATTTATTAAACACACAACGTCTCAGCCCTTAGACCTTCAGCAGCGTTAAGAACCTGAACATTTGATGTGAAAATAAATAAGTTCATTCAAATGCGGGATGAATAATGTGCAGTAGTTTATATTGGATTCTGAGCTGGGGACTGTTGGGTCACAAGAGGTGTGCAAATGTTTTAATCTCACTACACCCAGGCACTAATTCACTATATAGTTGAGTTATGAGTGAGTTACACTGTTTTATTCCGTATAAAGTACATTATATACTGAACGAGTAAACATCTCAGAATCAGCAGCAGACATTCACAGGTAAGGGGGGTGCAGAAGTTATAATCTCCTGAACACAGGCACGCTATCGACCAACGTGCTGTCGATGACTACTTCCAGACACTCACAGTGCAGTATATAGTGAATGAGTAAACATCTCAGAATCAGCACCAGACATTCACAGGTGAGGGGTGTGCAAAACTTCTAATCTCTTGAACACAGGCAAGCATATCGACCAATGTGCTGGCGATCGCTACTCACAGACACTCATTTGTTCACTATATGGTGGGTGCACTACATAGGGTGTAAATTACATAGTTTTATTCTGTAAACAATGCATTATATAGTGAAGGAGTGAACATCCCAGAATCAGCAGCACCAGACAGTCACAGGCAGCGGTGGACAAACTGGATTGAGAACAGCCCAGTAACAGTCCTGTCATGTGCTCCATTTGCCTGTGCTCTCAACACAGGTGATTTCGCTAATGATCTTATCTACCGAGTAACAGCTGCTTCAGTGAATTGGCTGGAACAAATATGTGGCAGGACTTTTACTTTCTGAACCCGGGATATCTGCCTCAGTTCACAGGTAAGAGGTTTGCAAAAGTTTTAATGCCTTGAAAACATCGAGTTTGAATCCCGCCCTACCTATGGTTGGGATGCTCTTGAGCAAGGCATCTAACCCCACACTGCTCCAGTGACTGTAACTGAAACCCTGTAAATATCCGGTCTGGATAAGAGAGTCGGTTAAGTGTAATGTAATGTAATGTAATGACTACTGGCAGACACTCACAGGTGCAGTTGCGTCCGTTGGAGTCGAGCGTGTAGTGGGAGGCGCAGCGGCACTGGGCGCCGGAGGGCGAGGCCAGGCACAGGTGGGCGCACAGGCCGTTGTTCTGCGAGCACTCGTTGGAGCCGTCCTGGCGCGAGGAGTGGAAGACGCGGATGTCCATGCCGTACTCCAGGTGGTGCTGCACCACGGTGCGGTTCAGCCCGCTGCGCTTGTCGGCCCGCTCGATGCTGCGCAGGTACAGGTCCGTCCAGTAGATGTAGTCGCTGTACTGCGTCAGGCCGAAGGGGTGCGGCAGGTCGTCGGCCACGATCTCCCTGTCCTGGCCTGGGAAGGAGGGGCAGGAAATGGGCTTTTAGGGTTTGATATGCAAGTGGCAAGCAAAGATGTCAATGCAGGCTTCAGAAAGTAAAACCTCTGCCATGTATTCCTTCTGATTGTGCATTTAATACACACAATTGCACTAATTAGCCAATCTACCTGTCTGATGATTTTTTTTGCTCTTTAGGATCAGCTGGTTCAGAGAATGGTTGGATAAAACATGCAGAGGGGTTTTTACTTTCTAAAGCCGGAATTGACACCTCTGGAGTGACAAGGCTGTTGCAAAACCTTTACAGCATCTACCAAAGGTGCTTAATCTGACTTTAGAAAGAATGAGGGTACTTAACTTCATTGATGATTCCTGATCATGATCATGACTGATTTCACTGGGAACATAGCAATTTGTGTGTGTGTGTGTGTGTGTGAGTGTGAGTGTGTAGGTCCAGGTATTCGATTGTTTACCTAGCATGTTACAGGACTCGATCATGCAGGTGTCCAGGTCGGTCCAGTAGAGGCGCTGGTCGATGTAGTCGATGGTGAGGCCATTGGCGCGGCCCACTTTGTCCACCAGCGTCACGATGTTGCTGCCGTCCATGTGCGCCCTGACGATCCTGGGCCGCCCGCCCCACTCCGTCCAGTACATGTAGCTGCGCACATGCACCAAGCACAGGCTCATTAACATTCACAGCATCATCTCTTATTCATGTGACAAAATGTCAGTAACGGGCAACCGGGATTAGCTTTGCTAATTACCTTCACTATTAATACAGCAATTTGTGTGTATGTATGTGTGTGTGTATGTGTGTGTGTATGTGTGTGTGTGTGTATGTAAGTGTGTGTGTGTGAAACCTTGTAAAAAGATGGGAATGTAACATGATAACTAAAAAAAAATCAAACTGCATAACAAGCTCCATCTACAGCTCTAAAAAATACAAAAGGAAAAAACATCATTTTACAAGATCTTATTTACACCTTGAAAATGGTTCATCAGCTAGGCCAAATCTCCTCTCAAAAACACTGAAAAATGGGGCTCTTCATGTTAACATAACCTCAGGCCAGAGGAATTTCATCTGTTGCCCCAATCGCTCAGAAATTTGGCACCAAATCTGGATTCTGTAGGGGGTGGCTTGGGAAGAACATGCAGGAGTTCCACCTGGGGGGGAAAAAAAGCTGGGACGATGCGATGTGATGTGATGAGCTGCGATGCGATGAAGTGCGCGCAGCGCATGTTAACAAAAGGCAAACATGCCTGGGAGGCCACAGGAATGCCTCCAGCAGGCGTCGGGGACATGACTTCATGCCCAGAGTAGCGCTCAGGAGCAATGCGCTGGCAAGTTGGCACAAGCATGTTTTCACATGAGGAACCCACAACACACACACACACACATAAACACACACACACACGCACGCACAGACAGACACAGACACTCGCAAGGGGTGGGTAAAATGAGACTCTGTGCATCTCGGATAATTCTTCTTCGTGATTACATTGCTGTCCCAATGCTGTAACTGGGACACAGGGTAATATATCTGCCCAGTCTTGTAGTGAACTAACAAAAGGCACTAATGAGACCCAATACGAAATGAATACAAGACTCAGCCAACATATCTTTGTGATATGAAACACACATCTGTGGATGACTTGACAATCCACAGTCACAATGTCTTCTTAAAGGAGTATCTTAAAAATGCCTGGCTATTAACTGTGATCATGGGAACGTATTCAAGCAAAACAGCCTTCAGTTCCTGATAAATAACCAAGCATGAACAGGATATTTTTCCACTCAAACTGCCCTGACTAAAACTTCTGTATGAACTGGAAATGGATTCAAACAAAAGCCTAACATTCACAATACTCTTTTTACAAGGACATTTTATTAGCTGTAATGGTTGTTGATGCACTAAGTTAATAATCTTGAATTTTAACAACTGCGTTTATTTCAATGCATTGCTGTTATTTTTTAATTTGTTAACACAAAGCAGGCTTTAGTAAGTGTAATCCAACTATAGTGCAATACGTGTACACATATTTCGTTTGTCTATTGTATTTATTGTATTGTGTACTGTGTTATATGTATACTACTACTTGTCATATGGTGGATGTCTAGAGAGCTAACATCTGCCATAGTCAAATTGTACTTGGCCAATAAAACTGATTTTGATTCTGATGCTGTAAAGAGTGACCAGTGAAGCACTCACCCATTGGCTGGGTCGAGGGCTAGGGAACGTGGGTTGTCCAGATCTTTGCAGACCAGAACCTGCCGGTACTGGCCGTCGAGATGGGCCACCTCGATGCGGTTGGTGCCGGTGTCGGCCCAGTAGACGTTGCGACCCATCCAGTCCACGGCCATGCCCTCGGGGTAGTCCAGACCAAACTCAATCACGTGCTCCACCGAAGACCCGTTCATGAAGGCTCTGCTGATGGTCTGAGCACAAAAGAGGGAAAGAGTGATTTATGCAAGACTGAAAAAGATCTTTTCATTAATATACAGTGACCTGCCACCTGTTCCAATGTCCACACTTCCTGCACTTACTGTACTTAATTTGAGAACGTAGAGCGTTCAGATTACGGTTGTGGCGAAAATAAGTGTACTGAAAGGACCCGGATGCTGGTATGCATATTGTCAGTGTAAATATATTAAAGGACATGATATACTTCTGTGGCAATGCGTCGCGCTGTGAGCTTGTTGTGAAATGCGGTGACATCATCACTGCGGCATGTGGAGGCAGCACTGTGCTTCCCAGAATTCCCTGCCTTGTGCAGGTGCCGCACCGAGTGCATGTGGACACTGCATGCGCAAAACTAAACTCCCACACATTCCCAATTCACCACATTTCCTGGGATGTTTTTGTACCGGGATGATACCGGCAACAAACCCCATAAGGCCTGGCTTTCCTCTTCAATCAACATGGATACTGTGCATGCTCCCAGTGTGCAGCTATGGGCTACGCTTTGCTGGGAGCTTCCAGAGGCCAAGAACCGCAAGCCTCTCAGCTACACTGAGCCCTGACATGCACTCCAGACAACAGGAAAACCCCCTGCTATATCGCAGTTCACCTTTCGCGGTCCTGCTATGCTGCAATCTTTTTTCAGTAACATATGGATTCTATGTCACTAGGCATGCTGAAGAAAAGTTTGTCAGAACAATATTATAATTTCTGATAACTATACTGTAACATATAAATATTGATTAAAATGCAGTTATAACTCAATAATAGATATTGTAAATGTATTTAAGCATGTGGGAGGGGTATTTTAAGGTTTGAACTATAAAATAAAATGTTTTCTATATGGTGTCGATTTATTGCGGATTTTCACCTATCGAGGGGGGTCCTGGAACGTAACTACCGCGATAGATTGGGGAACACTGTGTGCCCACACTGTGCACCCAGAGTTTGTGATGCGCACTGTGATTGCACAGCCATGTGCATATGGGTATGCAAGAGCCTTGAGGGCCGTCAGATCTTGCTGCTCTACACCCACATCACAGCATCTCTCCTGACCCACCTTGGTGCTGACATCTGTCCAGTAGATGCGGTTCTCGGCCACGTCGAAGTCGAGGGCGGAGGCTTCCTTGACGCCCGTGAGGGGGATGGCCACATCGTTGCTGTTGGTGCCCAGCGAGATGCTGCGGATGTCGGCGCGGTTGGTGAAGAGCAGGAAGGCCTCGGGCACCACGCAGGTGCGCAGGTCGCTCAGCAGCTCCAGGCCCATGGGGCAGGCGCAGCGCAGGCCCTGCGGCCGGTGGAAACACAGGTGGCTGCAGCCGCCGTTGCTGTCCGCACAGCCGTTTGTGCCTGTGGTTCATGCAGGAGGGGGTGGGGGAGAGAGAGAGAAGCAGACGAGGGGCAGATCAGACACATTATTCGACAGAGAGAGAAAGAGAGAGAACGATAGAGAGGGGTAGAGAGAGAAAGAGAGAGAGAGTGAGAGAGAGAAAGAGAGGAAGACTATGGCTACGTCCATATTAATTACTTTTTATGGTTTTGGAAACGAAATAGATTTTTGTCCACACTCACTGTTTTTTTTTTACGTCCAACACTGCTGTTGAGACACATTACATGTGTTTGTTGTTTTGTTTTTAATTCAACAAAGAGAGAGTGAGAGAGACAGAGTAAGAGAGAGAGACTCAGGCTAGGTCCACATTAATCATGTTTTATCTTTTCGGAACCGAAACAAATTTTTGTCCACACTCACAGTTTTTTTTTAAATCCGTACACTGCAGTTTTCAAATCCATTTCTAATCCATCAGAGTCCCAGAGCCTGAAAATGATGGACTAGTGTGGACTGAGCCGTGGGAGGATTGGCTGTGCTAAATCAAACTAGTCTGATAGATGAACATGTTAATTAACAACACTCACTGTTGGCTTAGCACTCTCTGGTATCTCTCCACTGCCATTGCTGTTTACTTAAAGGTTGAGCACGTATTTCTATCCTATCAACACTTAGTTAATCTATATTAATGTTACATTTTAACCAACCAATGACCTCAAAATGGTTGATAAAGTTTGTTTGGTTTGTTGCAATGATGTGTTTTGTGTGAACATGGATTAACAAGGGACATAAAAATACCCCACCCTTATTTGAGCAGCCAGCAATCGCTGCAGTAAGACTTTTACCTTACTGCCTATTTACCAACCTTCAGAAAATATTGCCATCTTTCCCTTAGATATACCTAAATGAACAGCACCTTCCTGAACTCTAAACCTTATTCCCAGAATTGCAAAAGTAGGTTAGGATATTATACTATCTTGCCACTGATGGGCCTATACACTATACATCATGTGATTCTGGCTGACTGAAATCACAGGCTGTCACAGGTTGGCCTGCTGAATGGACACACACACCAACGGTGAAAGTGCTGAAAAACTTCCCTGATGTTTTAATAGTGGAAACTAGTGTTGAAATTAATCATATAATCGATGCATTGTGATGGAGACATGAACGGTTAATAATCGTTTCAATAGCAGATCATAATTGATTATAATGTATTTTCTTGTAAATTTTACTGTGCTGTTACTTTTTATTTCAGCAAATTTGCCATTTTTTTAATTTGCCATGAATATTGGTGGCTGTTGAGTTTTATTAAATAAAAGAGGAAGGTAATATCTGACTGCTTGTGTTTGCTGATGAAATCAAAGCCATGTGAAGTAATATAGAAAATTGATGTGAAGAATCGTGATGCATTGTAATCGAATCAAATCGAATCGAATCGCTAGCTTAATAATCGTAATTGAATCGAATCGTAAAATGAGTGAAGGTTCACACCTCTAGTGGAAACAGCACTCAAATGAGCATGCTCTACACTAGAGGTGAAAGATGATCAAACTAGGCAAAGAGGAGCCGGGCGGTCAGGGCAGACTGCTTACAAAGCATCTCATGCCAATAAACAGTTGGGAAACAAAGGACCATCAACAAGCTATTTAAAAAAAAAAATCAAACCCATAACACTTAAAGGGGGATGATGTTAATCAAAGCAAGACCAGCACTTCTACCTCAATTACTTCACCACAACAAAGGAACCCGACATCCTCTCAGACACAAACGATAGCTGGCAAATGTAAGTGTCAGCACCTCATAAAGAAACCTCCCTGAGGTCTGTTCAGAATGACTAGGATGTTTACTAATGAACCAACCTATTATCTAACCCATAAGGTCAAAAGAAGGCCCATATATGTGTGAAGGAGTAACACATTTGCAGTGAATGTATTAAGTATTTGGAGAGGGTCTTGCAAAATGGTTTCTGCTATAATTTGTTCACTCATCACTGCTTAAAGCCAAAATTTCTGTACCAGACATTGTGTAATTGGCCCATACTCTACTCTCTACTAAGTAAATAAATACTTAATGCAAGTTTTACTTAAGAGTGTTCACACAGTGTAACAGTATTTGCTTCCGTCTTCTTTGGACCAAGACTGGTTATGAACACTCCAGATTTTTTTTGTTTAAAGCACCATGATACCAAAGGCCTGTGGTGATACTGAAGTCAAAAAATAGTGTGTGACCACGTTATAATGCTATGCTCTGCTGTGGTAGAGTTATGGATTAGAAAGATATCTCCAAAATGGTCAATATTAACATTGTGTTTGTTTTACATTTTCCAGCTGGAATGAATGGAAGGCAATTGATGGAGTGTCTATTGACATACATACATATAATTTCATTGCCTAGTTTTATACCTGTGTCTATTTTTAGTGTTCCCTTAAGACAACTTAGTTAAAGTGGGAGGGACGTGTTTGTCAAGATGGCCATCTCGACTATAAGACACTGAGGTAAACCCTGCAATCTCTTCTTCGAAAGTCACTGCCATAAAAGTAAATAACATGACGCTTTACGTCACTGAGCAGTGACTGGATTGGCTGTGCTAAAGCCAAAGCTAAACTAGTCAGATAGATGAACATGTTGATAAACAAGGCTCACTGTTGGCTTAGCACTCTTTGGTAAATCTCTACTGGCATTACTGTTTACTAAAAGGCTAAGCACATAGTCCTATCCTGCAATCTCTTCTTCAAGGCTCGACTGGGCGTGCCCCTTACCGAACGCCTCCATGACTTTGGTTGCCTTGAGGCCCATGAGGTCGGGCAGCTGGTCGATGATGATCTCGCGCTCAGCCGTGTGCTTGTGCACGCGCTCGATGCTGCGCCTCTGCCAGTCCGTCCAGTAGATGTAGTCGCCGAGCAGCGTGAAGCCGAAGATGTGCGGCAGCTTGTCCTCCAGCAGAGTCATCCTCCCCGTACCGTCGGCGTTGATCACCTGTGGACAGATAGGGGTACAAAAGTGTGTGTATGTTAGTAACAGCTTCCCCCACAGCCTACACCCTGCACCTCATATCCATGCCCGTGATGCAAACAACATTTGTGGCTCCACAATTGGCCTCAGCCATCTGAAGATCCCCTCGTAGACCATCATACTTCACCACAAGTGGTCGCCGATGATGATGTTACACTAACCTGGTATCTGTCCAGTTTGTTAACGCGCATTTTAGTTATTTCAAAAAGAAATCCTCAATTGAAAACACTTGAAATGCACATTAATTTTCGTGGTCTAAAACGGCCACTGATTGGCATCTCGTTAAGCCACATTTAATGTGATTGCCCGTTACTGATGTGAATAATTGAAAACCCGACCACTGATGAGACCCTGCAAATCTCCGTTCCAGCATAACTGCTGCTAACTTGCATCAGGGATGTCAATCCCGGCTTTACAAAGTAAAAACCCTGCCACATCAGCAGCCATTTTTAACCAACCAGGTTCTGAATCAGCTGATCCTAATAAGCACACAAATCATAAGACAGGTAGATTAGAGCTGAAGATCTTTGCCCGAGTCCTATGGGACCCGACAGGTTCGGTCGGGTTCAGGCCTAGTTTTTATCATTTCACACGGGCACGGGAATGAGGGCCAAGTGCACGGTAACTAAAAGGTCAGGTGATTAGTTTCGATAAGCTCGAGACAGATGCGAAAATGGATGCTGCGGAGGTGAAAAGGAGGCTAGCCTCTGGCAATTATGTTATTTATTTGTTCCAACATACATGTTTGTTTCAACTTTTCACGTTTGTCATAATAAATGATGTTAAAATGTATAAATGTCTCATTCTTGACAAAAGGCAAAAGATCTGTATGCATGCGCATATTTGAATATGTCGGACTACAAACGGGTTCGGGCTTTAGAAAAACTGTCAAGCTCCGGGTCCGGGTCGGGCTGAATTCTATCGGGCTCTGGCCTCGTCGGGCCTAACTTTCAAGGCCCGATTACAGCTCTAAAGTAGATCAGCTCATTAGTGGAATGGCCCCTGTTATGTGCACAGGCAAAAGGTATACACAGCAGGGGTTTTACTTCCTGAAGCTGGGATTGACACATCTGACTGGCACAACTTTCAGCACACCTGATAAACAACGTCATAAGAAATGCTTATGGAATGTAAAAACAACTTTAATGGCCTTTTATCAGCTTGCTCATAAAACAAGTGTGGTTTCCTATCACAGATGCAGACTTATCTGATCATGGCAGTTTACAACCAACACACTGCTGAAACTAATAAAAAAAAAAAAAAAAAAAACTTGGCCCACGATTGCCAACGTGAAGCTATTCTAGGCAATAGAGGGTGGCATGACTGATTATATGGTTAAAGACAAAACACAAGTTTGTCTGTACGGAGCAGAAAGCACAACACAATCCTTACTTTTGGCAAGAGTATATCACATGGTAAATGAATAAATGTGACAGTATAGGATTGCAGTCACAAGGCATCCATTATAGCATAGAAAATTAGGTAAAGTGATACTAGGAGTGGTGCCAAAGCATGCAAGTGTGAGAGAAAGGGAGGGAGGGAAAGAGAAACAGAGAGGAGAGGGAGAGAGAGGGGGAGAGAGAGAGAGAGAGAGAGAGAGAGAGAGAGGGAGAGAGAGGGGGGGAGAGAGAGAGAGAGAGAGAGAGTATTGGAACTGACTGTGCTCTTGGGAACCACTGTTCAAGTTTTTGAAAAGGCTGAAATTATAGCCTCTGCATCCTATCCTTGCATTACTATTACAGAAAATGTGATGCTGAAAATAGACGGCAGGGTTTTTATGGCACACTGGTGTAAGCTGAAGTAAATACTCCACAGCGCCACACCAACACATATGAAGTGGGACGACAACTCCTGCTGATTTAAAGGCACAGTCTGTGAGGCTACACTTCTTGTTCAATTCAGCAAATATCGTCTCGTGAACCACTGTCTGGCCCTTTAATGTCTGCACTCCAAAAACAAAAACAAAGCCCTCTTGAGCTCTGCTCATACATTGCTTATACAATGTCCTGGGTCTGTGAGCCACACACACATGGTGCCTCTGACAAAATCAAAAAAGAATTCCAGCCAATAAACATGCAATTTTAAGAGCGTGGCATGGAAAGGTACAATCTGATTGGCTGTTAACTCTGAAATATCAACAACCTTTCATAAGTACAGGTTGAGATCCCAGCTTGATAAAGTATAAAAACCTAGTCACACAATCAATGCAACCATTTTCAGAACTAGCTGATCCTATTTTAGCACACAACTCATCAGCAAGGTAGATAAGGTAATTAGTGAAATCATCACCTCTGTTAAGTGCACAGAGGGAAGGACTACATTAAATAGATGGGAACTCCATCTCTGTTCTAAAATCTAGAACCTCAACACCAACCAATCAAACCCATGCAAGCCAGATGAACGAACAACAGCAAAACATCTTGTCAAAGGCAAAGTCTTCAAAAATGTCAGAAATCTGTAATGCTGTTTGGCCCATCTGCTGTGTAAGGGAATAGGAATTAAAATGGGTGAATGATTAGAGTAGATGAGTGTGTTTGGTGGAGGGGAAATAGTGTGTATATGAGATCACCACTGGAACTCCTCCGCCACAAACAAATACTTTCCTTTAAAGCGGTTGTGTGGAGCAAATGGGGGCGCTCACACCTGTGTGTGATCGGTGCATTGCCCTTGGTCGCTCTGTTCATAAAAGAAACCTTTCGAAGGGAACTGGAACTTAAAAAAAGTCCCCTCAGTATATCGCTCAAAACCTGTCAGCAGACCTGATGAGCAATTTATGCTTGTGGACGGCATGCACGAGATGACAAGCAGGATTAATGTGGCGTATTTCTCTGGCGTGAAGTGGGGGGGCTCTTAAAACAAAGACTTCCTCCCTGGTGTGTCTCTCGGCTAGCCGGCCCCGTTTCCTGTTCTGTGTGCAGGGGAGGGCAAAGGAGGTGTGTGTGTGTGTGTGTGTCGGTGTGTGTGTGTGAGAATGTGTGTGTGTGTGTGTGTGTGTGTGTGTGAGAAGGTGTGTGTGTGTGAGAGAGAACGTGTATATATATGTGTGTGTGTGTGTGTGTGTGTGTGTGTATGTGTGAGAAGGTGTGTGTGTGAGAGAGAATGTGTATATGTGTGTGTGTGTGTGTGTGTGTGTGTGTGTGTGTGTGTGTGTGTGTGTGTGTGTGTGAAGGTGTTTGTGTGAGAGAGAATGTGTATATGTGTGTGTGTGTGTGTGTGTGTGTGTGTGTGTGAGAAGGTGTGTGTGTGAGAGAGAATGTGTATATGTGTGTGTGTGTGTGTGTGTGTGTGTGTGTGTGTGTGTGTGTGTGTGTGTGTGTGAGAAGGTGTGTGTGTGAGAGAGAATGTGTTTATGTGTGTGTGGGTGTGTGTGTGTGTGTGTGTGTGTGTGAGAAGGTGTTTGTGTGAGAGAGAATGTGTATATGTGTGTGTGTGTGTGTGAGAAGGTGTGTGTGTGAGAGAGAATGTGTATATGTGTGTGTGTGTGTGTGTGTGTGTGTGTGTGTGTGTGTGTGTGAGAAGGTGTGTGTGTGAGAGAGAATGTGTTTATGTGTGTGTGTGTGTGTGTGTGTGTGTGAGATAGAATGCGTATATATGTGTGTGTGTGCGTGTGTGTGTGTGTGCAGGGTTAGCAGGCTGAGTGGAGGTCCGGCTGCCTGCCAGGGGCTGCTGCCCTCTAGGAGCGTGGACATGATTTATTTCTGTAATTCGGCCCCTCGCTTCCTACAGCCGGAGCATCATGCGGTTTCCTCTCCGAAGTACCACAGAGACTCAGAGGCAATGAGAGAGGAGGAGGAGAGAGAGAGAGAAAGAGAGAAGAGAGAGAGAGAGAGAGAGAGAGAGAGAGAGAGAGAGAGAGGTGGAGGGTGAGAGAAAAGGCAAGCACTGAATAGTGTAGGAGAGAGAGAGACAAAGACAAAGACAGAGGCAGAGAGAGAAGGCAAGAATGAGCAAGAAAGAGAGAGTGAGACAGAGAGTGAAGAGAGAGAGAGAGGAAGCGAGAGAGAGAGAGAGGAGGTTGAGTGAGGAGGCAACAGTTGAATACTGTGGGCCAAAATACATTTTTCACTCTTATACAAAGGTATTGCCAGAATAGAAATCCAGTGTAGCCTGAGGAAATAACACTGGGACAACATAAGCAATGGATGTTTGTGTAGGTGAGAGAGACAGAAGGCATCAGCAATTTCTACAGGAAGCCCAAAAGACAGACACTGCAAAGCTGATCACAACAAAGAAAAACTGAATAAATGGGATGAAATGGGATAGTCTTTTTTAAACACACTTAAATAAACCTCACCATCTGAAAGGAAGTACAATCGGATATTCCAAATCATGTTTGAAAAAACAACTATGAGTTTAATCAGGCAGGAACTGATTTTTTTTTTTCATATCATGTAACAGACACAATAACAATGTAAGAGAAGCACAGAACTAAAACAGGTGCTGTGACTTGCAGAAATGTTCTTGTAGTTGACTTGTGGTTGGGGGATTCACAATAAGTTATGCTTCAGATCTGTCCTGAAGCTGACAGGACAAACCAGATGACACAACAGGTCAGTAGCTTTAGACAGAGAGATACCAATTCTATATTCATTTTTCAAACAAGAAATGGTTTGTTAAGTGTTTTAGATTTTTCTTGACTAGAGTTGCACCAGACAGCATCACACTAAACCAACCCTGGTATTAGAAATTGCCTTATCGTGCCAGCTGCTTATTGCACAAAAAACAATAGCAATGTCTATGAAAGGCTTGTTATAGTTTATTTCACACATAAAACTAATCCTGTTTATGTAAAACAAGCCTGCTCCACAGAGGGTTGGAGTCTACAGACCTGACAAGTGTTCCAACAAAAGCTTAAAAGAGAAGCAAAAAAATCTGGGATCATGTCAGCATTTGAAATCCAGCTTAAGCAGAAGTCCATATACGAATAACATGGCCCAGGATTTTAGAAGCACCATAACAAATAACACACCAGTTTTCAACAACACCACAATACTTTAAGTGCCTTCAGAACTTTCTCGGAGACTACGTTCTTCACATCTGGACATCATGAGTATTGCTTTCTGGAAATTAACCATAGCGGTTTGTTTTTGCCAGGCGAGGAAATGAATGGAGTTCTGTAATTCCACAAACCAAAAAAACGCTGCTGCATTAATATTCAAACGAAATCAGTGATTTTTGAAATAACAGAAAAATACGGGTAATAATAAAAGACAGGTCTCTGTGATATCTGAGGGTCCAAACTCAACATGTGCTGAAATGATAAAAGCCTTCTTCTCGGGGCTCGCCGGGATGTGCTGGGGGTTCATCCGTATTGGTCTCAAAGGTTTCTGTCAGCATAGAGGTGTGGATTCTTTCCACTGGTGTGATTAAACGGTTTATTGGACAGCATACCTTTCAGACATCTGTTTCCTCTTGCCTTGAAAAAGCCTGCTGCGGACCACAGCACATTGTTCAGTTAAACACTTCAGGAAGGAACCAAGGAACGAAAGAGCATGCGGAGGGCATAGGGTGGTGGTGGTGGTGTGGGTGAAGAACAGCAAGGTTAAGATGTGGTGGGACGGAGACAGTTTATTTACCGCCCTGTGCATCCAGGCAGACAATGAGCTGGCTTAGCATCTCTGCGGCGGACTACTGTAGAGTCTCCGACAGTTTCTCCCTCTGTCTGTCTGTCTGTCTGTCGGGCCGTTCCCACGCCTAAGCCCTGACTCTGGCCCGTCCAGGTACGATGAGAAGGCTCTCTGCGGACTCGTGTTCCTCCGGTGCTGTGACATCCGTGGCATCCGTCCTCCGCTAGCTTTTGGCTCGCCCAGTGTGGTGGAGAGCCACCCACGGTGTTCTGTCGCACTGGGCTACTTGTCCAGTTGAGCTACCACGCAAGCGCAGTCGTTGAAAGTTGGATTTAGGGTTAGGAGTAGGGTTAGGAGAAGCTTTCTGTAGAATTTCACTACAGGTAGCTCATCTTGATGAAGCAGCTCAACTCGACAGAACACCGACTTCAGAAAGTAAAAAACCCAGCTGTGTATTTAATGATGTCATTTTTTTTTGCTTGACGCAGCAGATCCCAATGTGCACGCAAATCATCAGATGGGTAGATTAACTAATTAGTGCAATGACATTTATTAAATGCACAGGCAGAGGAAGCTGTGGCCTAGTGGTTAGGAAGTTGGTCTTGCAATCGAAAGGTTCAAATCCCGCCCTACCCATGGTTGAGATGCCTTTGAGCAAGGCATCTAACCCCACACTGCTCCAGGGACTGTAACTGAAACCCTGTAAATAACGGTAAGTTGCTCTGGATAAGAGCATCAGCTAAGTGTAACATAAATGTAAAGGCAGAAGGAATAGACTGTAGAGCGTTTAGTTTGCGAAACTGATAGGGATCTCCCAGCATGGGGGACCAGACACTTTCACTTCAAGCAAAGAGTGTCTGGACACTGTCCATAGACATGCATTTACGTCTTAGTGGGTGGGCAATTTGTTTGAACTTCAAACCTATTGGTTATACCTTCAATGATCTGTTCGCTGATGGGTTGCTAAAAAATGTATTTGAGGGAAACCTCAGCCTTAAGAGCGGCCCTTGATGTAGTCCTGTAGTGAAATACAATATTGAGCAGAGGCCCTGCGGTGGTGCTAGGCTGGCTAGAGATGTCCACCTCTGTGCTAACCTCATCTCACCTCATCGCTCGCATCTCGTTCACATCAGAAGCGAGCAAAACGACGGAAGTCATTATTTCTCTATGGAGAGTCAGCGATTTGGGCAAACAAAGGGAATATGCCTTCAGCGAAGCGAACTGGGCGACCAGAGCGAAAAAGAGAAGTTAAAAGTCAGTTAACTTTATGGTAATGAACTATGATGCGGTTTGGTGAAAACCAATCAGAATACATAGTATTACCCATGTCCGGTACATTACTGAGCTAAATTCAACATTCCATATGATATGCCATGAGTGAAAAAAGTGAATTCAACAGCGAAGCTTCTTCAGCAACCTCAGCGACCTGTTCGCTTTGGTCGCCCCTGATCTGTACATACAGTCAGGCCTGCACCTGGGGTGGCTCAGTAGTCATGCCTGGAGTGGGGATTCAGGCTTATATTAGATGGACAGAGGGTGGGACAAGTCCTTGAGGCTGGGTCACAAGGGGAGCACAGTGGGATTCGATCTCTTGTTCGGGCCCAGGGATCAGACATCAGAGTCGACAGAGTTGTTACAAATCGTACAGAGCTACACGCAGGCTCCCACTGCCTCGCTTTCCAGACTCCACACAGGCCCATCTTTCATGCTTGTGTCTTAATTACAGCCAGATGGGTGCTTTTTTCCTTGCCTAGCTCCCGTGCTAGCTCCTCCGATGCTATCTTAATTGTCCCCGTTTTACGGCTTGTTGCTTTTATTAAAAAAAAAAAAAAAAAGATTCTGAATTATACCAAAGACAACAAATTCAATCCGCTGAAGGAGACACAGGGCTGGGTAAAGGGATACGCTGGGATAGGATAGACATGGAATGGGGAGAGTTTGTGGTCCCTGTCTGCACACTGGAGCCTGTGTTCGGCGTTCAGAGAGACGTGGGGAGACTCAGAGACGCTACACATGCCCCGTGGCTAATTTGCACCAAAAAAAAAAAACAAAAAAAAAAAAAAACAAAGAAAAAAAAGAAAAAGCGGCGCTGCTGCTGAGCTCTGGTGTGAAGTGTTACAGGATATATCAAGGACACGGCCCAGCACCGTCCTCACAAACCCCTGTTCAGAGCAGATACACACACACACACACACACACACACACACACACACACACACACACAGGGACACACCTATGAGCCACATACGGATATACACACCTACACAAACCGACCAGTGGATTAACTGTAGTGTGTAAACTATCAAGCAGAGTAAACAGTTCTGACTAAAATATCTACTTATGTTTTAAACTCCTCACGCCATGCTTAGAACTTATCACATCATAACTTTTCTTGTATTTTATCCAAAGTGACTACTGTAGAGAAAAGCAACCAAGCTCAGGAGACTACCGTGCACAGAGAGAATATAAGTGTTGATATTCAGAGATTACTGTGCATATAGGTGTCAATTAAGTGGTTAGTGGGTCAGATTTGTTAGAATATAAGATGTTCTTGAAGCAGAAGGGCTTACAAGAGCTTCTTGAATACAGAGGTGGTTGTCCCTGCTCTTGTCACATGCTTGCAGCAAATAACTGTGTGTGTGTGCTTGCTTGTATCCAAACATATACATTTCCAACTATGGGCAAACTAGCCTAAATTGCAGAGACCGGCGGCAGAAAACAGCTCGGACATTGTTTTCCCATCCCGCAGCATTAGAAGAAGACCAAGAAAATGTGACACAAAAAAACCTGAACTCTGATGGCCCTCCGAGCAGCAGGAGTCCTTTCCCTCCCTCACAAAAATCCTATTCATTTTTCTAAGGAACAGAATTAGACATGGCTATCTAAACTGAAAGATGGGTGTACAGCTTTTTCTCTCCACAGCCCTCTTTCTTCTCTCCTCACAGAAAATTATGCAGAGCGAGATAGAAGAGAGAGGTTTTTTTTGTCATTATTGAGTGTGAGAATCCCTCTTTTTAGTGCTCGGCCCTGAAAAGAAAAAATATAACAAAACAAACAAAACAAAAGGCTCATCTCAAATGCGAGACAAAAAAAGTCAGGCCCTCAGAAAAAGGGGCTTCACAGAAGCTCTGGCGTGACAGAGATGCAATGAAAAATTCACTCTGCTCACCACTGGGATACTAAAATGGCTTTCGCACACTTTTGCCTCTCACCCCAGACCTAGATAAACAAAGAGTGGAGAGCAATGAACCTATAAGCAAATATTCATGTTTACCGCAAACAAAACACATTTTGCAACATTTAATAAACCCTCTCATCTCATTAACTGTTATTCAATAACTATTTTCAGAGTGAAAACTGTCTAAATACTACCCCAAAAACAAACATGGATGATTCTTAATTTCTCTCTCTTATCCTTCATGACACTCTTCTCATCTACAGTATGTTTACGGTCTTTGATAGGAACCACAACGTATATAATGTTTTAAAGGAAAGAACACTGAGAACCCTTTCAGGACCGTGTTAGAACAGAGTTCCCAGCTACAAACCCCTTAATGTCTTCACGTTATTACCTGACACATTTAACCAATTAGACTGTTCTCTCTTGTCTGGTCCTAAAATGTGGCTTTAAAGTCGCTGCTGGGGGGCTTTTGAAATATCATAGGGTTTCACTGGCGGTTTGGCCAGTGCTCCTGACAGCCAGCCCGGCTCGGGCTACAAATGATATTATCTTTTTATCTGCCATTCGCTGCGGAGGGCCAAGAACAGCGTCTTCTTAATTCAAACAGAATGCTGTCTCCACACTCTGCTCCACCACTCCCACAAGCACTACATTCCATGTGCTTCCTTCCATTCCCCGTCAAGACTCTCTTCCCTTCTTTTCAGTCTTTCGGGGCAAAGTGCAATATTCTTACTGCCCTTGCACACAGATCTGACACAGCCAGGTCTAGATGTCTGGAGGCCCTGGTCTAGAGGAGTCTTGCATCACAGCCTGGCCCTTGAAAGCCTGCTGGAGGCTACTAACTAATACTTGTGTGACTAATGTTTGTGGAGTGTGCATCAGTTTTGGTAGATGGGCTTTGGCAGGAAAAGCAGAGCAGTTTTTTGCACTTGGTTTCCTCAATTATTTGTAATTTAATTTAGCTGGTGTCCAGCGCTTCGCATTATACATAGAGGCTGATTGTGCTAACTACTGGAAAACGTCCTTAAGTCCCCCTAAAAAAGCCAAAGTATGGAGCCTTGCAAGTTTTGTCTGCTGGGGTGGAGATGCGCTATGGAAAAACTGTCCTGAGTAATACAGATGTGTGGCTGGAAAGACAGAGAGGTGATTCAAACAAGACCCCCAGCACTCCTGACCACAACAACAGCAGCGCAGCAAAAGGTGGGTGGCTGAAAGTGCACACTGAAGCATCCCAAGACAGCAGGATAGCGCCGCCCTGGTGCCACCGATCAGTATTGTATTTCGCTACCGTGTTCTGTCGAGGAACTCCCCTAAGGCTTTGGCTTCGCTGACTAATTTTTTTAGCAACCAATCAGTGAGTAAACCTAGATTGAAGGCAGGCTGAATAACTTTACTGTGTCTTTAAACTAACCGCAGATCTAGTTCCTGTTATCGTACAATGTAAGCATAGCTGGTACAGGTGCTACCCATTGACTTATACAGTCACCGGTCCCCACACTGATCCCTAGGGGGCCCCCTTTATGGCAGTGCAGCTGGGCCGGAGGCGCCCTCTTTCACCCAGATTGGCCTTCTGACCCGCTGGAGTGAAACCTCAGCAAGCCTGAACTGGTGACTCCCAGAGCAGTTGGCAGCCTGAACTAGTGACTCCCAGAGCAGTTGGCAGCCTGGGCAGCCTGTTGCACTGAGATGCAGAGGGCAAGCAGATCAAAGCAAACTGAGCGATGCAGCATTGCAGGCTTATTACAAATGCCACAACACCACGTCCAGCGCTGTTATGGACTACTGCATGCCAGTGTCATAGAAGCAAACTATGATGTAGAATGCACATGACATTATAAGACAATAAATGCCACACAAACCTTTTGCACAGGTGTGAATGTCACACAACCTAATCCCACTGGAAGTTTAAACACGACAAATGAAAAAAACAAAACCGTAAATCCAAGGCCAAATCAGCAAAATGTGACACCAGCCATACTCTACACGAACTTTGCACTGCCCTGCTTGGCAGTGTGGTTTATTACAGACATTACATTAACCACCCTTGTCTCACAGAATGTGCTAACACAGCTGTGGAAGTTAATGACAAGGGGGCACTTCATAAAAATAACGTCTGCAGTTTTAATTGTTGTTGCCTATATGAAGCAGTTGTGTTTTTTAGAATGCTCAACAGCTGGTGCTGTTCTGAGGAGACTAAGCAGAGATCGTTTATCCTATTTCAACTATCAACAAACACATATCAACATCCTGTCTGACAGACTGACTAACCGGCTGATGCCAGGGACATTGTGGAGATTCGCAGCCAAACCCACTTACATAACAGAGTACTGAGCAAGATGTCATACACAGATTAATCCAGCAATACAAAAAGAATAAAAAGCTTAGGTAATCATGCTATAGTCAAAAAAGATGGGGGGGGAGAAGAGTGCAGTCACAGCAGAAAAAAATGCCCCCCTTCCTCTCCCCCAAACACACACACACACACACACACACACACACACACACACACACACACACACACACACGCACACAAACCCAATGCACCTCCCATGTAAAATATGGGCAAGCAATTGAGCGGGTGTCTGGAGAGCATCACTCACAGTAAATCTTGCACACCAGCCACTCTTTAAACAGGAACACAGCCCTCCGAACGCGGCCTGCCAAGGGCCTGCTGAGGCCGGGCCAACAGGTAATTACATTTACATAGCAGCAGCAGCAGCAGCAGCAGCAGGGCCTTCACATGCAAGGCAAATAAATAAACACCCAAATAAGGTCACTGTGGCAACAGAGAAAGGAAAAGGCACTAGACGTAGACTGGTGGGGAGACACACAAGATGGCTGAAGACAAAGAGAGAAAGAGAAGAAAGGAAGAAAACAAAAACAGGAAAGGAAGAAAGGAAAAGGAGAAAGAGAGAGAGAGGGGGCAGATTAAATTCTTGGGAAAATAAAAGAGGCACACTTTCACTCAAACAGCCATCCTGTTGTCTGTAAATGTCAGAGACAATGTGGTCCTCCTTGTCGGGAGGGCCCATATGGGACGCATTGCTTGCGCTGCAGATAGGGGGGACTCTCCCTCAAGGCAGCTGCTGGCGACTGCTCACCGCAACACGGCTGCGGAAAGAGGGGTAGCCGAGACACGATCATGTTATTAGCCACAAAACATCTCCAGAACAGCAGCAGCAGCAGCAGCAGCAGCAAGCTGGAGCAACCCCCCCACCCCACCCCCAACACGACAACCCCCCCACCCCAAACCCTGCATCCTTCTACGCCTTCCTTTGCTTTCCTTTCCTTTCCCACCCCCGCCACCCCTCCCCACCTCGCTGGTAGACGACTGACAGATGTGGGACAGCGACAGCGACATCAAAGAGGAAATGAGACAGATTGTCATGTGGAGCAGGGCTCAAACACAGAGAGACAGAGGAAGACAGTGAAGAGTAGGGACACCTCGGTTCAGCTTGCTTTCTGGAAGACACCAGGCCTCACACTCTTGTTATCAGGGCTTAGGGTTGGAGCTGTCTCTGGCAGGGGGACGCTCTGTTCCATAGCAAAGGGGGGGGGGGGGCGGCGGTGGAGGAACAGAGCAATTTAAGACCAGGATTGCTAGCGTTAGCAAGTCCTCTGACCACCCACCACCAGAGCGAAAATTTCCATTGTTATTTCCAGACGTGTGTATGCGCACAGCCCATTTCGGAGGTGCTGGTGGGGTGATGAGTTTTTAAGGCGAGTCAGAAGCAGGCAGAGGGATGGGAAACGATTCTCCTTCTATAAACAAAGCTCTAATGGGTCCCATCCAAATGGGCTGGTTGCATTTTAATGCACCTTCCCTCTTCAGACCTGCGAAAAAATGTCAAAACACCATTCTGCTGTTGTGCTTTCTCCCCACACACACACACACACACAAAATGGCGGCTCTTTGAGGTAGAGGGCTTTCAAAGCTGTCTTTTGCTTTGTGTGAAATTACTCCAAGCTGCATTATGGGGTGAAAGAGGGGGAATGGTTGGACAGTGAACCTCTGGCCAGAGATGATGGAAAAACTTGCGCCGCAAAGCAGGTGTTTTTTATTCACTCCAAATACATGTCAAAAAACCACATATCCCTGGATTATGGAAAACATCAAAACGTTTTTTGACGCAACTACGAGAAGAAGTAACCAGGCAAATCTCAACAAAACACCGTTCTTTGAACTGATTTAGCTTTTAGAAAATGTGGGTGAACAGAAGTAGTTGTAGCTCTTAACTAACTCTTTTTATTCACCAAAATGTACAGTCACACAATGAAGAGCCCTACACGGTGTGGAGATGGATATGACTAAAAAAAGAAGAACCCTGAGGTGACTGAGCTCTTAAAATATGCTGACCTCTGAGGCAGAGAAAGAGTGGATCTCAAAAGAAATTATTTTGTAAGCTGTTGACACAGCCAACATTTCTGACCTGCAATATCAGCTCCACATTAAACGGGTATCAAAGCAGGTTATTAAGGAACAGGAGCTTCTGGTGTGAGAGATTAAGCGAATTTAGACTACAGACCAATGACCAGATTGGTGTACACATTAGCGTGTCTTTCTCTTTTTTTGCGTGTGTGCATGCATATAAGAGAAAGAGGGAGAGAAAGACAGAGAAAAAGAGAGACAGAAAGAAAAAAGAAAGAAAGAAAGAAAGAAAGAAGGGGGAAAGAAAAAAAGAAAGATAGAAAGCGAGAGAGAAATTCAGAGAGAAAAAAGAAAGAAAAAGAAAGAAAGAAAGAAAGAAAGAAAGAAAGAAAGAAAGAAAGAAAGAAAGAAAGAAAGAGGCGAGAACTGAGCCTCATCTCGATGACGTGCCCCTGACCAGTGAAGCCTGACCTTTGGAGCTTTCAATCTCCTTCCACAATTTTCCGGCGACTTTATTGGGGCTCCTTTCCCTGAGCCTCAGCGCCTTTGACTCTGACAGGCCTTGGACAAACCGCTAACGCAGAGACAAAGGGGGCCATCATTAGCATGGCTAATGTTTTAGAGCAGGCCCTTGTTGGGGAGAGAATCCTGTGCAAATCAAGTTTCACGGCTGGAGCCGACCACAATGCACCTAGTCCGCTCAAGTGGCACTTGGAAGGGGACTGGAAAGAAAAACATTATTGATCCTTTTCAAAAGTGGCCATTTCTTTCGCTTTTTTGTTTTTTTTGTTGTTTTTTTTTTGAGAAAGAGAGAAGAAAAAAAAAAACAACCTTGCGATTCTCTCTCAGAATCTTCCATCACTGTTTGGAAGATTGAGCGAGGAGAAACAGAAAAAAAAAAAAAAAAAAACGACAGCTTTGTTTTTTTTCTGTGCCATGTTCGTTTTCCTTGGTATAACATATTTGCCATTAATGGGGGACCGGCGAGGTAGGCATGGTGCACGGCAAAAAGGAAAGTCACAAAAAGCCTTTGGTGAAAAGCACCAATCTCCATAATTGTCCAACAAAAAGCTGGGGCTTTTTTTCCCCCCTCTTCTCTACGGCAGACGGCACATCAGTCAGTGCAGTTATCTTTAGTATCTCAGCACTGAGGGGGCAAAGGCAGAGGGTTGGGGGGGGCGGTGGCTCGGCGGCAACATCAGAGGCTTCGAGCGAGGAGGGACAAAGTTATGGGGAAAGGGGGCGGGAGCAGGGTATTAGACTCCCCTCAAAAAGAAGCAAAAACACAGCAAACGAATGGAGGGCTGAAATAAAAGCCCACAACTCCCGTACTGTTTGAGGAGGGCAGAGAAAAGGGAGGCGAGGGGGCGGTGGGGGAGGTGGGGGACCTTCCAATGCGAATGCCAATAACATAGACCTCCTTTTTGAGACGTGCGGGAGACCCAAGATGAAAGGAGACATTCCTGGAGTGAATTCAACCCCCCCCCCCCTCCACACACACACACACACACTCACCACCCACACCCACCCCCAAAACCTTTTGCAGCACATTTAAAAAGCGAGCCAGGCAGCAGACTACGCCATTATTAGTCCAAACTGCAGCACGCAGAGGTACCTTGAGCAAAAAAAAAATAAAAAAATGATACAACTAATGCACAACAGGATCACAAAAACTCCCAAAACTTCATACAGTCATATATACTTGTACAACTGTATTAACTCAAATCCAAGTATGTCTGGATATCATCATCTTGGAATGGAATCTCAACTCCAGCGGAGTTCTCCCTTTGAAGTGGCCTGTGATGATTCATTCAAGCGCCACAGACACCTCTGTTATCAACATTCATTTTGCTCTCTTTTTCATCTAAATGTCTTCACGGTGGTTTTGGTGACAGACGCCATAACTCCCAGCTCCCATACCCCCTTCCGCATGGGAGCGGAGCAAGGCGCGCCGCACCAAGCAGAGCACCGAGCTGCCTCTCGAAAAAGGGGATAGCAGGCTCCACGCCTTTACAAACACTATAAAATAAACAATGGGAATGTCCACGGTGCCCCTGAATGCAATTCAGCTCACAACAAGGCAAAGGAGAAAGGAGTGGGGAAAAAAAGTCCTTTCAGGCAGGCCCTGTCACCAGCAGAGAAGGAGAGAGAAAAGAGGGGGAAGGAGAGGAGAGGAGAGGGCAAGAGAGAAGGGGCTAAAAAGCCTCCAGACCTCCATTTATAAGCATTCATCCAATGAACAGCCACATTCCAAATGCTGGAAGGTGCTTTTCACTAAAAAACAAGTCGCCTTTTTTTTCTTCTCCCCTTGAAGACCTGATTTCACATCAAACTCGAGATGGGGGGAAAAAAATAAAATAAATAAAAAACAAAATGAAACACTGACATGTTCTTGAGGTTCTTTCTCCTTCAGTAAAAAGGAACGGCATGTCATCAACAGCCAGGAGAAGAATGGTGCAAAAAAGGAAAAAAAAAGAATGAAAAACAAAGACATTTTGAAAGAAAAGAAAAACATAATGAAGAATGGCAGGCAGTGGAGCAGCAGTCCGGCTTCTAGCCATTAGCACTTCAAGCACTTTCTCCCCCATTCAGACCCAGAGAGGGGCTGAACCCAAGAATGGGCCAAGGAGCTTCATTAGGAAAAGCAGAAGAACCCTTGTAAAGACTGAGGATGAGAGAGAATTAAAGAATAGAATGGGACGGCTTCGGGGGGGGGGTGGGGGGAGTGGCGGTGGGCGGACACACTCATCAGATATGGCTGGGAACCTCCAGGAATGGGACCCACCGCTCAAATGGACATCTGGTGCAGTGGTGTGTGTGCGTATGTGTGTGTGTGGTGTGCGGTGTGCGGTGTGTGGTGTGTGTGTGGAGGGAGGGATAGGAGAGAGAAAAGAGTCTGTAAGGGGCCAACCACTGCCATCATTATTCCCCTGCTATTGTAAGAGCCAGGGTGGAGGGAAGCGGGGTGCAGCGATTAGAGAGCACTGGGAAAAGGGCTTTCCCCAGGAGGTCAACACGCAGATCAGAGGGAAGAGCACGCTTCTATCCATACAAAACAGCATCTTGTTTTCTTGTGGGAAACGCGCTACGAGTTACATCATTACTTCAAGTCAGAATTTCATTCACACATCAAAAAGCAAAGTCCTTCATGGACATTTATTTTATGCTATTGTTGGAATGTAGGTGATATTTAACGATCGAAAATAAGGGTCATACCTAATCAAGTGCTAGTTTGTAATCACTGTCTGTGGTCTACTCAACACAGCTTCATAAGAAGAATATACTTTTTTATTACATACATACAACATAGTTATTATTCATCAACTGAATCATTCATTATTCCCCCTTAATTGTATCTGTGAAACACAATGACTGGATTGCCACTGTACTACACCGGGGGAACATCAGGGACTTGTATGTATAGGTAGAACATTTATGTTGACAGCATTCATCTGAAAAAGAGATTGCTCTAACATCTCTGTTTGTTCCTTTTCATCTCTCCCTGCGGGGGAGCTAAGGATGCTGTTACCACTGCAGTGTTGCCTCTGAAATCCGCTTTGACAGCCACAGAAAACAACTACATTCTGTAAAGCAGCACAGAGCTGAGGAGAAGGCATCTGCCAAGACAGACCCGGCCCACACTGACGTACGCGTACTCGCTGACAGACCCTCACAATGTCGCTCGGAAGGCGCTGGAAGAGACATTAGAGGGGCTTTTTTGCACGTGGAGCGAGTCCTCGGGCCCTCGTCTCGAGCTCAATGACTCAGCGGGAGCACCCTAATCTGCGCTCCAAAGCAGCTCAGGCCTGCTGGTGCTCCAGCCCCCGCTCCCAGGAAGAACCAAGACTTCCTCTCGACCCGCCTCAGCGCAGCTCCGTCCTCTCTCCTCACCCAGAGCTGCTCAGCACGGGCCATGTGCGCAGCACTGACCTTCAGCGAGCAACCAGTGCTGTTTTGGCCTTCAGCGAGCAACCAGTGCTGTTTTGGCCTTCAGCGAGCAACCAGTGCTGTTTTGGCCTTCAGCGAGCAACCATTGCTGTTTTGGCCTTCAGCGAGCAACCATTGCTGTTTTGGCCTCTTGACGGGGCCCCTTTTCTTTCTGTGCACAGTGCCAGGTCTTTTTCTTCTTAGGGAGGGATGGGGTTTCAGTCTAAAGGAGGTTGGCCCAGTGAGGAGTGTTGTGCTTAAGGCCGGTTCCTCATGGTTCTGGAGGCCAGAAAAGCTCTTGGGTACGCCTTGGCTCGAGTCATGTACATGAAACCTGCCTCCGCCAGAGATGACTGAGAATTCCTGACTCACAAGTAGACTCTTGGCGGTGGCGCATGGTCTAACAATACGGCTCTAAGGTTTCTTTACCATTTCCCATTCTTTCACTAAGTGTGCCCATGTGTGCTGAGGGGGGAGGGGTGATAAGTAGCAGTTTTGTGGTCTGAGGGAGGAAGGATATGGTATTTGTGTGGCTTGATGAGAGATTCACTATAACCTTTTTAAGCTGCTTCCACACTGCCCCAATAAACACCAAGATTCTAAAGTTGCCACTTGTTGGCACCTGACAGGTGGCAGAATTTAGAATGTGCAGTAAACCAACTGCCAGTTCCACACTGCCCAGACAGTAACTGACGAAAGTGACTCAGAAATCCGATTCCACCATCCAATTACAAAAAAAAAAAAAAAACAGACTGATAGTCCACACAGACCAAACTGTTGGTGTTTGTTCACATTTGTTTGGGCAGTGTTCAAGCACCTTAAGCCTGAGGGACTATCAATGTCAGACTTTATAGGTTAGGAATTCAGGAAACAGTAGTTCATCCTGCATCACTGTCTCATGTGAACATGTGTATGTGTGTATGTGTACACACAAACACACACACACACACACACACACACACACACACACACACACACACACACACACACACACACACACACACACATAAAGACAAGGTCACGTGAGTAGAGTGTGTAATGCTAGAAACCAGTCACACCCAAGGGAGTGGGTGATCTGCTTGTGTTTACAGTATAGACTTTCAACACAAGACTGCAATCTAAGGACAAGCAGCCATGCTAGTTAGGCCAACACCCTGAGTGATCTTCATTCATTCAAGCAGTCTCCAAAAAAGGGAATGTTGCAAGAACCCAACCCAATGTAATGACAGAGCAGGAACCCTCCAAACTATGAGAGAAAGTAACATGAGGTAGGGAAAACAGTTCCCTTCCCGTTGAGCAAGTATCAGAACTGGACACATGGGAGGTGTTAACTGGAGCCAGAACTGCTCCAAAATCACAAGACATGGCAGCCAACCACTGATAGGAAATCTAGTGTGCATGGCCCAGGTATTACACAACACATCAGACATTCCTTCGCATCAGTTAACATCCCAGTTTTACCACCACCTCCTCTTATCAGGACAGTGAACCTTGTACATTTTTTTCTGTTCTTCCCCGAAGTGATTTGCATTTCACTAATATTTTGCCACTAGGGAGCAAGACTGTATTCCGCACCACCCAAAACCTTGGCTCATAGAACTGTTCAAATGCTGCTTTGGAGACCTGTCAGACAATGGTATTGTCCTCCATGATATTTTACTGTACACAGAGTCAGATGTCAGGCAATGAACCATCTCTCCTCCCTAGTGATGACAGTGCACCACACAGCAGGCTTGGCCCTGTGTCCAACCTGTCCTCATGACTGCTAGCACCGGGCAGAAAACATAAGGGACTCACCTCAATTTTGTCCGTCTTTGCGTCACCCCAGTACAGCTTTCCTGCGGTGTAGTCGATGGCTAGACCGTTGGGCCACCCCAACGAGGTGTTCAGAAGGATCAAACGCTCGCTTCCATCGAGGTTTGCACGTTCGATTTTGGGCTTCTCACCCCAGTCCGTCCAGTACATGTAACTGCAAAAGACAAAAGTCGTGATCAGAATTTCAGCGGGTACATTTGTCATGTTTGGAAGTCTCAGTACAAGTGTTTAAAAACAAAATAAAAAATCTGAATAATATTGGACTGGAGTTCCTTAAACTGAAGAAAGAGTTGTTACTTATCACCCTAAAAATGTATTTGCTACAGCTACGACTGGTAAAATAACAGGCAGTACTTTCTGTGCTCTGACCCTGGGGGAATGTAGAATGTAGTAGTAAAGTAGTAGTAAATTAACTTCAGGGGTTTTCTGGACAACAGATTTTTATATTTCACGTTACCAAATACCAAGTACAGTTTTCACTTTACTCTGTCTTTTTAGCTTTCTAGCATCTGGGGGGTCACTTACCCGTTGACAGGGTCGAGCACAATGGCCCGTGGTTCCTCCAGGTTCTCCGAGATCAGAATGCGTCGCGAGGTCCCGTTGAGGCGAGTCACCTCGATCCGGTCTGTGCCAGTGTCCGTCCAGTACAGGTTGCGAGCCACCCAGTCCACCGCGATGCCGTCGGGATGGTTGATCTCCGTGGTGACCAGCGTCTGGGCCTCGCTGCCGTCGATGCGGGCGCGTCGGATGGCCTTGACCTCATCGTCCGTCCAGTACACGTAGCCGTCCACGGGGTCGTAGTCGATGGCGATGGCGTGCCGGATGTCGCTGACCTGCAGCACGATGTCTGAAAAGTCCGGCAGGTCCAGAGAGATTCGGCGAAGATCCGTCCGGCGTGCCAACAGCAGGACCTCATCTGCTCCTGTATGCACAAAGACGTGTATTGTATTGGTATGTGTGGTATTGGTACACCATACTAAGTTACCACTACGTGGTTTTCAGAGATGCCAAGGCCAGCTTCAGAAAGTAAAAACCACGCCATGTATTCCTTCTGCCTACCTCTGCTGCTTTTCCTGCTTATACTTCATGCAATCCAACAACATAAAGAAGGTAGAGAAATAAAAAGGTTAGAATTTTTTTTTTTTTTTTTTTTACCATCAGTTTTCACTTTTGGAATGTCAGAATGTTATGACAAAACATAAATCTGCTTGCTGTGGTGCATGTCTGCAGGCTAACGACAGGGCAATAATGTGTGAATGATGATGTATGATTTTGGTTGTTTTATTTTGCTGTATGTCACTCTGAATAACAGTAACACTAACATTTATTTTAGTTCGATTATATCTATATAATAATTACTATATCTATATAATAACCTAAGCCCATACCAGCAGTTGTGGAACAGTTGTCAGAGTTGTGTGCGACCCAACGTGTACACTGATCTATCCTTTGTAGCGCACTACAGCTAGAGTGAATAGATGCATGTTTCCCCTTCCCCTACCGAGTACGTATTCTGAGATGTAATAACAATTATCTTTCCTTTGTCTCCTTCCTAGAAATGTGAGCTATTGCTTTTCCGAATGAAGTTGTTCTGATATTCCGTGACCAGGGAGCAAACATAGGCGTGGTCTGCAGTGTTGTTGTTGGTGTATTAATATACAGAAAGGTAACTTTTTGATTAACCAACTTTCTCTTAATGTGTGGTCTCATTCTAAGGTTGTTTTTCTGTGTTTTCACTTCATTAAAAAAAAAAAAAAAGTGATTACTAGATCTCTTGAACTGTTTTTTCATAAATATACAATTAGCAAGTACAAGTCCCACACAATGTTAATTAACATGCATGAGTTCACATAAAGGCTAAACAACAAGTCAGACCACCAACCCTTATACACAAGAACTGGCATGTTCATTAAAAAACTACTTTATAAAAAGCTCCATAAATGTTACTTGATTCGACCAGACTAACAGGCCTTACTGCATTTGCGGCAGGGGGCTCACATACTCTAGGGGCACGGTATAAGCGAAATGAGCAGTCTAGCCCATTAAGAGCACCCCAGTGTAGTCAATTATCTCAAAACATTGCCTTTATTTTACCTAGACCTTTTAGCCCTGCACACCCCAATGGCCACGGTACCAGCTGCAAGCCTGCGATTCCCCAATCAAACGCGCCATCCATCAGTGGCGACACCAATCAGAGACGACGGTGGAGGAAAACACTCCTTTGCTCATTTTCTTTTCCTCCGTTTTTTTTTTCTTCTCTCCCCCGCAAGCCTCTGCTTGGCCGAAAGAGAGGGGTTGCAAATTTGCTTTTAATTTGACGGTCCGTTCTGCTCTACCGCTGAACAAGAGAGGAGCGCTTTCCACCGTGTCCGTAAAAAAAACAAAAAATTTAGCAAACCTTTTGTGTGTGCTTTGTTATTTTATTTATTTATTTTATTTTTTAATCCTCAGCCCAGCACCAACCCACCCCCAACCCCCAGCCCAGCCCCAGTCATCCATCACTTCACCTCTGTCAGGGGGAAGTGCCATGGGATGTGATGGATTTACATGCTTAATGTACTATTTAGTTGTCGACACTGTTAGGGAGCCCAGTGCAGTCCAGTCCAGTCCTGCAGCGCTTATGCACAGTGTCAGTCAGTCAGTCAGGCAGGCAGGCAGTACCAGAGCCAGGCTTTCTCCAGCCCTGCCTCCAGTCCACAGCACACTAACTAACTCCACTCTGCCTCCAGTCCACAGCACACTAACTAACTCCACTCTGCCTCCAGTCCACAGCACACTAACTAACTCCACTCTGCCTCCAGTCCACAGCACACTAACTAACTCCACTCTGCCTCCAGTCCACAGCACACTAACTAACTCCACTCTGCCTCCAGTCCACAGCACACTAACTAACTCCACTCTGCCTCCAGTCCACAGCACACTAACTAACTCCACTCTGCCTCCAGTCCACAGCACACTAACTAACTCCACTCTGCCTCCAGTCCACAGCACACTAACTAACTCCACTCTGCCTCCAGTCCACAGCACACTAACTAACTCCACTCTGCACTGTTTTCTTTTCTGTGGTTTCCTCTTTTTTCCCCTCTCCCCGTACGCACCCCTGGAATGAGGTCCTTAAGAAGAATACATCTCATTGTTTCCTGGCCTGGGAATACACTGGCTGAAAATTGGAGCAAGTTATAAATTCAAGAGGAAAAAAAAAAAGCTCTGGAGGTTAAGGGGAGCTCTTTTTTCAAGGGTGGTGTGGTGTGTGTGTGTGTGTGGGGGTGGGGGTGGGGGTGGGGGGGCGTAAGGGTGGACTTGTCATTTAACGGCACTGGTGCACAGAGACAATGGACGCCTCTGTTTCCTCCCGGTCAGGCAGGGATGTGGGACTGTGAGGGGAGGTGAGGGGGGGGGACAAAGGGCCCAACCTTGATTTGAGAGTCTAGCTGTGCTGGTACCACAGTCGTTTCGCACACACAACATCAACTACTTGTACTATTGTTAGAACCAATATGACTACTCAACCCGATGTTACAACTATCTGGTACTCATTTTATTACTTGTAAAATAAGGAATATTAGGATAATGGGAGAAATTATAAAAATGTTAACATTTCTGAAGAATTTTATTTTCCATATGCATATACTATTGTCTATGTTGGAGTCCGTCTGTAGCTTGGCTTGATTGCTCGTGGATGTTCTGTATGTTTGTGTTTGTCTGTCAAAAAAAAAAAAACAATAAAAAATGAATTACAAAAAAAGCAAGATTTTTCACCTCACACGTCACTCTCCTGTATGTACCTTTGGTGAGGGCAAACTCAACAAATGGTATTTTAAAAAAGACTCAGAGATGGCTTTACTCCAAAAACATTCTCATATAGTCCACATCTTTTATTTAACAAGTTTTTGACGCCTACACCCCAATTTTGTCTTGACGGGACCACTGCTACAGATGTAACGTGAGGGTGTCTCGCAGTCACGAGGGAGTCGTGTCAGACGCAACCCTGGGGAGCCGTGACCCTCGTCAGAGAAGGAGTCTGGAGCGAGGGAGGGAATGTACACAGACCCCGGGGCAACTCAAACAAACAGGTTTCATTCCTCCCCACTATGGCTTTGGACCACGTTGACTAAACACACAAATCTAGCACTGACCTGATTAGGCTTGCCCCCCCACATACTAACCCCACCCTCAACACACACACAGGAACACACACACAGAAACACACACTCAAGCACACACACGAACGTAGGGCCTAGTAGTCTGTCGACTGAGGAGTGATGGCAGACTGACAGCAAGCAAACAAATAAACAAAAGTGGCCTAAAACAAGGCAGCCTCAGATTTCTCCTAAAAGCTCCCAGAGCCTTGCGTCTGGTCCCTGGAGAGTGCACTGGGAAGGGCAAATAATGCCACTGGAGCAGTGCAAGGAGAGGCCTTTGGGGGCTTGGGAGGTTGTGTGGGTGGGGTTGGGTGGTGTGTGTGGGGGCAGGGACGGGCCGAGGCCGAGGACGAAGCAGGGGTGGGCTTTAAAGTTGCCGTGTGTATGCTGCGGCAATTGAAATTAGCGGCGAGTGGCTGAGGGGGGAAATGGGCTCTTACGAGGGGCGCCGAGCGCAGGCCCGGCCATCTGTCAAAGATTAGCGCGCTCTTGTCATGGCTCCCTGCTTTAGAGACGCATGCTAATGGTAACAGGCCAATGGGATGCCAGTGCTGCCGCACAGCCCCCATCCAAGACACACACACACATACACACACACCCGCACACACACACACACATACTCACACACACACACAAACGCACAGACACACAAATACACACACCGACACCCACACACCCACACACACACACTATACATTCCCACAACCATCTTACTCTTTAGTGGCATTAACTAAAAGACATATGTAAATCATGCTGAACATTCCGGAAGCCACATTTTAAGCAACTGTGTGATATAACTGTAGACCCGTTAGTCAAAGCCCTTTCTGAAAGACGGGGTGCGGCAAGTATGTCGGAGTATGTTTTTCCCCCTTGTTTCTCAGTGTGCTACGGACCCTGCTTCTCATTTGCAAGCGGATCGACCGGCTGTGGTTGAAAATGACTCTAACCTGAGGAATGTCAGCTATTTTCCTGTTAGCCCTCACACTTTCTTAGAAACCCCAAAAACGTGTGGATAAAACCCAGATAACAAATGGTGAGACAGAGAACCCTGAAAGCACTTCAAAAAAAAAAAAAGGAAATGACATTTCACCTTTAAGTGAAGTGGGAGCAAACTGCCTGACAGGAGCGACTCATCCTTACCTGGTCGGCAGGTCTTGCCGTCGTCCTGGAGCTTGACCCCCGTGGGGCAGGCGCAGCTGTAGAAGGGCTGGAGGGGGGACAGCAGGCAGAGGTGGGAGCAGCCGCCGTTCCCGTTACTGCACGGGGTCTGGACTGCAGAGCGCCAAGCAAAAGAACACACCACAAGTTCAGTCTTAACTTCAGATGGCAAGTGAGTCTGGAGTGAGTGGACCATTTTATTAACTGTGACTTCTGGCAAGGACGATTTTTGCCAATGTTATTTTTAGAGCGCCAAGTACAAGGAGCGCAACTGACTTCTTTGGCATTGGTTGCACTGGTGCGCCTAACTTCTTTTTTGGGGCAGCAGTGCAAACCTTGGGTAAACCCAAATTTTCTGCAGTGTCGCATTTAATACAATACAAGAAGGACAGTAACAACTTCTTCAGAGAAAAAACCTTTCACCCAAAAAAGTTACTTAGCTGTAACCCTGCTGTAAGTGCCTCTTTTACAGAGCTGAGGTAAACCTATAAATCGTTGGAGCATTTTGCTTAATAGTAGCTTCAGACTAATAGGTTTGACTTTCTAACAGCCTTTGGCGCAGATGTACTAAGGAATAAAAAAAAAGAGATGGGTATGGTGGTAACCATGTCTGAAAGGGGGGGGGGGGGGGTGGCAAGATTACAAGACTACAAACACAAACATTTGCACAACTTCATGTTTGTTGACTTTGTATTACATCACTTTAAAACATCTTCAAAAATTACACAATGAGCTGATCAGGGTGTAATTTTAAAAACAGCTTGACTTCTGTGGCCTTTTTAAAAAAACTCATTTCCACTGTGGATCTGCCGTCGCCAACCATAGCAGGGCAGCAGCTAAAGCATGCAGCTGCTTACACTGGGGAACACAGATGGCCTTGACACAAACCCTGCTAGACCCAACCACCCCACCCACACACACACACACACACACACACTCACTGCTAACCCCCTTCCCCCTACACAGATGTTGTGTCAGGGCCCCTACATTGTGTGATTACGAACAGGACAGAGCCCTATGCCAGCCCAAGAGGGAAAAAAAAAAGTTAATTGCACCCATATGCAGGTTCTCAGGGGAACAAAAGTGAGTGTCAATCAGAATCTCTTTAAAGTGAGCTAAATGGCCGAGGACAAGTTGAGCAGAAGCAGACAAGAACATGATGTACTAGCATTAAGAAGAAACGTGTCATGTGTGAACCTCAAGTGAAAGTATGTAACAATTTGCCACTTCTCTGAGGCATGTGCACCTAGAGTAGTTATCTTCAAACTCATTCTCATGGTGTATACGTGGAGGACTGAAACACACAAGTGGTATATGGGCTGTTCACACCAAGAGCAACTATTAAACCGAATAAGATTGTTGTGAGTGTAAACAACTAATAAAGTCACATAAATTGTAATGGGTTCCAATTGGCTAAAGTGTTGTTATCCTGCATGAAATTGCTCTGACATTGATCGCAATTATATAATTTAGCCCTGTTGTTGTAGTTGAGGTTAGAAAGATTTACAAAAACACACGTCAGTTATCGTGGGCACACAAGTAGTGCATGGGCTGTTCACACTAAGAGCAACAATTCAATTGAATAGGATTGTTGTGAGTGTAAACAACTAATGAAGTCACACAAATTGTAACGGATTCTAATTGGCTACAGTGCTTTTATCCTGCATGGAAAATGATCTGACACTGATCCCAATTATATAATTCAGCCCAGTTGTTATTGTTGATGTTAGAAAGACTTACAAAAACACACATCAGTTATCATTGTAGATATATCTCCTGGTGTGAACGGGCCTTTAGTCTATGCACTATACAGTTCTATGATCTGAGTTGGACCACACCACATTCACAGCTCATCACCACCAACTGTATCTCTAAAATGACATAAACTAGCATGCTAGCAAGCTTTTCATTTACTTGCACTGAAACTACATGCAGATGTTAAAGTGGACTAAAGTGGACTAATCTAGCCTGTCTTCACACACGTCTCCACATACAGAAGAGTATACCGACTGTGTAATATAATGACTGTGAGTGAGCTGAACAACACCGCACGTATAGTAGAAGACAGAGAAATAGCAGACTCACAGTTTGGTTGTCTCTGTTGGGAGAGGACCTGGATGTCCATGGGCGAGTGAATGCCATTGAGTATCTCCCTCCGCTTGTCCCCCGTATGCTTGTTGCAGGCGTGTATGGAGCGCGTCTGCCAGTCCGTCCAGTACAGCGTCTCATCGGAGAGCGTGAGGGCAAAGGGATGGGTCAGGGTGCCCTCCACCACCGTCTCCCTGGAGACAGGCAAGTCAGAAGGACATTGTCAAATAAAAAAAAACACAGTGGGCCTAATAGTGTTTCTTGCAGGCAATGTTTTAGTTAAGGAAGTGTTTTTTTATCCAGGGAGGTGTATGGTTAGAAGGTTAGTGTTAGGGTTGAGAAATATCACTTTGAAGTTATTTATTAAGTTATTCAAATGTAATCGTTTCATTAGTCTTTAATGTTTGTTTTAAGCTTTCCACCTGGCATGAATGAAATGCAATTGACAAACTGTGACATTGCTACAACTTCATCAACTAGTTTATAGCCCAAGTCCAATCTTAGTGGTCTGGGCCTGAGGGATGTGTTGTTAAGATGGCCGCCTTAACTAAAGCACTGGTGGAAACATTGCCAGTTGTTTATCATTAAAAAGGGGCAAAAGACAAAAAGAGAAAGGAAAAATAAAAAAAAATGGTGGCTTAACTATCTTAATCCTCTCCCTGTGCTTATTTACTTTAGTTATATGTTGTAAAAACAACATTCACCTCTGTTCATCCTCAGTTGATATTCATATCATTCGTACTTGTAAGAGTGATGCTTAGAGTGGTGACCTCCATGGCGCAATCATCCTCAAAATGTTAAGGGAACTCGGGAGGCTTCGGGGCATCTGGAGTACTACAGCAAAATCAAACCCCAGATCGGAAGTCTTTCAGATTCAGTTCCAAGGGGGGAAATTAAACAAATCAGGCTGTCATCGAGCGAGGGAAGGGGAGGGGAGGGGAGGCAGCATCTGTTTGGGTCGTTAACGGGCGGCAGCCAGTTAACCCCTGCACCTCACCCTCAGCACTAGCGCGCTGTCTCTGGCCTTATTAAGATGAGGAGATGAACCACTTGAAGTAACTTCCAGTGTGCAGCAAGAGCTGTGCTTCTCCCCCGGTCCAGTCGAGGCAATAACCTTTCACCAGACAAAGCAACATGCACACGTACCATGCAAGGTTGCTGTGCTCGTAAATAAACGGGGGGGTGGGTAGGTGGGGGGGGTTCAAAGCAAGTCTGGCCGCGCAATGTGGGTTCCAGAGGCCTGACACAGCACAATCCGACCAGGGCGCCCATCACTCATCCGAGCAACGCGGAGTACACCAGGGATACGTTTTAACGGTGTACGAGGGGACCAGGGCTTGTACGCCCCCTCCGATTTTTAATAGCGTGTGAAGAACAGGGGGATGGAGTGAGAGAGAGACAGAGAGAGAGAGAGAAAAAGTCAGGAAAAAAATAATTGCATCCAGATTTTTGCACGCACGGCCATTTTGCTGCAGTTGGACGCAAGACACATATGTGTTTCGAAGCCAGCGAAAACACGCTAAACTTTATCATTAATCATAGGTGTCAGGGCGGAGGACTTGAAAGGCAAACGCACGCTTTTGTTTTAACAACAAGGGGAGGTAAATGCTTACAGAGCCCCACATTCCCAAAACTCAAATCTACAGGCCACTGCAGGGGGAAAGTACTGTCTGTGATTTGAGCCAATGCTGTACTGACCAATGTTGTCATTGGCTTTGAAATGTTGAAAATGTTGCACAACCATAAAAAACATTGCAACATATTCATATTGACAGTTCACATGACTGTGTCATAAAAATAACAGTATTCAGGAGTACATTTCTGCACAGACAAATTAGGGACTGTGGTCAAGTGCTGTAATTAAGGTCTTTTATTACATTTTGCAATCTCTGTTTTTGGTTAGACATTTTGCTCTTAATATCAAATGATACCACTGTGATTATGTAGTGCTTTTACAGAGGATGACATAATGTAGTTCACTGTCAAAAAAAACATACATATCTGAAATTGTCTTAAAACTGGGCATGTGTAAATGATCCATGAGGTGCAGAACAGTTGGGGATAACTTTTGACTTAAGAAAAGCATCCAAGATATGAAAACAAATTCTTTGGAACCAACTTCAGGACATGTACCCTCTGTTATCTCAACTGGCAAGAGAATGGTGGTGCCTTCGCCCAGGTCAGTTAGGCCAGTTGCCCTGACAACTGACAAACATTTGTTTTGCTGTGTAACACTGGTTCTATAAACGCAAGTGAAATTAGCATTAGCAAACTACATGGCTCACACTTTCACTGCCTCTGATGGACAGTTACAACACAACAGATGATTGATGGCTTGTTTGTCAAGCAATTATATTTAACAGAAAGCTCGCCTAGGGCAACTTCATTCTTGTCAGAATGGAGAGGGGGAAAAAAAAGATTAGCATTTTTGTCCTAAATGAAGAATCACACACGCAACAGAAAGTTTGATAAAGTGTGCGCACAAGACCAAAAAATTCTTGCCAGAATGAAACTTGTGTGACAGGCCTTGTTGTTTTCTTTTCTTTGCTTTTCTCCATTTTCTCCAGCCTCAGTCTGTGAATGTTTGAGGAGGGGGGAGGGCTGAGGTTCGGCTCGACTCACAAACACAAAAGCCAAAGGAACCGAAACACGGCATGTATATATATATTTTTCCATGACGATATCAGTCACGGGTGTAAATTCTGACTGAAGGGGGCAACATACCTTTCTTTATTAAAATTGCTATAGAATCCCGTGTGCACAAAAGGAGGAGACACAACCCTGCTCGTCCCTGGAGGCCGGAGCCATGGCTGCCAATGCCAAGCGGGGTCGGGTTTCAGCGGTATACGGTGGTGGCGGTGGAGGAGGTGGAGGAGGTGGAGGAGGAGGAGGTCACCACGAGTTTGAGAGCGGCTCGCTCTAAAGGCAGGCCCTTCAGGGACCGAGGAGGGGCCCTAGTACGTGCTCGGTGTGTTTGGATTGGGGCCGCTCGCTCTTGCTCGGTTTGGACTGGGCCATCTATGCCCCCCCCCCCCCCCCCCCCCCGAAGAGAGAGCGGGTCTGTTAATGTTAAGTGTGAGTGACGTTTGGGGTGAAAACTAATTGCTGGAGAAGACGTGGGAAAAGATAAGGAGTGGGAGAGAGAGAGAGAAGGAGAGGGAGAGGGAGTAAGTCAGTGAGTAACAAAGACAGAGACAGAGAGATAAAGATAAAGAGACAGAGACACAAAAAGAGAGAGACAGAATAAGTGAGTCAGTTAGTGAGTGAATAAGTAAGTAAATAAGTGAGTGAGTCAGTGAGTGAGTGAGTGAGTGAGTGAGTGAGTGAGTGAGTGAGTGAGTGAGTGAGTGAGTGAGTGAGTGAGCGAGCGAGTGAGTGAGTGAGTGAGTGAGTGAGAGGCAGGCGGAGGCAGAGAGTGAGTGAGTGAGTGAGTGAGTGAGTGAGTGAGTGAGAGGCAGGCGGAGGGAGTGAGTGAGTGAGTGAGTGAGTGAGTGAGTGAGTGAGAGGCAGGCGGAGTGAGTGAGTGAGGGAGTGAGTGAGTGAGTGAGTGAGAGGCAGGCGGACGGAGTGAGTGAGTGAGTGAGTGAGTGAGTGAGTGAGTGAGTGAGTGAGTGAATAACTAAGGGAGTGAATGAGTGAGTGAGTGAGTGAGTGAGTGAGTGAGTGAATAACTAAGGGAGTGAGTGAGTGAGTGAGTGAGTGAGTGAGTGAGTGAGTGAGTGAGTGAGTGAGTGAGTGAGTGAGTGACTAAGGGAGTGAGTGAGTGAGTGAGTGAGTGAGTGAGAGGCAGGCGGAGTGAGTGAGTGAGTGAGTGAGTGAGTGAGTGAGTGAGTGAGTGAGTGAGTGAGTGAGTGAGTGAGTGAGTGAGTGAGAGGCAGGCGGAGTGAGTGAGTGAGTGAGTGTGTGAGTGAGTGAGTGAGTGTGTGAGTGAGTGAGTGAGTGAGTGAGTGAGTGAGTAAGAAAGAGTGAAGAAGCAGGAGAGAGGGAGTGAGACAGAGAGACACACACAGAGAGGGAGTGAGTAACAGAGAGTAAGAGCGTGAGAGAAAGAAAGAGAGAGAGCACGAGTGAGAGGTTCTGACCGTGCCGAGCCATCCAGATTGGCCCTGTGGATGAAGCTGAGCTTGGCGTCGGCCCAGTAGATCTTCTGCTCATCCAGGTCGATGGTGAGGCCGTTGGGCCAGTAGATCTCCACCTCCACGATGATCTTCCTGCTGCTGCCGTCCATGCCCGCTCGCTCAATGCGAGGCTCCTCCCCCCAGTCTGTCCAGTACATGTACCTGGAAGAACACAAGAGTGGAGTTGTCAAATCAAGCCAGGGGCACCGCTAGAAATGGTGTACCCTATGAAAGAATACGATTTTGGGGGCCCCGTAGCCCTTTAGCGCTCACTGTATTGCCGGCGCAACAACTTGCTGTGACTGAAAAAAAACGTAACTACAACATTGCTACGACATTACGACATTACCTTTAGTAACACATTACAATGTGGTCATTGCCATAATAATGGGTGTGCCTCTTAAAGGGTTAATATTGATAATGTCCTCAAAGGGCTCCCCTATGAATACGATACCTGTGCGATAAAAAGAGGGGAGCTGATCTCAGCTTCAGAAAGTAACAACCCTACCAGATATTCCTTCTGCTTGTGACTCTCAGTCGCTAAATCCCAGTCTGTTCTCCCGACACCAACTGTAAATGTGTTCCATTGAAACAGTTTGGGAAAATAATGATCAAAAAATGGTCAAAAAAATGTTTTGTTAGCTTGTGAACATCATAAGCAAGCCATAATGTACTACATAAACTACTCCAGGACCATGACTTAACAGAAGTGGTGCATTATATGACGGTTTGCTTCCTCACATGCACATACACACCTTAAAAGATCAAAATGACGAAAAGAAAATTTTGCATACCGTTTACTGTGTGCGCTAACTTTTGTGCTGTGACGTAATTCCAACCGACTTGGTCTACACTTAAATAGCCCGAGTTTGGGATTCGGAACCACGACTTGATTGGCCGTTCCCTTGCACTTTCCCGAGGTGGAAGTCATTTACCCCCCCCCGAGCACAACAGAACGCGGCATTAACACAGGTGATTTCACTAATTAGCGAATCAACCTGTGGCTGTGATTTGTGTGCTCATTAGATTCAGAAAGTGCTCGGATCAAATAACCTTTATTTTGCAATAGTTTAGAGGGGCACCACAAGAAATGTTGGGCCCTATGAAAGAACACGGTAGTGGGCTCCCTTATAATGAATAATGATATTCGTCCTCAAACAGCCTACTGTCAAAACTGAGGCCCTTAGAATCATCCTCAACTTCTTTCCCGGCCACACCTCTGCATCAACTTGTCAGTCAATGGAGCTCCCCAAAAGCTGTGTGCAGAACACAACGCGAGCATTTTTTTCCTTGTTACTGCCCGTCTTGTGACTCACCGGCGTGTAAACACAACTAAACATACACAAACGTCTAGCCTATGCGTGCCAAAGAGTCAGGACTGATGAACAGACAAACGCAGACCAGACAGACACGCACGCACGCACACACACTCCCTTTACCCTCTTAACTGATTCATGGCCACACCTCGATGGGTTTCAGATTGGCGGCCAAACGGAGTCTTCGTGGGCTTAGACTAAACACATTCCGCCGCTTCCATAAGCACAGACACAAAAAAGCAAAATGATCTTATTATCCACTGTGTTCACAAAGTAAGTGCGCTCGCCCTTTCCAGACTTGTTCTAGTGGACTACTCAAAGTCGCGCACATTAATCTATGGGTCTAACATGCACACAAACCATAACATAGACAGCAACTCTTACGACAAAACACAGACTTAGGTGGTAAAAAACGTGCTGTATAGAATATGACAGAAGTCTTCTCCTCTGCTAGCGTGCCAGACAGCTTTGTTTTCATGTTGTGAATACCAGTGGTCTCCTTCAACGTGAGCCAAAACAGGCATGTTAAATATCTATTCATATCTTGCTGTGACTGGGTGGTAGGTCTCACGCCTACCACTGTGTGCTGCAGGTAGGGTAGTGTGTGTGTGTGTGTGTGTGTGTGTGTGTGTATGTGTGTGTGTGTGTGTGTGTGTGTGTGTGTGTGTGTGTGCGGGTCGGTGGGTGTGTCTTCTTAGTCAGGCATATCTGGCTCTCGCTATTTGGAATGTAAGAGATAACGTTACACAAGAAGAAGCAAGCTGCCTATGCTGGGGGTATAGCTTTAAAGCAGCGCCTGACCAATATACAAATGTGTTTTCATTTTTCTTCTGCTTTTTCAGGGTTTGTGGTTTGCTTTTTTTCTCCTCCACGGAGTGCTAAATTTAAGGGTGTGGGGCTGCCTGAAATTCCTGTGCTTCAGAATCTGCTCAAGACTGGAGTGGAAATGGAGAACCAAATCTTTATTTCTCCTTTAAGTACTCAAGAGTGACTGCTACCCCATCAAGAGACACTTGAATTATTATCCCCATCCTAGGCTATGGTCTGCCTCAGGGCTTGAAAACAAAAAGAGATAAAAAAAGACAGATCACACAGCAGGATGATCAAGCTGTGCTCCCTGGATGGAAAGCCATGCAGTTTGTGACTGGGATGAACAAGCCAATATATTTAATGGCTGCACGGTAACAAAGAAATGTAACACCAGAGTCAGTGAAAACACTTTATTTTATGTTCCTGTAACATTATGGGATTCCTACAAAAGATGATCTTCTGGTTATGATATGGACGTCGGAGAAAAAAAACTGCATGGCTCAAAATGCCACATAAATGAACTTTTATATGGGAGTTCTTTGGTGTGCAGCTCACATCTTACTTTCTTCGAATTATAAACTTTTTGCTTCTGATCCTGCCCCCACCTTTAAATTCTGTTTGGATGTGCGTGGCTGTACACTGCACTTGTTAGGCTACAGGCCTATGTCATGCTCTCAAACACAGCTGATTGGAGCGAGGCGAGCCGGGTGTCAGTTTTCTGAGTCCGATGGGGGCTTGCGAATTCTTTTGTCCGGTGAGGCAGAGAGGGGGAAAAAAACAATTAAAGCCGCAGGAAAGCAGGTTCCACAGGGCGCTGGTGGTGGCAGGAAGGCAGCGAGCTGATTGCTTTTGGCATACGGAGAACGACAGCATGCGTGTCGCCAACGGAAACGCCTATCAAAACTCATGCCAGCAAGGAGACCGAGCATGACAACTCCAACCACCCTTTCCTCCCCCGGGAACACACTTGATTGGTTTGCCTGTAGCGGCAACGGCAGCGCCGCATTTTTCTCAATTAAACGCCATCCCCCACCACAGGCGCAAGGGTAATGCGGAGCCATTTGAATGCAGTTGCTGACAGAACAAAAGAACCAGGAAGAACAATAGCTGTGCTGTCTAGGAATTAAACTCTTTAACAGTCAGCGAAGGGCAGGACAAGGACAGTGGAGACGACTGGATTGATGTTGCCTGTTTGACCGAATGAGTTTGACAGGCGTTCTATGCAAATGCATATTAGACCAGTGTGTCAGGCATGAGAGATTCCGGGTTTAGACAAAAGCAAATAAACTTGTCATTCTCTGTCTGGTGATGAATAATAACAGTTCTCACATTTGCTTTTTTACTGTCAGATGTAGCCACACTCCAAACCAGTTTTGTTGACAAAACCAAATTCACATACAAAAATACACTAGGAAAGAGACAAGAAGGGGTGAAACAGAGACTAAGAGACCATATAAAGTGCACTAACAATAAAAGAATAAAGCGAAACATTGAATAAACGTCTAGTATAATAAAAGTCAAGAAGCAAGGGCAACAGATTGAGCTCCAATACCTGGTACATTAATGCTTAAGAAAAACATTCTTGTCAGATACTTGGCTGCTCGATCTGGCGTGGAGATCCATTGGAGCTCCAGATGCATTTTTGTTGACTGCTTAATTCTAAAAAGGTTTGCGCACAGAATGTTTTTCAATTACCCCAGGCATAACAACAGGCCCTGTAAGTATTACCGCATTTGGGCAAAAACAAAGACCGTGTCATAAAGGCAGGAAAAACATAATTTAGGGCCTCTTTTACTTTCCAATGATCTACTTCAAAGAGATTGCAAAACCTCCTGCATCTCACTCAACCCACCTTGGACCCATCAAAAGTAAGGTTCATAACACAGCAGGTCTTACAGAACAGCGCAACTTTTGGGAAAAAAGCCTGCATTGTGTCAATCTGGGGAGGATGAAATTCCCCTTCATCTTACTGTACTTGTAACTACTTACTCAAGAATCTACGCATGCCTGCCTACGCATATACTGAAAATGGCCTCAGAAACAACAGGACAAAGGGGTTGTGAAACTCAGGACAGAAACGCAGCCAACATGTGTGCAAATCCCTCTGCAGACATCACTAATGAAGAAGTTTCCACTTCTGTGGAACTCATTCTAGAGGAGACACTGCAACGCCGCAGAAACACTTGATAACACTCATCCAAGAAAATCATCATCCTGACAAAAAATATGTGCCTGGTTTTAAAATGATTGCATGTGTTTTGCTGTTCAAAAAGCTGTGTTTTAAATATGTAATTTTCTATACAACTACATATTCTTACTGAAACACACACACACACCAAGTAGCAAGTATCAGTCTACGGTGTTTAGGAGACGCTAAAATCTAATCTCGCCTAAAGTTTCCCCATTCAATCACGCTAATTTATTTGTCAAACAATGCCATCTTCTTCTGATTAAGGTTTGTGATGGTCCCTTATGCCTGCTATTTATAACAATGCAACCGCAAATAGCCGACTCTTGAGCCCTTACTACCAGCATATTTTCAGGCGCATTGACAGATTGAGACCAATTTGTCCCCTGAGTTCCCATTTGTGTAAACACACACCAACCCAACAATGAGCGGAGCGGATACGCAAGCGGCAAACTCCCAGAATTCCACGCTGACAACCCTGGTCCTCGGAGCGGCGAGCAGAAGAAGGGGGCTGACAGCGAGGGACCCTCACGGAGCTCAAACAACAGGAAACAGACGTGGCCAAGCGGTGAGCCCCTTTCCACCGTGCTTCCACGCGTAAGGATGTGCTTGGGAGACTAAAAATATACGGCGGAGTGAGAGGAGGCCGCATGTGGGTTTGGGGTGGGCGCAACCTCCTCTGCTGTAGGGCAGATGGAGGACGCTCGGAACAGGAGCTGGGGACCACCCAGAGACTAAAACCAGAACCAGAAAACAAAAAAACCCCAGAGGGGTTGCTGCACGTTCCCACTTACCCATGCGCCGGGTCCAGTGCGATAGCCCGCGGCTGGTCCAGGTCCTGCCAGAACAACACCTTCCGCGACGTGCCGTCCAGGTTAGCCACCTCGATGCGGTTGGTTTCCGAGTCCGTCCAGTAGAGTTTGCGTCCCAGCCAGTCGCACGCCAGTCCGTCGGGCGATTCGAGGCCTGACACGACCGCTTTCTGACCGGTGCCCAGTGTTGCCTCTTTTACTGCTGAGAGAAAAGGGGACGAAAGGATTCAGTTACTGCACACTACCATACTACCATTACTGCACTGCTTATACCGGTGTTAGCCAAGCACCTTTTAAAATATGAAGAGAAATTCAGCCACACCCAGTTAATCAATGCCTACTTTTGTTGTCACCTGTTAAAAACAGCTACATTATCTCAGTTTGAATTTAAAAGCAAAGATAACATTTTGAGTGTACTTGCTGATACCACAAAAATATGTAATATTAATTAAGCAAGCCTGGAAAGACAAATGACAGTTTTAATAGCTTGTTCTGTCCAAATCCGACAGCACAGAACAACTGTTTAACGAAGCATTGAGTTTGACATAGAGTTGCAATGAACAAGTATCAGTGTGTGGTATGGACATATGAGCATAGCATTAGCATAAGCGATATCAGGTATCAGCATTGGTGCATCCCTACATTACTCCACAGAAATTATAACCTCTGATACCCTTAGGTTCTCTGACCTGCTTTATGTCATGGTGTGTTTATAAAAGGTAGAGTCTGTACATTTGTCAAATTCAGCCCATTGCCCATGATCTCCTAGCAGTCTGTCCTGGGTGTGAGCTCAAAAAAGCTCTCGTGTTTCTGCTCTGTCCTGGCCCAAACCGACATGTAAACAATACCAGCCAATCAACACGTTGCTTCGAGAGCACAGGAGGGGAGGGGAGGGAAGGGGAGTAATTTGATGGGCTGTTGAGCTCAAATAAAAACAACCCTTCACCAGATGATGCTGATTGTATCTTTAACCAGTCAACTTTTTTATTCCTAACTGCAAATGTCTTAAGCAGGCTGAGCGACAGAGCCGGTTCTAAAAAGGGAGATGTCTGGGAAGAGTCAAGAGAAGCTGCTTGCTTGCAAATTCAAAAGTGTGTTCTGCTATCAAAAAAACTGCGATATTATACTTTAAATGTAGAGTTTAAATTCTTTTTGCATTACTGTAGTACACATAGCACTGTTACAATGGAATCAGGCATAAAAATCAAAATGGTGCACCTAGTATGTCAAATATTAGAAAGCACACTATAAAATCTAATAAATGTCATGGCTTGTCACCAATATTATTAAATGACAGATGTGGAAGACAGTTGTGGAAAACGACTCATCACTATGTTGGACTGAGGAACTTGAGCAATGAAAAAAAACCTGCATTGTGTCAATCTGGGGAGGATGAAATTCCCCTTCATCTTACTTGTAACTACTTACTCAAGAATCTACGCATGCCTGCCTACGCAAATATTGAAAATGGCCTTAGAGGTTGTGAAACTCAGGACAAAAACGCAGCCAACATTTGTGAAAATCCCTCTGCAGACATCACTAATGAAGAAGTTTCCACTTCTGTGTAACTCATTCTAGAGGAGACACTGCAACGCCGCAGAAACCCTTGATAACACTCATCCAAGAAAATCATCATCCTGACAAAAAATATGTGCCTGGTTTTAACCTAAAAGCAAATGTACTTCAAATTATGGACAGAGAGACAAAAACGTGGCATCAGGCCTTACAGTTGCTAGACTGATTGTAGTAGGTCTGCTTGATGGCCTCTTCACTGACGTCCGTCCAGAAGATCAGACCCTCAGAGTAGAGGAAGTCCACGGCGGCCGCGTCCTCCAGGTCACCGACGACGACCGACGGCTCCGCTCGAGCGGCCTCCGCGTCGACCAGACGCACATCTCGCCGGTTGGCAAAGAGCAGCAAAGGAGAACCTGACAGGGTAAGAGAGCAAAGAAGATGGATATTAGCTAGATATTTATTGCTCCTCATGGAAACTTGTTCTGCGCCATACAGTGCATCTGATACAGATACTAGCCAAAAAAGGACTAGATGAAACAAGACAGCACCCATCCCCCCCCCCCCCCCCCCCCCACCAAAACAAAATCTACAGCAGGAGCTTCATGTTGCACGCTTTTGTATTACATTTTCATATTTGTTTAGCTTTTTATCCAAACCAGTATAGACTAGACAGATGTTAAACTTAACTTTAGAAAGTAAAAGTCCTGCCATTTTCTGAACCAGTTGATCCTAATAAGCAATTCATCAGACAGGTAGATTAAATAATTAGCGAAATCACCAGTGTTTAGTGCACATGCAGAAGGAATACATGGCAGGGTTTTTAATTTTCAAAAAACTCTGAGATTGGATAAACTATCTATCTTCACCTTTCTTCAGCTGGCTGAAGAGTTGTGCTGATTCGGATCAAGTGATTCAGTGAAACAAATATGTGGCAGGACCTTTACTTTCTGAACCCAGAATGTCCGCCTCTGCTTGCACTGCTGAAAATAACTACCAGAATGCTGAATAGATTGAGCTATGTGTCAGCAGCCAAGGGGTGACACAGGTAAGTCCACACACACACACACACACACACACACACACACAGACAAGCGCACAGACAAGCGCACAGACACACAGACACAGACACACACACACACACACAGACACACACACACACACACTCACACACACACACACACACACACACACACACACACACACACACACACACACACACACACACACACACACAAGACTACGGAGAGATACAGGAACTGACACAAAGCCTGTGAGCGAGAGAAGGGCTGTGGGTTGGGGTGCTGTGATTGTGGTTTACCAGCATGCCAGTTTACTAAGCACCATGTCACCATCTAGTCGTGGCTGTTTAACCACAGCTGCTAGACGCTCGGAGATGACTTCACCATGTCTGCCTAGGTGCCCCCGGTGCCCGGCGAAGATGGCACTGCAGCAGCGTTAGTCCACAGGCTCACTCATTCTCTGTTCAATATCTTTCAGACAAATATGGTTCATTTCTGTGGAAACTGCTGGTGCAAATTAACTTCATACAGGTGAAAATTTTCCATGTGATCGTCTGCCACAGAAATGTCCAAATGAATACTGGGTCTGGATGGCTTAGATAACATAGCTAAGCAACCACTCCCCATTATTTACAACAACAAAATACCTTGTGCATGTACGTGAGCCACTACATGCTTATTACTTGTCCTTATGCAACGTTTAAAGCCTTTTTAGCATTATCTGTGTATCTATTTTGCACTATGTATGTTGGACTATGATGTGGAGGTATCTTGTACTATATTTAATGCCTTGTATGTAGTGTGCCGTTCTGTTAATAACAATGTAAATTGCACAGACGGCTTTTGTAAAGTTCACTTAAGTCTGATTTAACTGATGTGCCTAGTGTTTTAGTGGTGTGTTAGGCAGACACATGAGACGCTGAACTTAAAGGGTTTCCTTATGTTCCTTGCGTAGTATAGCAACAGTGGAACATATAGTGCGGACTCGACATAGAGCCATAATTCAGCTATAAGAATGAGTGGGATAAATCGGGAAAAGATATGGACTTAATGTCTATGTCCACTGTCTGGTAAGCTTGATTGTATTTATGTAATCCAACATACTTTCTGCTGGCTGCAAAACACATTGCCCCTCGGCGATAATAAAGACACCTTCAACCTTAAACCTTAAACCAGAAAGGCTAAGAGCAGAACAGTTTCAAACCACACAGAAAGGTCAGGAAACTTGTGCCGTTTAAAACACTAACCCCAACAGGCTACCGCAACACACACACACACCCACACCATCTAACAATTAGACAAAGAATTAGCTATTTTTGGTACACTGATTGAGAGTCAGCATGCATGCAGCACAGCACAGCACAGCACAGCACAGCACAGCACAGAGAGACAGCCGCTGGGGAGATGCTACCCCTCCGGCTCCTGACTGGTTTCCATGGGGCAGGGGGCGCTGGCGGTGAATTAGGGGAGAGATTCTAACACCTCGTCCTCCAGAGGATGCCCAACCAGCAGGATTAAAAAGATGAACCCCATCTCAACAGCTGCAACTCTTTATGAGATCACACAACTCTCTCTCTCTCTCTCTCTACCTCCCTTTTTTGCTCTCACTCACTCACTGTAGCTCTCTCTCTCTCACTCACTCACTCTGTCTCCATGTAGCTCTCTCTCGCTCTCTACCTCCCTTTTTCTCTCTCACTCACTGTCTCCCTGTAGCTCTCTCTCTCTGTCTCTGTCTCTCTCTCTCTCTCTCTCGCTCTCACTAGCTGGCAGAGAGACCCAATCTCTCTTTCAGACCGACAACAGCAGCTTGGTCCTAAACAAGCGCAACCTCCTTCTCGACACGGCCCCTGGCTCTGACGGAAGCCGCCTGCCTCTAAGGGAGTGTCATTCATTTGTGCCACTCAAGTGCTGAAGCTTAAAAACAAATGCGGAAATGAAAAAAAAACAAAAAAAAAAAACTATCAATTAAAAGGCGCTAAAATTTGAGAACATTGACACGGACGCGCCTGTGATTTTCAGACTGCACACGTTGGGGCAACCTGATTTCTAATGGCTCCTTCAGTGTTTTTCTTCTGCAATGAATTTGTTAGTTAAGGTAGTGGTTGTTCAGGGAGGTTATGGTTATGCATAGAAAGATATCACTTCTGAAGTATTCCTATACTTTGCATTGTGTTTGTTTTAAGCATTTCAGCTGGTATGAATGGAAGCAATTGATGGCGTGTCTATTGTCATACCTATTCCTATCATTTCATCACCTATCATTTTTAGCTCCAATTCTAATTTTAGGGTGATATTTGGACAACTTAGTTAAGATGGGAAGGACTGGTGGCCCAGTGAAACATACGAGTCTGATAAAGAGCGTAAGCTCGAAAACGTTCACTTGTGGTGATCATAAAAAAAAAAAAATGAAAGCAAATGTGTGCACACTCCACTTAGTTTCACATGTGTATATTTTGTTGTCCAGCATCTTTTTTTTGGATGTGCGCACCACTATCCTCTTTGCAAGGACTGCTGGCCACCCAAAGGGTTTTCTGCTAAAACAGCCTTGACTGTGCATACAGCGTGCCACAGACAAGCCTCAAAAGGTCCTTGAGAAAGGCTGTGCATACCACACCAAAGCCTGACATAAAGGCTTATTTGGGTTCACCTTGTTCACCATTGCCTTAAAAGACACATTTACTAGCTAAAGTTTTTAAGGTAACCTGAGCCATACATGTTACGTCCTTACATGTATTTTCATCTTCTACAGCAATGCACAGTGGTGTGCAAAAGTTTGGACACCCCTCACAAAATCCTTATTTGAATGTATACTTAGGTAAGCTTTTAAAGCAGCAACTTTATTATGGCTTGTATTATACCTTCTGAAAAGACTGGGCCTAGTATTTGACCTGTGAAATACAATTATTGGGTCAACAGAAACAATGCACTGTGCACTGAACCACAGACACCAAAACCAAAACAGAGCCATCACTATAAACACAAGCAGGCTAGTGTTTTGCAGTTTATTCCTCCCAAAATGTATTTCAGGTCATCAAGGTCCTGTCATTTTGGGGGGAAAAAAAGAAGCTACAGGAACCTTTGACCTTAGCTGGAAGGAGTGTCTGCTTTACTTCACTGGTGTTAGTTAAATCCATGTGACTTTTCAGCTCTTGCCAAACACCAGCGTTTTTCAGGCCTCTCTGAAAGGAGAGTTGTGGAGCACCTGGATCCTCCGGGTCTGGCCTTTGTGGGGAGAGAGAGTGCACAAAGGAACAGCTGAGGAGTCTGAGCTTGTCACCAGGATTAACAGCCCCTCCTCTGGGAGCGGGGAGGGGAGTCAGGGGCCGAGAGATGGGAGGGGAGGGGAGGAGAGAGAGAGAGAGAGAGAGAGATTGTGTGTGTGTGTGTGTGTGTGTGTGTGTGTGTGTGTGTGTGTGTGTGTGTGTGTGTGTGTGTGTGTGTGTGTGTGTGAGGAGGGGAGGCGGGCGTGCCAATATGATAAATGTCCAGAATGACAGGCAAAAGGTCCCCCAAACACTCACTCACTACCTCAAATGTGAAGTTCTCCCTCTTTCAGTCTGTCTTTGTTCACCTCTTTCTCCTTTTGTGACTGATGGCTGTGTCATTTTGAGCCTTACTGGGAAGTTTCTCTGTGAATGTGTGGAGTCTGTTGCACAGCTTGGGCAGTGAGGTGTGGATGTGCACACTAAAGGTGGAGAAAGAAAGCTTTCCATGGATATCTCAGAGCTGCTTGCAAAAACTAACATTTGTACTCAAATATGTGTTTATTTTAAAGAGATTCATATAAATAGGCCTGAACAAGCTGTTTGTGCTCCACGAATAGTTAAGCATTCCAGATAAACACGGCTGATTTCAACAACACTACAGCCAACCTGCGAAACACATCAAGTAGACCGCAGCCAGAGTATTTGAACAAAAGTTCACAAGGGAAAGTGCAAATAAATTCAGAAAAAAGCTTAATCAACCAAGGCAAATATCAGTTGACTGAGCAAACTAGAAGGTCAACCGATTATTACTCTATTATTATTATTGTTGTTGTTATTATTATTATTATTATTATTATTAGTAGTAGTAGTAGTAGTACCAACCTCGCAACCGTTATTACTATTTAAAGAAATGTTTGATAGATTGCTGTCTGCTAGCCTTTAGACATCTGGGTGTAGATTCCACACTTTGTAAAGTGAGTGTAGCACAGCGTCAACACTGTTTCAGTCTTGGTGTGAAGTGTGCCTTTCATTCCATCACCAACTCTAAAAATTCCTTTGTGGAGTTCGACAAGTTTGTCTCCAAAAGTGATAGTGCCAGGCTGCATATGGTGTTCCCTTCTACATAAATTGGCACCAGTATAGAGTTCAAATGCAATGCAGCCCTCAACCTCAGGTTCCTTGCGATATAAATCTCATATTTTCACCATAATTTTCCCATGTAAACGCAACTGCGTTCATTTAGCTAGTTAAAACCATTCCAGGCATTGGACAATGCTCGCTACACCTACTCTATCTGGAAGCTGTGAACTTTGAATCCTACCATCACCCAGTAAATGTAAAACCTAGCAATAGGCTAAACCTAGCTGATGATTTGTAAACTGCTTTAGATAACCTACAAATTAAGAATTGCACAAACTTTTAAAACGCCTATAGAACATGTTTTTGAACAGACAAAATAGACTCTCTTAGTCAAATAGTAAAATGAATGATGTTTCCTATTCAGACATGACATGAAACAGCTTGTATATTATCGCCGGCATTCATTATTTATCTTTGTCCGATAAGTAGCCTTTGGAATACGGCACCGAATCTTAATTTCAAGAAAACATAACCCCCTGCATTTAATCGCTGCCAGCTATAGGAAACCGCGTCTATACTTAGGGCACTAACTTTTAAAGACGCTATTCTGCAATCTTAAGCACTTACTCGGGCTTTTGCTAGCTGTATTTATTATGACTGACTATTAGAAAGTGTTCCCTTTTAGTTATTACATCATCGTGACCTTAAACCGGCGGTTTGAATGCAATCAGACGCATCTCATAAACCTTTAGCTTTACTTAACAGATTGTTAAACATCTTAAAAAAAGATCTTTTCTGACACGCGACACTAGTGATCAGTCCGAACTTCAGTGCACGAAGGCCTCTGTTGCAGACATTCCGAATAGATTCTTATAATTTGGTTTAACTCAGCCTACATAACAAAAGTGTCCTATTGCGAGTTGAACATTTCGTTAAAAAAACTAAGTCTGAGTTTATTGCAGTATGGTTATAAATACTTAATAGCATATGTGAACAAGTGAACTCCCGCGACAAACAGCAGGGTCCCAACACATACACACAGGCTACTTGAAGAAAAGGGACAAAACACATGTAGGCTACTCTTCAAGAAAACTTAGCCGAAAGTAACGACTCCAACAAATCACGGCAAGAGAGTTGAGTCAGAAATATTTGCAATACATCTACCAAATATACCCACGTCCCTGTGCTTTGTTCGACAGCGGTTCAACGAAAAGTTTGTGAAATCGCTTTTAACTGGCTACTTATAACTTCGACCATAATCTGAACAAAAAAGTATTTCACTTACCATGGACCACGATCAGGCTACTGTAAAGCAGTAATTTCAATAACAAAACCTCCATTGCAAGCGCACCCAGCTTTAATTCCATAAGTCCAACTCCATTCTTCGAGTTATTCGGCCAAAAGTAAAGTTTAAATCCGAACTGGTGGCTCAATCGACACTTTTGTTCACGCAGCTATTCTGATAGCGGAGAGGCACAGAGGGGAATGACAGCGGAAACTGGCTGACGTCACCACATAGGTTTGTATGGACAGCACTTCACCTTTTGCATTCACCGTACATATTCCTAAAATGCCATTCTTAGGCTCATTTAAATGCTCAAGTCGAGTTACCGTCGACATACGGTTTACTTCAACTCCCTCAGGTATCCACAAATAAGCTCACGTTTAACTGACATATATTGGAGCTTTTCGGTTTTGGGCGGTGCTCCAGCTCTCCGTCAGTACGCTATCAGTATTGCACCTGTGTGTTGTGTCAGGCTGACTTGGGCAGACTGACAGCCACCTTGAGTGATATGCAATGCAGTCCAGCATTACTAGACTTGAAACTGATGTGCAGACAAACATTTTATTGAAACATAAAAGCCATTAGCCTGGTCTTTGTAATCCATCATCTACAAAAAAAAAGATAATGTAGCCAAAATTGAAAGTCGGTGAGACTATATCAATAGGTCTATGTGTAGTTGATAGAAGACACAAATTATATGGCGAATTCTGTTGTAAAATGGTAATTGTAATGATGTAATCCTTTGCAAACTATTGAGAGGAAAATAAAGTAAATAAAAATCATGTAGACCATTAGGCAATCTATGGACATTCACCAAGGTCACAGAGCACAGTACAGGTTTAGGCAAACAGGTTCAGAGGTGTCAACTTCAAAAAGTAAAAAAAAAAAAAAAGGTTTCCCTCTGTCTCTGTCTGTGCACTGTCTATTGGCCAGTCTACCAGTTTGATGTGTGTACACCTAGGTTGGGGGGAACAGGTTCAGCGCACTGGACAATTTACAGTGTCTGCTGCAATGTGGGACTGTCATTCTGAGAGATCTAAGAAAGTGTTCCCCCTAGAACAACAGCTTTTGCTTCAGGTTTGTTCAGACAGCCAACAGGCCACCAAAAATGGGGACGTCTGGTCACTCTGGTGCAGTGTTTCTCAAAGTTTTTCAGACCAAGAACCACTTCCGCACCTCAAAAAAACTTCTAGGACCACCCATCTAGGCACTATAAGGCCCTACAAGCAGTCTCAATGAATCCCCTACCTCTTTATATTTTTCATTTGCGGTGTACAAAAATATTGTTATGGCAATATATCACAATACTTCTTTTTACAATATACTATATCAATTTCTGAGTCCAAATCGAGTTTTAATCAAATTAAAAACACTGTTTACACTATTTTATGTTTCTATATTACAGCTCCATCCTCCAGTAGTTTATTTTTCTAAATCCTATGCACTTCATGTTTTTGACATCAGAGTGTCCACTGGTTCAGTTTCTGCAAGAGAGTAAATATTTTTGTTGTAATGGCAACTACCTCCAGATGTTTATTTTCAATACCATATTAAAATAGAGTTATAAACTGAGTTACTCAGAGTTATGTTCATTTAATTCAGTTTTGATAAATCGCAAGACTATCCAGATCGTACACAGCAACTGGCAATTAAGCTATATTTGTACTTTTACTGAACTATAGAATATCGCAATATATTGCAATATATCCATATCGCAATATATCATGATAGAATCGTATCGTGACAAATGTATCATGATATGTATCGTATCGTGGACTCCCTGCCAATACCCACACCTATTTCTCATGCACCTGGCCTGCTAGGGCCCCTACTGACACTGGGGCCCTGGGTAGTCAGTTCCATCTTCCCCCATTTCGATACTGCTGGAAGGAGCTTGAGAGATTTTGTCACTTGCTGATAAGTGTTGGCCTCAACTAACATAAACACTGTAATGCTCCATTGTCGGGCTTCTAACATAAATACGGACATAATGGCTGGACATAATTACAAGAAAATACGAACATAATGACAAGAAAATGCCTGAACTGTGTTTTTTTTTCCTGAGCCAGTATTATTTTTTCAATGTTGTCACAACACTATCAATAGTGACAGGAGTGGGAAGAGCATCCTGTGTATAATACTTGCCCTGTATGATGTTATTTGTCTGTTGATGTCTTTAATATGTTCCGTCATGTCACCGTCTATGTGTTACATGTTTATTACTACTTGTCTATTTGTTGTAACAGGAGTGTTAGCATCTACCAGTCAAATTCCTTATTTACGTATGTAAGTATACTTGGCCAATAAAACTGATTCTAATTTGGACCCAGAGGTATTGCAAACAAATAAACAAAAAGGGGGCCACTAAAAATGCCAACTGCATGCTGGTTTTAACAGCATTTGTAGTGGGGGGGTCACCAATAAACTAAAGGCGTATGAACAGCTGCAGATAATGGCATTAGTGATTAATTGCCTCAGGCACAGCATAAGCCACTTCCAAAAAAGTTAATGGTAATGACATATGCGTGAATAGAAAATTACTTATGCAAATGCCATTATTATTTACTTTTTTTCCAGCATTTTTTTTCAACACCCATTTGCACATCAGTGATTTCATAATACAGGGGCCAGCACTTACAGCAGATTTAAAGCTAAAAAAATTCAGGTGCTGGACATAAACATTACAGACTTAAAAAAAGAAAGTATATGCACTTTGTTTACTTAGCTTCCAAAATTGCATTTTAATGGTGTAGCGTTTTGAACAAAAGGTCTTCATTAGATTCAAATACCAAATGAAAAATTTGTGGTCCAAACGTTGTAACATTAAAAGCAGATTTTGGAGCTAAGTGAATAGTGTGCAGACACTGTCAAAGTGGAGAACCATGACTCAGCGAGAGTCAGAGGGTGGCGTTTGCTGATTGGCCTCAGCTCTTCCCAACTGCAAGCCTTGGGCTGGGGATGTGGGCCAGATTCTTGCTTTCATATGTCTTTATAGCCCCAGTTTGTTGATTATTGGATGGTTGCGCAAAAATTCTTTGCGGAAGTTGAGATAAACAGGACATGAATAGAGCTGAATAATACCAGTATTTAATAATTAATTTAATATTTTAATAATAATACTGTTGTTTATCCTTGTGAATCCATACCAAATAAAGGGTCTTGCTGGAATCCACTGTATTATCCAGGTCAAGTAACCTTTACTAGTTTTATGTATCATGTCATTATGTATCATGCCACAAACTATAACTAATAACAATGTAAATATAACATAACTACTGACATTTTTTCTATTTTCTGCAAAATTGTTAAGAACAGCACACACTGAATTAATAAATAATGGTGCTTTAGTTTTTGTGGTGGTGGCAGTGGTTTGTGTGTGTGGCTTCACTAGGTGACCGTTTGTTTGACTAAGTACTCATTTGGATGCCCATCAAAGGGTATAATATTTTACCAGATATCATACAGCGCACAGCTGCCTGCTGGGGGTGCTCATGGAGAGAGTTGGGGAGGTCTAATGTCTCCTTGCAGGGTCAGAGAGATATTAAATAGCACCAGACACCGGTTTCCATGAACATTTTTAAATTGTTTGTTCAGTTACTTAATTGTGACTGGTTGACTCAAGTTTCGCTAAGCGAAACTTCTGTTTAGAAGATGGGTCTGTTTTTTATTTAATGTTCCCAATGCGTTCACCTCTGTACCTGACAACCAGCTTTCCCACCCTCACACCCCAGATGTACACCACTGTCATTTTCACCTGTGAGGATCTGTGGAGGGTCACCAAGTATGATGGATGAAGGCTGTTTGAAGTCTGGCCATTACACTAACACTGTGTAAATAGCGTGTCAATCGCCCAGCTGTTTTGACTCAACTGCCAATAAATGCAGAAGTACTGACATAACACCTCTCCCTAGTAATTTACCCACCATTGTTTGCAGCAAATACATTTGCTAGACCTTTGACAATGTCTTTTTTGGTCTTTCGTAAAAAATATACAAGGCAAGGCAAGGCACGTTTTTTTGTATAGCGCATTTCATACACAACGGCAATTCAATGTGCTTCACAAAAACAGAACATATAAGTCTCTAAAACATCTTACCTCTACATCAACTTATGTATGTAGCCTATACTGGTTACTACAACTCAGAAGATAACAGCCATTATGAAGATTATGAAAATAATTCATATTATGGTGGGAAACAGACAGAAAGATGATCATTATGTGACTTTGGGTTCCACATGCACATTTTACACTCCTTGTAGTGGATTCAATCCACAGTGAACTGAAACATTGTTTTTTCATTTATTCTGTGAACCAAACTGAAAACATACAATGCATTTTTATATTGCTTAACTGTACCCATTCTATCCAGCTTCTATGCAGAATTAATAGTCAAAGGAGGTACTGTAAGTTGTAAGCAACTGGCCTTCTTGTACCTTGAAGACGTTTCACCTTTCATTCAAAAGGCTTGATCAGTTCTGGCCTGATGATGGGAAACCAGGAGCCATATCTCTGGATCCATGACCTGGATGAATGAGAATCTACACAGACATTCAGAATTAATAGACATCAAAACACTGTGTTTATTGTAATCAACCATTTTCAGTTTCCTAGAAACAGTAAATAACTTTTAAAAATTAGCAATCTAAATATTTCATGTCTCACAAAATGCAATTTTAATGTGCTATGGAGTCTTTTTTTTAATCCCCCTCTATTTTCGCAATCACATAAAAGGAAAAAAGTACAATGAGGAAAATTCATGTAGCAGTGTTTCGCGAGGCTCCAGTCAAGGCACTGTAAACACTGAGGATTAGGCTGAGAAAGTACTGGCAGAGAGGTAACTTCTTGGGTTGAGAGTTTAAGGTTCTCCAACTGGCCCCAAGTCGACGTGGAAAAGTAGAAGCATATGTCCTGTGTGGTGCGTGTGAGCGAGGCAGGAAGTAATTCCCTGCGCAAGAAAGAAAGAAAGAAAAAAATCTGTAATGAAACTTGCCTTTACAGTCACCTGCACGATATAGCCTTCAGCACTTTCTTTGATCCAAAAGTCCACCTCCACAAATAATACAAGAAAAATCCACCTTTCTGCTGAACTCTTTTGCTTATTGCTTTTTAGAATAAATTCTAGGACATCAGTGTCAGGAAGACCTTCTTAGACAGTAATAAAGTCCATCTGTGACTGACCCTATCAAAACAACGGTTCAAGCAGGCATCACGTCCACCAGCTCACCCACTTATTGCTTAAACCTTTAGCTACTTTACTTCTACTTACTTAGGTTACAAGTCCTGGAGAATACAATTCCCTGTGGCACCTCACAAGCCCTGCACCCATTAGGTTGAAATAGGCATTACGGCCGTAACAGTCAAGCACTTGGAACAGCACTGGTATGGTAAATGGCAATTGTATGTACTGTATAGCAAATGGCTCATCAGCATGTTCCACTTTGGGAAATTACTTTTGGAAAAGTTTGTAGGTGGTGAGAAGAAATTCAGATATACCTCAGTCGGGATACCCAAATAACCAAACTGTTGGTCAAAATAGAAGGGAATGTGGTGGCAGTGGCAGCATTCTTATAAAAACATTTTTTTTTTAAGGTAAACTCAAACTAAACACCACAAACACTGGCACAGATAATACAGTGTAAAATAACAGGACCCTACAGTGTGTAAGAAAAAATGAGGTTTTGTAAATAGTATATTTTCAAAGGTAACACACGGCAAAATGAATCCTTCAACTGTTTCCCAGCATTTCACCTCTAATGCAAGACATGTTCCTCCATTTTGCCATTGTTTTCCCTGAAAGCTAAAAACTCCCCTGGTGTGTGTGTGTGCGTGTTGTAAAGGTGTTTGGATCACCTCCCCCTCATGGCCTCCCTCATTATTTTCCTCTGTGCCAATTATGTTACCAGACCCCCAAACTCCCCCAGACACTGCATGTGCATCACATACTACCAGGGAGCAATTATGGTGCTACAGATGTGGGCTTGTTTATGTACACCGTCTTGTTTACACCAAAGCCTGATTGATATCCCCCTCTAATAAAACATTTGAGTCCGCAGGAAACGTGGTATATTGCAGCTTATTGGTTCCAAGAGGAAGGGGAGGGGGTGACTGATTCATGCCATCTCTTATTCACAGTCATGGATCGCAATCAAAGGAAACATCTGGAAGACTAATTGTCTTTGTGAATAAAACAAAATGAAATATCTGCCAATTTTTTTTTGTCTTTATTATTTACTTGTAAAGTACATTTCATTTGCAGAAGTGCATTTAGTTAAGACTTGAAAGACTTGGCACATAACAGGCTACCACACCTGTGTCTTTTTCTTTCTCACAAGGTTTCCCAAACAACCGGAGTTTCATCTGGGAAAGCGAAGTTAAACTCTCTGGCGTTCCGGAAATGTGGTTCATAATGGCTACACGATTCCCTTAGCTTAATGACGATGTGCTTCGGCTCCACAGTGAGTTATATTTTGGCATCCAATCTTAATCCTTAAAGGAGTGGAATGGTAAACAACAAAAACACAACCTGGCGATGACGGGAGTCAAAAAGGCATCCATTATCAATGTTCTCCTTGAGTAGTCAACGGAATGACACATTAGGAAAAACAAACAAACAAACAAACAAACAAAAGAATACAAAGAAAGACATAGTGCAAGACGAAATGATCGGCGATGAAATGCAAAACACTGGAACATTTGGACCTTAATAGAAACATGACAAAACATCTCCACATATTGCACCACACAATCTCATAAATTGACATTCGATCAAGAAAAAAATATTAGGTCAATACTAAGGCTTTAGTCTGTGAAAGTGGAAGCATCCTCTGCATAGAAAACAATGCGTATTATAAAAAAATAAATGTATACATCATGTCATCACACGTTGGCCCACAGTCCGGTTTGAAGCCTTCCAAGGCTGAAATGATTACAGTGTTATTCCACTCTACAAATAAGTATGCAATCTCTTTTATGTGAATTTTCCAAGTTGGTACCTTAGCTGAAGAGGTTGCAAACCGTCACCCAACTGTCATTTTCCTCTTGGACATCCTGTTATAAACTGACACCAATTACAACCGCAGCGTGTGTGTAAACGAATTCCCTATGTCACACCCCTGAGTCAGAGTACATTCCATTGATCAGGTAATCCACCTGGGTGTAGTCTTTCCTCCTGTAGCTCTCGTACGCCTGTGTGAGGAACAGCACCACAGTCACTACGAAGAACAAGAGCCCAAACAGTAGCACTGCCAGCAGGGAGCTGGTGTCCACCAGACGACTGGGCAGAGAACCGGTGACTTCTACCATGCTTTTTTTCGTACTGCTAACTGCTGGAGCCTTGGGCACGGATGCTGGGGTGCTGGCCAGGAGCACGGGGGTCGGGGATGAAGTCGGTGGATTAAGGATCTTCAGAGTGGTTGGCGATGGCTTCTGTTCAGCAGCTGTTGTGATGATTTGTGTGGTCAGGGGGGGTTGTGGGGTTGGGATAGTCATGCGTGGCAATTTTGTAGTAGGAGCTACAGTGGTAGGTGGCTTTGCAGTAGCGGTCTTGGTGGTTGTTGTGGGAGGAGGAGGCGTTGGAGCACCGGTAGTTGCTGGCTTTGGCGTGTTGGTAGTTGTAGGTAATGTTGTAGATGATGCTAGTGAAATGGTAGTAGGAACAAACTCTGCTTGCTGTGTCATCTCTGAGCTATGCTCAGGGGTTGGGGATGGTGGTATGTTTAAGCTGGTAGTTGCTAAAGTGGTTTCAGTCTTGTCTACTGGTGGTATGGCCGACAAGTGTGTTTGATTTACAGTAGTTTTGGAAGTGGAGACAGTTATTGTGGTGGGCAGTTGAGGAGTAGAGGTGGTTTTGGCTGTGGAGTTTGGGTTAAGTGGTTCATTGGCAACAACAGTCTTATTAGTTGTCTGGTTGACTCCTATAGGCATGTTCGGAGGCTGGACCAAAGGTGCTTTAAAGGTGCTGGATGTGGTCTTGACGGATGCTGTAGTATCTGCTTTGGGGATGAAAGGTAAGGAGGGTAAAGAAGAGGTGGGGTGGATGGAACTTACTCCAGGTCCACTGCCAACTGTTAAAAAAAGACCAAAACAGCAAAATGGTGGGTTGATGTGATTAAAAAAACTGATATACAAATGCATTAAACCAGTATAGCTTCCAAAAGTCTTAATTAAACTACAACAGCAATGTTTTGCCCTATCAAGGTCTCCCTCTGGCAAACTGATTTTTCAGCCAGTAAATGATACTGATGACTGATCAGATATGAGTACTGATGACTTATCTTGACATGCTTCTGGTAATTAAAGCAATCAAAATGTCAAAGCAAGCAGATAGGACAGCAAGATGGGACTCAGCCATTTATGACCACATTACAAATCATGTGCTAATTCAACACCACTCTGTCAACCTCACCCCTCCATCTTTAACATGTACCATAATATGTAAACATACCAGCGTTTTCCACAGTATGATTTATATACAGCTTTGCCATTTAAGTGTGCATATTCTGGAGGCCTGTTTAGTACCATCTTCAAATTCATTTTGATAGTATGTGGTCACGTGAGTGGAAAATTTACACACCCATCTTTCCCACAGGCTGGCAAGGTTATGACCTATGCAGTTCTGTGGTCTGGGGCGAGGGCTATCCCCTACAAGTAGCAATACAAGCTTTGGACTATAACTCCTCAGTGCAATAGTTTATCAGTCAAAATGTGCTGTTGTAGCAAGCAGACTGTGAATTTACCTTGGTTTGAATGTAGGTCTTCAACAGTGGTGTGTTCGCAATCCTCAGGGCTGGGACATTTCAAAAAATAACACACTGATTTATCTTTCCAAAAAAGAACCCAGTCACAGCCATTGCCTGAAACAGACCACAAAAAGAAAGTGCAAATATTGTGAGGTTTTGCCGTTTAAAAATACACAATCACACATTTTCTCAATCACCATCATACAAAATGTTTTAGAAATGGTGGGACATGAAGCAAACTACTAGTCTCCCTTTTCTTGCTTTTAAAGGAGGAAACCAGAAACCTGATCCTGTCTTGCTGTGGGTTGGAGGGGGTTCTGTTATGTCTTAGCATTCCTCTTTCCACACGAGACCCTTCATACAACTTAACATTGGGCGGCAGAAGTGATTACTTTACTGATTATCATTCTTAGGAAATACCACATTTGAAAACATCTCGGAGCTGAAAGAACCAAACAGATGCAAATTCAACATTTCTTTTTCCAAATATATGGCAGCGCAACATCACAACATGTGCTTTTGGCCAAATCCAAAAAGTTCACCAATTAAAATAAATATCCTTTATCTTTCTGGATTGGTGAGCTGCTGACCATATTGTCAGCATCTGTGGACTGCCCCCCTCCTGCTGGTGAAAGCAAGTGGACACAGACCACAGCACGCACACACGCAAGAGAGAGGGGAGTGGGTGGGTGGGTGAAGCGTGGGGGGCTGGTAGCGTGAGCTTGGGCCCCCATTTGAGGAAAGCTCCGTGACAGTGCTGGGCAAGCAGTAGCAGCTCAGTCACTTTTCCATCCGGGATGCTAATGAAATGGAAAGAAGTTTAAAAAAAAAAAAAAAAAAAAGGCAGAGCGCAGGTAATTGATGGTCAATTTAAGCAGCTTTCAAGTTCGCTGCTGTACCGACTTTGAAGCAAACGGTGAAGGCGAACTAATTGGAAGTCCATCTGCTTTTTTGTTTCGAATGATTCTCCAGCTGTCCGGAATGGGCCCCGAACAGACTGTGAGGAGGGATGGGAGTAATATGATGGCACACTTTTGGGGCTGGGGGGAGGACAGACTGAAATTGAAGGGGACATGTCCCAGTTCACTTTCCCTCTGCGAAGTCACTAGGGGTCACCTTACAGTAAACAGTAAAAGTTATGCAGACCGAACACACACACAAACACACACACACACACACACACACACACACACACACGGCTGCGTACAGGTCTGCGAGCTGGAATGTTGAATGATTATATATTTATAGCTCGACAGCATACCAGGCATTGCACATTTCCAGATGGCGAGTCCGAGCTTTCATTTCTTAGTCACTTATAACCCTTACTTGCTGCATTAGAAGCCCAACAGAGTTGTTTTGGGCGCAGTAATGTGCGGGTATGTGTACGTCTGTGAGTGACAGAGACGAAGTGCACGAGTGTGCGCGTTATGTAAGCTCGGCGCGGCTGCTAACCCACCCAGTCCTCCTCCACAGAGAGAAAAAAAATAACCACAGGGTTCATATTCTCCATGTACACACACACACACACGGCTGTGGAGCTCAGGTAGAACTACATGTGTGGCGAGTTACTTTCCCTTTTTTTGAAAACAGGCATTGTGTGATTAAATTTAAAAGAAAAAAAAAACCGAACGTGTCATGACAAAGACTCGGGGTAAAGCCCGTCAGTGCAGCGCCAGGCTCATAAACAACACAGCAAGGCCCAAGCATCCCTTTCATCTCAAATCTAAAACACATGGCCCCCTTTGAAATTACATGTCCTTCAAGTAAAAAAGATGTGATTTTTTTTGGAGGGGAAAAAAACAAAACATATGGCTTTACTTTTTGCCGCAAAATATGATATTTCACAGACTTCTGATATTTTGAAGTTTTTATCTCCAGAGTACCCACTGACACGCATCCCGTGCGTGAAAAGCAAACTATTTCGAGAAGGTCCAGACCACGAGAGGTAAAACCAAACCTTTAGCTCCTTTAATATTTGCTAGAGAACAGTCTAATTGCAGCTCTACACGCTGTGTTACCAAACAGTGAATACACATCAGTGTCAACATTTTGCTTCCAACATGTTCTACACAATCCTACTTACGCCTTCTGGTCAATCACACTTAGTCAAGCCTTTACCTTTTAGGTGTGTACTGCCACTGTGAAGGGCATGTTGGAAGGATAAAAAGTTCTAAAGAATGTTGGAGTACAGAGAATATAATGTAGAATTTTAGAACCTTGCATTGTTGTAGGATGCATTCTTTTATAGCATGTTCAACAGATAACAGCGCCAAAAAAGAGAGAAACTTACACTGATCTTTAGTACAGTTCTCTGGACCTTGGACCACTGAGCTGGCCACTACAGTGGGTGTGGCAGCGCTAATGGAGAGGACCTGCAGGGCCAGGAGCCCCAGGAGGCGGGAGAGGGTGAGGACAGGGTGGAGGGTCATGTTGGGGTTGTGGCACACACACACACACACACACACACTGCGGGCAGGCTGCTGGGTGTAGCACGGAGTCAAAGCCTGGGTGGGATTAATGGCATCACCATCACAGGAGGGACATCTACAGGACACAAAGGACAAATGTTTGTGTGAGCTCTGAGTCGCCACTCTTTTTGGGGTCTTCTGAGACACACACACACACACACAGACACAAGACTACATTTTAATATAACTGCATTGTTGAGTTTTCTACACATTCTATTTAGTAGTATTGCATATATACCGTGTTGCATGTAATAGTTTAATTCATTGCTGGAATTATAAGATATTATCTGATACACAACAACTATTTACAAGTTTTGTATCCTGCCCAGTTGCTTACAACCTAGCACTTTTGACTACCATGACCTGGATGAATGGCAATCTTCACAAACAAGTTTTGTATCCTGTCAATTTGCAAAACATTTAGCAGCACTCACTACAGAGTTCATACTCACATTTATTCATGCCCAATTGCCCCATCTAGTGGTGTCTTTGAAATGTGCATAGAGGGAGAAAAAATCTTTTTGGGAAACATGATGTAAAACCATCTAAATTTACAATGAAAAAAAATATCCAAACTCAAATAACAGAGAACCACACAGGAAAAAACAAACTAATCAAATGTTTGCCTTGTTGGTTTCTGTTAAAGAAGCTGCAACTCTGTCGTACTGGTCCATTTTTGCACAAGCCGTGTAGTCATTCTGCTGTTTTGATCAGGTAACATTTACAGTTGCTATGTGGAGCTCTTGCTTCAAAGGTCATTATGAAGTTTACACCATGGCAATACAGTCTGGATTGGAGTCTTTGCTCACAGGCTGTACAATAAATTGTTTTTGGTCATTTACACCTGTCATAAAAGACTGTTAATGGTAGAAAACCAATGCTAACTATCCTCAGACAGAGATCTATCAGGATGGAATAAATGCAGGACAAGATCCAAAATAATGTGCAAAAATAATCTATGTAAGAACATTAAATAAGTTGCATATTCCCAGGGACAATAACACTGTGATTTATGACCATCATGACCAGATTAATAATTAACCAGTTGAATTAATTCCCCTGCCATTTAAAAGACAATTCCAGTCATTTCCAACATGCAGCTCTATTGCTCAAGCTACCCAAGACTTGCCAGGACGATCATTGTTGGGCTGTGGACTCTGTTGTGTGTTGACTGAAGGACTTGTGTTCTCTATTGTAAGTCGCAATGTAATGTAATGTCGCGTAATGACTCATTGAAGAGATTCTTGTCCACCCAATACAACTTCAAGCACATGATATGCAATTAATTTCATACTTATGAGCAATCCCAGCTATTAGAAAAAATCCAGTCCCGATGAAAATATACCCAGCCATCTCATGATAAGTGAAGAGTGTTTAAACCAGCTTATCTTTTCCCATATTTCTCAAGCTGTTGCTTTTTAAACGAAATGTGTTTTTTTAAGCACAGGGCATTAGGCAGAACAAGTCATCTTCTGAGGCATTCAGTGAAAAAGTTGAAATGTTCAGTGCAATCTAGGCCTAGGGGCCACACTGTTCTTAAAGGAGCGTTTCACTTTTTTGGGAAACAAGCTCATTTTGCCCTGCAGTTAAAGAAAATTTTCGGTGTAAAATGAAAATTGGCATGTTAAAACATCATATCGAGTTTGCTGAGAATCAAAAACTACGCTAGCCTGTTATATTTCGAACTGTATTATTTTACAGTTTTGGTACAGTTGTGGTCGAGAAGACGAACAATGCTAGTTCTAAGGGCATAAACAAAACATAACGATATTTTAAAACCATTAAAAAAGCTCGAAGAAATGTATTGATGCCCTTAACACTAGTATTGTTAGTCTTCTCGACCAAAACGGTAAGAACTTCAGTCCTGTTGCCTCAAAACATCTTTTACTCGGGATTGCCAGACCATGAACTAACCCAGATAACTCTGAACTTCAGAGAAACTAGCCTAAGTAATACAAGACCCAGTATCGATTGTTTATGCGTCTCGCAATGGCCACATGTTGGTCATGCCTTAAACTAGACTGCCTCCTCCCTAAAGCAAAACAAGAGTGGAAAAAAATCACTCTTGACCAGGAAACAGCTCCGGTGGCCTATGTACATAAACTAAAGGCAGATTGTTTGATCGATGGGCAGGGGCACATGTGTTCAGTGTACACAGATACGCTATAAAAACAGGCGTGATGGTATGTAACCTAAACTAAATTAAGAAGACTTTTTATCTTAAGTAGGTTAACTTGCCCCACATTGACAACTATAATTGTAAACACTGGTCCCCATTCCATTCCAATTTACCTGAATAGTGAGTTAGCCACACTGCTAGCGAGTGGGCTGACATTAGGGACACTCCTTCCCAACATTAAATGATAGACATGCACAGCATAGTTTTAAACACATGATTACGAGGGAAATAATTGACAGAAAATAGTGCAAGACAGTTCTCAAAAGAAGTTGGAACACTGCAGACATGATACGTCACGTTAGCTACCCAGCTTGTTAGCTGTTTACTTAGCGTGGTGTGAGACGAGCTAACATAACTAGCTAGCCTGGCAAGTAATATTGGGACGCAGGGAACAGCACAAAAGACGTGGTGCTTACTTTATGTTATAGGACATTTAAGCACCACTGCTGCCACATTTCTTAATCAACTTACCTTGAAGTTTGAAGAACGACGAGGGGCGTGTGTTGACGCTGATTGACTCCTACCCGGTACTCTTCTTCTTGTGTACAGCAATTTCTGTCGGAACACAGACTGATGTAGGCTGCAAGTACATGTCCCCACCTGCTGTGTCGGAGGTGAAAAACAGTTTATATAACTTAAAAAAAGTTAGGCTAATAGTATACTCTCTTTTTCAATAACAATTGGTGATACGTGAAACTGTTAAAACACAGTAGCCTATACTCAAGGCAGAGACATTATAGTGCACACACACAGGCGTTCATGAGATCTACACACATTCATACTCACACACTTGCATACTCACACATACCCCCACCCCACCCTATGCACACACACACACACACACACACACACACACACACACACACAGACTCTATGCATATGTACATTCACATGTTACACAATATATTTTTCTTTGCTGCTAATATCCCATATCAAGTACGCATATATGGGCTATTAGCAGCAAAGGAAAAGTGAGAGGCATAAAGTTGCACTGTGCTAGTTTGTATCCTGTGTTGCTACATTATATTACAGGTGTGTTGCATTGCACTGTAGGTTGTTCAGCAGTCTGACTGCCTGGGGAAAGAAGCTCTTCCCCATTTTGCAGGTATGGGCGGTGACACTAGGGAAACCTTCTACCTGAGGGTAGTAAGGAGAAGGGTCCATAGAAGGCATAGGAAGTGTCCTTGACCATGTTCTTGGCTTTGTGCAAACAGCAGCTGTTGTAGATGTCTGAGAGGGGGGGCAGAAAGGCTCCAGTGATCTTTACGGCCATCCTTACAATCCACTGCAGGGCCTTTCGGTCTGCAGCAGTGCAGTTGCCAAACCATGCTGTGATGGCGCTGCTGAGGATGCTGTCAGTAGTCCCTCTGTACAATGATGTGTTTGGTGTGTTCGGCTGATGTTGGCTGCAGGTACATGTCCCCTGAAATAAAAGGTATAACTTATACAAAGTTAGGCAGAGACATTCTACCTAAGAGGCTAGAGATGGACATTCTGACTTTAAGAAGTAAAAATCCTGTGCACTCAAAGGTAAAAAGCTGATGTGTTTTGCTAAGTAAGATCAGTATTGATAACTAGTGGATAGTCAGGAAAAACACAGATTGGTTGATTTCAGGTAGCTATTTTTTGGTATTTCAAACTGATGCCTTTTTAATAAACAGATTATCAGACTATCTTGTCCCAGGCCCAGCCAAGACTGTCAGGTCAGGTCTCTAAAGATGTTTGATTGGGTTGAAGTAAGGGCTTTTGCTGGGTCACAAACACATTCACAGAGTTGTTCTTACACCGCTCCTGTGTTGTCTGCATGTTTAGTCATCACTCGTGGCTTAACATAATCTCAGTACTTTAGTTTGTATACATTCAGCCTTTTCTGAATGCTGGGGCAGTCGAGGCTTGGTGCTTAAGGTAATAGACTTGTGGCTTTGAAGCCACTAACTGCCAGTAGTGCCACTGAGGTACCCTGAGCATATTGTCCCCACACACTACTCCCCAGGTGCCGTTGTCATGGCTGCCCTTGCTCATGTGTGTCATGGGTTAACCACAGAGTCAGTGTCATTGTGTACACTGTGTGCTGTGGTGTGCCGTGTACTCACAATGATAATGGGTGCTGTTTGTTTGTTTGTTTGTTTGTACAATGAGTTCCTGCTGCTATGAAAAAACAATACCCTGTGGCATGATGCAGTCACTGTATTCTTGGAATGGTATTAGACAGGTAAAGAGTGATGCCTGGTGTCATTCCAGACATGACGGTTGGAAATAACGCAAAAATATTAACTCCAAGTTTATTTTCAAGTAAAAAAGAGAGCCTTACAACTGTCATATAGCACACACTGTAAAAAGGCCTCCTGACAAGTAACTTTGAATGACTTCAGAACTTAAAAATATTAAGCTTTTAAATATTAAACTTTTGCTTTCTGTCCTCTACTTTATAGTGAGTGTGTAAGCTCACAAAACTCTGTGTTTGCACACAGTCCTGGTTCTGTAAGTCAGACACAAACAGTGGCTTTTACCAAGCCAGTAAAAACAACAGTCAATTAACACATTAATTCAGTAACATTCAGTGTTCAAGGGTAATTTATTGTCATTCTAACATTTACGTGACATAATTAAATTCTGATACTCAGGTTCTATGAGCAGCATAAAAGATAAAACAAGCATTAACTTTTAACTTTACACTTAAAGTTAACATCGGAAGTAATAAATAAATTAAAGCAACATCAAGTAGTTTTTTCAACCTTAAAATAATGTTTCCAAAATTGTTTCAGTGGTTCATCAACTTGTAACTGGGTGAAAGGAACTTCTCAATTTGTTTTGCCACTCTCCATGGGCTATAACCACATTAAGTAAGTTTGGAGAAACAGGCCGTCACTCTGTAGTTCGAATGAGAGACAACGCAATCCAAACTGAAGTGGCAGCGATTTCCAGAGAGAAAATCCAACAAGGCCATGATCCTGCTTTGGCTAGTGTAGGCCAAATGTCAATGATGACTGGCAGGCTGCAACCTGTGACTGTCTGTGCCACCTTTACCACCAGCTGCAGAGGGTCTTTTTGTTCGCTACTGCGCAATTGCCATACCACACAGCGGTATGTAAGTGTAAAGTGTAAATGTAAAGACCCTATCCACCACACACATGTAGAAAAAGATGAGGGCCCAAAAATTTAAGACCAGCTCATTTAATCTTCCATTGGTGGGCCTTCTAGATGATGCTGCCTGTGTTGTTGGACCAGGTAAGGTCATCTGCAATGTGCAGTCACAGGTAAACTGTAGAGCATCTGTACAGCTGCAGTGCTGCAGCCTTGGCGTAAAAGGGGGGGGGGGGGGGGTAATAACTACTACATGTAGGATAATAACTACAAAGGTCTTTGTAGTTATTTTATGCTCTAACAAATGAAGTGCACAATCCCATGGTATTTCAGATCCCATAGTATTGGCAGATATCTGCAATACACATACAACTATGCTAGAGGGCGCATGCCTCATTTGTATTTGGCTGCCAACCCAGCCGCTTGCTGCGATCTGGATACAAAGGGAGAGGTAACATAATAAAAACATAGCTTAACATATTTAGGTCATAGTGTTAATGGTCAACAAAGATTCACATGGAAAATGTCAACGTTGGTGCGATATTTCTACATTGAACTGAAAAAGACGGCCTGTCCAGTTATATGTTTCAATTGTCACAAATAAATATCCTATAAATGCAGATTTACATAATTTCTGGTGATTCCAACATGGTCAACACATAACCTAAACATATTTTATACGTATTTTATATGCTACGTATTTATTTTGATCTCGACGTTGTGGATTCCAGTTTCGTTGAAATTCTGCATTCGGTTGGTCAAGCCTGAACTGTTCTACCCAATGACAGGCGACACTGTCCTCCATCGGCGTAGTTAGCACACTGATGCGCTGTTGGATAAAGCGGAGCAAGGATGTAGGGTATTTGAACTAGGTCTGCACCATAGCCTTAGTAATGTAAACAACACAGAGGAGTCGTACGTTAGTCTGTTAACATTAAATATTTTGCATTGATTTTATTTTTAAAACGAAAATGTCGATGTCAACATTTCAAAAGGTTACCCTTGTATCTTGCCTAGTGCTGTGCGTTGCACTGCTCCTTCCGAAAATGCTTCTGTCGCGAAGCAAAAAAGACAATCCACAAGCAGAAGGTAAGATTTTCAGGGAGCTGGTTTGGTGACTCGAGACCTACACAATTATTTTAACATTGTAGTTTGTAGACTAGACATATACCTCCCCCATATCCGCTATGCATTTGCAATGGGTTGACATCTACACCTGCGCCGACGAGGAATAGGGCTTTTGAATAGCGCTCAGTGCCTGGCTTTCAGTTCAGGGCTAGTCATTTTACTTTAGCCAATACATGTCCAGGGACATAGGTACTTATACCCGGTGCCATTAAGCAGTGCCATTAACCAGTAGTTTCTAGTAATCTCGTCTGCTCATTGTTCGTCATTCAAATGTTGCATGTTAGGTGGACAGGGGCATTACCCTCCCATGGTACGAAGACAGCTGGCACCAGAGGCCCAGAAAGGTAGCGGGGCCCATTTCTCTCGAGCGCACAACCCTGAAGCTATTGCGCGCGCCAAAGGTGGAGGAGGCACAGGTGTTGCACCTGGTGGCAAGTCCAGTTTCGCGGGACAGATAGTTCCCATTTATGGGTTCGGCATCCTTCTGTACATCCTGTACATCCTCTTCAAGGTAAGGCACAGGTGAAACGACTGCTTGAAGGACAATAGAGATGGTCAAACAGTATGACCAACCAATATGAAAAATGGAAAACAATAGTTTGGCATGTCATATTACATGATTATTTATGGTAGTAATAAATGTAGTAGTAATAAAATAAGTCATACATCCTAAGCAAAATCATTGTAATGATCATACGAAAATGAAAAAGATGTTGCAAGTCATATACATTTTATTAATTTTTTTCTTTGAAAGATAACATCAAAAGGAACTTCAAAACCACCTGAAAGTCGATTTGCAACAATCAGGTCAGAGAACATGAAAAGGAAAATCTGTAAGTACCTTTTCAACTGCACTTTTCATATTTGTTTGGTAGACCAGGCCAGATTTTTAATGATTTCCCTGATGCTCATATTTGTTCTTATGACTACTTCTTAATCACGACTGGTGTTAAAGTTCCCAAAAACTGATTGAAATGTTTAAAAATAATATCAAAGTGTAGCAGTTGTGGCTCTGTTGTGACCTTTAAGGCACGATGCAGTTATGTAAAATTGGACTTCTTGCTGCTTTTATAAAAAATATTGATCTCCAAAGTTCTTGTTTTAAACAGCTAATAGACTTTTGAAAGTTCTATTATTTATATGTAATACTCACGGTTATTGATGTATAAGACAGCCATAAAGTGTCTTAGTTTCAGGTGAGGGACACTGACAAGATTACTTGGTTAGGCTACTGGCCTTCTCAGTTATGTTATAAAGCTACACAAGTCTTGTTGTTTGACCTAGAGACTTGTAGTTTGACTGGTGAGTTCATGTGATCTTACAGGAGCATGGTACTTTTCTGTGACTGTCTGTGAAATCTGACAGTTATGGTGATATTAATGGTCATAGTAAATAGTAATGGCAAAGTTATTACTTTTCTCAAAGTGTTATATCTAGTCGCTTACATTATCTTTCTTGTCTCCAGCTGACTTTGAGCTGGCTCAACTCCAGGAGAAGCTGAAGGAGACAGAGGAGGTGATGGAGAGGATCGTTTCCAAAGCTAGCCATAGTCCTGAGAGGTTTGTTGTTTTGGTATTTTTGTCTTTTCAGTGTTTCCTATAGACATTCAGCAGTGGTGATCAGTTAGATCAGGATCAAAGTAGTAAATTTCATTTGCACACAGTGTAAGCACTACATCCAAAAGGTTATTTATAGGTCATTTTGATTTTGTCAAGTTCTTAACTCTGAAATTGCCATGAGTAACCATTTACGGGGTTACTTTCAAATATGCCCCCGTAAACCCTAGCATAGTAGAGTCAACAGCATTTCCCAACTGACAGTACGGATGCTACAACAAAATTTTAGGGGAACACACTGCTTTTTCATCTAACGCTTCACTGCCTCAAGTTGACACCGTCTTATCTCTTTTCCTCAGAAGGATAAAGGGAGTGGGTGCTGATCAGGAGGAGAAGCTGCTGCTCCAGCTGAAGGAAATCACCCAGATGATGAACAAGGGCAGCCTGCTGGAGGGTATTAGTCCCAAGGAAAAAGCAGAAAGCCCGTGTTCACAACACTGGGAAGGTACGGTACTCTTTACTAGCAACACACATACAATATACTTAATGTATTGTCGTTCTGCTTAGGAGACATAAGGAACTTTAATATGTAAGAACTCTTTGTGAATATTTCAGGGACATAGCATTGTTAAATTCATTGATAAAACTATTGCACACCTCCTCAGGATAGATGCATTGGAGATAATAATAAACTCCCGGCCAATTTTGCAATCAACTATTACATATAGTGATGGGCAACCTGGATTCAGAACTACAGTACTGTATCACATACTCCAAATCACCTGGTTTTACCTGTATGGTTAATGCAGATGATTTCACCTACCTGGCTGAGGAAGAGTGTTCTAAGAATCAGTGGATTAAGTAAATTACTGAAACAAATACGTAGTACGGGGCAGTCATGGACTAGTGGTTAAGGAGTTGAATTTGCAACCTTAAGGTTAAAGGCTCAGTTCCTGACACCGACAGGTGAATGGTGTTAGTGACTGACCAGTGCTCTCCTCCATCCTTCTCCATGACTGAGGTGTCCTGAGCATGGCACCGTCCCCACACACTGCTCCCTGGGCGCTGTTGTCATAGCTGCCCCTGCTTACATGTGTGATGGGTTAAATGCAGAGGTTGAATTTTGTTGTGTGACCACAATGACCAATGGGACTGACTTTCACTTTTTCGTGAAGTGAAACGATTCACTCTCACCTGCCAGTACTAAGCAGGAGTAAATCGCCTTATTTTGCCACCTTTTCAGTGAATTACAAAAAAAGACAATGGAATTGAGACTAGAATTAAATGTGTAATATTTATACTACTTGCCTGAGATGTTCTCATATTATCACTGAAACAGACGATTCAGAAGATACTGACCCAAGGTCAGAGAGTGGGTGCTGCCAGCACGGTCACAGCCACAGCTACCAACAGGGGGAGGACAAGTGGATCGAGAGGCCAGAAGATGAGGGAATGACAGACCCAGCTAACAAGAATGACGTTGAAACTCTGGGTACAGTTGAAGACATATGGCCTGGGGTAACTGAAGATACCATAGACGGAACCTCTGACAAGAATGTGCTTAGGGAGGACACTGGAGATCAGGATTGTGCTTTAAATGATGAGAAATTGGATCATTTGATGGAGAATGAAGAACATGATGGTCAAGAACACATTCTAGAGTTCAAGCATGCTATGAAGGATGAGGAATATATTGGTGAAGATCAAGTTTTAGAGCTGAACCATGGTTCAAAGGATGAGGACTGCTCCGCCTGGACGTCAGTCCTCTCAGAATGTGACTCAGCCTCAGCCCAGCTCAGGAGAAGAAGCAAGAAATTACCAAAGAGGATCAATTAACACATCCAGTCCCTTTTTTGTTCTCTTCAAAAATACCTTTAATTATGCATACTCCTGTAGTGCTTTCTTTTTGTACTATTCCTTCGTAGTCTTGACTCACCAAACTAAAAATATCAGCATGCTTGTGAAGATGTAGGACATACTGAAGGGATTTCTCTTCTCTAAGGTGCATGCATGCCCATGTTTTGTGATATCAAGCTTTAAACCATCTTATCATAATTGCTCAGTGTATCATATGCTGACCTGAAATGAGTATATGGTCTACTGTATTTTATAAAGGTCCCATTCAATAAAGGGACAATATCTCAGGGCTTGTTTTATCATGCTTCCTGAAGCCATTCCTTGACAGGCCTTTGCTTCTCCACTCCTTGAAAAGGGTGTGACTCAATGTATTAGCTTTCATGCACAGTGAAAGCTTACAGAAATAATGCTCATCAAACACTGTCATTTCTTGTGTTCAATCATATCTTGTAATATGATCTTTTGGCGATTTGTCAGTCTTCCTGCATATGTTAAGTATATTTTAAAGACTTCAGATTTATATTTAATGTAAATGTTTTTTTCCCCTTTTTGTGTGTATTCACCCTGACAATTGATATGCAAGACACACATTTGAATTTTGCCTTTACCATACCACTAATTGAATTCTATAAAATGACTAATCTTAATACCTTAATAAATTAATGTAAGCCTCTTGCTTGGTGTTGTAGCAGTGTTACAATTTGAATGAAACTTCAAAAAGGCAGCCTTCTACCCTATTCGTGACCATGTGGTATTTGAGTTATATAAAAGTTAATACATTTAGTCAATGGAAATGCAATGTGTGTTCACTCGATTCTCAGAGTTCTGTCTGTGTTGTGCGATTATTGTCTTTACAACAAAAAACAGGGTAAAAGGACTACACAGTGAGATGAATGTGACATGAATAAGCCACCATACAATCAGTCAGAAAACAAAACCTTTTTAATTGGATTCGAAACCTCATACAGATAGAAAACAGACATCCTACTTGTCAAGTGTGCAGATGGCACAAAAGTTAATGATTCTTATATGGTATTACATTACAGCCGTTTGCTTGCAGTGTCTCCACGGAGTGGCAGCTGCTGTGGATTGGTAACCGAGCAGAATACAGAGCTGCTGACTGTGGCTCTGCAGTTCGTCAGAATCGTGCATGTTCATTGGTCGACTCAGTACACCATGGGCTCATCAGCAGGTTGAGCGGGCTGCATCAAACAAGTGCAATGGTTAGAGGAGGGCAACGGGTGGCCATGAATTTAACAGCAACTTGCAGCAAAGCAATTTACTGCCGTCAAGAATCCACGCTCAACGGAAAAACCCAAATACTTCCAAGTTGTCAATTAAAAACAAAGCGACCAATTATTTGGCTCAAAAAAGAAAAAAAGGGCCTGTATTTGGTTAATGCGTGCATTTCTTGACCGTTTGGGAGGGACTTGGGTTGCTGTGGTTACGTCATCACAGGGTCCAGCTGTTAAAAGGTGCTTACTACCCCAGATCAGATGTCAGAAGCTAAAAGAAACTGACAGTCAAGGTTTTGCTTTTGTTCTGAGCTGTTCTGAATGTTACACTGTGCCAGTGAAACAGAATCAGGAAAAACACAAATCATTGACACTCTTCTGAGCTTTCTGAGTAAAAATTGTAAGTCAGCTCATTGAAATTCTGATTTTGGCTTTAGGTATGGACAGAATTAAGGTGAATCTCTTGCTCTTCCCCACCACAAAACATTTCTGTGAGCTACTTTTCTAATATCCTTGATTCCTATTACCAGGAGGATTAAAAGCACGTGTTTCAGTAAAATGCATAATGGATACAGACTTATACAGGCTTGACTTGATACAGGCTGACAGCTTGTTATTTAATGAGCATTTGTAAAGCAAACTGTTGAGCGAGAAACACTGAACCAAGAATAGCCTTTCTTGGACAAATTGTCTTACATGGTGTCATGGTGCTAGACTGCTGGCCTGTAACATGAAACCACCTCAAACTAATTACAAAGCAGAGGTGCCATCGAATATTGCTTGTAGATGTGGTTTTGGAAGAAGTGGATTTACCTGCTACCAATCAATAGGATAATGTATATGCCATTTTACATTTCCAGAAAAAAAGCAAAGATGTTGAATTCTTAGTCAAACTTGAGGAAAAAAAAAAATCACCTTTCTCTGTGGCCTCTCCTCCAGTCCCTCGAGGAAAGTTGCGACTTCGTCATCATCGTAGATGGTGAACTCCATCTCTTTCCCCACAATGCCGATGGAGACATTCTGGAGGTGAACAAGGCCCGTATATTAACCAAGCAGCTCACACTGGCAATCTGCAACACTAGAGGGGTGAAAAGCTAATCTAGCTGAAATTCTAACCTTGGTGGTGAGATCCTGTTCTGCAGGCAGGGTTTCTCGCAGCGCACGAAGGCCGTGCTGCACAAGATCAGTCAGGTTACCTGCAGACAAGCAACTATGAGACTGACAACAGCTTGCACCATTCATCCCATACACCAGTAACGGGCAACCTGGCTTTAGAAGCCACTATCCAATACCACATTTATTCCAGACATTCACTAAATCGGCTGTACAAACTAGCATAACTAATAAAAAAAGTTTATTAGTAAAATGACCCATTTTAACTGCACCGGTAGAACCAGGTGCAGGGTTCCCACTCTTTTTCACTGACAAAATTTAAAAACTTTTCCCTGACTTTTTTATGACCTAAAGTGAATTTTCCATGACTTCACGGCACCTTATGTGTGTAGAATTTAGTGTACTTTTAGGGCTAAATATAAAATGTTTAACATTTAAAATACTGTCAACGCATTTATTGTCAACTCTAAAGGCCTAAAGATTACAGAATGCTGTAGTTGTGTTAGGGAGAAAACAAAATTCCATGACTTTTCCAGGCCTGGAATATTATATTTTCAATTTCCATGACTTTTCCAGGATTTCCATGACCGTGGGAACCCTGCAGGTGAGTGTGAATACATGGCACTAGATGGCATCTTCTGAAGCCAGATTACCCATCCCTGCTATACCCCATCAGACTACACTGACCACTTCAGTGCGAGTTGGGAAACATAACTCACAGTCCAGGAAGGTGTCCATGTGCCTTTCTAGGTAAGTGCGAGCAGACTGAGAGCGGGCCCCGATAGACATGGCTTTGCAGTCAAAGTAGTTTGCTGACGGGCAGGTTTGGAAGATATGGGGCCCCATGTCCTGAAACAAAGAATGAAAATATAAAGGTGCTATATTTTTAAAAAATGATAGCAAGTAATCAAACAAAATGTTCTTGTTATGTCATCAGGCATTAAAGAAACCAAATGAATGAATGAATGAATGAAATCAAATACTAGTTTCACTGGCAACAGTGCAACCAAGTACAGCCAAAATGTTCCCATTTTTAAACTTAAAATTTATAGTCTAGAAATTCTGTTTATGTTTTGATTTTGTGGTTAGCCTCTACCCTTTAGAGGAGCAATGCTTTACAGTATTCTGAATTTGATTGCAGTGTCAGTTTTTGCCACAATTCTACATATAGCACTTTTAATCTGCTTAGTCTGATCATGACTGGCATAAATGGTTTCTTCATATCAATTTTAACAGCAAACAGCCCTTACATCATAGCCTGCGATGAGAAGTCCCACTCCATAGGGCCTCCTGCCGTATCTCTGTGTGGGAATCTGGGTTTCTGGTTGGGGTGTTAAAGGTCTGTCTAGTTTAAACACTTGCTGGGTAACAGAACCATCAAAGACACATGAAACTGCAAAGGCATTTAAAGAGTAAAAGGATACTGCTTCCAATTTGTGAAACAAGGCGAGACACTGGGAGGGGTCGGTCAAACACAAATCGTGAATCCAAGCACTCCTGACGCATGAAGTTACTGTGATGAAGACAAAAACACAATAAGTGTGTTACCGTATCAAACAACTTGTTAGACAACACAATGGTTAGGCCTTCACATGTTCAATGACATCTATAAGGTAAGAAAGAAAGTATCAGTGTGTAGATAACTTTGACTCTTAATCAGCTTACTTTCTTAATCTAGCACCTGTTAGAATTCATTTAAATGTATGCGCCCCACACTACCTTTAGTATCTATAAAGGTAAGGAAATCTCTCCTTTAGATCCTGAGGAAACAGACTAGACCCATCATCTCCAGAATGCAGAATCACAATCTCAGGGTTCCCACTCTTTTTCACTGACAAAATATTAAAACTTTTTCATGAGTTTTTCATCACCCAAAGTGAATTTTCCATGACCTCACAGCACCTTAAGTGTGCCTAATGATAAGAGGAAATTACATTTTCAATTTCCATGACTTTTCCAGGATTTCCATGACTGTGGGAACCCTGCAATCTCTACAGGTTGACCTAAAGTTATTTACCAAAGCAGCCTAGCATCTGCGGTCAGTCCAGCGATGGAGATTCCCACATGGTTATCAACATGGAGAATCTTCTTCTGGTGGGCAGCAAGCTCTGACTGAGCTCTCTATGAATACGATATGTAAAAAACAATGTACATTTTAACAGGTGCATTTATCCAAAGCAATTTAAGTGACATGAAAGCAAAACTCTTGACAGAGCATGTTCTGGAAAATTCAAGAATACAGTTCAAGAATACAGTGATAAAGCAACTCTACCTTCAAAGCCACAAGAACTGCATGGGAACGTGATTTGAGTCCAACTGTGGCAGATCCTTGCTTTACTGCCTCCATGGCATACTCAATCTGATGAATGCGTCCCTAACACATCAAGACACATCATGTTACTCTGAGAAACAAATCTGGCACAGCAAAACAACAAAGGCAAGAACAGCTGATGTGATTTTACTTTACCTGAGGGCTCCATACGGTGACATCGTTATCATACTGATTGCGGAACTGAAGGAGGAAATTCACATATTACCAAAACGGTAAAAATTCTAATAAAAAATTCTATGGCTAATTTCACAAGAAGACATAATTTTGCTTAATACTACTATGTCTAATCACCATGAGGAGAGAGAAATCACTGAATGAAATTATACTTTAGTTAAGAGTGGAATATTAAATTAATTAAAACCAAAAGGTAAGTAATTGACAATTTGACAATTGACAATATTTAACAATAGACCATTAATAAAAAAAAATCCCTATCTTCACATAGAAATATGGCTACCCTGCCATGTTACAACCGTACCTGCTACAGCGATAATGATACATCATATTAAGTAGCTCAATGTAAATCGAAAGTATTGTCCACAGACACTGAAGCGGGTTGCTAAGTTGGCCAGCTAGCCATCTACATAGGTGATACATAATGGCACATCCTTTTGCGATAAACGTCATTTTGATCTTAGATTCATTGTTTTGTTCATTTCCGCCACTTCTTAAATACAATTAAGTTAATTAGTGTTACTTAAATGACTGACGTTGCCATCAAGTTCTTCACGCACTGAATCAAGTTCACAACGGCTAGCAAGCCAAAACTAGCTTACTTGGCATGCAAGACTAGCACGGCCGACATAATTAGCCTTCCGATTAGTTTGGTACTGCGGTACTGCGGACAAAACTGTAATCCCAAATGAAAGAAACAAAATCAGGTTTCGGGCACTTGCTTGGGCCAGAACATAGCGGCAATGAACAATGAAGCAACACTGTCATCAACTAGGCAGTCCGCTCGTGTGAGTTAGTTTTAGCTTACTCACGGTCTCAAGCTAGCATTGGCTAACATCACTTCCACATATTTTGTACAGTTTATCCAACAGCTTAGTCATTTAGATGTCCACTAAGGTCTCGGTATAGCACTAAAATATCAAACAGAATCATATCCCAAACGTATGTGAATTGGTAAAATGATTAAAATAATATCCATTCATCCTCACCATGTCTGTCTCTGAATCAGCCGCCTATGCAGAACAACGACGTTGACTATCTATTTCTTTTCCTGGAAGTACAGGAAGTACAATAGATCTCAGAGCATGAGTTCATCGATCGACTCGGAAAATAGTAGCAGGGTTAAAGCCAAGCGGAGGGGTTACTAAGTAAGCATATTTTGTAGCAGGCAACAACAGCATATGTCCCCACAACAGAATTTGTGCACTAATTAGGGACTGGTTGATTGTAGAGTTTAGCAACTTGAATATTATAATAGAACCGCAGCTCATTAACGCTTTGGTACAGACAGACAGACCAGGGCCAGAAATCATAAAGGTGAGCCCAGAAACAAATTAGGTGGGCCTAGCCCAAAACACATAGGTTATTTGTATTAGTAAAGCAGTGTATGTTCCTGATTGACAAGTGGGTGGACACAAGACCACCCTAGCCCACCTGCGCCTATACCTAGGCTATGAGACAGACAGACGGACGGACGGACGGACGGAGCACACAAATCATTAGGTCAGCTTATTAAAATCATCTGTGTCATACATATGCAGAGGGAACACCTGGGTTTTACTAAAGTTGTGATAAACTATTCTGTGATTGCACTGCTGAGGATGCTCTCAATAGTAGCCTACCTGTAGAATGTTGTCAGGATGGGAGGAGGGCTTTCCACAGCCTTCTCAAAAATTACAGATGGTACTGGGCTTTCTTTGTGATGTGTTTGGTGTTTTGAGTCCACGTGAGGTCGTCTGTTATATGTACGATCAAAAACTTTGTACTCCCAGGAAAATCACTACTAGAAGGTTGTTGATGCACAGTGGAGTGTGTTTGTGTGAAGTCCGTCTGAGGTCAGTGAGTTCTTTTGTTTTGTCCACGTTGAGGAATAAGTTATTGCCAGTGCACCAGTTGCTGAGCTGTGCCACCTTTTCTCTGTACAGGGCGTGATGTGGTGGTTTGAGCTGTGTATTGTTGCACAGTCGTGGACGAGGAGCGTGAACAGCAGCAGACTGAGCACGCAGTCTTGGTGTGCTCCTGTTCAGTATGGTTATGCTGGAGGTCCTGGAGGTCCTTCTCCCAATATATATATCATACTAGTTATAAAGGGAACAATCAATTGTTGTTAATAAGCAACTTAAATACTCACACAATATGGAGTTGGCAGTAGTAAAAAATATTTATTCACATTGATTCATTGATGTTGTGATGAATTAATGTTATTGCAGCTGAGTTTGCAGAGTAAGCGCCCTTAAATAATTCTTTCACATATTGCAATACATATGTCGACCACAGTGGGGTAGAAGAGAGCTTCCCTTGGCTGAACTCTCTCTCTCTCTCTCTCTCTCTCTCTCTCTCTCTCTCTCTCTCTCTCTCTCTCTCTCTCTCTCTCTCTCTCTGTCACCCATATAAGGCTGAAAGAACTTTTTTTGACAAGTTTTAGGCAGGTGCACGCAAAGTGTACACACACAGGGGTACACACAAAGTCAGGGATTTTGCAGGATTATAGTCAGGTGTATGATCAACCAATTACACCAAATTGGTTGTATATGTCAGAGAATCTGTGGTTAGTTCTTCAAGATGTTTGGTGCAAGCTACCAGCCAAGTTCCTTCAAAAACTGTATGCATACCTAGAAGAATTGATGGTCTTTTGAAGGCAAAGGGTGGTCACACCAAATATTGATTTGATTTATGTTTCTCTTTTGTTCAGTCACTGCATTTTGTTAATTGATGAGCATAAATGATTAACACTTCCATTTCTGAAGGCATTCCTAGTTGACAGCATTTTTTTCACACCTGCTTAAAACTGTTACGTTATATGTATACATGTTTTCATCTATTTCTTAATTTTACTGTGGAACAGAACTGCTGTTCTTGATGTTTCTTTGCTGTTCTATGTAAAGTTTGCTGGTAAAAAAGTCTCTACCAGGTTTTCGTCTACTTTTGGCATTTCATGAATAAACATGAACCTGGAAATCTCATCTCAAAGTCTCAAAGATTGATGATTCTGCTCCACTATGATCTATGCTACACAAGCCTCTGTCTGTCTCAGATTAGATGCAGACTCCAGATGTTAGTGCCTGTGCTCACGTCTGTAGGCTGTACGCTACATCTCAAAGCCCACTCTAATGCACCAGCCCTATTTATTACATTGTGTGAAACCCTGACTCTATCTATTCTCAAGTTTCTGTGCATCTGAACACAATCTCCCCACCAGTGCCTTGGTGAATCAGCACTCCTTAATCTCAAGGACTCACAAGGAGTAATAATAATAATAATCTTTACTTGTATAGCACAATTCATACAAGATGCAGCTCAAATTGCTTTACAGTTTGGCAAGAACAACACAAGACAATGTTTCTTGCAGTCCAGTGGTGCCTGAGCGGACGAACGCAATAACGCAATCACGTAATGGGGCAATGCCCTGTTGATGCAGGCTCTTGTGTGAACACAGGTCAACAGTCCTTGTAAACCAGAAGCGCTAGAACGACGCAATGTCCCGTTGATGCTGGCTCACTTTATACATTAATTACTACATGAATCCATCCTATTTCATGCACTATTATTTTAAAGTGTGTTAATGTTGGAATACAGAAGAAGTGGTTGATGCAGTAAGTAAAGATAATCTAACACAACGATTCCTTTTTGCATATAATTTTTCTCCACTTCTCTTCCCCTCCATCTTGTTTCCTTGGAGAGAGTAGCATGCCTATCAGGTGCTGTTCTCAGTGCTGTCAGCACTTGTCGGCAGATGCAATTCTAGACTTTATTGGGGACACAAGCTAAAAACCCACCACTTTTATTGAAAACCGCATTGCCACTGCTGTAGTTTAAAGGCTGTCAGCACTCCAAGGGCCTTTTGTGGCCTGGAGATTCCAAGTATGCCTGTGTTGCCTGTTGGCTAGCTGTGCTTCTGCTTGTCAGTCCCAGTGTGGAGTAGCTGTGTGGAACGGCTCGGTGTGCTTGAGAGGGGGGGCGGACAGGGGGTGGGGTGGGTTAGGGTTGGCTGGTTTTTGGGGTAAGAGGGGCCCCACAGGGGCTCCCAGTGGGCCTCTCGGTCACCTTGCCAAAGTTTCCACAAATTGGATTTTTCAACGTGTATGTGTATCTGTGTGTCTGTGGTTGTGTGTGCATGCGGAAGTGCAGAGGACCATGAATGTCACGCTCTAAATGTTTGTGTGTGTGTGCAGGCATATGTGAAAGTGAATTTGTGTTTGTGAAATTGAACACTTCCCTTATTATTTTGATGTTTATGGGTGTCCCTGAGTGGTTCTTTCTGTACTATTCTTTCCTGTGTGTGTATGTTTACACTGTTTACAACTTTATGACAGTGGCAGCACAGCTCAGTTGGTGTGCATGTGAGTGTAAGCGAATGAATGAATGGCTTGGTTTGTTTGTTTGTGGCGATTGCGAGGCAGCCATTCTCTATGTCCCTGTTTAGTGTTGCAGTACGCGTGTAGTTGATGGACAATGGAGGGATCGGAGCGCACAAGGAGCCTCTGTGCCTGCCGGCTCTCACTGGTATTGGACGAGGGAGAGGGAAGAAAAGGAGGAAGTGGACATGCAAAGAGGCAGCACTGAGCAATTTTTCGAATTAGACACTGTTAAGGTCCCAGTGCTGCCAGTGGCTTCACACACACACTCACGCACACACACACACTCACTCACACACACACACACACACACACACACACACACACACACACACACACACACACACACACACACACACACACACACACTGTAATCAATTTTTTTGTGGAAAGCTTTTTAATGAGACATTTTTTTCTTCTCATTGAAATATTTTCTGTTGTATCTTCAGGCTTTTAAAAATGGTGGTCATAGCCTACGGTTGAATGGCAGGGATGGCCTCTGGTTGAGCCAATATCAAGTACACAAATATGCTTCAACCAAAACATGGCCAAGATGTCCTAAGGCCACTGTGATAAAATGTGACCTACTTGTTGTTGGTATATGAATGATTCCAGCTTTGTCATTATTTTGCATTTTGTCAAATAAATTGAAATGCCTCCTGAAGACAAAACTGGAAAGTAGAAAAGAAGGAGGATTAGGAAGAGGAAGAGGACAGAAGAAGAGGACAGAGATGAAGAAGAGGTGGGGGCTATGCTGTGCTGTGAACACAAACAGCAGATGAACATATCCTTTGTTTGGCTGTTTTCTTGAGCAAGTATCTTCAGCCTGGGAGCTCCTCACCAAGTGCCCAAGTCCCTAGACACTCTGGAGGATGAGTCATTAGCAGAGCGTGACGAAGAACCTGGGCTACTGACAGCAGTCATGTCCCATCACAGTCTGGACAGGAGCTGTGAATGTGTACCTGTCACATGCTCTAGGAATCAACCCATTGGTTTGTCTCAAGCCTGTCTAGCCAATGCTTTCATTGCCTGGAGTTGTAGCCATAAGTCCAAACAAAAGACATGTAGTCCTAACTCTTCTGTGCGATTCCCACAGGAGAATTATGGAATGACCCCGTCCTGTGTGTATGAGAGAGTGTATGTGTTTTTTTTTGTGTGTATGCGGTGTGTGTGTGTGTGTGTGTGTGTGTGTGTGACAGAGAGAGAGAGACACAGAGTGTGTGCCTGTGTGTGTGCGTATGTGTGTGTGATTGTGATTATGTGTTGGGGCTGAGATAGTTGTGAGAGGTTGTGAAGAATATGAATAATGGTGATGAAATGGCCAGCCTCCATGAACTACACCTTATTCGACCTTCGCTGGCTGAAGAATGGACATCGATAATACACGATGCAGCTGAGAACATGACATTTTATTACTTCAGAAAGCAATTTCATTTTATAGACAGGGTTTATACTCAGTGTAATGTACTCACGTCTGTCCCACAGCAAATCATATTTTAAAAGAGAGTTTTTTTATGTGTTTTATGAGTCACCTGTCACTTTACTTAATGCCTTTATAGTATTTTCATTGTGTGCTGCCATTGATCAAAATAATGGGGGAAAATATGTATGCGGACTCAAGTTTATGTGTAGGTGTGGGAGGCTTTAGTCAATATTTTTTTCTAAGAAGATAGCTTTGTGTTGAGTCAGAGGAGCAAAGTTGTAAGCAACTGGACTTCTTTTTGGAGCTTAAAGATGTTTCACCTTTCATCCAGAAGGCTTCTTCACTTCAGTTGCTTACAACTTAGCTCCTTTGACTACCATGACCTGGATGAATGAAAATCTACACAGACAGCTTTGTGTTGACTTCTCTGATTGGTTTCTCCCTCTTTGTTGCTTACCTTGACCTTCATTTTCCCCATTTCATACCCTGATTCTGTAATCTGCTACATATAAGTGAAAAACCACGCTCAACAGCCACAGTCAACAGGAGTGATTTCTTCTGCTTAATAATTACACATAGACATACAACTATGACATGTCCCCTATCAGCAGAGTTGCTTTGCTCTAAGTATATAGTATCGCTCCAACCCTTCGCCCTTATGCACCATGCCAGTACTGTGAACTGGGGTCTGATAGACGATGTACAAAATATCACCAGAGAGTGGGACTATTTAGCCATCTTTGGGTCCATGATGCCCCACTCACTGAGGGTCCTGTACGCACGTAATCAGGTAAATATTGTTTTTAAAAAAATACTTGGCTATGTTTGTACAAGGCCTAAGAAATTTGACGAATTGTGGATGTAAGTTAATACTGTAAGCGTGAGGAGTGGGGTGATAAAGCTAGTCTACAGTTAAGTGACTTTGGGTGTTTTGAAAGACGCTGTGTAACAAATAAAATGTATTATTATGAATATAATAATAATAATAATAATAACAATAATTATTATTATTACATATCTTGTGTCCTGTATCCTGCGACAAGGATGCCACTGCTCCCCACTCATGAACTGATACCCTAGGCCACCCTCCATGCTTGTGCGATGACCATGGCGATGACAGCTGACTGATGCTACAGAGGAGAGCACATCTCTGAGTCTTTCTGTAGGCCTTTGAAACGCTGTTGGTTTGGTCTGAATCATTCAGCATTGCACTGGCAGGCATTAAGACGACTGAAACACATCCCCCTACAAAACAGAGTTAAATATGAATATCAGGCTGCGAAACTGCTGCCTTACATAATGAGTCGTGGAATACTGCTTTCGATGCAAAGGCAAAAGTGGTACAGTAAAAAAAGAAGTACAGTTCCCTTTCATTTTCTTAATAATACATTTATTGCCATATATTATGAAGGAAGAGAGGGGAAACAAATGCTGGCAGTGGGTGTTGGTTAGCCTAGCATCTCAAAACACTGGAAGATCGATGCCACAGCAGTAAAAGACATTTACCAACATTGACCATCTTGGCAGTTCCTCCCCAGGCAAAAACACTTTCAGCTTTGCAATATACAAAAGCTTAACAGGTAGATTCCATTTCAGTAGAACACACAGGTTAAGCAGTTATCCTTCAAATGTATTCATATGCTGTAATTATCCATATGTATGCTTTGCTGCGTACACCATCCTTTATGTTCTGTGCATCACCATATAGGGAATGTTTCTGTCATTTCCTATGTGTTAGTGTTCAGTCACAATACAGTTACTTTTTCCAATGTGAGCTTGGACAAGACATGTCCTTTACATTGTAGAGATGATCTTGCCAACAATGTCCTGTTCTCTCTCTCTTTCTCGCCAACACACACATACACACAAAAGCCACACACACACTCACACACACGCACACGCACACGCACACACACGCACACACAAACACACACACACATGCATGCACTTGGACACGTGCACATGCACACGCAGACACACGCACACGTACACACACACATATATATGCACCCACACTTGGACACACACACACACACACACACACACACACACACACACACACACACACAAAAACAGCCGCCACAAGCACTCTGCACAATTACTCAGTGCCTTAAACCGCTAGCAGATAATGCATTGCTCGTAAAATCTCCAGGGGTGCGTGCATGCAACATAACTTGAATTCAGATGGAGAGACCAAATTCACATTTCAAGGGCAGCCGTGAAACACTTGAACCCTTTGGAGTTGCCATAAAACAAACATATCACAGAAAGTGAGAAAAGAAAATACACCGTTTGTGTATGATATACTTCATAACTCAATATAAACTGCAATTCATTTCTTGAAGACATTACATGTTAGTAAATCATGGATATTGGCGATATTCATGCAGTTGCTCATCGAGCTGGATGAGTGACACCTATATTCTAACATTTTATACATAATGATATGTACTAGAGTAGTGTTTCAATAGGACATCATCCTAAGGAACTGAGATGACTGCACTAGACGTAAAAAAATACAATTATCCCCCCTTGAGGAACGCCAAAACATTTCACGATGGATGGCATTTCAAACAAGTCACAGCCTTGTTTTTTAATCTGATTGTCACAAGTTTGAGTTGTACATTTTTTGAGTTATGCAACTGTCTATACCAAGTTTGGATAGAAGGCTTCAGCCAAAAAAACAAACAAACAAACAAACAAACAAAACAAATGGAACAAATAAAATCCAGCATCATCTCCTCATAAAACCACCGATATTCCTCTACTTCAAAGACAATGACTGGCACTTGAGTGGTAAGGCCGAGGCAGTCCCAGTACGGTAATAGTTCTGCGAGGGCTGTGTGTGCGATAAAATAAACCGCTGAGGGTAAGTACTTAAAGACAGTGTGGGCACACTTCCACATCTCCTGCCTGAGCCCTGGATGAATCACAGTCCTTTAGAAAGATTCTAAATAAATAAAAATGTGAGAAAGCGAGAATCTGGTCTGATCAGTGGACTGGCAAATCGGTTGACTTGGAGGAAATGACCCCTGGCGTAGGATAAAATACATCTCACTTGATCAGATATGCAGTCTGCGTTTTGGGCAGCCACTGGAGAAAACACAAAAGCTCCCCGGCACAAAATGATAAATGGGGAAGTGACAAATCAGACGGCCATCTGGGCCATCTACTGAGGCACATTTGGAAAGCCACACACACACACAAACAAAATCCACCAGATCTTGCAAGGTCCTTAAGGCTTTCAAATAGAACATGGTCTGAGTGAAGTGCCTTTGTTGGACAGTTTTGTGAAACCAAAAAAGCCCCTTAAAAACACATTCCAAGGAGATTCTTCAATGTAGACATGAGGTTGTAGATTCCACCATGCTGTCACCATTGTAGTGACATACCCTGTATTAATTGTAGACAACCAAACAAATGAAGTTCAACTGTAAACTAAGCTGAGATGGGATGGCCAATGAAAGTACTAGGGCTCAAAACAATGAACTGTAGTGTGTGACACCATGTGTGGTCCAGGAGATGAGACACCTGGTCAGTCATCTATGGCCATATTCATTCTGACACAGCTGAACGTTAGATGCCTTTTGCAGTAACTATACACAAATTTACAGCACACACTGTCTTACACAAGGACCACACAGTCCACATTGCATAGTCCCCTTTGAAGAAATGACAAACAGCTGAGAAAAAATCTGTTGGCTAAGGACATCTCTGGGTACAAGCACTAATCCTGGCATCAGACTAGGCTCTGCTTTGGTGTCAGCCAGTTCTGCATAGGAGAGTTCTTCCGGATGGTTCCACTTGAAGTCTTTGGAGACGCATAAAACCACCACACCCTCCTTCAGGCAGCAATAAGACTGCACACAACACTGAGGGTCTCTCTCCTGGGTTTTGAGGAGAGGGTCAAAAAGACCCAACTGTAAGTGTTGGGCAGGGATAAGATGATTATGAGATGTCACACATCCAGCTGTCCAGTAGAGGGTGCTGTCTGGCAGGATTTGAGACAAGAGTGCTGCAGTATAACTTGCAGTATGTCCTTGCTTCAAGTCTCTCGCTTCCTGTCTGTCTGTCTCTGAGTCTTTCTGTCTGTCTGCAGCCACTGTGCAGGCCTACAGCTGGTCACTCTCCTCTGTGGAGTGTCGGTCCATCCTGTGGGGGGGTTCCCGGGCTGTGGGGGGCTGGGGGGGCTCGTAGCTGGGCAGCTCTCTGTCGACCGACGCCTCCCCTTCAGGGAGGTAGGGTGGAGGAGGCAGGTCAAACCACGGAGGCCTACTGCATATAGAGAGAGAGGATGAGAGAGAGAGAGAGACAGAGAGAGAGAGAGAGAGAGACAGAGAGAGAGAGACAGACAGACAGACAGACAGACAGACAGACAGACAGACAGACAGACAGACAGGTACTGTCATTACTTGTTGACTAGTATACCAACTTACTATCATTGTCCCATTCAAAACCATGGATGTAAGGTCATTAGGTAATATTACTGAAGCTATGTGGTTAATAATGACAGACACTATTTCAGTATATTTGCATTTTTAGATGATTTTTAAATAAAAAAAAGACATCTGCAAGTGTTAGTAAGATACCCATGTAGCAGTAGAATACACTACTATAAGACAGTACATGAGGTTCTGGTTTACTAAGAAGAAGATTATAGGACATAGGTTTGTGACCTGCTGTTTAATTATACAGTCCAGGATTTACTATTTTGTGTAGCTTCCTTTATCTAGTGTTGTTTATGACTTTGCTGCATTGTCATTAAAGACACTACTGCAAAAACGGCAATGCAGTTATGTGACCATCCTTTAAACCTGAGGTAAATACAAAGCCACTTTTAAAGGGCCTGTAGAATAATGCCTAAAAGCTATTTTACAAGATGGAGATGGCCAGCAGAGACAAGACTAACAATATGCTGAGGTGCTGATAAAGGTAAGTGTCAACTCCTCCTCCCTTCCTCCCTCTCTCGTTCTCTCTCTCTTGCTCTCTCTCTCTCCCTCCCTCTCTTTCTCTTGTGTGTTTGTGCAACCCCATGCAGAAAGGGGGATGCAGGAGGCTGTACTTGTTGGTTCATCATGTTACCTTAACATCGCAGTCAATAAGTGGAATTGCTTAAAATGCAAACATGTGGTGACATTATGTGGTGAACGGACAAAAAAATAAGGTACTGTCATTTACACACATTTCAGGGCATTCAGATGCATATTCGGACGAGGTCAGCATTCACGGGTGCACGCACACACACACACACACACACACACACACACACACACACACACACACACACACACACACACACACACACACACACACACACCCACACACACACACACGCACACACACACACACAGCAGAAAAAAGTAAGCCAAGAAAAACAGCTAAGGAAGGAGAAATGTTTACGTACCCTGATAAAGCAAAATAATGCATAATCAATATTTAAGAGCTTGTGCTTTTATGAGTCAGAATGATTTGTGATGTTTATTCATAAATCTAAGCACACAAATGTTTGTTAATGAATAGGCAGACATTAATGCCAGAAAGACTTAATTATGATTATAATCATAGCAGTTATTCTGTTTGAGCCAAGAAAAAAAGCCCTTAAGCAATAAGACACAACTTTATAGCCCTCTGCATAGCTGAGGTGTGCCTGAGAATGTGTGTGTGTGTGTGTGTGTGTGTACGCGCATGTGTGATAGCGTGTGGATATGCGTGTAGGAACTTAAGTGTAATTGACAGACTGCAATTGAGCACATATTTGTGCCTTTATATGATTGTACATGCTTCTGCTAATGTGTGCATGGATGGTGGTGATATGCAGTCTGTGATCAATGGGTTAGTGCTTTAATGAGATCCTGTGACATTTATGCGCAAGCTCATGGATGGGCAGGAATGTATAGTGTGTGTATGTGTGTGTGTGTACATGTGTATGTGTGTGTGTGTACATGTGCATGTGTGTTTATATATGTGTGTGTGTGTGTATGCTTGTGCAGAGGCTCCAGGGGAAGACGTGATGACTCTGGACTACCAGAGTGTGTGTGTGTGTGTGTGTGTGTGTGTGTGTGTGTGTGTGTGTGTGTGTGTGTGTGTGCGCGTGTGTGTGTGTGCGTGTGTTGATGTGCATGTGTGGGTGTGTGTGTCTATGGTGGAGGTGGAGGTGCACATACTTTGTTTACATATGTACTGTAAGGGCCCTATTTTGCTGCGGCGCATTGTGCATTCGCGACATGCGCATGCTGTCATTGCTATTCTGTGCCAGCGCATCGTTCATTTTTTCAGGCAAAAAAATCACGTTGTTGACATTGCGCCGTGATGGGCGTGTCAGCGAAAAGAAGAGGTGTGGGCTGGCGCAAAGCGCACCAGATGCTATTATGAGGACGCAAAAACCATTTTCCTATAGACCAGCGCAATCCATGTTTTTTGTCAGTTGTCAGTCACGCAAGGCTGAAAAGCTATTTTAGGGGCGCACAACTCTTTGAACCCCGATGCATCTGCTGTTGTGCCAGAGAGGCAAGCTGAACTGGCAGAAAAGTTGCAACATGTATAGCCTGTATAGCCATGTATTTTTATGTGTTAATAAGCAAACAGGCACAAATAATGAGAGTATAGCAATGTTTTGCAGTTTATAGCAATGTTCTGCAGTTTATTTACGTTTTGTTTTGTCGTTTTAAATAAACAGCGTGGCAAGTTGTAAGAAATGAAATGGACAAATCATCAAAAAGAAAACTCGATGGACCTCCACCTTCCGTTTATTTTTGTTGTATTTATGTTTCCTTAAGTTTAAAGCTTTTGTTTCCCTGTCTTCTAACGTCGTTGTACCGCTTTCGGCACTGTTCGAAAGTTCTCTTCTTGCCAAATTACTGAAAATATTTCCTCCCATACTTCTTTGGATTCTTTCCATCCCCGAATATTAACTGCTCACGAGCTTTTACTTCATGCACGAGCAGATCGGTCTCCTCCACCGAAAAGCTCCTCCCGTCCGGGTAAATCCTCCATCGTAATAGCGACAGACCATGGACAATGCGCCCGCTGGCTCTTAAAGGGAATGAGAGTATAAATTCTCATTGGTTAATTGTATGTTACGCCCAAAACACACCCATGACTAATGGAGTAATTTAAGATCAACCATTTTGAACAATGCGCCTGGCGCAATGTTCACTTTTGGCGCCGTCAAAATACCAAATTGTGTCGGGAACGCCCCCAAAGCAACTTGCGCTTCAGACTTTAATGCTTCAGACAATGCGCATATGATCGTGCAAATAGAGCCCTAAGTCTATTATCGGCCCGGTGTTGTGAAAAAGATGCAAAATGAGTGATAAGTTGACCAATTATGGGAGCTGAGCTGGGAACTTTTTCACTAGGTCAAGCACTGTTTTAAGTGGAACAGAAGGGAAGTGGCTGATAATTGATTTGAGTTTGTATCCATCTCTCCATGTATCTGTGTGCATGTGTGTGATGGCGATGACGGCTCTGCTTCCTGCTACTCCCTTAGTTCTAATCCTTTGTTCGTATTTTTCTGTACTCCCTACAGGTGCGCAGACAGGGCGGTGAGAGCCAATCAGCTGATTAGGTGCACCGGCGCACAGGTTAGCCCTCGCTTTAAGAACTGCTGGTGCTCCACCACTCTAAGCAGCACGTTAGGATTGGAGCTTTGTAGGTTGTGTGGTGTATGCTGCTTTTGTTGAATGCTTTGTTGGTCACTGCTTGTTTAACTGAAATCTTTGGATTTTTTGGGCCAGCTCCGGAGGCTTGCGTTTGGCGTTTTGGACCTGTAAAATAAAAACTTTCTTTTTTGGTAAACTTACTCGTCTTCTCCTCCTTTCATTTGTTATTCTCCACAAGGTGCATAACAATGTGTTTACGTGCATGCTTGCTAGTGTCTGTCCCCTACCTGGCCTCCAGAACAGCCTGCGAGTAGGATGGAGGGGCATGCGATGGCGGCGATGGTGGGTAGAGGGCGGTAGCGAGCAGCTGCAGGCCCGACGGTGGAGAGGCGGGGCTTGTGGCCAGGGCGTGGCCGGGGCCGTGATGGGCGTGGCCCCGCTCCACGATGAGCAGGCGGGAGAGCAGCAGGGGCTGGTGGTGCGGTCCGCCTCTGGCCCCGACGCGGGCCGCCCGCGGCAGCAGCACGCTGCGCTTGCGTTGGTGGTGCAGCACCAGGGCCAACAGCGCCACCACCAGGACGAAGATGACGGCGCTGCCGATGACGGCGTAGGTGATGCTGGGGTAGTAGCGCAGCCGGTAGTCCAGAGTCACCACGTCTTCTCCCGGAGCCTCTGCGTAGGCACATACACACACACATAAACACACACACACATAAACACACACACACATGCACAAGCATGCACATGCATGCACATACACACACACACACACACACAAAGAAACACACAAGATATTAAAAAATGACACTTATATAGAAAAGAACATACATCACAATAACACACACAACCAAACAGAAGAATATACACACACACTGTGCCACACACACACACACACACACACACACACACACACACACACACATCTAGTGTTATATAAGTACAAAAGTTTTCTCTTTCTCTTTCTGCCTGTCTTGCATACTCACACACACACACACAGTACATACACCAAAACACAAATTCTTCATATCCATGACAACAAACATTCGCCTTGATGAAACACAAAGCTGCTGATTATTGCAAAACTCCAAACACTCCATGTTGAATGCTTTGGTTATGAGAGGATGCGAGTAACGTGTCCCCAGAGAAATCACAACTAACAACATTCCATAAAACAACAAGTGGGGAGCACAAACACCCTGTCCAATAAAGCTCCCAGTCCACCTCCTCACACTCACACACACACGCGCGCACACACGCGCGCACACACACACACACACATACACACACACAGCGCCTCTCACACACCCCCGCATCTGACAGAACATAAACTCCGGCAAGCCTGCCTAGCACTGAGTGCTTACAGCTGGACCCTTGACCAAGGCAGGGAGGCGGCCATTAGAGAAGACCTAAGAGGCCACTTCCTGTTTCTGGTGTCAGAGGTCAACAATCCAAGACTTCCACTGGGGCCCCCTTTGAGCTTTCTTCTCAGATATTAGTAACAATAACACTGAGACAGGTAAAGGAGAAGCACTGAGACAGCTAGAGAAGTAACACTGAGACAGCTAGAGAAGTAACACTGAGACAGGTAGAGGAGTAATATTGAGACAGGTAGAGCAGTAACACTGAGACAGGTAGAGCAGTAACACTGAGACAGCTAGAGAAGTAACACTGAGACAGGTAAAGGGAGTAACAGTGAGACAGCTAGAGAAGTAACACTGAGACAGGTAAAGGGAGTAACAGTGAGACAGCAACACAGAGACAGGTAGAGGAGCAACACTGAGACAGTAACACAAACAGATAGAGGAGGAACACTGAAACAGTAACACTGAGACAGCTAGAGGAGTAACATTGAGACAGGTAGAAAAGTAACACTGAGACCCCGTCCACACGACAACGTTCCTGGATTTTTTTCTTTGCGGGTTAAAAGTCGCGTCCACACGACAACTGAGCAGTAAATATTTACGTCCACACGGGAACGTTTTCATTGTGTTTTCATTGCAGAAGGTGTGCTGTCCCAGCTTGAGGGGCATGATCAGAAGCGCAATGATTCACTTTAAACGTGTAATGTATGTTGATTTTAGCAATGTGCGTTCTAGTTTAGATGGGTGGGATGCAGCGACAGTTGCCCTATTTAAAAAGCATAACGTGAAAAGCGTTTGTTGGACTGAACTAGCGATGTATACAAAAAACATCCTGTAGTTCAATGTCAGAAGGTAGAAACAGTGCATTACACACAGCCTACACTGCAGACGATTTATACCCCAAATTATCCCACAACAACCTGTTTGTAAAAGTTTGCTGCTGTTATGAGATGTCACATCGTTAAATTGACCCACTTAAGCGATACGGAGCAGAACATGAAAAAATAGAAGGAGCTGCAAATAAACTTGAGACAACCACGCAACTATTCGCTTAAAACATGTCATATGTTGATTTTAGCAATGCGTGTAGTTACTGAGGGGAGTTGGAAGCAGCGACAGTTGCTCTTTAATTAATTAAGAGTAACTAAAGCCTACAAGAAATATTTGTTATAGCTTACTAGCCTAATAGCCATACAGCCAGTTTTATGGCAGTAGAAACAATTGCACAACAGCCAGCCTACATTGCAAGCTAATCAAATCACAATTTATTCCACAGCAACCAGTTTGTAAAAGTTTGACGTTGCTGTTATGAGATGTGCAGCGCAAGGAGAAGGGGCAACGACGTCATCGTTTTCAAAAGGTTGCGTTTTGCCTGTCTACACGAAAACGAAACGGCGGCGTTGTCAGACTTTCTCACTTTGGAACCCGTTCTCAAAAAGTATTGTTTTCGGGCACCCAAAACGCCGGCGCCATGTGGACGAAAGGCCAAAACGCAAACAAACTTTACCGTTTTGACCTGAAAACGTTGTCGTGTGGACGGGCCCTGAGACAGGGAGAGGTGTAACACTGAGACAGTAACACAAACAGATAGAGGAGGAACACTGGGACAGGGAGAGGAGTAACGCTGAGAAAGTAACACTGAGACAGGTAAAAAGAGAAGTAACACTGAGACGAAGAGGAGTAACACTGAGACAGGTAGAGCAGTAACACTGAGACAGGTAGAGCAGTAACACTGAGACAGTAACACTGAGACAGTAACACTGAGAGGTAAAAAGAGAAGTAACACTGAGACAGGTAGAGCAGTAACACTGAGACAGGGAGAGGAGTAACACTGAGACAGGTAGAGGAGTAACCCTAAGGCAGGTAGAGCAGTAACACTGAGACAGGTAGAGGAGTAACACTGAGAAAGGTAAACACAGTAACACTGGGACAGTAAAGGAGGCAGGGAATGGCCTGGGTCTGTAGTAAAGCCTACATGAAGTAAGAATATGACACTGCTGTTTCTAGTCAGACATGTTTATGGACTGTTGCTGTTGTTCCAAGACCAAACAGGGGAGGAGAGAGAGAGAGAGAGAGAGAGAGAGAGAGAGAGAAAGAGAGAGAGAGAGAGACAGAAAGAAAGAGAAAGACAAAGACAGAGAGAGAGAGTAAGACGGAAAGAGAAAGACAAAGACAGAGAGAGAGAAAAAGACAGAAAGGGAAAGAGAAAGAGAAAGAGGCAGAGAGAGGCAGAGAGAGAAGGATAGGTGATGGAAAAAAGTCAATGATGATGGAAAGATGCAGTGCAAGAAAGACAGGTGGGGTGGAGAGATAAGGAAAGCCAGGTGGGAGAAGGTCAGGGGAAAAATGGATACAGAGAGAGAGAGAGATAAAGAGAGATAAAGAGGTAGAGCAAGAGAGTGATTCCGATAATGATTATTTTCCTGAGTATTGAGCACTTTCAGGGCAGCACCACTTTAATCCCCAACTGCCCCCACTGGCAGAGGGAGCAGTCAAGAAAGAATGTGTGTGCGTGTGTGTATGTGTGTATGTGTTTCTGCGTATTTTTCTGTGTGTGTGTGTGTGTGTGTGTGTGTGTGTGTGTGTGTGTGTGTGTGTTTTCGTGTGTGTATTTTCATGTGTGTGTGTCTGTGTGTCTGCATGTTTTCCTGTGTGTGTGTGTGTTTTCATGTGTGTGTGTTTTTGTGTATGTATTTGCATGTGTGTGTGTGTGTGTGTGTGTGTGTGTGTGTGTGTGTGTGTGTGTGTGTGAATTTGCATGTGTGTGTATGTGTGTCACCACTTTAACCCCCCCCCCCCATGGCCCCAGAGGCAGAGAGCAGAAATCACAGGAGCTCTGAGTGGGCCAGCAATCACCCCCAGCTTCATTAGGATATAGGATATGCAGGATATAAATATACTGCACCACATGACAGCACCACTCTCACTGCACTGTGGGAGTGAGACTCACGTGGCCCCCATCACACACACACGCACACACACACACACACACACACACACACACATGTATGCACACCTACACACACACACATGCATGCATGCATACCTACACACACACACAATGGCACATACACACACAGACACACAGACGCACGCACGCACACACACACACACACACACACACACACACACACACACACACACACACACACACACACACACACACACACACACACACACACACAAGCATTCAAACATACATGGACACACAGACATGCATGCACACAGACATGTACACAGACACGCACACACACAAACAGACAGGTTCTTTCATAAACAATCAGCTCATAAAATACCTACCAGGAGAGCCACAGCAACAGAGGTCATCACCACACCTGCCTGCTCTTCAGCTCTACCAATTTAATCATCTCTGAGTGCTGCAGCCACACCCAGGTCACACACACACACGCACACACACACACACACACACACACACACACACACACACACACACACACACACACACACACACACACACACCAAACACATGCCTAGACAAACACAGGCACACATAACACATTTACTCCATCTCTCTCGCATAAACACACACACACACACACACACACACACACACACACACACACACACACACACACACACACACACACACACACACACACACACACACACACCTCTCGCATAAACACACACACACACACACGCACACATACACACTCGCACACACACACACACACACACACACACACACATACACACTCACACACACACCAAACAGACGCCTAGACAAACATAGGCACACATAACACATTTACTCCATCTCTCTCGCATAAACACACACACACACACACACACACACACACACACACACACACACACACACACACACACACACACACACACACACACACACACACACACACACACACACACACACACACACACATTCTCACACCTTCTATTTCATTTTATGATGCCTCTGTTCTTAGCTGCCTTTCTGCCCCTGTGGAGGGGAAAGAGTTAATGTAGTGCGAGGGAAATAACTAGACAGGAATGTGATGAGTGGCTGCAGTACTTTGCTCATGTTAACACACACTACATCAACAGATGTAAACAACTACACACTCGCATGAACTCACTCTCTCTCTCTTACACCCTCTCTCTCTCTCT
>CM050208.1:17917500-17920000 GCA_027475355.1 Coilia nasus
ACTTTACTGGATCTACAAACTTAATAGGAACTCTTTCCTGACAGGTGTTCAGAGTTTCCTCTGAATCCACTGGTGGATGAAAGCTCTACTCTCCGAACGAGCGGCCTTTGGAGCAAATCTACAATAATGCCATCCTCCGAGTTCTCTCTCCCCAACGTTCACACGCCACTAGACGGGGAATGAGGGTGGCGGGTGGGTAAGAATTTCAATGGAGGGATATTACGTGTTCGCTGAGCCAAGCAGAGCGAAACGGAGAGAAGAGAAGCGAAGAGAGAGGGGACCAGCGTATGCCCTGTAGGAACAACACGCCATCGCTGACAATGAATAGGAACCGATTCTATTGGATTAAAATAGTGCAGAGGAATGATGGCTGTTGGCACAGCGCTGTTCCCATGATGCCTCAGCATTAATGGATTAATGATGCGCCTCGGGGCCTCTGGGTCAGAGCTCTCCGATTAGGCCGCACTTCTCGCTGCCACTTGGATGCGACTCAGAAGCAATATACAGTAATGCGCTTAGGAGAGGCCGGGCGCCGACTGCAACACGCTTGATGTTTCAGTTAGTCACGAAAAGTGCAGTGGCAGTCAAAACGCACACACACAACATGCATAGTGACATCAACATGATATGTTTAGAAATTACATTTGTGTCTCAAAGTCAAACTACAGACAGAAATCATGGTGTGGGGAAGATTTTTCAACACAAATTTTCACTGTGCCATTTTGACAGGCACATAAGTAACAGCCAGGTGTGATTTCTACTAATAATCAAGATTACTAATATAAAAACTATTCTGCACACAGCGCATTGTTGGGCGTTTGACTTGGAACACCTGCGTCCTGTGATTCATGACTGTCACCAATGCAATGAGCAAGCGTCCCTGGCAATCAAAGTAGGCGAGCAACTTTTGGCATTCAGCATGCAGAAGACATTGGCAAAGCACACTGCGTACAACAGCCTGAATCATTAACTGCCAACCCTGTTTCACATAATATGCAAGACGTGAGCAGTGCTGGGAAAATGAGCAGTCTTTGATGAAAACCAGTCATGTGCCTCACCAGTGATGAGATGAGGCACACGAGGTTGAGTTAGAGAGTTAAAAGTAGCGATGATCTGTGTATGGTGGTCAGATGTTGAAGTTTCAGTGTCCATTCATACAGTTTGTTGTTTTTTCCCTTTCTTCTTTTTCCATAGCATAGATTACAAGGAAAAGCAAGTGTTAGTGAAGTATAACTGCTCTTCCTTATACACAGTCAGGGGCAGGCGATAAAAGGGCTTTATTTGTGCTTATGTGACAAATTATTATTTTTTTATATTTTGAAAAAAATATGTTTTGCATGTATAGGACACCATTATAAGAACCTCTTGTTCAAACAGTTTTCCAAATGTTAGTGAAAAAAAATACTGCTTGCTTGCCATTTCAAGATCGTATTCCTTATTTAACTGACTCTGCATGTTAACCTACAGCCAACATTTAATAAGATTAACAAAAAGAAAGAAAAAAAAACTGCATAAAAGAAAAGGCACTGCAACACAAGATACATCCTGTAAATTTCTTATTTGTCAGCATTTGCAAAATTTGGGTAGAAAGAATTTTTCCCTCTGAAATGAAGTTACCCTGCTTGTAAGTGCTATATATAACCTATATGTTACAATTTAAGTTCAAAATGGAGCAGGGCAAAGCAAAAGCACTGTCACAGCAGGCATAGGCCTACAGTAGTATGGCACGGTGTTTTTAATCACTTAAGCAATAACAGTTGAAGTGTCAATTTGCACACATGGAACACCGCCAAACGTTGTGTTTACTCCTCTGTGCGAAGGCAGAGGAGGTAGGCGTTCACAAATGTAGCAATACCAGCCCTCGGTCTGCTTTGGAGTGGCAAGAGGAAAATCATTTTAGCTCGATAACCAACAGACAGCTGTGATGTTTTACATGAATTACATCCTCCCTCGTAGAAATAGTACAAGTCTACCTGATTACCATGGCGTGGCTCTTGATGTGGATGGAAGAGCTCAGCACGAAGCCTCACAAAACAGCAAAATGGCTGACAAAAGTGGGCTGTGCAAACTGTTTCCTATTAGCCTGCCTTCATGGCAGGGCAGGGTAAGGGTTGCATTTTCATCACATTCCACTCCGGAATATGGAATCTACAAGTAGCGTTTCAGGCCTTGAAATGCTGATGTATTGTGGGCAAAAAGTCAAACTGCAACTTTTCCGTTTCCTCAAAGACTCAATTTTCACCATTGCCATTAACACACTGTGTGGGTGTGTGGGTGTGTGTGTGTGTGTATGTGAGAGAGAGAGAGAGAGAGAGAGAGAGAGAAGGCATAAAGAAAAGGGGCAGAGAGAAAGAGCCTAGCTGTGTGTGTGTGTGTGTGTGTGTGTGTGTGTGTGTGTGTGTGTGTGTGTGTGTGTATGTGTGTGTGTGTAAGGGCTCATTTCCACCAAACACTCTGCGTGTACAGCGCATGCCCGTTTTCTGTCCGTATTCGTTTAGAA
>CM050208.1:17925000-17947500 GCA_027475355.1 Coilia nasus
TGTGAGGGAGAGGGATAGAAGCACAGGATTGAAGGTGAAAGAGAAGTGGGCTTGGCAGGGAACAGCGAGTCTTTTGTCTATGGAAGAATTCCACTTGAGGTTAGAGAATGGCCCCCCATCACCATGACAACTGGCTGGGGTTACATGGAATATGGAGAGGTTGTACATGATGCAGTCTCTCAGGGGGGCTTGTGGGAGGGGAAAAGAGGATCCATTTTTTTCTGGTGTTTTTTTGGTCTTTTTTGGGGGGTGTAGGTTGGGGAAGGGGGGTATTAGAGTCACACTGTACACGTAAGCCCAGTATACACTGTGTGAATGACTCACTTGCAATAATAGTGAAAATGTCTTTGGTTGTGGCTCACTCTGCTCCATAATGCAGTGAAAGGGGTTCAGAGATGGCAGTTGGCAATGTCTTGCACCCGAAGATGGCCTGACAACTTTTTCTGACCCTGTCAGATATTTAGGATGAGCCTATTGCAGTGTGGTTGCTACTGCTATGACCTGCGTATGATCACCCTCTCAAAAATGAACTCTCTCCTTGGATACTGACTTGCGCCGGACGAGTTGGATCTTTGATCATAGCCTGTGATTCTAAGCCTCCATGTTGTTCTGTCAACACACATAATACTTGATGTTGTACTTGAATTTTTCGGATTGACGTCACACCCTGTATTTTGCAATGAACGATGAGGACGACTGCAGAAATGGTATGGGATAACAAACAGAACTGCCATGTCAAGGCAAACATTTTAATTACTGGGCATTTTTTTTTACTTTAAACCCACAATATAGTTTTGGTGTCTGTCTGATTTATACTACAAGGGACCCCCGACATCAAGCTCATAAGAGATTCACAAACAAACATGCAGCCACTGATAAAGTGATCCATTAGCCATTCAGAGGAAATGGGTTTGGTTTTCATGAGACAATTGTGATGAATGTTTCTCATAATGGTACTGCAAGTACATTGGAAAAAAAGCATCTGCTAAATAATAACATATACATATACGTATGCTTATAAATATACCCACTTGTGTATATTTATAGAGTACACAGCCACTATATGCCCCCTGGCATGATTTACACATATTGATTACACTGTTCCTGGGCTCTACAGAAAGAAACACATAAATATGCATATAAAAAATGTATACAGACATGTACACTTGCGCGTGCGTGATCGAGTGGGCGTGCACACACACACACACAGACACACACACGCACACACACACACACACACACACACACACACACACACACACACACACACACACACACACATACACACACACACACACACACACACACACACACACACACACACACACACACACACACACACACACACACACACTCACCTGTCACTGAGATGCATTAAGTTGCCATTTTAATGTGCTGCTCTCATTCTTTCCTAAAAGGGCACAGACGGTCCCTGACCACCCATTAGAGACCCACACACGTACACACACAGCTCAGACAGGCCAAAAAAAATACCCAGCTGACAAACCACAACCTCATCTCAACCCCACACTCCTACTATCTACAGTACCTCGATGCCGAGACCAGTATGCGCTCACACAAAATTTAATGAGGGAATAAATAAACTGCCTATTTAACGTATTAAAGCAATTAAGTTGATTGTCATCTAGTGAGAGTGAATGACTGAGAGAATCTCAGAGAGTATAGCAAAGGCATGATGCCTCTTCAGGTAGAGTGTTTTTATGTTTGACAGTAGATGTGTTCCGTTGTTGATGTTTTTGATTATAAATGTTTGTCTTTTGCAAGAGTCTCAAACAATCCTAAAAACAAAAGTAAAATGCAACAATTATTAAAATGATCCTGGAGGGTTAAAATGAATGTGATGTGGGGCTGTTCTACATATTGGTAAATGTAAATATTGCTTACACATAGCTCCTTTGACTAAATGTAAAAGTTTACCTCTAAATATTCAGGATTGTAATGTAAAGGGGAGAAGCATGGATCATCCTGTGGCATTGTGCCTGTTGGTCTGCTCATTCACATGAAGAGGGAGAGGCACACTAATGCAGGGAGGAGAGATTGCTTTATATGACAACCCTCCAGTGTGCCCAATTAACAGCCATAACACAGACAACCCCTGCTGCCAGTGCTCTGCCATCAAGCCTCCCTGAAACAAAACACCATCTCTCACACTCTCTGTGTCTGTCTCTCTGTCTCTCTCTGTCTCTCTCTCTCTGTCTCTCTCTTGGTCTCTCATTCGGTCTCTCTCTGTCACACATTTTGACTCTCTCTGTTTGTGTGGGTGTCTCTCTCTCTCTGTCTCTGTCTCTGTCTCTCTCTCTATGTCTGTCTGTGTGTCTCTCTCTCTGTGTCTCTCTCTCTTGGTCTCTCATTCTGTCTCTCTCTCTGTTACACATTTTGACTCTTTGTGTGGGTGTCTGTCTCTCTCTATGTCTGTCTGTTTGTGTCTCTCTCTGTGTCTCTCTCCTGATGCTGTCAGCCGCGTGGTGGAGGCATGGCTGCCTAATGTGACGTGTGCTGTCAACCTTAATTACCAGGCTGGCAGCGCCAATGAACCTGCCGGCCGGTGATTAGGCCCCGGAGACGCGCGGCAGACGGTAATGAGGGAAAAAAATGTGTTGTGACAGTTTGCTGCTTTGCTGCGCCTCTGGAGACATGCGTCACACTGGTGGCACTGAAGATACCTATGGTGCTTCGAGGAGACGCCGCAGGTTGTGTGTGTGTGCATGTGTGTGTACATGTGTGTACATGTGTGTGTGTGTTTGTATGTGTATGTGTGTCAGTGAGGTGGTGCATATAGGTGAAACAGGAAAACATATGTGAATACATCTATCAGATATGAAGTATCACATATGAGGTGTGTGTAAATATATGCAAATATGTAAGAATAAAAAAAGTGTGTGTCTGTGTGTGTGTGTGTGTGTGTTTGTGTGCACGTTGGTGGATGTGTTTTTCTTGGTATGAGAGAGTTTATGCTCCAGCAGTGAGGCTAATGTTAATATTTTCCCAAGATGCACTGCTTATTTACCTTTATCTCTTCAGCAGGGAGTCTGAACACTCATTAGAGTCAGGAGCAGGTCCGGTCTAAGGAACTAAACTACACTTATGTGCTATGGTAGCACAGAGGGAGGAAGAGAGAGAGGGGGAGAGGGGGAGAGAGAGAGAGAAAGAGAGAGAGAGACAGAGAGAAAAAGATGGAAAGACAGAGAGACAGAGAGGGAGAGGGAGAGAGATAGAGAGAGATGGAAAGACAGAGAGGGAGAGGGGGAGAGAGAGAGAGAAAGAGAGAGAGACAGAGAGAAAAAGATGGAAAGACAGAGAGACAGAGAGGGAGACAGATAGAGAGAGATGGAAAGACAGAGAGGGAGAGAGGGAGAGGGAAACAGAGATAGAGAGAGATACATAGAGAGAGAGAGAGAGAGAGAGAGAGAGAGAGAGAGAGACATGGAAAGACAGAGAGGGAGAGAGAGATAGATAGATAGATAGATAGAGAGAGAGGAAGAGAGAGAGAGAGAGAGAGAGAGAGAAAGAGCGAGAGAGAAAGAAAGAGAAATGTTAGAATTTCAGAACAAGGGAAACTTATTCTAACATCACACAAGGGTCTCAATGCTCAGCTAACCAAGCAGAGATCTCATTTCATGATGGATTGATATGGTTACAACTGACACCAATTTCAGTATGCAATACAGAAAAACTCATTTACACACACACACACACACACACACACACACACACACACACACACACACACACACACACACACACACACGCACACACACACACACACACACACACACACCCATGCACACACACACACACAAAATCTTGTTCTGTCATAATCTTGTTCTTCTCTCTCTCTCATACACATGCATCAACACACACACATGCACAAGCAAATACACACACACACGCACACACGCGCACACACACACACACACACAAAACCAGACACACTCACCACAGACACAGACACACAAAGGATCTGCTCTAGCTGCAAACATGCGTGAAGATCCAGAATTGTTCAATTATCAGACTGTTTGCTTGACAGATCATTCTTTTCTCGCCCACACACACACACACACACACATAAAAAAGCTGCCCAGTGTTGTGCATCTTAATGGCTTCATACACAGCCTGATGGCCTGAGTGGTCCAAAAGCACCATTGGTACAAGTAGTAAATAAAATCACAGGTACCTGACCAAGAGGATCAGAGCTGTCTGATTTGCCGATGGTTGCAAAGGATGATGAGAAACTGAAGGTGCATTACAGCATCTTGATAGTTAGAGAATACACTCAGTGACCTCCTCTGAACACACACACCTGTCCAATGCTGCTACTCTGATCAGCCTTCAAGCTACCTGCTGGCAGTTGTCTGGCGAGGGGCATTTTCCCTCTGGATTTGCCGAAAAACAACACTGAGGGAGAATAAGGACTGCCTAATCCCTGCAGAGCTGTCACTGTCTTAGTGAGAGAGTGGAGAGATCTCATGCAAATGTGTGAACACTTGCTCATTACGTTCACTCCTTGATTTCTTAACAAAGCTTCACTGAACCATGTATCACATCTCACAAACTGTGTGTGTGTGTCTCTGTGCGTGTGTGTGTATGTGTGTGCGTGCGTGCGTGCCTGTGCTTGTGTGTGTGCGTGTGTGTGTGTGTGTGTGTGTGTGTGCGCGTGTCTGTGTGCGCGCACACTTTATGTCAACAGCATGCTACTATGGAAATGAGTTGTCAGTTTGTTTGATGAACTGTATATGTGCGTAAAAGTATTTCTTTATAGCTTATCTCTGAACATAAAAACTGCTAATTTCATCCATCTGTCAGTAATGACGTCATACTTGGCCTGCTGACTAAGCAGCCAAAAACCATTAAGTGCATCTGATTTATCAACAGTATCATTAATGACATCATATGTAATTAATATGCTTGTCACATAATGCTTACAGTTTCAAAAAATGTACTCGTATATAGTCAAAGGAGCTAAGTTGTAAGCAACTGGAATTCTATTATTTATACTCTTATATAGCCAAAGAGATTAGTTGATGGTTAATAAAACATAAAGATGTTAACATATCTTAAAAAATATATTAAATTCTTAACATCTTAATTAAAAAAATACATTAAACATGTGCATGAAGTCAGGAGACCATGATGGAGGCATATTAGCTAAGGCTGGCTAGTAAACTATAGGTTAATAACATAACAAAAAAGACAATAGTGATATATATGGAACATATATTAATAATGTCCATACACAGCATTAACAAAAATGTCCATTAGTACGTTGGACCTGGCAGGATTAAATCTGCACCACAGATTGAGACTAAGTTCTCCCCTTTATTCCAATGAACAGACACGGTTTTGAGAAGTCCGCAGAGTCTAAAAACCGTGGAGAGAGAGTGGCTGCCTTTGATGTCAATCTGCCTTGGGTGAAATGAGAAGTTCTAGGGAACTGCACCAGATTCAAAAATTTTTCATTTTATTGGAACTCCCCAGGGCAAGAAAGGAGGTGCAGTTAAATTGGTGGAAGAACTTCCACAAGAATTTCCCAATCCCATTACAGAGGAAAGGTTATGACTGATCTGAAGGGCAAGAAATGTCATGTGGCGTGTCTATAAAAGTTTCTTTGTTCAGGGTAGTCTGAAAAGCTTTGTTACAAATGGGCTGGATGTTTTTTGCAGGGTGGGTTCTGCTGGGGTTATGGCTTTGATTAACAAATCATTTGCAATTGAAATGTTTAAACAATTTAAAACTAACTCACTAACAATTGTAACCATGCTGACTGACATACAGGAAAAGTCTTACTCTGAGCAATATCTATGCACCTCTTGGGGAACATCAGACACCTTTTGTTGGCTTTGAAGAGAAGTCAAATTTGGTGAATTCTGAAGATTTCTGGCAGGGATTATACGCTTGCTCTATACACTTCACAAGATGTACACTAAAATTAGATTTCTTCCTAATACTCACATGGCTTAGTTCCTCCACTGTTGGATGTCGAATAAGTAGCATTTTCATTTCCGATTATGCCTAGGGGCATCGACCAGCCGCCTACACATGAAAGATTACATTCTAATAAATGGCAACCTGACAGCTCTTTGACAGGAACCAGCAAATATAAAGTTGAGAACAGAGCAAAATAGATTATTTAGAAGCTAACTGGCCATCTGTGTAATACGTGAGGCAGGTGTGGGTGGCCTTTGGGGTTGTCTTTAGGGCAAATATAATCCAATATACTTTGTTTCATAAAATGGTACAGCGCAAGAGGTGCTGAGTGAAAATCTATGGGCCAAAAACAGAGCTGAAACAGCATAACGGTCACATACTGGTCTGCAAGAACAGACTCAGAATATCAATACAAAAATACACTCTTCCAAAAGGTCGAACTTAACTTATTCAGGGCAAAACAAACTTTATTTGAGTTAGTGAACGGGGCCCAGAAGCTGCTTTCCATATGCATTTAACTGAAAGTGTCAGCCTTCCCGTGCTTCTGGAGTACTTAACTGGTGGTGTATTTGCTCCAAATGCAGACATCAGTAACATACAAAAAGATTTTTTTCAGCAATCTTTATACCTCAATGTCTAATTCTACTGATGAGGGACTTTTTAAAGAGCCATTTGGCCTACTCCAATTGACAGAAGAGCAAAGTGAACTTCTTGACACAAGCATAACAAGGCAGGAACTTGCAGCGGTAATATATTCCTTGTCTGCAGGTAAGGCGCATGGACCTGATGGCTGCACTGCTGAATTTGCATCAGAGCTAGGGCCGTACATCTTTAAGGTCTATATACTGACACAGTACAGGAGCGTGCATGGCCATCTTCTCTGGGGTACGAACTGATGGGTATTTTCTGGAAAAAGGGTAAATTAGCCTTGTAACTGCATACATTACTTCCCAATTTTCTTAATTGAAGTGGATGCTAAAATTGTTTCTATAACATTTACACAAAGTCATTGCATCCCTAGTCCATACTAACTGGGGTGGTGTATTCTTAGTTATAACTTGTCGGATAATATAAGACATTTCATTAATATTGTATGGGTGGTAACTGAGGTCCAGTCAGTGGTAGCTGCTATTACTCCAAGAAGCCGTGAAGTCATTTGGTATGGCTGAATGGGGCTTTCTATTCAAAATATTCTGAGAAGGGGGTGTATGGGCACGACAGCACCGTTCCACACTGTATTCAGTTATAATATAAGCACCCCCAGGCTGCAGACTAGAGTGTGTGTGTGTGTGTGTGAGAGAGAGAGTGTGAGTGTGAGTGTGTGTGTGTGTGTGTGTGTATTTGTGTGTGTGCGCGTGTGAGTGTGAATGTGTGTGAGTGTGTGTGTGTGTGTGTGTGTGTGTGTGTGTGTATTTGTGGGTCAAGGCAGGGCAAACTCTGTTGTTGTTTCATTTCATTACACAGCCATTACTGGCTGTCATAAGGAAGATGTCTGGAGCAGGTGTGTAGCCAGGTTGGATAGTCTAGAATTTATGCAGATGATTCATTACGATTTGTCTCCAACCCTAGTAGGTCAATACTTTACCTGCTTAGAAGCATTAGGTGCTTTTAAGGACATTTTCAGGATGTATGGGCAAATTATTTCACACTAGAAGTGCTCCATTCTATAGCCTTCCAGCCAGGTGCATTTTAGGGGTCCAAAAATACAATAAAACCCAAGCATCCTACTTTGGCTTCGGCTGAAAGCTCTGCTTAGTAGTCGAGTCAAGTCAAGTTTAATTTTGATCTATTAATACCTGAAACTGCTTTTTAAATGGGCAGCTCTTGATTACTGTGATCTTAATGTTTACAGCTCTCAAGACTTTTTGATGCACATTTGTTTTGTTTAAAGAAAAATTAAAAAGTTTACTCTCTGAGTTTGTTTACAACCTTTTGGGAAAAGAAAAACTTTTACTTAGCTATTTAAATAAAACAAGCTGCCTTGGGCACCAGCTTCTGATATTCTCTCATCTCTGTTGGCTTCTGTTGTTTTTTCTCTAGTTTTCTCATTCCCTTTCATTGCTGCTGTTGTTTTTTCAGTTTTTTTTCACACATCTCCTTTAACCACCTACACACAATTTTTCTTGTGTGAACACACACACACACACACAGACATACACACACACGCACATGCACACACACACACACGCACACACACACACACACACACACACACACACACACACACACACACACACACACACACACACACACACACACACACACACACACACACACACACACACACAGCAATCCTTTCTCTTTTCTGGATCTCTTTCTAACAAACAGAAATACATACATACATACATACATACACCAACACACACACACAAACACCCCCACCCCACACACACAAACAGCTCCCCACACACACACACGGCAATCTTGTCTCTCCTCTGTATCTCTTTCTAACAAACACACACACACACACAAGTACATGCATACATACATACACAAACACACACACACACACACACACACACACACACACACACACACACACACACACACACACACACACACACACACACACAGACACTAGTGTTGCCACCTGTCCAGGTTTTACCATATTGTCCAGGTTTTTAGTGGTCTGTCCAGGGGAAAAAAAATATTCTCCTGGGACACTGACACCTGGGTCGGTGCTTATAAGCAAAAAGCTTGATTGGGTTGCCGAAATGTCTAGGCTTTTTGTCAGACATAGGTGGCAACCCTAAAAGACACACACACATACACATACACACACAGAGTGTGAGAGAGAGAAAGAGAGATGGAGGGAGAGAGAGTCAGAGAGAGGAGACAGAGACAGAGACAGTTACAGAGAGAGTCAGAGAGAGAGAGGACAGAGAGGGAGACAGAAGACAGAGACAGATACAAAAAGAGTCAGAAAGAGAGAGGAGAGAGACAGTCAGAGCCTGAGAGAGAGAGAGAAAGAAGGAGAGAGAGAGAGAGAGAGAGAAGAGAAGATAGAGAGAGAGAAAGAAGGAGAGAGAGAGAGAGAGAGAGAAGAGATAGAGTAGTTGTAGGCTCTAGGGAATAGGGGAGGGTGAGAGGACCATACTCATCCAAAATAACTAAATAGCAAGTAGCTCAGGGCAAGTGGAGAGGTCACATGCGAGAAAGAGTTTAGGAAAGAGATATAGGGAGGGAGGGAAGAGATGATGAAAAAAGAGAAGGAAGAGAAGAATCCTAAGTAGAGAGATGCGTGACTCCTAAATAAGAGGAAACGAGAGCAAGTGTGTGTTAGAGAGAGAGAGAGAGAGAGAGAGAGAGAGAGAGAGAGAGAGAGAGTAAAAAAGAGAAAGATAGAAAGAGAAATTGAAGTCACAGAGGTGGCTCTGGAAGTTGAGTGGCTCACGGATGATAGTGTGACTCTTATCTGTCACCTCCAGCTCTTCTCTGAGTGACAGCAGTAGTGCCTGCACCAACCCCAACCCCACATCCCCAACCCCAGCCCCACATCCCCAACCCCACATCCACAACCCCCAACCCCACATCCCCAACCCAAGCCCCACATCCCCAACCCCACATCCCCAACCCCAGCCCCACATCCCCAACCCCCAACCCCACATCCCCAACCCCACATCCCCAACCCCAGCCCCACATCCCCAACCCCCAACCCCACATCCCCAACCCCACATCCCCAACCCCCAACCCCACATCCCCAACCCCAGCCCCACATCCCCAACCCCCAACCCCACATCCCCAACCCCACATCCCCAACCCCAGCCCCACATCCCCAACCCCCAACCCCACATCCCCAACCCCACATCCCCAACCCCCAACCCCACATCCCCAACCCCACATCTACAACCCCCAGCCCCACATCCCCAACCCCAGCCCCACATCCCCAACCCCACATCCCCAACCCCCAACCCCACATCCCCAACCCCAGCCCCACATCCCCAACCCCACATCCCCAAACCCCAACCCCACATCCCCAACCCCACATCCCCAACCCCAACCCCAGCCCCACATCCCCAACCCCACATCCCCAACCCCAGCCCCACATCCCCAACCCCACATCCCCAACCCCAGCCCCACATCACCAGCCCTGCCTGCCCTCCTCTCGCCTACTCCATGTGCCCTTGTCAGTGTTTCTTTCTGTATCATAGTGTGCGTTTGCTTTGGTTTGTCTGCGTGTTTCACTGTGTGTGTGTGTGTGTTTCACTGTGTATATTTTGTGTGTATGTGTGCATTTGTGTGTGTGTAATTGTGTGTGTGTGTGTGTGTGTCTAGGGGTGAGGATATATACATGTTTTTGTGTGTGTATGTGTGTGTGTTTTACTGTGTGTGTGTTTCACTGTGTATGTTTTATGTGTGTGTGTGTGTGTGTGTGTGTGTGTGTCTAGGGGTAAAGGTATACACTGTCACTTACGTTCAGTGGTGAGGCAGTTCTCCTCATCTGTGTTGTCTTGGCAGTTGTTCTCTCCGTTGCAGAGGAAACTACGGTCCACACAGCGGCCGTTCCTACAGTGGAAGCGCGCAGCAGAACACAACAGAGGGTTTCCCGCTGGAGAAACAGAGAGACACAAAGAGACTATACATCTGACAAAGTGCTCATTTAAAATCAAAAACATATGCAGCATACATGATCACTTTTGAAATCTTTGGTAACAATGGCTTGATTGATACAAGACAACCAGCTACCATTTCATCTCCCTCTTTGTGTCTCTCTCTCTCTTTCTCTCTCTCTTTTCTGTCTCTCTATCTGTCTACAAGCTACTGCTACTTAAAGCTGATGCACCATCCACACCAATAAAGGCCGGAGGAGACAGAGAGAGAGAGAGAGAGAGAGAGAGAGAGAGAGAGAGAGAGAGAGAGAGAGAGAGAGACAGAGACAGAGAGAGAGAGAGAGAGAGAGAGAGAGAGAGAGAGACAGAGAGAGAGAGAGAGACAGAGAGAGAGAGAGAGAGAGAGAGAGACAGAGAGACAGAGAGAGAGAGAGAGAGAGAGAGAGAGTGAATATGAAAGAAAAGTCATATTTGAATGTTCTGTTCCCTTGTGATGTTTTATACATTTACTTTCCCTTGCATATCTCTTACATATCGACAATATTCTGACATTAAAAAGACTTAAAACTTGGGGGATTCAAATAAAAAAATCTTCAGGTTCTTACTGTTGAACCATGCTTTAAATTACATGATGTTGTTGCAAAAACAAATTAAATTTTCCCTTAGATGTAGAAGGAAAATGAAAGGGCACCTAATGGACGGCGAACATCTGAGAAATGGATTTATTGCTTGTGCGTTTGACTAAAAGGACAAACCGGGCGGTGGGGATACAAAATGTTTTTTGTTCTTTCTTAAGGGCTGTTCCCCTTACAGAATAAATGGCATAAGAGAAAAAAAATTATCTTGGGAGGGAATTTAGCCAATTACACAGAGTGCGAGAGCAGCGGCAGTCTGAAGCACAGCACAGCGCAGTGCGGCCCCGGGCTTAGATTAGATTTTCCAAACATGCTGCTCTGCAGATTGAACGCGACAACGCTCAATCTGCACACATATCTGCCTTTAAAAAAGCTCCATGCTGAAGAACAAGGGTGATATAGAGAGAGAGAAAAAAAAAGAGAGAAAGAAAGGACAGAGAGAATGACAGACATAGATAGAAAGGGGGAAAAGGAAAGAGAAAAGATAAGAAAACAGTGATAGAACCTAAACCCGTACTGCAAAATTGAAAGATTGAAAACTGGCAGTAAGTCCTGAATTACTTATAAAACTTTCAAAGCCCTGCTCGTCAAGGTCAGTATAATCTAATGGGAAAGTGACAAAGTTACAAAAAGATTATTTTGGATGGAATCAGTGCAGACCAGCACCTACAGGTGTGTGTTCATCCACTTGTGATGATGCATGTTAGCTAAGGTAACCAATATGGCTCCAGAGCAAGTGTTCAGAGGTGATCAAACAGGCTGTTGATTCTAGGAGAATGTTAAAGGAGTCATTCAGCGAGAAACCGTTCAGTACTTGTTCTTTTTGAAACATGATAGGTCACTCTGAGTTGCATATGCATGCTGCACATAAAAACGTTCTTCTACCCCGATTGCCTCTATTGGTCAATGAAAGAAAATAGGCGAAAAAAAAGAGAGCGAATAAGTAAAAGGCAAACAAAGTGACGTAAGTTTGTTAATTAGAAAAAGCCATACCATATGTGATTACCGCAGCACACATTCACCTAGCACAATATAGGTCAGTAGGTGTGTTTGTTTAGATCGCTTAAGTCTTCTATTGGGTGTGTTATGACCGAATGGGCTTTAAATGATTGTAGCCTGTGACTAGCTCCATCTCCTCCACCGAACTAGAACAGCCTAAAACAGGAGCACTAAAGCATTTTTCACCAAAACCAACTCACCTGGCATTCATTAATACTAGAGACCAGACCACCGCAAAATTAATGAAAAAATGATGCAATGACACCTTTAACTAGTTTTAGAAACTACGGAAGCTTACTTATTTAAAGACAAATGACTACTCGGGGTTACAAAAGTTTGGTCATCCATAAGTAGGTTAGGGGAACCAGGACAAAGTTGAAATTGTGGGTTGGGGGCAGAGGACTAAATATATACATACAGACAGACAGACAGACAGACAGACATACGGATATACATACATACAGACAGACAGACAGACAGACAGACAGACAGACAGACAGAGAAACGAGAAAGACACAGGCAGGGTGCACTCACTGCAGTTCTCCTCGTCGCTGCCGTCTGGGCAGTCGTTGAAGCCATTACAGCGGAAGCGTCCGATGATGCAGTGCATCCCGTTAGCACACGCAAAGAAAGTGGGCGCACATTTAGACCTGACCTTCGCTGTGGAGAGAGAGAGAGAGAGAGAGATATTAGAAAGTGGGCGCACATTTAGAGCTGACCTTCGCTGTGGAGAGAGAGAGAGAGAGAGAGAGAGATATTAGAAAGTGGACACACATGTAGACCTGACGAGAGAGAGAAAAAGAGAGAACAAAAGAGAGAGAGAGAGAGAGGAAGAGAATTTGAATTTCAAAACACCTCTATTACATTTTTTGTAATTCATACAAAATCACAATTGTGGTATTTAGTGACAACAAAACAATGCAAATAATAAATAGATAAAAATAAATAAAATCACATTTTAGCCAGCTGACATGGGAAATTATTTAGGAAACAAAAAGGGCACTCTTGGCCCACCTCGTTGTTGTCTAAACCAGAAACAAAAGCATTTACTGCCACCACACCATTAACAATTTGCCACTGTAAATCACCACATTTTTTTGTTACAGGTGACTTGTGCAACACTATCCATGGGTTTAGCATTTTCATTTAGATTCAAAACATCACACCAAGGTGTATCTGATCTCTTGTCCTGAGATTTTCTGTTAAAGGACTTTACACACATTTTATGTAATGATTTACCATTTGAAGGGCGATCCAAAACTGACAACATTCTAGAAAGGCGCCCGCACAGTCCATCAAGTTGGGAGACAGGGACAAATTAGGAAAGGGATCAGTGCTGTCAGGGCTACATAAACCTCCAATGAAATCTTCCAGCATTACTAACTGAGCTTGTGTTAATAGAGCTCTCCACTTCACAAGGAGCTGGGAAACTATGCGAGAGGATGTAGTTCCTTGGTGGTCAGCCAATTTATCAGAGTTTTAAAAAAAGTCTTGTCCAGCTATTTTGACCAGGGCACCAAGGGTTGTGACGCAAGACCCGAGAAGATTTAGTGTAAGACAAGAAAGAGCCAAGTCAAAAAAATGTTCCTTTAAAAATGAGTACATAGAATGTGTGCTCTGTCCTCTATATACAGTTAAAAGAGACCTCACTTTAAAAAGATTACAATAAAAGGCTGACAGCCTGCTAAAATTCAATGTGTTAGGGTTCATCCAAAATAAAGTCTTGGCCATTCCCATCTGCTCTATAGTCTGTAGAATGGCAGGCTCTGAGAACAGACGCTGTACAAACTGAAGCCGAAAAGCTGCAGTCCTAGTCCTACTTTGAAGGGGAACAAGACCGTGCCCACCTTCCTCCTTGGTAAAATACAGGATACTTTGTGGCACTCAGTGTAGATTGTTCTAGAAGAAATTCACAAGGACTGGAATTTGGGTATTAACTGGGCTGGGGGATCCACACAAGCCAGCCGATGCAGGGTATTGTAGCAGCTAGCCAGAGATCACTGGAAGTTACTTCACGAGACACAGTGTAGCTTCCGTTGCTAGGTAACAGACATTAAAGGCGATCATAGATGTTTCGATCGGTTATTTAGGAATCCTAACTCGAGATAAGATAAGAATCTTAAATGAAGTTAGCATTTGCTTCTGTAATAGCAAACTGAAAAGAATCCTATCTCACAGTTGTCCTATCTTAACTTTTGACTTAAGATAGGAAGTTTCTGTAATGCGGCCCCAGGTTTCAAGCCCCCAAAAAAAACCCATAAGCCATGAGGCAATCTTGCCTCTGCTCCTGACCACTTCCCAAACAATACAGCCAAATTTAACTATTTTACCTTCGAGGAAGAAAACACGCTGAAATCTTTAAATAATTTCAGCACTGCATGAATATCTCTTTGATTCTTCACAAGCAGTGCAATGTCATCTGCGTATGCTAAAACCTCAAAGTGATTTCCATCAAGTCGAATGGTCAATCCTTTGAGCTCTTGTCTTAGCTTAATGAAAAGAGGTTCTATTGCTAAGACATGAAGCATGCCAGACAAGGCACAACCCTGTCTCACACCCCTATGAATTTTAAATGGAGTGAAGTCACCATTAACTTTGAGTATACTTTCAATGTCACTGTACAGAACTTTCATCATGTCAATAAAAGATTCATTAAAACCACAAGCTGAAAGACCGCTCCACAAATAGCTGTGCTCGACCCGATCTAAAGCTTTTTCCTGGTCTATAGAAATTAGACCAAACTCTAGATTAAAAGCCTTTTTATATTTCTAATAAAAGAATATAATTACAAATTAGCCTACCTGGCACACAGTAGGTCTGATCAGGGTGGATGCTCCAAAACTTTGCTGAGTCTATTAGCCAGCACTTTGGAGAGCAGTTTGTAATTCGAGCACAAAATTAAGGACGGCCTCCGAGATGTTATTTCATTGAGGTCACCTACTTTGGCAGGAGGGTAAGCACAACTCTATGGCAACTCAGAGGCAACCGGCCCCTTGGCTAGACCGTCACTAAGTACAGCAAGAACGTCTTTAGCCATCTTGGGCCAAAAGGATCAAAGTCAATAGGTAGACCATCCACTCCTGGTGCTTTTCCACACTCCATATCTTGGAGAGCACTTTCTAGTTCTTCCATTGTTAAAGCCCTGCCAAGGTCAGCATTGGCTTCTGTGGACACTTGGGATATGGCACCAAGGAAGGCAATGTCACAAGCCTGGCTCTGTGAAATTTCACTTTTCTAAAGTTTCTTATAAATGTTAACTGCTCTGTGAAGTATGCTGGCACGGTCAGTTAAAACAGTTCCACTCTCGAGCGTAAAGTATGAATAAATCTCATTTGACTGTTCTTTTCTTTCTAAATTGAAAAGATATACAGCATATGGTGCATTCATCAGTTCTGCACTCTGAAAGCGAGACCTGACCAGAGCTCCCTGTGCTGATACGGCAATAACAATTCAGCTAATAAATTCTTTCTGATTTTTAGATTTTCAGTTCAATTTGGAATGCCTGCACTTTCAGCCGACACCCGCTGCCCAATGACTTCTTTTTCTGGAGTTGTAATGGTTCGAGTTATGTCTCTCATAACATTGAAAGTATACTCTTAACACAGTTACTTGATCTGCACCTTTCTAAAATCCCACTGTTGTTGCAAGGACTGGAATGAAGGTATCTTGGTTCTAAAACAATGCAAAAAGTGTCTGAACATATCTTTCAAGTTGTAATCAGACAATAAATTAACATTAGAATGCCAATAAACACTTGTGTGTGTGTGTGCGTGTGTGTGTGTGTGTGTGTGAGAGAGAGAGAGAGAAAGAGAGAGAGAGAGAGAGAGAGAGAGAGAGAGAGAGAGATTAGAAAATAGGCACACATATAGACCTGACCTTAGCTGTGGAGTGAGGGGGTGGGGTGGGGTGGGGAGATGCATTGGAAAATGGGCTCACATTTGAACCTCACCTTAAATGTGTGTGTGAGTGGGGGTGGGGGGGTGGTGATATATATTGCATAAGCTGGATTAATGAGTGTGAATATAGGAAGAAAATCTATGCAGACCCAGGGATAATGGTTTTAGCTCAGGGCAATGTCTCTGGGCAACAAATAATGAGAATGCTATTAGGAAACACACGTCTCACGTAAGAGATTCATGAGATTCACAGACTCTGAACAATGTAGGAAAGTATTAAAGTATTAAAATGGATTGAAACCTTGCCTCAAAAGAATATTCCTTCAAAGAAAAGTTGTAAGAAAGGTACTTGTGTGCATGGTGTGAATGTCTCATGTCAGTCAGATAGTAGTCTAAGTAAGAACTGATATTGGACTTTGGGGAGTTTGGTGATGGAGCACACTGCTGGATTTTAAAAGCCAACAGGCCGGGCAACAGGCTACTGCCTGCTGTTGAAGGGCTGTGAAAGAGTGATTCCCAAAGCCCCCTAAGCAGTAGATGAAAGATCCCGAGCCTGGGGAGCAAAGGATTTTAATGGAAGTCCGATCAATTAACTTAGGAGGGTAATTAGCACAGCAAAAGCCAGGATGAAATATTGATCAGAGAACAGGAGGTCTTTTTTATCTTCTTCCCAGTTATGATTGAACACCCTCACCATCTCATCCCTCCATCTCATCCCACCCCTCCAATGTCAACTGGAGGTTGTTCCGCCGCCAGATCAGGCAGGGCAACATAAAAAGGGTGACCACCTGCAGATTTTTTAAAATAATAATATGATTTCTTGAAATGAAGAATAGTAATAGAGAAATGTGGTGCATGTCAGTAGCCTGGTAAAACCGCCCCTCGTACGGCAAACAAAACAACAACAAGAAGAACCACAAAAACAACAAAACATTGCTAGCCCCTGCTGCCCTTTGCTACCTGTTGGTTGCCTTTTGACCATAATGCTGTCAATCAGTAGCCTGCTAAACCAGCCCCTCGTACTGCATTTCATTTTGTACAGAGAGTCTGGACCGGAATCTCTTGAGGGTCATGTATTCGGCCCCAGCAAGACCGATCCAATCAGCGAACAGAGGGTGTGTTCGTTAGCCGTGACGTTGACCTTGTGTACTACATTTGAATTGTAGTGCGTAGGTAGGCTAATTGCATACGTGATAAAGGCAGAGGCACTTGTTTTAAACTTCAGCAGAGTCCAAACCTCCGGGAAGAAATCGTTTCTGACGGTGTCTGGTCCAGACCCTCTGTACAAAATGAAATGAAGTACAAGGGGCGGGTTTACCAGGCTAGTCAATCAGTGCAGCAAACAAAAAAAGAAATTCACTCAAAACAACTTCAATGCCTCCCCTATGCAACAACAGCCCGAGAGCCTTTTTTTAGAGGTGTGTAAAGACAGGAGGGGTGGATAGCGGCAGAAGAGAGGAAGCGCTTCACAGGTGAATATGGAAGAAAGGATCAGAAGAGGAGGAACAGATGGACACATGGATGGAAAAAATTGTAAGCAGGGGAGCACAGTCCATCTGAATGCAAATGCTTTCATGATTTATGCAAAAAGTGGATTAGTACAATATAGGAGAGATAGAGGGAGAGAGAGAGAGGGAGAGAGAGAGAGAGAGAGAGAGAGAGAGAGAGAGAAAGAGAGAGAGAGAGAGAGAGAGAGAGAGAGAGAGAGAGAGAGAGAGAGAGAGAGAGAGAGAGAAAACGAGAGAGAGAGAGAATAAGTCAGACAGACAAGGAGAGAATAGTTTTCATGCAAATTAAATAAATACTCAAGGTAATACTGTGAACATCTTGGAGAGGCATTTCGCTGCATGTGTTTTAGTGCACGTAAAAATCAGGTTAGCCTTTTTTTTCTTTAAAAGCAAAACAGCAACCGAGCAGTGGAAAAGAAAGAAGAATGAGAGGAAGAGAGAAAAAGAGTGCATGTAAGAAAGAGAGATAGATAGAGAGAGAGAGAGAGCGAGAGAGAGATAGAGAGAGCGGGAGAGAGATAGAGAGAGAGAGAGACAGAGTGTGTGTGTGTGAGAGAGAGAGAAAGAAAGAGAGAGAGAGAGAGATGGATGGGGGAGGGAGAGTGAGGGGTGGAGGGTTGCGGAGTGGGTGCTGCATGCTGAACACTAAAGTAGCTGATTATGCAGGCTGTGCACATATCTCCTTCAATTAAAGTGGTCACAGTAAGATAAGTAAGACAGATCTGCAATGCTTAAGTAGTAGTATGTATGCGTGTGTGTGTGTGTGTGTGTGTGTGTGTGTGTGTGTGTGTGTGTGTGTGTGTGTGTGTGTGCGTGTGCGTATGCGTGTGTGTGTGTGTGTGTGTGTATCTGTGTGTGTGTGTGTGTGCGTGTGCATGTGTATACATGAGTGTGTATGTTTGCTTGTGTGTGTGTGTTGTGTGTGTGTGTGTGTGTGTGAAAGAGAGAAAGATAGATAGAAAGAGAACTTAAAAAAGAGAGAGTGGGTGGGGGGGGGGGGGGGGGGGGTGCAGACAGTGCAGGAAGAAGAATGCATAGATCCCTCACCGTTATCTGGAGCTGACTGGAAACGCTACATCAATTAACGGCACCCAGATTGAGGAACTGCTCCCTTCATAAATCAGCCTGCACCCACCTGCCTCTGTTACTGTCCCCATTAACACTAACCTCAGCACACACTCGACACACACTCTCACACACACACACACATTGCATAAAAAGTGAGGCATATGCAGATTGATATATACATTGTCCCTGGTTGATTTAACATATGTATTTGTGTGCACACGCGTGTGTGTGTGTGTGTGTGTGTGTGTGTGTGTGCGTGTGTGTGCACATGCTTGCACTGTTGAAATGTTGAATTGTTGCAACAGTGCATGTGCACACACACACAGAGACACCCACACACACACACACACACACACACACACACACACACACACACACACACACACACGTGCACACACAAACACACATATCCACCTGCACAAATAACCAAACGTTCTGCACACATGCTTTTGACAATGCTACATGGCCATCCAATTGACTTTGTCAATAGTTTTGTTCTGATGATAATAAGCACAGTGTTATTATTTAAAACAGGCCGTGGTCTACTTGCAACAAAGCCTGTTTTGTTGTTGTTTTTCCCTTCGTGAAATGACAATTTGCACGATTTGCACAATTTGCGGCAAGTTATGAATTTTAAGAAGGCTGCTTTATGTCTGGAATAATGCGGGCCTTATTCTGTCTGAATGGCACACCCAGGCAGAGAACTGGCATGCTGTTTCACTTCCTGTCCTGCAGTCATGTAAACAGCAAATGCCATCTTCTCAGGCCCATGTTATCCTTCTAACAGGCAGAGAGAAAGAGTTGGCAGAGGGTGAGAGAGAGAGAGAGAGAGGCAGAAAGACAGACAGATAGAGAGAGAAAGAGAGAGAGAGAAGCAGAAATACAGATAGATAGAGAGAGAGAGAGAGAGAGAAAGAGAGAGAGAGAAGCAGAAAGACAGACAGATAGAGAGAGAGAGAGAGAGAGAGAGAGAGAGAGAGAGAGAGAGAAAGAGAGAGAGAGAGAGAGAAAGACAGACAGAGAGAGAGAGAGAGAGAGAGAGAGAGAAAGAGAGAGAGAGGTCTTTGGGGTGTTGCTATGCGTGTTCAAGCTTTTGAAGGTTAATGTTGACAGACTTTGTGATTTGATGAACGTGTAGCCTAGATACTAAAACACATCACTAGAATGTCAAGCTAATTTTAAATTTCATCTTTGAACTTAGGGCAGAAACCCAAAATCTGGTACACCTTGGGTCTAGTTGATTAGAGCACAAAATTCAGTTCATCTTAGACAGTGGGGCAGAGAAGTGGAAAAATAAAATAAAATAAAGGGAAGCAAAAATATATATATTAAAAATCATAAATACAATTTGTTGAGGACTATAACATCTAGGGATTTTTACTTCATGAAGTTGCCTCTCTGCACTTTACAACAAAAAAACAATGAAATGCTGTAAAAGATCTTCACATCTCATATAGACTTGCCCTTTAGTCATCTTTTCTCCTGCGAGTTCTCTCCATCGCTTCACCCCCAACACCTCAGTTTCTCTCTTCATGTTTTGGCCCTCAAGCCAGCCTTCTACTTGTCTCTCAGGTATCGACCAATCACACGCAGCTCCAAAGCCCTCCTCTACTGCATTCTTTTATCTATTTCTCTTCATCTTTCTCATGATGCTCATCACTTGTATCCCCCCTTCACCCTGGTTTTGTTCTTCCTTTCTTTAATTCCGTCTCTCTGTTCTTCTGATTCTCTCTGTCTTTCCCTTTGGCACTCTTTATTTCTCTCCTCTCTCTTCACCTCCTCCCTTTACTTTGTCTCTCATTCTTTTTCCTTCTTTTTCTTTCTCTCCAACTGACATCCTGATTCTCGCTCTCTCTCTGTCTTTATTGTAACCTCTAAAACTCCTGCCTCTGACATTCTTCATTCCTTTTCCTTTGCCTTCATTCCTTCCTTCATTTCTCTTTCTCTCTCTCTCTCTCTTCATATGACACCCTCTCTGTCTTTCTCTCTGTCTCTCTCTCTCTCTGTTTCTGTCTCTCTCTCTCTCTGTTTCTCTCTCTCTCTCTCTCTCTCACTGTTTCTCTCTCTCTGTTTCTCTCTCTCTTGCTGTTTCTCTCTCTCTCTGTCTCTCTCTCTGTCTGTCTGTCTGTTTCTGTCTCTCTCTCAAATTTAAATTCAAAGTTAGAATGACTGTTGAAATACAGCGTTGCCAAAGTAACACTCTCTCCCTCTCTCTCCTCCATCTTCCTCCTTCCTTCCTTTATTAGGCACCAGAGTCTCTTTGCTCAGCCGTGAGTGAGCAGCAGCATTTTCTCTGACGGAGGCTGGTGCGCTGCTGAGCCCCGCTACTCTAATCAAACCCAAAGAGCCTCAGGTAAGAGACAGAGAGAGAGAGAGAGAGAGAGAGAGACAGAGACAGAGACAGAGACAGAGAGAGACACACACTAAGGCAAACACTAATAGAAATGCATGTGCAAACACCCACATGCACCCAGTTTAAAAAAAAAACTCACACACACTCTTTTATTTGCCATGTGCCTCCAATAAAACTTCAAGGCCTTCATAGCAGGCAACAGGGAGTCACACATGTTCTTGCTAGTCTGTTCAGCGTTCCACCATCTTAAGAAACCGCTACCACTCTGATGCTCAAGCCTCAGTCACTCACACGTCTACCCTCCACACACACAGACACACACACACACACATACACACACACAAACACACACACACAGGCAGGCGCGCACACACACACACACACACACACACACACACACACACACACACACACACACACACACACACACACACACACACACACACACACACACACACAGTGTTCCCTCAAGAGACTGCCTCACACACACATTGTTCCAGTAACCTCTGTATACCATACAGGTTTGGAAAACTCATTACCAGATATGCAAATCATGAACATACTGATTGATAAAAACATGGCTGTTTATGGTCCTTGCAGACATACAGTATGTGTCCATCAGTATGTGTGTTTCACAGCCATCAACCACTGAGGGGACTAGAGGTGGCGGCCTCTCTCTCTCTATCATTCAAGCGACAGGAATGCCAATGTCCTCTTCCACTGCTAGCAATGCTCCAGGTAGCAATCTCCCCCCACCCCCAAAACCTTGCTGGATATATCTACCCATCCAGTATATACCACGCCAGACTGTGTGTAAGTGTGTAAGTGTGTGTGTGTGTGTGTGTGTGTGCGCGTGTGTGCTCAGTGGTGTCAATTGTCATGTACTCTTCACAGACAGTGTCTGCCCTCAGGACAGCTGGGGTATAGGACATGCTGGACATGCCTGGGATGGAGAGGGTAAGGGAGAGACAGGGAGAGAGAGGGAGGGAGAGAACGAGAGAGTAAGGGGGAGGAGGGGGAACAGAGAGAGAAAGATAGAAAGGAAAAAAGAGGGAGAATGGAGAGAAAGGAGAAGAATGGAGAGTAGGATTCTTTGACCTTGTGAGGTGCGGGTGGGGGAGGGGAAATCGATGGCTAATGGAGTGTGGGGGAAACGGAAGAGGACTGGAGAGGTGGAGCATGGGGGAGGTGTGTGTGTGTGTGTGGATGGGATGTGTGTGTGTGTGTGTGTGTGTGTGTGTGTGTAGCTAGGGGGAGGTGTGTGTGTGTGTGGATGGGATGTGTGTGTGTGTGTGTGTGTGTGTGTGTAGCTAGGGGGAGGTGTGTGTGTGTGTGTGTGTGTGTGTGTGTGTGTGTGTGTGTGTGTGTGCGTGCGTGCGTGGATGGGATGTGTGTGTGTGTGTGTGTGTGTGTGTGTGTGTAGCTAGGGGGAGGTGTGTGGGTGTGTGTGTGTGTGTGTGTGTGTGTGTGTGTGTGTGTGTGTGTGTGTGTGTGTGTGTGTGTGCGTGCGTGGATGGGATGTGTGTGTGTCTGTGTGTGTGTGTG
>CM050208.1:17952500-17955000 GCA_027475355.1 Coilia nasus
GTGCGTGCACGTGTGCAGGTTTGTTTTTCATGCACCGGTTATAAATCTCCCACAATTCCTCTGTGCGCCCACTGCTCTATCCAACCATCTCTCCCCGCTGCCCTCCGGCCAAGTCCACATAGAAAAACAAACGCTCATTAGAGAGTCACGCGAGAGCCTCGGTGGGATCTGACCTTTTCGTTTGGCTTTACATAAATATCCTCATTTGTGCGAGAGGCACAGCGCTCCATCTCTGCTGCCTCTAATTGACCATGGTTGTTTTTCACACACACACATACACACACACACACACACACACACACACACACACACACACACGCGCACACACACACACACACACACACACACACACACACACACACACACACACACACTCACTCACACTCACTCACACTCACACACACAGACCCGAGCCTGACCTATGCAGCCTCGGGCAATGAGAGACAGCGGATTAATACCAAACTCTCTCCTTCTTCAAGTCTTCCTTCTTAGCATCCTCGCTGTCTACATAATTCACACACGCATGAAATATTCACCACCGTAATTGTTATTGGTGACTTAGAATGCATGACCATGGGGTTTCTTAACATAATACAAGACAACATTTCACCCACATAGCAGGAAGGAATTAGATTTACTTTGATATGTTGCCTCTCCGCTGTGCAAACTGTTCGGTAGTTGAATTAATTATATATGATAAATGAAATATCTACTTGTGTTTGAAATGGGGAATGCCTCTTCCACATGAAACCTTGAGATTACGGTGTAGCTTTCATTTTTCTGTTAGATTCAATTCTGTAGATGGTCAAATGTGTTTGCCTTTAAACACTGTATGCAAAAGAAAGGATTATATCACAATTTGGATGTGGTTTTTCCCAAGATGGCATGGCTGTACTGCAAAACAACTCTAAATTGCCTTACAGTATGAAATGTGCAGCACAAATAAAGATGCATTGCCTCCCCTTGCTTTGCATTCGACTTTCCATTTCCATCAACCGCATTTTACACCATCCCATTTGGGCACTCATGGGGGAGGAGCTTCTACTGATATCCTTTGCTGGGGCAGGAAAACCAAGTCAGAAAAAGCGCAGACGTGCCCTTGCCTAACCCCTTCCGTGGAAATCCTATTTGAAAACAAATTATACTACAGTATGTTGAACAGATACAGATGAACTCTAGTTACCTGGTCCCCGGAGGGATTGACCAGGTATCGCAATGACCCTGTCCGTCTGTGTGTGTGTCTGTCTGTGTGTCTGTTTGTCTGTGTGTGTGTGTGTCTGTCTGCCCGCAGCGGTGCCCATATGAGGGACCAGGTTGCCATCTCTGATTGGCCTTGTTAAGTCTTGAAGTCAGTTGCTGTTGCAAGACAGACAGACAGACAGACAGAGAGACAGACAGACAGACATATGGATTTAGAGTCATAGAGTCCATCTAGTCGGTCCCACAGATAATAAACACCAACACGGCAAAAACTCTGAGAGGCGTAGCACCTTTTTGCAACAATCTCCCAACCAGCACCTGAGAACCCTGAAAACCTACCAAAACTTTTTACCCAGAACATCCATCTAGTCAGTCCCAGAGACACTACACACCACCAAGAAAAAAACTGTCAGGATTGACTCACAATTGGTACATTTCACTTGTACCGTACCGAAGTACAGTTGTCCCTGGTCCCTGGTTTGCACTGACACTGTATAATATTAAACTGTACCAGGGCACAGTTGAGTTGCTCTATTTGCTATCACACTGTATGCGTACCATGTCTGCGTCCAACTTAACCTGACTCGAATCCACCTCTTCCAAGCATACTAGCTCCGGGACAGAATGGAGTGTTCACACTTTGGGGGTCAAACCGGACTTTGGGGGTCAAATGTACTCAGGTAGAGTACGAATGTCATAGTGTGAGTACACCCTAAGAGCGCGCAGCTTATCCCCTTTTTGTAATAATCTCCCAACCACCACTATAGGGACTAGCCAATATGTTTGCAACAACACGCTAGGCCACAGAGAAATCCTGAGAAGATCTGCCTATTTCTCTCACACACACATTTTGCCTCCCACAGTCCACCGGCATCTTAAGATATTAGCTCACCGACAGCGCGGAGTCATTAGTATTGTCTGTGCAAATAAGGAGCTTTATTTGTTTTGTTACGTTTTTTTCTTCTTCCAATGCCTGGTGCCTACATTGGCATAATTATAGCTAAAAACTACAGTGTTGTTTTTTAATACCTTCTCAATGAGTGCTCATCTTTTTCTGCTCTCTCGTGCTGCAGATAGCAAGCTGCCACTAGCGGTTTCATTACCAGTGATAAATTGGTATTGGATAAGGTGTTTTTCCTAGAGTGCCTTAAGGGTGTACGTCTTATTGCTACCAGGAGTGCTGCTTTGGAAGTTTCTAAGCAATTAGGTAGCATTTTTTACAATTGTAATACAACACGATTTTCATCTTAGGGATAGCAGCAACAAAGTTTCACAGATTAGTCTAGTAAGTATGGTGCTA
>CM050208.1:17960000-17962500 GCA_027475355.1 Coilia nasus
CAACACTTCTCTACCTCGTGGATTTCTTATTATCATTACCTTTTTTTTGTTCTGTGAATGTTGTATGAATGCAGATGTGTGCAATGTGTTTGATCTGTTTTTGCAATGTGTATTATGTGTATGCTGCTGGACACCTTAATTTCCTTCAGGATCAATAAAGTAACTCTACTCTACTATACTCTATTCTACTGTATTCTACTCTATTTTTATTTGTGTCCTATAAAACTACTGGTGACATCTGGGGCATTTGTTTTGTAAATTATGTCAGAACATATCCATTGCAGTCAGTACTCATTCATGAAAGTGAAAATAGCAACATGATAAACATACAATTTTCTGCTCAGTTAAAGTAACGCTAACATTTTCAAATTTGAAATCAATGTTCTGTTTTGGTGTGTAGATCTTTCGCATATTTGGAAAACCTACTTGGGTGATGGCACTGGCAACCCTGCATGTTGGAACGGACAAAAACACACACTGGCAAGAGTGATTTATGCATGACCTGAGCTGGAGGGGAACATTAGATTATAGTGTTTATCTCAACAGGCTTTCATCATCCACTGCCACCAAACCCCACCACCACCCCTCCTACCAGTCTCACAGCACCTCTCAGAGATGACGAAGCTACGAAGAGTAGCTATGGAACAATGCAAAGGATTATGGGAATGAAAGGGCACCTAATATGAACGCAGGTGAGGTGGGGTGGAAGCGGGGTACTTCCCCACATTCCTACAATTCCAGACACCTCTCACACAGGTAGTCATTAGAGAAACAAACTGTCATGAGATCACTGCTCTCTCTCTCTCTCTCCCTCTACAGGGCAAGCTGCCCGTGGAGAGACAGTGGTGAGTATTGGTGGTGAGAATCATCAGACATCCCAAAATCTCCTGGAAGTGGCGGATAAAATATCCCGGTATCTGGTGCGAGCGAGCAGGAGCATGCACCACAGGGACAGTGTTGTGCACTTTAGTGTTTGCATCAGTGATTTTAGCATTGTCTACAATGGGTCCAACAACTGTATACAACAAGATATGCTTTTACAACTTTTTGCAGGTTAGGATGTCGAAGTATTTCAGTATCAATTGGAGTGATGAGGTGAACAGGAACACAGATGTAAACAACAGAGGCCAGCATAGACGCTCTTGAGAAATTCTCACCCTTGCTTTACACTTGCCACATCTGTCACTGCATACAAAATGTGTGACGTCACTGATGAGCCCGACCCATTTACACTCATAATCGCCAGACACGCCAATAGCTGCCATCTTCTCAGCTGTGTCAAAATGCTACAGTAGTTAAAAAAGTCCACTGGAAACAGACAGAACCTTGTGTTTCAGAGCAGTGAAACATGACTGAATTGCAGGTTTGCAGACCAACCTGTAAAATCTGGCATACACCACAGAGGTGGACATCATTTTGATGTCACAGTGTCATGCACCATTATAGATGCAGCAACTACAAACCAAGCGTCACCCCTGGCTTACTGTTTGCCTTTAGTGCTTAGCCATGCTGACATGTTTCACAGCTCGCCACCACCCACACACAGCAAGATTGACAAGATGGTGAGAGAGGTCCATGAAAACACACCACCTGTGCTATAGGACTGCTGGACGTGCCCCCTGGGTTTCAGAAGCACCGGTCAGCACAGGCTGTTGGCTCTGTACGCTTTGTCAGCCACCTGGAAGACCGCTAGCCCCTGGCAGCTCATTCCAGGAGGAACAAAATCAGACAACCAGGTCAGACCCTTGTTTACATATAGCCTTGGGCAGAAGGTGCTTCGATATGAACAGTAAGGCTTTTAATCCTGAGTGGGCCTCATGTGCTGTACGTCCAACCTGCATAGCTACTCAGACAAACCAGAGTGCTGGGATTGCACTGGGGACCTCGGGCATGAAAGTGTAGGCAAAGTGGCTGAAACCAAAGTCGTTCCAGACAAGTTCCTGAATTCAGCGACTATCTTGATGGTGCCTTCAGGTGGCTATTTTGGGTAAACGAGACCAGACCAGGCTGTATGTAAATGAATAGGGAAGGACTACTATTTGCACTTTGCAAAAACTACATAAAAATACATGTTTAGAAACAGGTTATTTATAACTGTGCAATGCTTCATGACACAGCAAGTGCAGTGCAGTACAACACAGCACAGTACAAAAAATGATTGGAACACCTTTGGTACAGTTCACCAGGTAATTGACTTTTGGAGGCTGAGGAGGGGAATTACGTGCAGACAGCCACCATCTTGGCATTACGAAATTTCCCAAAGCACTCCTATGAATGACTTTTGACATTCTCTGTTTTCCTTTACTAAAACATCTCTGCTAAGGCCAAGTAAAGGTGTAAGGGAAAACAGTTTATTCACCGACCACTAGGTGCCTGCTGTCCACCGCACAATTTCACTACCCAAGACTTTATCAGGGTGCCTTTGTGTGTGTGTGTGTGTGTGTGGTGTGTCTGTGTGTATGTGTGTGGGGAGGGTGTCACTGCTCCGGGAAACTTACTG
>CM050208.1:17970000-17980000 GCA_027475355.1 Coilia nasus
ACTCATATGAGTAGCTTTTTTTTTTTTTTAAATCTGGATGAGCGAGACAGCAGGTGTGTCTTGGCAGTGCCACCTGTCACCTGAGCAGAAAAACTGGGACACATCAGAGCCACATCTCCACCACCCCCACCAACATAACACTCCCACATTCGCTGCCATGGCAACAAGCTGAAGAATCAGTGGCTCATGCAACCAGATGCCAACCATACCACAGGGTTCAAAGGTCACCAAAAAGGCAAGCACAGAAAGAGGGGGCTCTGGTTGCAGGTTACATAAGCTTGTGATTGTTCTGAAGGACTTTCCCGCTCTCATGTGTGCAGACTTGGAGGCAGTTGAGTGGCTCACTTCAGAGTAGAGTTCAAAAGCGAGCGTGGGAGCGACCCTCTTCATAAAAGGCTGGAAGAGCAGTGACATAAGCAACAGGGGGGCACGGCACATGGGGTTAGCGTGAGTGCTGGGGGTGGGTGGTGTGTGGGGTGGGGTGGGGTAGAAGCGTTGAGTTAGGATGATTCAAAGAGCCCAACACTGACAGGGGTCACCTTGGAGTGCTATTAATGTCATTGTTAATGGAAGGGTAGCCAAAATTGGATTCCTTTATAGGGCCTAAAATGTCTGCCCACGCTCATGATAAGTAGAGTCAGTGCCGGGTTTTTCATTAAAGCCAACCAAAAGCCAAGCCATCTTCATACCAGAGAAACAGACTATGCACATGGTGGTCATGGTGGTTCTTTTCAGATGATTTCTTGTGTGTGACACTCAGGGGTTTGGTTTGTTGTGGGAACGTAAGAAACATGTAGATTACAGAATTCAGTGAGACTTAAAGCAAAAAGATGTCTATCTGCAGTGTGTACACAGACCTTAGACGCCCCCAAAAAAAGGCACATGCATGAGTGTCTCTGATGGGGGCTATGAACTGAACTCAGTTCCTGGTTGGGCAACAGAATCACCCAGCAGCCTCTGTGGGGTAGATGCATAAATGCCACCATCATCTATCATGTTTACGGTGAGTAATTACACACATATGATGGTTGGGCAATAATGTGACCATTTCCCGTGTGATAAATAGGGTGATTTTATGGCACGGCTATGGACACGACTATGTGAGGTAAGATTTATGGGTATGAAAGGCCTGAGGCTGCAGCCTCTGCCTCTGCGGTTCTACTCTCTGCAAGCAGGTATTTATTTGTTCGTTTGCATCACCAGATATTAGACACAGATCTCGGAAAAGCAATAAGTGGAAATTAAAAGACTAAAATTTAATTGTGCATGAATGTTTACTATAACTAGTAGACCAGGTGGTTTATTAAAAAAAAAAAAAAAAACACTTATTTGATGCTCGCTCTCTGTCTCTAAATATAGCACACGAAAATAAACAAGAAAGCAACCAAGTCTGTGTTTCGCTGCAAAGAGGGCCTTTGGTTTCCCTGCCAAGCTAAGAGCAGACTACTAAGGGAGGGCTTTTTACCTTCATTACACAGCCAAGGACACGGGAGATTTATGTCACAAGCTGGGCGCCAAGCTAACGAGCACACCTCCAGACAGCAACAGTGGTATCGCGGGTCCAGAACAAAAGCTGGAGTCAGTGCCACTGGCCATAAACTAGCGCCTGTCACTGGGCTCCTTACTGTCTTCACAGCTGATCAAGCTCCCCGCTGTCAGCGTTGGACCAGCGGATAGTTAATGTGATATTTAATACGTCTCCGCACAGGACTGGCATGTTCTCCTTCTTTCTTTTCTTCTCTTTTCTTTTTTTTTCTTTTCTTTAATTCCTCATTGTGGTTGGAGTTTGCTACTGTTTTAGCATCCATGGACAATCTGACTTCAGAAGCTACAATCCAGTATCACATACTTACTCCAGCCATTCACTAAATCGGTTGATTTTAAGTACCATAACTCTTCAGCCAGGTAAACAAGCTACTTAGTGAAGTCATCTGTATTAACAGGTGATTTGGAATATGTGGTACTGGACTGTAGCTCTCGGCAATCACTATTAACATGTATAAAACAGGGGCTCTCTCTTTTCATCACTTGGTCAGTGTTCAAGAGTACTTAGCCATTTTCTTTCTACAATATCATTGTAAATGTATTCATTCATTGTAATAGTAAGAAAAGCGTTCTTCATTAGAAGAGTTGTGAACAACTTTGAAAATCATTACATTTGATGTCTCATTATACACACACACACACACACACACACACACACGCACACACACACACACACACACTGGGCTTTATGTAATAGAACTTGCACAGCAGTGCACATAGCAGTGTGCGTGGGCTGTGTATCCTGTGAGAGTAGCCACCATATAGCTGAGTGTAAGAGCATGTTGTTGTTATTTTTCTTTTATATAGTATCTTTCACATTTAACATTCAAACAACTTGACACTCAACCCTGTGCTGACTTTGGTCCTAAGTAATACACCAACCAAGTGTGAAGACGAACTGTTGTAGAAATATGCAAACAAAACAAACAAAACAAACATACAGACAGACGGATATTTTTCACATTGGAAATAGATATACAGTAGCAGTGACCTAAATCATTCAGCTACAAAGTCCACAGATGCTTCTGTCTTTGCTAGAAGAATTATACTGCAAAATAAATCTCTCTGATACAGAATTTAAATACAATGCTGAGAGCTGTTAGACCTAAAGGTCCCTCCGAAGACGCATACTTTGATGGATTACACCTGAGGTTAGTTTGGAATTGATGCAAAAGCATCAACGCAGAGCATTGCCAGATTGCTAACACATAAATGTGTTTAAAAATGTGAAGCAGAGTATGATAGAAAATAGGGCATGTGTAAATACTCATACCCTTTGTCTGTGAAGATCCAGGTCATTCAGGTCATGGTAGTCAAAGGGGCTGAGTTGTCAGCAACCGGACTTCTTTTTGGAACTTAAAGACTTTTCACCTTTCATCCAAAAGGCTTCTTCAGTTCTGGCCTGACGATGGGGAACCAAAATTTATATCTCTGGACCACTGAAGGTGGAGTTGTAGACCACACCCCTCATCATGTGACAAAAGGGTCACATGAGTCACTCAAGGGGCGAGTTCAACCAAAGCACCGGTTTTCTACGGTTTCCTGATTGAACAAATTGTTTGGCCGCAACGCAGTACAACATTCTGCAACATGTTTTTGGGATTGTTTGCTCCCGTTTGGTAGGCGTGTTCGAGCACTTATCGGCGACAGCTTTGTACGGTCGTCTTCCGTGATTTCCTCTGCCAGAACGGCACAAAGAATCGACTTGCGTCATACAACGGGGTGTTCAGCACACCTATGTTTTTGTTGAATTAACCGTGTTGCTATGTTTCATGCATGTTGAACTCGGCCAAGGTGTGGATTGAAGTGAGAGTTCACAACGAGCTCCAAAAAAGAAGTCCAGTTGCTCACTACTTACAGCTCCTTTGACTCTCATCCTCTCTGCTGCCTTGACTAATTGTGCCTGTCACCGAGTCGAGAAAAGTCAGCCACTAATGACTGCTTCAGTAACAGGTCAGTGAGGGGACCATGGATTGTATCCACTGAGAAAAACAACCACCGGACCCACGGTTCGCTCTGAATTGTAATCACATTTGTGCAAAGCGAGCCAGTCCAGCTATTTCAATTACGGCTCTGAATGGTGCGGCCGAAAGTAGAGCATATCTCCATTCTCCCTCCCTCCCTCCCTCCACAAATCTCATCAATATTTGCTCTCCTCTCTGCATTGTATGATGAGGACAGCTGTAAGGAGAGAAGAATGGGCATAAATCGATATCGAGTAGCTCTGTGGAGAAAGGTTGTTTTTTTTCCCTCTCCCCCTCGCCCTAAAGAAATGAGATTTTATAGATGAGCCCATTTCTAGGGCCGAATCTAAAAACATATTTTCCAATTATACTCTTATAATGGGCACCCTACTGAGGAGTGGTATGGGAGTGCTCTTTTAAAAGTAGGTGTGACAGGAAATAGAAAAGCCTGAAGGGAAGTGAAGCGAAGAACAGGTATGAGAGAAAAAGAAAGTGAGAGATAGAGAACGGGAAGGAGAAAGAGAAAGAGAGAGAGAGAGAGAGAGAGAGAGAGAGAGAGAGCTCCTCTCAGAAGGAGCACTGGGCCTCATCATACAATGGGACAGACATTGCCCACCCTTTTCCTCCCATCTCCACCTACACCCCCAAAAACAACACGCTTTCTGGCCACAGATGACAGAACAGTACAGAACAGAACAACACAATATGAGTGGGTGTTATGAAACACCATCACACACACACACACACACACACACACACACACACACACACACACACACACACACACACACACACACACACACACACACACACACACACAGTTTACTTTTTTTGTCAGCTTCAAAGAGGCCATGAAAGAGGCTGATTCAACATTAACAGCCTCTCACTGAGCCAAAACTTGAGTACAGCCAGACCAGATGCTTTACAGTAAAGAAAGAATAGGATCTAAGATGGAATCTAGGACACTTGCTTTAAATGTCATTTAAAGTCCACATTCCCCAAGAAAAAATAAACAAAGAACCTGCTCCAAAGAGAAACATCTCTGTCCATTCTTCCTTATTGATCCCCTGCGCCCTTTCTCCCTCTCTCTCTCTCTCTCTCTCTCTCTCTCACTCTCTCTCTCAATTCAATTCAAGTGTTGCCAAAGCATAAAGAATAGACAATCTTGTCCATTTGTGTCCTCTCTCAATCTCTCTCTCTCTCTTATTATTCGATGTCTCTCTCTCATTCTCTCTCTCCCCATCTATCTCCCTTTCTTTCTTTCTTTCTTTCTTTCTTTCTTTCTTTCTTTCTTTCTTTCTTTCTTTCTTTCTTTCTTTCTTTCTGTCTGTCTGTCTGTCTGTCTGTCTGTCTGTCTGTCTGTCTGTCTGTCTGTCTGTCTGTCTTTCTTTCTTTCTTTCTTTCTTTCTTTCTTTCTTTCTTTCTTTCTCTCTCTGTCTTTCCCTCATCTCTCTCCCCTTATTACCATTCCCTCTGTATTTCTGTGTGTCCTCTTCAGATGTCACCCCCCCATCCAGTGGCGCCGCATGCGCCCCCATTGCGGGCCAAGGCTGTGGGAGATTAGCTGCCAGCCTCTGGCTGCTGATATGACAGTACTATACATGTGGGGGGCCCTTGGCACCAACACCTCTGAGAGGGGCTTTGTCAAACAGCCTGACCTTGGTCAGACGGACAGACGGACTTCACAAGGCCAACAGACTCACGCCAAACACCCCAACGCCACTCTCCCTCCCTCTATTTTTCTCTCTCTGCTCTCCTGAGGAAATGCATGCACAAAGAGAGAGAGACAAAGAGAGACAGAGAGAGAGAGTAAGGAAGAGAGAGAGGGAAAGAGACATGGAAAGGGATAAAGAGACAGGGAGAGAGAGAGAAAGAGACAGAGTTGGAGAGAGACAGAGAGAGAGAAAGAAAGCATATTTGTGTGGTACCATATTTGCATGCGTTATCTGTCTGCATATGCCTGTGTTGTTTGTGTGTATGTGTGTGTGTGTGCTTATGAGTATGTGTTTGTGTCTATGTGTGTGCATTATAAGTGTGTGTGTTTTGTGTGTGTGTGTGTGTATGTGTAGAGCAGGAACTTGCTTCAGGTCCTGTGCTGGTCTCAGTGTGTGCAATGGCTTAGTGGCTGTGAAGCCCCTCTCCTCTACACGTGACTTTCCTCCCATATTCATGTGTAATCTCACCTCCAGGACAGACCACCAGGGCATCAATAAATCATCCCCACAAAGTCCTACTGTGAAATTGACTGAAATGGAAATTTTCTCCAGAAGTTTGGCTATAGGCAATTGGAAGATTGAATATATATATATATATATACTGTTAGGGGTGGAATATTGCCCCCATACATAAATCTGTAATTGTTCATGAATATCGTGAGGCACTGGCATTCATAACTCAAGAGAAATAAAATGGCCGTCCTGCTATGTGCAGTGAGGAGCTGTGTAGTCTTAGGAGCTGAAGGAAATGCTTCTCAGGAATACTAAACTAAACTAACACTTCATTAGGGAGCCTGTAAGCAGCATGCACATTTCACACTGTCTTTATCTTGCCGACAGAAACACCAGTGGCTCTACTGGTGAAGTCATGATGACTCCACAATATTCTTGACAACACAGACTGATAAAAGGCACAACAAAGGAAAAGGGAGCGCGCGAGAGAGAGAGAAAGAAAGAGAGAGAGAGGGAAAGAAAGAGAAGGAGAGAAAAAGCTGCAATGGTGACACAATATTTTTGACAACACTGTGTAAAGTAAAGGGAGGGGAAGAACGAAATAAAGAAAGAAAGAAAGAAAGAAAGAAAGAAAGAAAGAATGACAGGGAGAAAGAAAGAAAGAGAGAGGGGAGAGATAGAAAAAGAGAGAGAGAGAGAGAAAGTCAGTCAAGTGTATGTACTCCAATTATGAACTCATAGGTGCTTTGTTCTTCCTGTTTATTATATTAGTTGTGTTTCTTTTATTTTTTTCATTTGCCTTTCCATACACTTCTCTCTAAATCATTATGACATTTGTTTGTTTTCTTAAGCAATAATACATGCTTTGGCAGTATAGCTTTTTTTAATTTGAAGTTTAGAAAGAGATAGAGAGAAAGAGAGAGAGAAATAGAGAGGGATAGAGGGAGAAAGAAAGACAGAGAGAAAAAGAAATGAAAAGAGAGTGTGCTGAGCGTGCTGCCTGAATGCAGCCCATGCATATAATAGCTTTTGTTTGTCAGGGAAACAGGAGCAAACGCACACAATCGCTGTCTGGCCTCCCGCTGACTGCAGGGTGACAGTGAGGTCTCCATTTCCCAGCACACGCTCCTTTGATCCTGTGGCCAGACGCCCGCCCGGCAGAAACGCTCGCCACAGCAGGTAAATAAACATCAAAGCGCATACGAACAGCTGCATGCCACTTTCTAATCATAAATTATGGCAGAAACAGGGTTTGTGTGTGTGTGTGTTTGTGTGTGTGTTTGTGTGTTCGTGTGTGTGTGTGTGTGTGTGTTTGTGTGTGTGTCTATGTGTGGTTGTGTCTGTCTGTGTTTGTATGTGTGTGTGTGGGGAGGTTTTATGTGTGTGTGTGTGTGTGTGTGTGTGTGTGTGTGTGTGTGCGTGTTTGTGTGGAGAGGGTGTGTGTGTGGTTGTGTGTGTGTGTGTGTGTGTGTGTGGGAGGAGAGTGGCTGTGTGTATGTGTGTGTGTGTGTGTGTGTGTGTGTAGTTGTGTGTGGTTGTGTCTGGCTTTGTGTACGCGCATTTAGACAGCAGTCAGCAGGTCAGCACAAAAGTAAAGTGAAAAAGAGAAAGCAAAGAGAAATTTGCTCTACAGAAATCCTAATATGCCTGCATTAAAATGATATTTTCATTCTAACCCTTTACAATGCACTTTTGCCAAAACTTTCCAAAATGTGCAAATCTCCAGGGTGCTCATTTGAAGTGAAAGTGCAGATGAGGACAGTCTCACATACTCACTCCGGTAACTTCTCCTTCACCTGCTGCTGCCTGGGGTGTAATCTAACTCACCTGTCACTTCCCATAAAAGTCTCTGCCAAATGAAGCAATGTGCAATATAATGTAAAACATCCAACTGACACAGAGGGTCACACTATTCCTACAGGGGTGCCCAAGCCTAACTTCACTCCCTGTACCACACATACACACGCACGCGCACACACACACACACACACACACACACGCGCGCGCATACATACACACACACACACACACGCACACTGTACATGCACACTGTACATGCACATACACAAATCCTACACACCCACACACGCAAATGTACCCACCCACCCCAAACACACACATACTCACACACCCACACACACACACACTGGAATATTTAGAGTCCACCTGACTGAGGTAATCACATCATCCAGGCGTGTGTGGCTGTGGAGCACCAGAGTGTCAGGTTCGTGCTGCATTTAAATGCTGCAGTGGGACGGTAGGGAGAAAGAGAGAGAGAGAGAGAGAGAGAGAGAGAGAGAGGGAGAGAGACAGAGAAAGAGAGAGAAAGAGAGAGAGAGAGAGAGAGAGAGAGAGAGAGAGAGAGAGAGAGAGAGAGGGAGGGGGAGCTGTTTTGGACAGATGCCTTTGCCTCAGGGGTAGAGAGGACGCGCAGAGGTGCATACAGCCTTCAGGAGACAATGCTGAGGAGACAGTAGCTTCCTGAGTACACACACACACACACACCCACACACAAACAAACACACCCACACATACACATACACACACATACACACACACATATACACACAAAATCTATCTCTCTCTGCATCTTTCTCTCTCTCTTTCTCTTTCTGTTTTACTGTGAGTTATTGATTAGAAAATGATGACAGATGGCTGGTGAAAAGAAAGAGAAGTTTCATTTAAGAGACTATTGCTCACAAAGATGAGCAGAGCGAGATGGCAGATGGCAGCTGGGAGGTCAGTTCCAAAAGTAAAGTGTGGAGAGTCTTCCCTACCCTAGCTGTTTCAGTTGAGTATATGGATGCCTGCTTGTTTGTGTGGGTATATTTGTGACAGCGTCTGTGTGTGGGTGTGCATATGGGCACCCTTGTGTGTTTGTGTACTGGTGTGTGTATGTGTGTGTGTGTATGTGTGTGTGTGTGTGTGTCTTAGAGAGAAAAAGAGAGAGGGAGAGAAACAGAGAGAGTAAGGGAGAATTAGAGAAAAAGAGAGATAGGGAGCGAGAGGCACAGGGACAAAAAGAGAGAGAAGAGAGGGAGACAGACAGAGAGAGAGGGAGAGGGAGAGGGAAAGAGGGTAAGACAGACACAAAGAGAGAGGAAGAGAGAGAGAGGAAGGGAGAGAGACAGGGAGAAAAAGAGAGAGAAGAGAGGGAGACAGACAGAGAGAGAGGGAGAGAGAAAGAGGAAGGGAGAGGGACAGGGAGAAAAGGAGAGAGGAGAGATGGAGAAAGAGAGAGAGAGGGAAAGAGAGAGGGAAAGCGAGAGAGAGAAAGAGGGTAAGACAGACACAAAGAGAGAGGAAGAGAGAGAGAGGAAGGGAGAGGAACAGGGAGAAAAAGAGAGAGGACAGAGGGAGACAGACAGAGAGAGAGATGGAAAGAGAGAGAGAGTGGTAGAGAGGGAGGAAAAGAGAGAGGAGAGAGGGAGATAGACCGAGAGAGAGGGAGAGAGAAAGAGGACACAAAGAGAGAGGAAGAGAGAGAGAGGAAGGGAGAGAGACAGGGAGAAAAGGAGAGAGGAGAGAGAGAGACAGAGAGAGAGAGAGGGAGAGAGAGAAAGAGGAGTAAGACAGAGACAAAAAAAAGGAAGAGAGAGAGAGAGTGGTAAAAAGGGAAAGAGAGAGGACAACAGAGACAAAGAGAGAGGGAAAGAGAGAGAGAGAGTGGTAAAAAGGGAAAGAGAGAGGACAACAGAGACAAAGAGAGAGGGAAAGAGAGAGAGAGAGAGTGGTAAAAGGGAAAGAGAGAGGACAACAGCTTGTGTGTGTTTGCTGTGGCAGCTCTCTTGGCTTAAACTGAAGACGCTGCCACGGCTCTAATCACGCATTCTAGCAGCTTTTAATTAGGGCTCATTCTGAGTGCGCTGCAGAAAGCTCATTGAGTTTCCCAGTGTCTACTACACACCCCCTTGTTTACTCTTTACAAAAACGTGAAAAAGATACACGACGCTTTGTGCTGCATAATTCAGTTCCTCCATCTAAAGGAATTAATGTGATGCAGCGTAGTAACCTACAGACTAAAAGCCCCTTTTGCCTTTAGCTCGTACTCATTACGTGAGTAAACAGGAGATGTGTAATTGGTAGAGATTCACAAAGAGAGAGAGAGCAAAAGAGCGAAAGAGTGAAAAAGAGAGAGAGAGAGAGAAACAGAGAGAAAGAGAGAGAGAGAGAGAGATCCACAGAAACAACCTCAAAGTTTATTAGCAAATTGATTCGGAAAGCTACGCATCAGCTGTCTTTCAATCCTCACGCTCTCACGTTATTAACAAGCTGTAATTGAGCGCTCTTGGGGCATTTCTGTCTCTGCTTATTTCATGCTCA
>CM050208.1:17985000-18005000 GCA_027475355.1 Coilia nasus
CAACTGACATTTTGCTCTCTGCCTCTGGTTATAGAAAAACCCAAGTATAAACCCAGTCTTTGTAAACATTATACCCATAGAAAAAAACAAAAGGCTTAAAACACAAAACAAAGGAGAAAGCCTATTACAATCCATAAAACAGTGATAGATTGTCTCTCTCTCAACACAGAAAGGACATTTGTCACTCAAAGCAGGATTAATCACAGATACAATGGCATTAACACCAACAGCACCATGCAAGATCCTCCACTGAAGATCACCAGCCCTTTTTGTTAGTGGAGGCTTATAAATCACCCTCCAGACAGGCTTGGTTTTATCATCAATACCCAACCTGTCTCTCCAAACAGTGTCTGTTCTTCCTTTCAAAATGTTCTTGTTCAAAACCTTCACCAAGTTTCTGTACAACACTTTGCCCGTGACTGAGAAGAAATCAATCCGGTCTTGTTCCCCAAAAACCAACAAGGGGCTAACATGCCTACACTCCTGTACTGCAGGTATCAGTACAATATTGGGAGGAACATCAGAGCTATTACTCTGAATATTACCGTTGTTATATTCCTCCAATAAAAACTTTTCCTCATGATTTAAAACCCCCTTGAGTTTTTCAAGGTACCGGTCCATAAACCTCACAGACTTCACCCCTAAAAAAGAGGCTACCACTCCAGCATTTTGAAAATTAACCCCTGCCCTATCAACAATGTCCCGTAGTTGCAAGGCCCTCTTATCACAGAGCAGGGATGTGAGTCCAGGAAATTCATTGCCACACACATCAAAACGTGACCCAAAAACAATTGGCTCCTCAAGCAACCAATGCAAAGACAAATCCCCAACCCACTGATGACAAAACAAACCCCAGACCCTAAAAAGACTTTTGTAAAACGGGGGTAGAGTGTCCAACGCAAGTCGTTTAGTGTCCATTAGAAAGAGTCCAAAGTCCAGGTCTAGATGGTTGACACTGCGCAAGATACACTGAGCCAGGGGTCTCCAGACTAAAGCGTCTGGTGCAATCAGCAGTTGCTGGATGAATTGAAGTCTGTAAGTGTCTCTTCTGCTGACCAAATTCACGAGTCCTTGTCCACCATCATCCTTTGACAGGAATAAAACAGCTTGAGGCACCCAGTGTAATCGATCCCAAAAAAAGTTCACCATTTCTCTCTGAATGTCATTGAGTAGCTGCACAGGTGGCTCAACACAAGCAAATTTATGCCATAGAGCAGAAGCCACCAGATTGTTAATTATAAGAGTGCGCCCTCTATATGACAGTTGAGGGAGTAACCATTTCCATTTCCCCAAGCGGCCTTTGACATTATCCAAGACCCCTTCCCAGTTCTTATCCACAAAGGTATCATCGCCCAAATAGATTCCCAGATACTTCAGTCCTCCCCTTTTCCAGAAGAGTCCACCTGGAAGACCAGGGCATCGATCTTCCCACTCTCCCGCCCAAAGGGCTTCACTTTTCCCCCAGTTGACCCTTGCAGAGGACAGTAGTTGAAAATCATGTACAATGTTTGACAACATGGTCACATCATCTTTGCGATTAACAAAAGTAATAATATCATCAGCATAAGCAGACAAAATAAAGCGACCATTACAACATGGCAGAGAAATGCCTGTCAGTTTACTGCGTATTGTATGTAACAAGGGCTCAATTGCAAGAGAATACAACATTCCTGACATTGGACACCCCTGTCTAACCCCTCTATTAACTTTAAAGGGAGCACTCAGGCCACCATTCACTTTCAACACACTCTCAACATTACAGTATAAAGTTTTAACCATTGAAATAAATTTGGAACCAAAACCAAAAAACTCTAATGTTGACCACAAGTATTGATGTTCCACGCGGTCAAAAGCCTTCTGTTGGTCCAATGAAATCAACCCCACATTTACATTCAAACTCTTGGAGACAGTCAACAAATCCCTAACTACAGCAATATTATCAAAAATAGAGCGATTAGGTATACAGTACGACTGGTCGGAATGTATAACCTGACCCATGACTTTCTTTAATCTCATGGCCAAAGATTTTGAAAAAATCTTTGTATCAGAGCATAACAAAGACACAGGTCGCCAATTCCCTATGTCTTGCAAATTACCTTTCTTAGGCAACAGTGTGACTACAGCCCTACGGCAGCTAAGAGGCAGAAAGCCGTATTCCAAACATTCACGGAGCACCAAAAGAAAGTCTTGTCCAATACTGTGCCAAAACGCCTTATAAAATTCCACAGGTAGACCATCAATGCCTGGGGATTTACCATTCTCCATACTCCACAGGGCCTGCTCAAGTTCTTGGAGTGACAAGATTTTATCCAGCTCAGCGTTAGACTCTGTCTCAACTGTGGGTAGACCACTGAAAAAAACACTAGACGACATATCACAGTGAGCTAACTCACTGTCATACAACTTTGAATAAAAAAGTCGTGCATAATTACGTATCTGACCAGGTTCGGTGAGTTCTTGCCCTGTTTCAGACCGCAAAGAGTGCATTATCCTTCCCTGACCATTCTTTCTCTCCAGATTGAAAAAGAATTTGGAGGGAGCATCCATATGAGTGACATTCTGAAAACGTGAGCGCACTAGTGCCCCCTGTGCCCTGACACCCAGTAACTCAGTTAATTGTGTCTTTTTTTCCTCAAGAGACTTAAGCTGTTCAGCATCCCCTGTCATTTTAAAAGAACTTTGTAAAAACAAAATGTCATTTTCTAAAATTTTCAACGAACGAGTGATTTCTTTAGTAACACTAAAGGTGTACTGTTGACAAAAGAGCTTAATCTGGATTTTACCATAATCCCACCATTGCAGCAATGAGGCAAAGTATTTTTTCTGATGCTTAAAAGTCTCCCAAAAGAAAATAAAAGTTTGTTTGAAATGTTTATCCTCTAAAAGTGACGTATTAAAGCACCAATATGCACTTCTAGGCTTAAAGGGTTTAGTGTACATACTACAAATTACCACAGAATGATCAGAGAAGCCTGTTGGCAGAATAAGGCAAGATTTTAAAAGATTAAGATGACACTTAAAAACATATAATCTATCCAAACGTGCTAAAGAAAGACAATTATCCCGACTATGAGACCAAGTATATTGCCTGATCCCTTCATGCAAAGTTCTCCATGTGTCACACAAACAGTTGGCATTAATAAGTTGCACCATAGCTCTCTGAGAAGGGGCATGAGGCTCTGAATGATTCCTATCTAATTTATCCTCCACGGTACAATTGAAATCACCACCCATAAAAAAGAGAGCATCTTGATCTATATTGAGCAGCACTTCATTAAGTTTATTTAAAAACAAAACTCGCTCTGCTCCAACTGTAGGTGCATATACATTAAGAAAAATGATACTTTGATCATCAAAAAACGCTGTAACCTTCAAAAGACGGCCCGGCACAACCTCCTCCATTTGCCAAGACAAAGGGGAAAAAGTTTTAGAAAAAAGTATCGCCACGCCCCCACTCACGGAGGACTTATGACTTAAAAAAATAGGACCATTCGATTCTTTCCTCCAATCAACTTCATTGTTAAGATCACTGTGCGTTTCCTGTACAAACAGCGCATGCAACTTTTTAATGTTGATAAAATCCATTAACATTAATCTTTTCAATTTATCCCTGGCACCATTCAAATTAAGGGTGCCAACACTAATTATACCGCTACTCATAGCTACATAGGATGAACAGATTGCTCCTCAAGACGAATCCTTCTTCTAAGTTTGGACAGAAATTTTCTAAGTCGCGCAGTCTCCCTCTCCGTAAAAGCACCTTCTCTCCTAAACTGACTAACGTCATTAATAAACTGATGCCGATTTGGAAAATAATGCTCCACTTCCACGCCTTGCTGTCCCTTGGTGTCGCGCAAGAAACGAATGATATCTTCTGCTTTATAATGCACTGATACTTTTCCATCAACAATATTCGGATCTACCTGGGAACAATCTGACCAGTTCGAATCAACAGACTCAGCGTCGCTCACATCATCAGTGATATCTACTTTCTTCACTTTATTCTCTCCGTCATTATCATGGTCGCCCTTTCTTTTAAAAGGAACTTTAAAAGTCACATCCATTTCAAACTCTTGCGAGCCTAACTGTCCACTACCAGCAGTCTCCACCTCAACGGTGCGTGTCACTCTTGGCCCATCAGATGTGCTCTCGGTGAGCGCCGCAAGCTCCTCAGTGATTATATCATTCACCGACCCAGCGACCAAAGGTGTAGAAGAACTACCGCCTGTGGGCATATGATCTAGAGATAGATCAGCCTCTACAGCATCAGACTGAACATCATCATGCACTCCATTTTCCCCAGTCTGTACCAACAAAGGACCTTCAGAAACTGAAGGAACAGTTACATCTTGACTAGGAACACCATCAGTAGCTAATGTCTGACCCGCGCCATCATTCCCAGGGCAGTCACGCACTGTATGACGCATACTACCGCATTTAAAACACTTCAAGCCCCAATCAGACGTAACAAACAAAACATAATCAAAACCATCCACCTTCAGTTTTAGAACCAAATTCAAATCATCACGACCATTTTCAAGCACCATATACACCTGCCTTCTAAAGGAAACAAGGTGTTTCAACAGCGGCGATTTACATCCAAGCGGGATCTTCCTAATAGAAGACACCACTCGACCATAACGCTCCAATTCTTTCCGAATTAAGTCATCTTTTATAAAAGGCGGGACATTAGAGATGATAATCTTTTTTGAGGGACTGCTTAAAGGAAGCACAGGCCAGAGAGTATCATTAATGACCACCCCCTTCAGAATCATTTCCCTTGCTTTCTCAACAGTGGCGAGAAAAAGGACAATCGCGTTATTCATACGCGATGCCGACTTTATATGCTCATGACCAATAACAGCACCTACCGCCAAACTACACTCCTCAACACTTACATTATGCTCAATTCTAATTCCATGACGCCGCGTTAACTTTTCCAAGTCCATTGTTCCAGTGACAGCCATGCTCCCAGCAAAAGCTGGTTACCGACTTCACAGGACTCAGAAAGAACAAAGCGATACGAACTAACAACAATCTAACGCACCCATAGAACTAAACTACAAAAAAATACAAAACAAAAAAGCAATTCAAAACATATACATGAAACACACAAAAGGTAGAAGATTTGAGGCCAAAAGTCGGCAGCACTCACACTCACGTCCACACTGCTCGCACTCAGTCGCACATGCGCACGAGAGAGAGAGAGAGAGAGAGAGAGAGAGAGAGAGAGAGAGAGAGAGAGAGAGAAGGAGACGGTGAATTTTCTCACTGAGGCATAAATATGCCCAAAGGCTACAAATGTGGTTTGACTTAATCCTCACAAAGTCCTGCTCTCAAGCCCTTGCTCTCACTGCATACACGAGGGACAGTAATGAGCCTGGGTGTGTGTGTGTGTGTGTGTGTGTGTGTGTGCGTGTGTTAGTTAAAGATAGTCGGTGGAGGTTTGGGAAGGTGGAGTTGGGGTAAACACTAATCAGCCTCGGTGCTAAGCAACCACACGGCCCCTTCGCTACCCCGTCAAGTCTTCACGTTGTCATGGCGATGCTTAACAACCTTCCTCCTCCAGTACGTCGTGACGCTCATTTGCCTGCTAACTGCTTGTGAAATGGTTACAAATCTCAGGAACATGGTGTGCTTTTCACATCTCTTTAGTAGCAAGCCAAGCGTTTAAGTCTGACTTCATAAGGGCTGTCTCAAACTTTTCAGTTTGTTTTCTTTCGTGTGAGTAAATAGCAAGTGGCAGGGTGCTTTACCTGCCTGTTCCTCCCCAAGATCATTCAGGAGCTCGCCAGAGGCAAATATACACTCCTCTTTTCAGCCTCCTGTCCATTCCATCATTCATACACAGATACACACACACACACACACACACACACACACACACGCACACACACACAAACACAGACTAGCCAAACATTTCAACTTTTCACACTGACACAACACAACACAGACAGAAATGAGAGATAGAGGGAAGGATGGAGAATTGTGATGTGTGGAGATATGTGTGAGTGTGTGTGTGTGTGTGTGTGTGTGTGTGTGTGTGTGTTTTGGGGTGGGGGGGTTATGTTTCACCTCACAGCCCTAGTGCGTTGCCATCTGTGGTGACGACTAGTTGGGAGCATTTCAGTTTACAGCCACACATCGCCCACCTCCCACACCCACCCACTGTTTGTCTCTGTGTTCCAGTCTGACAGACGTCACCATGCTGATACCACCAACAGTAACATCATCCCAAATGAGAACAAACGGTGAAGTCCCTCAGACAGATGACAAGTGACAGAAAAGAGATAGAGAAGACAGAGAGAGGGAGAGACAGAGAGAAAGATAGAGAGAGAGATCTGAAAAAAGAGTTGTTATTCTGGTGATGGCTGTTAGCTGGGATTTGCTACAATAAAACTAGGCCTTGTGCTTCATTTTCTCTCTTCCTCTTTTCCTCTACTCCTCCTGCCGTTCTCTCTCTATCTCTCCGTTTTGTCATTGTGCCGCCACTGCAGTTCACAAATACCTGTGACAATTGAAGTCACAAGTCAAATGACTGATGATTCACTCTAACGTTATGAGAGGTGGAATTGATAAATTGACTGAAGCAGTGACCCTAATTTGAAGGCGTGTGTCAAGACACAGACACACGCATGCTTACACACACGTACACACACACACACGCACACACACACACACACACACACAAAATGCTTATGCACACACAAACACACACACACAAAACGCTCATGCACACACACACACACACACACACACACAAAAGGTGTGCACACCCAATCACAATGGTGATTCATGACACAGACACACACGCACACACACACACACAAACACACATGCACGCACAGGCACACACACATACCCACACACACACACACTAACACACTCTCAAGCACACTGAAACATACACACACATACAAACACATGCATGCACAGGCATACACACACACACACACACACAGCTTTCCAGAAGCTCTGATTGGGTGTTATTCTGGGATATTCAAAGACTCTCTTTCTTTCTGTCGTCCTGTTGAGTAGTCATGGTAAGCACCGACGAGCCGGAAGAAGAACCGCTCGCAGCAGAGCACATACGACAAGGCCCTCGGAGGTCAGTGTGATTTATATGCACCGACACACACACACACACACACACACACACACACACACTCACACACACTCACACACACATACACACACACACACTCACTCACTCACACACATACACACACACATTCACACTCACAAACACTCTCACACTCACACCATTTGACCTCCCCACACCATCTGTTGCTGGGATACACGCAACTACATGCCCATGGCCACAGGCACAGCAGCAGCAACCCAACACAAACGGCACGAAGCACCTCCAATGTGAACTAAAGCACTATATTAAGCCCCTCCAATTAAGCGGTTACAACACAGGTGTAGTAGACGTAGAAGTAGAAGTCCTTATTGTCACTATACAAAGTAGCAACCAACAGATGCACAGAGTAAGGGCTCATTCACACCAAACACTCTGCGTATTCAGCGCGTGGCCGTTTTCTGTCCGTATTCGTTTAGAATGTATGTGAACAAATTAGACTGTACACCGCACGCGTTATCTGCGCGTATTCTGTCCCTATACAAACATATTGTATACGGATATGCGCTGAACACACTCAAGTCGGTGTGAATGAGCCCTAAGAGTGCAAGGAAAGCTTGAAAGATGGTGATGATACACTACTGGCAAACTTTTTAAACAACGTTACTAACAGACGTCGTTTGGGCACTTCATCACTCCCAGGTAATACGTTTTTTTTTTTATCAGAAGAACTTAGATCAGCAGCTGCAGGGAACTTTTGCTGATCATCCCATCTGAAAAATGAAGGGGCCAATTATGTTGTTGCCGAGCAATGTTGCTTAAAAAAGTTCCGTCGTGTATCATCACCTTAAGTCTGTCTCGCCAATGATGATGAGGACTGCGCTAAATGCTAACTGGCTCTCTTGGATAGCCGTCAAGGAAGGCCCTCTCTGCCAGTTATGTGTCCTAGAATAGTTAAGTTTAGCACACGGTGTGATTCATTACCTTCCTTGCTGATTAAACGGCTATGCTTCGCAGGGCGACAGCTGTAGCGGTCAGCATTTCGCATGCAACAGGATAAGATATGCTGTCCCCCCTTGCTTTGGGGGGATTTTAAATTTGAAGGTAGTTTGTCTAGTGCCAGCCAACAAGACAAGCAGCAACAACAACAAATACCAGAGAAGTGCACAACTATGCATTGAATGAAAAAAAATAATCCCGGTAAATCGGTTTGGGGTTTTTTCGCTGAGTTAGGCATTGGCAAATTACAGCTCCCCTGTCACCTGCAGCAGAGCAAATTCATTGGGGATGGCTGTCTGGTTATTGCAGTCTCCTGTAATGACCAACATGCATTTTTAGCCAAGGTCGTTTCAGAGCAGAGCGGCAGATTTGCTCCCTGGAGCAGGGAGGTATGCCATAAGTGGGCCCCATTCCACACATGCACAGGGCACTCAAGAGCAAAACAGAGATCAAGTGCAGAGCAGCACATTAGGGGCAGCAACACACACACACACACACACATGCACACACATATACACACACAGACACACAATCACGCATACACACAGACACACACACACACAGATATACATACACACACAGACACACACATACACACACACACACATACCCGCACACACACACACACACACACACGGGAGCAGCATGTTAGTGGCATCTCAACTCCACAGAGATTCCTGCCGAGCTGTGGCTTGCAGCATACCAGCATTATAGCAATTAACATCAGCTTTGCATTTCATTTCATCCCACAACCCTCCCCATCTTAAACACATACTTGCACACACACACACACACACACACACACACACACACACTGGCACACACAAGCACACACAGTGACATGCAGCCCTCACAGCTCTTTGACAACACAGAGGCTTGCTTGCAAGCAGCCGGGCAGATCAGGCGATTGGTTCTGGCGCAGAGGAGCGTTGGGGCTGCGCTCTGGTGTGCCTCCAGGAAGGGATTACCCACATTACAGCAGCCCAGCGGTGGGGCCAGGGCTGCAGGGGGTGGGGGTGGGGGTGGGTAGCGGTGGGTGGGTGTCAGGCGGGGGTGGGTGGTGCTGCTGGAGAGAGAAGAGATGGGAGGGATGCTTGTTTACACATCCGCTCCCCCCCCTGACACACACACACACACATACCCACACACACACATACACACACACACATACACACACACACATACACACACTTTCTCTCCCTGTCAGTCTGCAGAGACCTAGGAGAGCAATTGAGTCCGACCAAAACCAAAGCCCAGCTTGGCCCGACCTGACCCGACCCGACCCAACCCGGTTTGCTCTGGTTTGCTTTAGTGAGTCCCTTGCCCGGGGCCACAGAGCTCAGGGAGAGTGACCGTATCTCACCCACATCATGTGACTGTGCCTCAGCAGCAGTGCAGCAGTGTTAACAATGGTCCAGGCTCCAGCTCACACACAGGGGAATAAAATACAAGAACGCTGTGCATAGCAGCACTTTATTATTAAACGCTATTAATGCATTATTAAACAGATCATCAAAGTGTTTCAGAAAGTTCCAGTAAACTAATTGGGCTGTGCCTACTGTACGTTCAGAGGACTGATGTTTCTTAATAACAGACCACTGCTGTGTGGAACAGACTGTTGCTGTGGGGGCCAGCAGAGCAACAGAGCACAGAGCTATGGAACCGCATTTCAAACCACTGGAATTAAAAAAGTTTAGGAGAAGAAACAAAATACATACTGAATAGCTGAAGTCTTTTAATCAATCGGCTAGGACGTAAATAGTGGTAGGCAGCTGTGTAATAAGTGGGATAATGAAGAGTGACTTGACCGTTATCATGAAATAAAGCCTCTTCAGACTCACCACTCTGTCAGGGTTTATGCTGCAATATTGACTGTACAAAATCACTTACATGTTACATAGTGACAGTTTTCACTATAACAATTTTACGCGATGGGCAAAAAATCACTACATGTCCAAAGAGAATATGAATGTAATGGCTCTGTTGTGCATTTGTGTTATTCCCAAAGAAAGCTTAAACTATATGTATGTTAGAATATGTTAGAATCCTACAGTATTTCAATAAGAATGATAAAGGATTCGTATGAATGTTGCAATAAGAGATGTGAGAAATGAATAGCAGAGCATGTTTCCACACTAGAGACTACATTAGTCAGTGGTTATGAAAGTGGGGAAGCTTTGCATTGTCACGTGACAAACACAGGGATTCATGTGACATTCTTTAAAGCAACACTGAGTAGTTTTTCGTCTTTGGTCACCCTATAGGTTAAAAGGGGAATTGTCTCTCATTCGAACTACAAAGTGACAGCCCACTTCTTTCAAAAGTACTTGGTGTGGTTATAGCCCATGGAGGACAGTGCCTTTTAACAGGATTTTAACAGTGCCTTTCATCCAGTTACAAGTTGATAAAGCACTGAAACGATTTTGGAAACATTATTTTAAGGCTGAAAAAACTACTTAGTAAGGAGTCATTGAATTACCCCTAAATCATCAAATAGTTTTTTATGATAGTGTGCTGAATCAAATTGTAATAAAATACAATGCTTTATTCCCACCAACTATACAGTTAAAAATTCACAAGTTCAAGCAAATGTGTCAGATTATTATTTAATTGATATTCCCATACAAGCGAGTGCTTCAGCAGATGGTCAGTGCCTAAGCCCAGTATAAGCAGCACACTGACCCCAGGGCTTCACGTGACGCAGTGCTGGGGAGAGGTAGCCTGGTAAAGCAGCCCCTCGTGCTTCATTTCATTTTGTACAGAGGGTCTGGACCAGACACCGCCAGAAACAATTTCTTCCTGGAGGTGTGGACTCTGCTGAAGTTTAAAACAAGTGCCTCTGCTTTTACCCAATCGCTAACGCCTGGTCGTCACATATGCAATTAGCCTACCTACGCACTACAATTCAAATGTAGCACATAAGGTAAACGTCATGGCTAACGAACACACCCTCTGTTCACTGATTGGATCGACCTTGCTGGGGCCGACTAAATGACCCTGAAGAGATTCCGGTCCAGACCTTCTGTACAAAATTAAATGAAGTATGAGGGGTGGGTTTACCAGGCTAGGGGAGAGGGTCCTGTGCTGTCAACCCTGGCCAAGAAAGGGGATCAGTCACCCCAACGGATCTCAGGCTCTCTGTTTGTCTGGTGTGACGGTGGAGGTGGGGGTGGGTGTGGGGGTACAGAGCGTTAGCCCAAAATAGCTGCTCCGCCCACGCTGACATGCAGAGACACAACAGGGCTACTAAACAGCTCCTGGCCAGACTTTGCCAAGGGCAGCAGGGGAGACAGCTGTCACGTTTCCCCCTCTCTGGTCTCGGGGCCAGGGGACCAGTCTCAGATGGGACAGTGGACGGGAGGAGAAACGCAATCATGTCCTCAACTAGCACAGAAAGGAAGAGGAAGAGATGGAGGAGGAGGAGGAGGAGAGCAGGGGAAGGATGAGGAGTAGAAGGAGGAAGAGGAGGAGAAAGAGGAGGAAAGAACAGGGGGAGGATGAGGAGTAGGAGGAAGAGGAGGAGTAGAAGGAGGAGGAAGAGGAGGAGAAGTAGTAGGAGGAAGAGGAGGAGGAGGAGGAAGAGGAGGAGTAGTAGGAGGAAGAGGAGGAGGAGGAGGAGGAGGAGGAAGAGGAGGAGTAGAAGGAGGAGGAGAAGGAGGAAGAGGTGGAAAAGGAGCAGGAAGAGGAGGAGAAGGAGGAGGAGGAGGAGAAGGAAGAGGAGGAGGAAGAGAAGGAGGATGAGGACGGGTGAGTGGGCTGAGGGGGGAGAGGGGTGTTTTCATAGTAAGAGAGAAGGTTCACTTTTCTCTCTCTTGTGCTAGTGCACATCTGTGTCTATGCGAGTATGTGTGTGTGTGTGTATGTGTGTGTGTGTGTGTGTTTGTGTGTGTGAGAGAGATAGCGTGTGGTGTGTCACTTTTAGGCTAATGTCAGTAAACAGTAAGCATGCATGCACACACACACACACACACACACACACACACACACTCACACACACACACACACACACACACACAGCTGTGCCTGATCAGTTGCTGGCATGTGGACATAATTACAACAGAAACACACACACACACACATACAAAAGCACAATGTTGAGTCCTTTTAGATGCCATGACATCTATAAGTCATTAGTACAATCACATCACTCTCAGCTGAAAGAGAAAGCTGTGTTGCAATCCTTAAACCAGCTCTACAGAGTGTTTCTCCACAGCAGTGTACGTGTGTGCATGACATGCATGTTAGTGAGTGTGTGTGTGTCTGTGTGTATGCCTGTGTGTGTGTTTGAGCATGCATGTGTGTGTGTGTGCTTACTATCTGAACGTGTATGTGTGTGCGTGTGTGTGTGTGCGTGTGTGTGTGTGTGTCTGTGTGTGTGTATTGGGTGTGTGGCATCCAGAAACCCAACCCTGATTAACTGGTTGACCCAAGCTTCATTTTGATCTGAGAACCTTGCCAACCAAGCTCATATATATTTGGAGGGACAAGCTTGGCCAAGGGGAGTTGCATGTAGGGTGGAACGCATACACATTAGGGATGCACCACGGCAGAAATTCTTGGCCTGGGGCCAATGTCTATATTAATACACCTTGAGTGACCAACAGTGAAGTGTTTCTTCTGTGTTGCCTTGCATAAATGCACCCACAGATTTGGGTTTTGATTAATGGCGCTCATTCAATACAAATTCAATTATGCCCCAACAAGGTAAAGAAAAAAACATCCCTCTTTTCTCAGTCAATCAGCTGAACACCCAAGCGTTTCCCTGTACTCCTACTCAAAAAGGGCTAAACTGACAAATACAAATGACCTCCAAAAACACACACATAAGCCAAAAGCACTGCTAACTATGAGGTAAAGAGGCTGTTTTCATACTTGTCAATCTGAGCCTGATGTAAGGCACATTGTGTGCTTGGATGGGCAGTTCCTATTACATTTGCTGGGTGTCGTGTTTTTGGTCAAGCCTGCCCCAACCTCGACCCCAACCCCAACCCCGACCTTAACGCCGGTGCCTCGAGACAGGTCAAAGTTCGGTGTTTGGACATGGCAACTCTGCTCGGTCAGCCCTGAGTAAGTCTTTACAGATGTTTATTTTTTTCGGTCTTTACTTGCCGAGGCATGACACAAAGAAATTCAAATGTGCAGCACACGCAGCATCGCAATAGCAGATGAGACTGAGAGAGAGTAATGTTTTGAAAACCAAAACAAAACTACATTTGGAACATAGCTATTTTTATTAGTTGTACTGTCATTACATCTACTGTAGCCACTTATATTATTTCTCACTGTACATGTGACTGTGTGTGTACATGCATGTGTGACTGTTTACATGTACACAGTATGTGTGTGTGTGTGTGTGTGTGTGTGTGTTGTCTGCCTGTGTGTGCATGTTTACGTGTGTATGTGTGTGCTGTGTGTGTGTGTGTGTGTGTATGTATATGTGTTTGTGAGTGACTTGCTGCATGTATGAGCATTCAGCAAGTATACGCTGAGCTCTGGTCAACCTGAGACAGCGTTTGAAGCCACAAGGACTCCGTCACTAACGAGCGGCTCACTTCCATCTCTTGGCAGTCTGGATCGATTCCAAATCAATGAGCAAACAGGAGCCTTCCTCACCGTCCTCTTCATGCTCCCCTGCCCTTCTGTTCTTCTCGCTACTGAGCATGCTCACACACACCTAAATATACATCTGAAGCACCTCGGCTGGACTGGAGGAAAGAGCTGTGAGAATGAGAGAAACTTGATCAAGGCTAACTTGGCATGCGAGTGGCACCTGAGGGACGACTATTCCTGTCCTGCACTGACCATCTCTGGCCTCTGGCGAAGAGAGGATTGCCCACCCTTTCTGGGGTCACGCTATAAGCTCTACAAGCCCTACAAGCTAATGCTAAATTCTGAGTAAAGGTAAAAGCTCGTGGGGTTCCGGAGGGCCGAAGTAGGACACTAGGCTCTCCACAGGACTGAGAATCTGTGAACCTTTTCTCAGATTACACTGAACACACACACACACACACACACGCACACACACACACACACACACACAAGACACACTCCGTCTCTCTTTCTCTCTCTCTTATGCAAACACACACACACACACACACACACAAGACACACTCCGTCTCTCTTTCTCTCTCTCTCTTATGCAACCACACGTACACACACACACGCACGCACACACACACACACACACACAACACACTCTCTCCTTTCTCTCCTTCTCTCTCTCATGCACACACACACACACACACACACCACTCTCTCTCTCTTTTTCTCTCTCACTATTATGCAAACATACACACACATACACACACACACACACACACACCATGGGTCTCTAGGTCTGAGACCACTGCTGCTAAACAAGATCTCTCACTCAAATAAACATCGGTGGTAATCACTGCTCTAGTTTCACCTTCCTGGAATCTGTTCAAAGTTAAGCATTTGATTCCTGGTGTTCAAAAACACAATGTGCCCCAGCTCACTATCCCCATGCTCTTGCCATATCCTCTGTGTGTGTGTGTGTGTGTGTGTGTGTGTGTGTGTGTGTGTGTGTGTGTGTGTGTGTGTGTGTGTGTGTGTGTGTGTGTGCGTGTGTTTTTTGACTGTCATATTTTTAGTGCAATTGCATCTCCGAAAAGGTCTTAAAAACATGGTCTCAAAACAATACTTAGCTACATATTTTGGCAAGAAACCACCTCCATCCCTGCGCCCCTGTGTTGGCACCGGTTTTATGTGGAACAGTGTAGCCGGGGGCGATAAAGATTCCTGCTCCGACTCAGGAGAATATCAATGTATCAGTGTGGGGATCTGCTGCTGTCTTTCAGAGGCATTATGTAAACAGCGCGCATTGTTTTATTGAGATGGGGGTGGTGGAGTGGGGTGGGGTGGGGGGGGTGAGACTGCCAGTGAAGCCACATGCTCAGACCCACTCGGAGGGAGAATGTGCCGCCCGAAAAAGTGTTTTTATTAGGGCTGGTGGAATCTTGCGGCTTTCTCTGTCTGGCTCCACCCAGTCCAAAGTGCTACGAGATCAAACTCTCCGCAGCGGCGGCAGCAGTCTGTATGTATTGTTTATTGCTGCTCAAGTCATCCTCCCTCCGAGCGCCCGAGGGGCGTGTCCGCTGCTTTGCGTTATGAAATTTAAGCTTTTTACGAGATGGGCAGTTAACGACAATGTACGACTTGTGTATCTGAAAAACATTTTCAGCGGCTTTTGGTGGGGTTGCGTGGGAAGAGCTGTAATTACACACAGAGAACAAAGTAAATGAACTGCAATTGCAATCTCAAACACGACCATGGAGAAATTCCCTCTTCAAAGCCACTAGTATATGTTATATTACAGGCATAGCACAACACAGAACATGGATTTGCCAGTCTATCTACCCAATGCTGCTTGCCTGCTCCCCGTCACTCTACACGGTTCTTTCCCACATGGCTGATGGTGTTTAATGAGCAGTGACGGGTGTCACTCTCCATCTGCCCTCTTCTACAAAGCTCCATAAGAGGCACAGAAAAAGCAAACATGGCGATTTCATCTGGAAAATTACATTCTAGCATGGGTGCTTAGGGGGCTGTGCATAGAAATAGTTCAACTTGATTACATGTGTGTCACGAGGGAGTCAGATTTATGTATACAACAATGTCAATGGTGTTTTTCCCCCCTTACTATCTGTTAAAGGTGAAACATGTATGAGTGGTACACAGACTGTGTGACTTCCAACTTGTCAGGCATTTGTGCCCCTGCAAGTCAACAAGAAAGCCAAACTTTGAAAGGTATCATTAAAGAATAAATGTTTTTCATTAGTGTCTGTAACAGCCACATGAACCATACTTTCAGGACATTCTAAAAAAGGCAGCAGGATCACCAGTAGGCCTACATTTCAGAATCACTTATCTGGATAACAGAGAAGAGTCACATTCCGGTTTTTACCAAACAGACACTTCACAGCAGTACAATGCAAATATCTGGGGTTCCTGCCATTCTCATAACACAGTACTTCTGTGTCCCTCGACAACAATGTGTTATTGTTTAGCCTAGTATTGTTCTGCCAATGTGGCACAACTAGTGGCGCTTTTGCTCAGCATTATAAGATGCGATTGTGAAATCACAGAGGAAGCTTGTAGCCAGCCGACTGCTGCAAGGGTAGCCAACAATCTGATGTACAGTATGAATTCAGTCAGGTGTGCATTCAGCCGCGTTTAAGCTATGATTAGCTTAAAATAATGCGCTTTACATGAAATAGGTTTCTGAAATTGTCGAGTAAAGCCAATCATTACAACTTTTTCATAAGCACATTACCTTTCTGTGTCATGACAAATGTCACAATAAGCTCAGCGAAAACTTTCATGAACCGTGTGTCCCCTAAGGTGCAGCAACAACTGCCCCCCACATACCCGCCTGTGCACAATGAAGGGCACCGTAATCACAACATATGGCGTGAAAACATAAACATAAACCTTGAAGAGTTTTCACGTAGAGGACTTTGAATCATTCGCTTCTTCAGGCCCTGTCTTACTCGTTGGAGCAGGGGGCACAGATTGACTTGTCACCGCTGTCTTGTCAACCAGCCCTGGCTACAAATAGCCTTCCCTGGTTTCCCCCGTCCACAGCCTTTCGATCCACGAGCATTTTTACAGTCATTTACAGTCATTCTTTCTTTCTTAGATGCCCGAAAACCGTTGCTCTATTCATGTTACTTTTGCGTTAAAGTATGAAAATCCTCACAAATTTCAGAGGGTGCGCAGAGCCCCGCAGGGCATTTTGAGAGGCGACACCGTTTAATGAGGGAAGTGGGAAAAGAGAATGCACATCACGACGGCACGCTTCTGTCGTCTTTAAAGTCCCGACAGATAATTTCTCCTGTCTGCTGGTGTTGGTTTAGTCCTACCGGATGGCAGGAAACAACGTAAACGTGCATTGCAACAGTTGTTACAATGAAATGAAAACATGTAGCCTTCGCTACCTAGACTTTGCTGGTTAACCGCGGCGCCGTCTGTCGCAAGAACGCAGGCATGAGAGTTCAAAACATTCAGATGACTTACCAACCGAGCTTGTGCCCGATCCCGAACCAAGCAAGAGGTACCAGATCCACATCCTACAGTTTGTTTTTTCGGCCTGCCCTTAAATCACCCCGCTGTGGGCCAACAATCGGGGCGATTGAAAACTTTTTCCCCACTCTTTTCACACCACTTAGCCTAACGTTTACGCATTTCTCCCTGCATTTTTCTCACCAGGCAAAGTTTTGAAGTTAGCCTACTTGCATGGAGAGGTGGGCACGCACTGGGACAGCCTACGCGTCGCGGGCCGAGGGAGGGGCAGAGGTGGTCGGCGATGGAGGGGGACATGAGCTGAGCTGGGTGTCGGGTTCGCACTCTAGAGAGGCGGAGACTCGTGCGGGTAGAGTACAATATGAAAGCGGAGAATGCAAGGAGGAGAGAAATGAAGCGCTATTTCATACACATTTCGCAGGCTGGGATGTACAGTATGAAACTCCACTTTAAAGGGGGGTTAAGGAGCTACACCTCACAAAGCGTAGGCTTCCAGCCATGTCAGTAGTGAGGATAATTTTTTTTTTAATTTCACGTGCATTGTGGAGGTTGTATAGAGCAGCCAGGAAAACCCATGCAGTCAGACAGAAACGAACTGAAAGCAAGCAAAAAGTGACACTGATAAACCGCTCCTTCTCACTCTGATCTAATTAGCTGTATTTGCTCTGTGTTGGATGGTCCTGGCTGAGACAGCGCAATAAACATTCCCAACCAATCAACACACACCCTTCAGGAAGACAGACGGAAGAGGTCGAGTTTGATTTGCTGTTAACTGCAAGCAAAAGTATCAAGAATTCCTCAGCATCATATAGTGAAATTCCTGGGGTAGCAGATGTACTATTCTCTGTGCTTCAACTGCCAGTTAATGGAGTATAATTGGTTAGAAACGTCTTTAGAAGGCTGTACCTAGACAGCAAATGTATCCACTGTGCACTATGCACTTTTGTGAAGTGTGGTTTTCTGTACACTGATACACCCTACGTTCATCCACAAGTTGTGTTTGGGGCTTACAAACCATGGATACTCGCCTGAAAAAGGATAAAAAAAAAAAAAACCTCTACCAACCGACCCACCCCACCCCACAAAAAAGAATACACCTTGCTGTCTTCTCTTTTTATTATTTATTGTGAAATGTCATATCAAGCTGTACCTTCTCACTGGTAATCTTGTCAAATGAATAGTATTTCTTCTGGTGAGAGTATTTTACTCAGAGCCAAGTTTAAATGAGGTATGCAAAACAAAACAGCAAAACAGGTTTGGTTACACACAGTAAACACTAAATTTGCATCTCGAGGCAGCTACAAACCATGAAATGGCAGTTGGAATACTTCTGTCAGCCTGACCTTTATGAAGACTTAGATTCGATAAGTCATTCTTGGGGAAACAACTGAAGCTTGCTGATAGGCTGCAGTTGCTGTTCTTGTGCATGTGCAGGTTATACTGAGCAGCTACACCTAAGAATACACTGAATGTGAATATCCAAATGCAAGCAGACTTACACAAAAGGGTACTCCACACACCCACACGTGCATCCATGCACGCCTATCAACAGTAACATAGTACATGCAAGCTGTGCACCCATGCATGCCTATCAACAGTAACGTGCTGTAGTACATGGAAGATGGCCTGCACATGGTCATCCTCTGCTGGATTCATCTCGCTACACATTGAGCACTGAGCATCAATAATTTATGTGTCACACACACCAACCACACAGAGAGAGAGAGAGAGAGAGAAAGAGACAGAGACAGAGACAGAGTGACAGAAAGAGTGATAGACAGACTGTCAGAGAGAGTGACACAGAGAGAGAGATAAAGCTAGCACTGCCTCTGTTCAGTAAAATTGTACCGCTAAGATTTCTCAATGCTAGCCATGGTCTCTGGATAGCGGGCTGCTCTTGAGGTGAGCGGGTTGGGGGCTGATGGGTAATGCGGTCCACCACCATCAGGGCTCTTTCCCCTTTGTTCTCCCGTGGCTCATAACTGGGCGCGGCGGGATGAGCCTTATCATGACCAGACACACGTCCACAGGCACAGGTTGTTCTCCCATCAGTTAGCTGGGGCTGTCTATAAACAGAAGGCCTGTAGGCCCTAATTAGCCTTTTGGCGGATGACAAACGCTCCTAATGTGACCAGTGGCCGCCGCATGCCCTCATTACCACACATTAAAGTGTAATCTGAAAGCTGTTATTGACTTAATGGCGGCGGAAACCTAATTAGCGCCGCTGGTGTGGTGATACAGGCAGTCAGAGAGAGGTGAGGATGGGCAACGAGGTCATACACCTGCCATGGCTTCTAGTAACCCCACAGACATGTGCACACCCCTCTTATTCCCTTAGACAGACGCAGAGGAATAAAAGATAGAGGGAAGAAGGTGAATGTGTATTTATTATCCTGTGTGTGTGTGTCTGTGCTTGTGTGTGTGTGTTTCTGAGAGCAAGACAGAGAGTGTTTGTGTATGTGTGTATGTGTGTGTGTGTTTGTGCTTGTGTGTGTGTTTCTGAGAGAGACAGAGAGAGTGAGTGTTTGTGTGTGTGTGTGTCTCTCTCTCTCTCTCTCTCTCTCTTTCTGTGTTTGTGTGTGTGTGTGTGTGTGTGTGTGTGTATCATACTAAAGACGACCAGGTTGTACTTGCACTTTACCTTCCCCAGTGGGTTCTCCTGTGTGTGTGTTCCTGTGTGTCTGTTTGTGCGTGTGTGAGAGAGAGTGATTGATTTAACATGGGTGTGTGTGTAGAAGTGTCTGTGACGTTGATGTAACCTTGCTCCTCTGATGGAGGTGCATGCCTGGTGACTTATGGTTGAGTCAGTGTGGCGTGTCTCCATTAAGTAGCAGCGAGGGCTGGAGGACTCTGTAAGTTATGGCGGTGGGAGGAT
>CM050208.1:18010000-18012500 GCA_027475355.1 Coilia nasus
GGAGACAGACACGGGCAGGACGACATGTTGGAAGGCAGTGATGATAGCTTTTCTGCTCCTCTCAGTCACCTGCTCTCTCAGTCACTGTCTATGTGTTTTATCTCCTCCCTCCTTCTCGTTCCCTCTCATTCACTCTCTCTCCCTGTATCAGATGAGGCCTCTGTGCGTTCCTCTTTCTTTCTCTCTCTCGCTCTCTCTTTCTCTCTCCTCTCTCTCTCCCTGTATCAGATGAGGCCTCTGTGCATTCCTCTTTCTTCCTCTCGCTCTCTCTTTCTCTCTCCTCTCTCTCTCTCCCTGTTTCAGATTAGGTCTCTGTGCGTTCCCCCTCTTTCTCTCTCTCTCTCTTTTTCTCTCTCTCTGTATCAGATGAGGCCTCTGTGCGTTTCTCTTTCTTCCTCTCTCTCGCTCTCTCTTTCTCTCTCCTCTCTCTCTCCCTGTTTCAGATTAGGTCTCTGTGCGTTCCCCTCTTTCTCTCTCTCTTTCTCTCTTTTTCTCTCTCCCTGTTTCAGATTAGGTCTCTGTGCGTTCCCCCTCTTTCTCTCTCTCTCTCTTTCTCTCTCCTCTCTCTCTCCTCTCTCTTTCCCTGTTTCAGATTAGGTCTCTGTGCTTCCCTCTCTCTCTCTCTCTTTCTCTCGCTCTCGCTCTCTTTCTCTCTCTCCCTGTTTCAGATTAGGTCTCTGTGCGGTCCTCTCTTTTCTCTCTCTCTGTCTCTCTGTCTCTCTCTCTCTCTCCCTCTCTATGTGTCTCTTTGACACTCTCTAGGCGCTTGTGCTTAAATATTTCCACATCCCATTGCAGAGCCTCAGGTACTGCTTTGGCGGTTGCTGTTGCAGAGCTTTGAACAGTGGGATTTTTTTCTTCCTCCACACACACACACACACACACACACACACACACACACACACACACACACCCACACCCACACACGCACAGGATGGGGCCGGGTGGGGTGCAGGGGGTGTGTGTGTGAGTGTGAAACGAGCACACAGCTTTGATCGGCCCTTAATCCTCCAAGGAGCGGCTGCCTCACGGCAATCTGGGTAGGAAAAAAATAAAATGGTGTGTGTGTGTGTGTCTGTGTGTGTGTGCGTGCATGTGTGTGTGCATGTGTGTGTGTGTGTGTGTGGGTGTGTGTGTGTGTGTTTGGATGATGCATCAAATTGAGAAAATGTCAAGGGAGGTGTGACAATTATTGTGCCCAAAAGGGTTTGATGGGCTTGTTTAATGTCTTTTAAGACAACACCTGCCTGTCTGGCCAGACGGCCTCCATGGCTGTCACGTCCCGCTTTAAAGAATGCCGCGGAGCTGACGAGGGCGTCTCATGAAGTCTCATTAAGCCCGGGCACCGGAGGCAGTAATGCGATGCGCACACACAGGCTGAGAATGACCTTTCATTACTGGAACAATTAACAAGGCCGGGAACTCGTTTATTCTAAAGGGCGTTTTATTATCACTTGCTTCATGGCAAACGGTACATCATATATTTACAGGATTCCTGGGAGGAGTGTGAGCCAGTGACACTATACTTTCTGAAGAAAGTGTGTGTGTCAGTGTTTGCATGGGTGTGTCTGTATGTGTGTGTGTGTGTGTGTTTGTGTGTGTGTGTGTGTGTGTGTGTGTGTGTGTGTGTGTGTGTGCATGTGTATTTGTGTGTGTGTGTGTGTGTGTGTGTGTGTGCGAGAGAGAGAGAGAGTTTATTTGTTGAAGTTGCAGGCAAAATTTCATATAGATTTTTTCATCTGAACAACATGTACCTATTGTCCTTTTGCTACAGAAGAGAAATACAAGAGAGTAGGCGGTAAATGCACTATATTTACAGTATATAGTGTTGTATAGCAGCAAAGCACTCAGAATGCTATATTTGTAATTATCCCAGCATTCACAGCAATAGTTTGCCATGCAAGACACCACCCACATCCGCACTATGGGATTCCGTGCCTTGCTCAAGGACATTTCAACCATCTGGAATCAATCCTTTCAACCTTCCAACAGCTAGTCAATACTTCTACTGCCTGAGCTGCATTCACCCTAGTATTTAATTTGTGCATATATTATTTTCTTTTCACTAATGACACTAAATAAAGTCAAGTGCGTTCAGTCTGGTATTGTCTCCAGAGCTGTTGTTCTACTTCATTAGTTTGAATGATTGAACGCATGTAGCTTTCTGCCATCTGCTCAACAGCATTCTGTCAGGTGGGGATCATTAGGAACATCCTGCAGGGGAGAGATCCTCTGAGTGATCTATGGTGCTAATGAAGACACTGTGCCTGAATGGGTGTGGCCACTATGGATAGGCCAGCTGTAATCCAAGGGGCAGCATCAATGGTTGTCTTTCAAACTGTCTCTGCATGCAAAAGTGCACTGTCACAGTCCTGCCGTCATTGTGTTAAGCGCGCCCAGCTACTCTCTAAAGGAATAGACTGATAGACTGAGTTAGATGCCTTACTCAAGGGCACTTCAGCCATGGATGAGGTTGCCGGAGAGCAGTAGTTATGTAGTC
>CM050208.1:18017500-18030000 GCA_027475355.1 Coilia nasus
CATACTCCAGGGGTCCACCTAGAGAGCTCATATGCACTTCAGAGTGGCGTCCTCCACAAAGAGCAATCAGAGTTTGCACCTTAAAACGCTCATTTCCCAATGAATCCGAGGGGAGATGGGAAGAGATAGAGAGAGAGAGAGAGAGAGAGAGAGAGAGAGAGAGAGAGAGAGAGAGAGAGAGAGATTGAAGTTGGACTCTCAGTTGCTGCTCGGCCCCCATGAGTTTATGAGTTTATGTATATCGGAGAAAGCAGTGGGGCTCAAAGGAGCAAAAAGGCTTTGTTTCCTGATGGTGTAGTTGAGCAACATGAGTCTGAGTGTTCCTCAAAGATGAGCTCTTCAAAAAAATAACCGAACAAAACAAGAACAACATAACAAGCCTCAGGAAACAGGAAATTTGAAAACGGGGAAAACATAACAGGCTTTCCTTACAGAAAACAGGGAACTGGAAAAGACAAAACAGGAAAAACATAACAGACTTCCCTTCTGGAGACTGAAGAGCACCGAAGTATGTTCCTGATGTCTATGTTGTTTTTGGCAAATAAGAAAAAACAATGAAAAAAATATGTGGACTGGATAACCTAAATTCACGCTTCTCATTACAGTAGCTCTATGTGATACATTTGCATATCCTGAGCGATGTTGTCAGGCATCTAAAAACAGGCTAGCCCAAAGCCAGACAAACACAAGTGAGTTGTTCACATATCACAGCTCATTAGCTGAGTGATAGACATTAAAATTGTCATGATGCTGCAGGCTGAATTCAACCCAACATTCATCTAACCATGACTCAGACCTCAACCCTGACTTTTCACCCTCTCTCAACAATCCACACATCCTCTGTCTGTCTGTCTGTCTGTCTGTCTGTCTGTCTGTCTGTCTGTCTGTCTGTCTGTCTCTCTCTCTTTCTCTCTCTCTCTCTCTCTCTCTCTCTCTCTCTCTCTCTCTCTCTCTCTCTCTCTCTCTCTCTCTCTCTCTCTCTCTCTCTCTCTCTCACACACACACACACACACACACACACACCACCACCACCACAACCACCAAATTGTACTACAGTATACTGGATGCCTCCATTCATTGCTGTTTAGTAATTTTTATGGTGCAATTATATACAGTACGTATATAACTTCTCTGCAGAAATCTGTGCAGGCTACCGTTCTGCAAGCAGAAACAAGGTTAAATCCTGGTAGCTGTTCACTGCATTGCTGCTGTATAGTGTGAACATGTGACTCCTGGGCTCCTATAGCTCTGCACCTCAGGAGGAGACCTGGGCTGTCAGAAGATGTGTTCTCCTCTCTACCTGCTGACTGTGCAAAGCGGTGAGCACTATTCATCATTCACCTCCCGCGGCAGCTGGTGCCAGTGCTGGAGCCTCTGCCTCTTCCACTGCTGCCTCTGCTATGCTGTGCTGTGCTGTGCCATTGCCAATGTGAGCACCCCTGGAGAGGAGCCACCCAGAGCAGCTCCAAGGCTCCCAGCAGAGAACGCCTGAGATCGGATGCATCTTTGAGACTCGGCTGCCCTCCCTCCAGCACGCCCACTGCCTCCAATATCCACCTCTGCTTTGGCATCCCTACTGAGGTGAAGGCTGGCACCACATCACAGCCCCAGAGCCTCTGAGAGCAGCTCACAGGATGGTCAGGGGGACAAGACCAGCTTTGATCTTGGGCCCACCCACTATACTGTACCAGTGGTTCGGTTCTCAAAGTGTGGTCTGTGGACCACTGGCGGTCTGCAAGAAAATCCCAAGTGGTCTGCAAGCAGATGTGTTAAAATAGTATTTTCCATGTTTCTAAAGCTACCTAAGCTATGCGCAGTGTGTACTGTATATAATCTTCATGACGTTGCTGTAGCCTGGTAAACCCGCCCCTCGTACTTCATTTCATTTTGTACAGAGGATCTGGACCGGAATCTGTTGAGGAGCATGTAAGAGGACCGAGCCACTCCTATCCAGTCATCGAAGAGAGGGTGTGTTCGTTAGCCATGACATTGACTTTGTGTGCTACATTTTAATTGTAGTGCGTAGGTAGGCTAATTGCATACGTGCCAACCAGGCATTAGCGATTGGGTAAAGGCAGAGCCGCTTGTTTTAAACTTCAGCAGAGTCCACACCGCCAGGAAGAAATCGTTTCTCACAGCCTTCGCTCCAGACCCTCTGTACAAAATGAAATGAAGTACGAGGGGCTGGTTTACCATGCTAACTATGCTGCACCAAATCATGCATTTACATAGCCCTGCTAGCCTCAGATGGGGTGTGTGTGTGTGTGTGTGTGTGTCAGGGGGTGGGGTGGGGGGGTTCACAGCCACAAGCTGCTGAAAGAAGTTCACTCAGCCCACACTGTAGGGACCAGCTGATAACAGCTGTCTCCGCCACCATCCCCGTGTTCCTCATGTACACAGCCAAGGGAGAATGTGAGCCTCAGGCCTCAAGGTGACACGCTGGGCAACTTTTCTTGGGCAGCGTCGACAGGCAAAGTTATTAACAGATACTGGTTGGCCACTTTTTCACTGATATATGATGACACATTTTTATCAGGAGAGCTTAGATAACAGAGCTCGCCTTGTGTATCTCAGCCCTGTGTTCCTTTGCCAAACTGCTGAAGCACGTTGAGCTACATATTTTGTATGAAATGTGCTATACAAGGAAAGATTAGACGATGCTCTCACCCACCTAAAGCAACACTAAGTAGTTTTTTCAATCTTAAAATTCCAAAATCATTTCAGTGGCTCGCCAACTTGTAACAGGGTGAACAGCACTTCTGAGTTCACTTTTCGGCCTTCCATGGGCTATAACCGCACTATGCATGTTTGCAAAAGCGGGTTGCTCCGATCTGTAGTTCGAATGAGACAATTGCACTTCCAACCTGTAGGGCTACTGAAGAGGAAAAGCAGTTTTAAAGCAGTTTAGAGGTCCTCATGGCTGACATCTGACACTAGCCTGGTAAACCAGCCCCTCGTACTCCATTTCATTTTGCACAGAGGGTCTGGACCAGACACCGTCAGAAACGATTTCTTCCTGGAGGTGTGGACTCTGCTGAAGTTTAAAACAAGTGCCTCTGCCATTACCCAATCACTAACGCCTGGTCGTCACGTATGCAATTAGCCTACCTACACACTACAATTCAAATGTAGCACACAAGTTCAACGTCATGGCTAATAAACACACCCTCTGTTCACTGATTGGATGGGTCTTGCTGGGGCCGACTGCATGACCCTCAAGAGATTTCGGTCCAGACCCTCTGTACAAAATGAAATGAAGTACGAGGGGCTGAAACTGCCCATGTCCATAAATCTCACGCCTTCACCACCGTTGCTTGTCTTGTTTACTTCTCTGCTCTGAGGCGACACTATCCAAACAAATAAAGCTGCTTTGAAGTCAATTTAATTAGCTAATAAAGCTATTGAACTGTGTGCTGTAGATGGAGGGACCGGGTGTCACTGTTCTCTTCTCCGTCTGTTGCCTGGCACTGCTGAACACCATTCATCACTCTCTCCCACAGCTGCTACCAAAGAGATATTACATTCTACAACTCTGAACACTCTCTCGGTCTGCTTACTGCTGCTATGACTGTGGCCTGCGGTGGTGTTGCTGGTGCAGTGCCACCTCCACCAAACACCTCTGGAGAACAGCCAATCAGAGCAGTGCCTCGGTCCTGACAGACAGCGTCTGAGACCAACCATAGCTGCGACTCTCTGGGTGCTCCTCAATGTTTCTTTGGTCCCTCATTCTCTCTCTTCTGTCCTTGTGGCTCAGACATTGTTAACGTTATTATGGAGTTTTCATTTGTCTAATAGCTCTGAGAAGGAGAGAGGAACAAGGACACAAGAGAAAGGAACAAAGTCCGATGACTGCTTTTTTTGTGAGGTAGGTAATCTGTAGTAACGAGGATGATGCACCCTCTTTAAAAACACCTCCCACACATGACACTGGTCCTCCAAGTCCAGACACATTCTATTGATGTTCTATTGATTATTTTTGAAGTCAGGTGGGTTTTAAGGCTTTCCACTTATCAATGCAATGTTCTCTGTGCCCCTCTGTACCCATCCCTGAAGACAGACACCCATCCACACACACAGACCCACACACTGGCCGCAAGCCATGCCCACCTCTGATCAAAATCTGCCCAGCAGCAAAGCACATTGCTGAACATCATTGTGGCCGGTGACCTCTGCGGGCCCTACAACGCAAGCAGGTAGGGAGGAGATATTTGCTGTTTCCGGATGCAGCATCCATGGTTATTCAGTTGTTTGCAACAGCATGGGGATCAGAGGGCAACAGGATACTCGCAGATGGCAATGATTATAACCTAAATGGGAGAGAGAGAGAGCGAGAGAGAGAAAGAGAAACAGAAACAGAGAAAGAAACATACAGAGAGACAGACAAACGGACAGACACAGACAGACAGATAGAGAGTAAGATTAGAGAACGCACAACAGACTAGAGGAAGGTCAAGCACAAGACAGAGAGATGGGTAGGAGACTAGACAGTTATAGGAGGAGACAGTTATGTGAATAGAAAAGGAAAGAGATATTCATGGTGAATAAGACATGAAAAGGTGGAGAGGGGCAGAGAGAGGAGGAGAGAGAAAAATAGAGTAATGTAGGGGTAAACATAGATGAAGAGGTAGAAACAGAAAATATAGCACTATGTGAAAGTGTGTGTGTGTGTGAGAGAGAGAGAGAGAGAGAGAGAGAGAGAGAGAGAGAGAGAGAGAGAGAGAGAGAGAGAGAGAGAAGTCCAGTTGTTTACAACTTAGCTCCTTTGACAGACAGAGAGAGACAGAGAGGAAGAGGGAGAGAGGGAGAGAAAGAAAGAGAGAGGGAGGGAGGGAAAGATTGAGATATAGGAAGACTGAAATAAGGAAAGGATATGAGGTGTAGAGCAGAACAAGAAAATATGATGGTGAAAGCAAAAACTTGTTACCTGAGAAATAGGATGTTCTTGTAGACTGTGTGTGTGGGTGTATGTGTGTGTGAGAGAGACAGAGAGAGAGAGAGAGAGAAAGGGAGAGAGTGAAGAGATAGAGAAAGGCAGAGAAGGATATATGAAAAAAACTCAATATCCTATAAAGACAGGAACATTTTCCTCACCTGTGAGATAAAAAAATCAATTCTTAGGATTTGTTCCAGCCCTCCCATCCTATTTCTCTCTCTCTCTCTCTCTCTCTCTCTCTCTCTCTCTCTCTCTCTCTCACACACACACACACACATACACACACACACACACACACACACACACACCACTCAAACTGATGGAGCAGGAATATGCTGAACACCAAGGATTTTAAGCCATCAGTGGATTCTCTATGCAATTTTGACCTCTTCATTATGCCACTACTGCTGCATGCACACACACACACACACACACACACACACACACACACACACACACACACGCACAATCTTTAAGGGTACACAAAAACTAATATACATTATAAATCTGAGACATTTATATGCACACTCACATAACGACATTAGGGTAGCTAAACACAAAGCTGGACACAGTCTACAGATGTTGTATACGCACAGACACAGACACACAGAGACAGAGAGAGAGAGAGAGAGAGAGAGAGAGAGAGAGAGAGAGAGAAAGAGAGAGAGAGAGATACCTACAAAGTGAGCAAGGAAATTACATTTGTTTATGTGCCACAAGAAAGGCAAGAATATGCTGTGACTAGCAACCTCCTCACGTAACCGATTTAATCCCACACCGCACTAAACAATTAATATCTGTCAGCACAAACGCACCTATTACCCTCCCATTCGACAAGGGGTCTGGAGAGAAGAGGTGGGGGGTTGGGTAATAGCTGCGGCTCGCTCTGAAGGTAGACGGACCGTGCGTTGCGTTGAGAAGCCTGAGTAATTGTGTGTGTGAAAAAAGCAAGACTAAATTAGATCTAACATCTTTTATTTTTCCTCTCCTTCTTCATTCTCTGACCGCTTCCTTGCGTAGACAAATGACACTTTGTGTTCCTCCCCAGGTCTGCTGCGTTGTCAGCTTTGATGGTCTGAAACAGATAATTGAGGTGTTCGGGACGTGGGCGTAATGATTGTGAGCGCGGGCCTCTCTTTTGATGGCATTGGAAAAAAAAAGAAAAAAAAAGAAAGGAAAAACACTCGCTGAGTTAGCGTTGCAAACAGAGGGCAGAATCAATTTCAGTGCACAAAGGCAGACTAAAGAGGCCTGAGTGCCTCTGGTTGCTGTAACAATCAGCCCAGCCTTTCTGCTGGGAGGAAATCAATGTCTACTCAGTTAACTCGCCCATTAAGCTCCATTATTTCTATAAAGGGAAACACGCGGGGCTTGGTGAGTGGGTGGGTGGAGATAGGGGGGGTAGGGGGGTGGAGAGGGTGGTGGTAATAGGGAAGGGGAGTTTGGGGTTGGGGGTTGGGGGGGGTGGGGGTGTATGTGTGTGACGCTGAGCCCCCTTTTTTCCCCTCTGACGTTGGTCACTGGCAGAGTTAGTTTCGCTCCTGTCAGTGCCAGAATGCAGCTACTGCAGATGATGCTGAGCCAGCAGAGCCGAGCCGTAATGGTGCACGCTAGCGCAGGCCAGCGCTTAGGTGGGAAGACCCACATTTTGTACCCGACCAAGGACACGGATGGGGAGAACAGCAGAAACGAGTGAAAAAAAGAGAGATAGAGAGAGGGGGGGGGAGAAAGAGAGAGGGAGAGAGAGAGAGAGAGAAAGAGAGAAGAGATAGATAGAGAAAGAAAGAAAAAAGAAAAAGAGAGAAAAAGAAAGAAAGAGAGAGAAAGAGAGAGATAGATAGACAGATAGATAGATAGAGAGAGATAGACAGAGAGAGAGAGAGAAAGAGAGAGAAAGAAGGGGGGAGGGGAGAGCAATAGGTAAGTGTGCCTACACAGAATTGCATACCTATGCCCCATCAAAACACAGAGTCCGCTAAAGACTTTGTGTTTAGGTAAAGATACATCAAAATGTAAAATCAATTTTATCTTGAAAATCCATCCGGGAAACAGAAAGCAATTCTGAGAGAAAACGCTGGTAAAGCAGCACAAGTCAATAACATCCTCGTGACACATGTATGCCATGCAGCAGAATCAGAAGCACAGACGTATTCGTGTGCATATTCACTCCTGTTGTTTCTGCTTTTCTTGCTGTATATAAAGAGGTTTCAGTTTTGCAATTCATCTGCACTTTATTCAAAAGTTTCAAAAACAAAAGCCCTTTTCAAGCACTTCAGAAAATGAAACACTTTGTAGGTGCCATTCTCAGTGGAATGCGACTTTATCTAAAACAAGAAATGAAATCCCAAGACAAAGACAAAGAAGACAGCTCTGAAACCCCAAAGCTCATTTCACTCTTGCTTTTAATAGTTATTCCCTCAATGTCAAGACAGTAGAACAGTGTGCGTATGTGTGTGTGTGTGAGTGTGTGTGTGTATGTGAATTTGTGTGTGTGTACGTGTGTGTGTGTATGTGAATGTGTGTGTGTGTATGTGAATTTGTGTCTGTGTGTGTGTGTGAGAGTGAATTTGTGTGTGTGTGTGTCTCATGTGTGAATAATGGCATTTTCAACCTTGTGATATTTAAATGAGAATGGATCTAATAATATCTCCACAAAGCTCAGAGTCCGCAGCTACTGTAGTCCTATTTTAGCAGATTGCTGTACAGGCACTCATACAGACTTAGGCTGTGTAAAAGCTTTGCAGCAGGCTCCAGTGAGGAGAAATGAAGACATTAAAATGCCATTAGCCCCAAGGACACATGCACTACCAGAACCCGGAGCTGGAACCGGATTGCCCGACTGTACACCAAAAGCAATTATAAGCCTATAATCAGCATTTGCATGATCCTAACAGCAGAGTTTGTTACTAAGACAGGTAATTGTGATGATCGCAATAAGACTTGTATAAAGGCACTGGTAACACTTTATTGGAAGGTGTTGGCATAAGGATGACATAAACCCTTTATAAACATGGCATGACACATATCATGAACATTAATGACAATTCATTCATGTTTATGACTGTTGTATTTGAGTGTGATTTGATTTTTGCAATGTCTGCATTCAAAAAATATCAACATAACATTACAAAAACTGAATGACACTTAATGGCAACAGTCATAAACATGAATAAAGTCTGATTAATGTTCATGATGTGTGTCATGTCATGTTTATGAAGGGCTCATGTCACTCTTATGTAGACACCTTCAAATAAAGTGTAATCGAGGCACTGACATTACATATATAACTCTAGGGTTTTACAGTGGAGGATGCAAGAGAGATGTGCGGTCGAGTTAGGGACACACAGCTGACGTCGGCCATGTTTTTGCACTTGCTGTGAATAACTCACACACTTTCAGACTGCCTTGACCCAGTGTGATTTACACGCACCGGTGGTGCAAATACAGCATAGTTTCCTGTTTTTGTGATATTGCTCAAACAAAATGTAATACAATACAAATGAAAGGAGCACACACAAAAGGAGTGTGCTGCAGAATGCCATTTTACGCTCCGGCGCCACTCCGTTTCCCCCCACTCTACCTGTTTTTACACACACACACACACACACACACACACACACACACACACACACACACACACACACACACACACACACACACACAGATAACACACACACAGATAACACACACACACACACACACACACACACACACACACACACACACACACACACACACACACACACACACACACACACACACACACACTACCCCACACTACCACAGGAACCTTGCAGGCAGGAAAGCAGGTAACCAGGTGCCACTGCATATACACCCCCACAGTGGGCCATCCAGCATCCAGTCCACTGGGGACACTGGGGACACTGGGGACACTGGGGACACTGGGCATAGAGGTTGATGGTGTGTGTGTGTGTGTGTGGGGGGGGGGGGGGGCGGCCAGTCCTGAGAGTCTACAGTGCCGAGAGAGGAGGATTATGGGGGTCAAAGGGTGGGGAAGGAGTTGGTGAACTGATTGGCGATGTGCCGAAAGTGAATGTGTATGTGTGTGTGTTTGTGTGTGTGTGTGTGTGTGTGTGTGTGTGTGTGTGTGTGTGTGTGTGTGTGTGTGTGTGTGTTTCTGAAGGGGTCAGGGTGCGTAGCCTCCTCTGAATGAGTCCGAATCCCTGAATCCTCGGCGGCCCCCTGGGTCTCTTCTGTGTTCTGGCATCCTGAGGGCAAACAAGACAGATTTTTCAGTCAACATATATCTCAGATTTCCAGTTTATACTTCAACATGGCACCATATCTTTGACCATATGTACATTAATGCCTCTATCTATCCATTCCCTTATGTATATCTTTCCTCTCTTTTCACCCGGTTACTAGCTGTCAATCTCTCTCTCTCTCTCAATTTCAAATTCAAATTCAAAAGTAAAAGGGTGCTTTAGTAGCATAACTGTAAGTACAGTGCTGCCAAAGTCAATGTTAGACGATTATATATTAATGTGGATTGAGTGTAGAATGAACTTTGGCAGGAGTACAGTGACGATTGTGTGTGTGTGTGTGTGTGTGTGTGTGTGTGTGTGTGTGTGTGTGTGTCTGTCTCTATCTCACTCCATGCTAGCCATGGCCACCACAGGCTTGCCAGGTGTTGGAGGTACATGTACAGGCCGCCTATGCCTGCGTTGCCATCCCACAGAAACGAACTGCCTGGGTTAATGCTGCTGCCAGTGCCGTAATTCTGCCTGACAAGAGCCTGTATGAAGCTTCTGCCTATCTTCCTCTTCATCCTCCTCCTCTTCTAGCTTTCTCATCCATTTCCTTTGCTTTCATTTTAGGCAGGTGGCTACTGCTGTATCGGAAACTGTTCTTGTCTAAATTTATTGTTAAGCTCCGTTTGTCATTCATTACTTCACATCTACTCACTCCTGTTGGTGTGTCTGTGTGTGTGTATGTGGGTTTGTGTGTGTGTGAGTGAGAGAGAAAGAAAGAGAGAGAGAGAGAGAGAGAGAGAGAGTGTCTAAGAGTGAATGTGTGTGTGTGTGTGTGTGTGTGTGTGTATGTATGTGTGTGTGAGTGCGCGTATAGATCTGTGCATGTTTGTGTATGTGTGTTCTTTGTTATAGGCTCTGCAACAGTTAATTATAAGGGTATGAGTTGAGCTGTTGTGTGTGTGTGTGGAAGTGTGCATAAACATATATTATTATTATTTCAGTGTGTGTGTGTGTGTTTGTATTTGTGTATGGGTTGTATACTATAGGCTCTGCAACAGTTGATCACAAATGTGTCACGGTGGCTCCACAGATGTATTGTTGTGTTAGTAATATGCATTAGAGTGTATGTGCATTTATTTGTGTGTGTGTGTGTGTGTGTGTGTGTGTGTGTGTGTGTGTAGATCTGTGTGTGTGAGTGTTGTTTGCTATAGGCTCTGCAACAGTTGATTAGGAAGGCATCATGGTGGCTCCACAGATGCGCTGTGAGAGCAGTCCCATCATGCACGGTAATGACAAGGCCTGCGGGCCCCTGGCATCTAATTTAAACCCGTTTTTGTTCTGCATAAAAAGTGTTTCATTAGGGGAAAGAGCCTTTCAGCTCTCATTCACCACCACCACCACCACCGCCACCACTGATCTGGAGTCAGTGAGTGTGTCATACATCTGAAAAAAATTACATCTGAAATTAACCTGGACTGACTTATGCGGTCTCTCTCCTTCCCTTCACTGACCAAAAAATAAAAGGCACTTTCAGCACATGACACACACCTGCCAGGGAAATAAAATACTGAAGTAAAAAGTAAAAAAAAACAAAAAACACTGACAGAAAGAAATTGTGTTCAGGGAGTTTTCTTGTTATGAATGATGAGTGTTGCGTTAATTTGTTGACTCTTGCATTTTTTGATAGATTGTGAGTGTTGTGTGCGGTGCATTCGTTTGTAGACTCTATACTTTGTGATGACTTGTGAGAGCTTTGTAAATGTCTAGACTGTAAACTTTATGATAAACTGAGAGTGCCATGTTATTTCCAGACTCTTGGTCTTTGTGATGAATTGGTGAATGCAGAGTTGTGTCTATGGCAGGGAGCACACGAGGACAGCTAAGAGTAGAGGGGGTGCGGTGCTGTACCATATGTGAATGCAATGATTTATTCATCTACACATTACTTTCGCTAACAGATATGGGACCCTTTTTAGTGGAGAACAAATGAATATGAATGAAATGAGACAGCAGAGAAAGAGGGATCTTTCTCTCTCTCTCTCTCTCTCTTATACTTGCCAACTCTGCACTTCTCTACCTTCATTTTCAGGTTCCTGTGTCTGTGTGTGGGGTGTGTGCGTGTGTGTGTGTGGGGGGAGCGTGTGTGTGTGTGTGTTTATGTGTGTGTGTGTGTGTTATAGAGAGAGACAGACAGTGAGAGAGAGAGACAGAGGGAAAGAGACACAGGGAGAACGAAAGAAAGAGAGAGAGATAGAGAGAGAGAGAAAGAGGGAGAAAGGCAGTGAGAGATGTGAGAGTGAGAGACAGAGGGAAAGAGAGACAGAGACAGCGAAAGAGAGAGAGAGAGAAAGAGGGAGAGAGACAGCGAGAGAGAGAGAGAGACAGAGGAAAAGAGAGAGGGAGCGAAAGAGATAGAAAAAAAAGAGAGAGAGAAAGAGAGAGAGGGAGGAAGAGTGAGAGAGAAAGAGAGAGAGGGAGAGAGAGGGAAAGAGAGGGAGAAAGAGGTGAGTATGTGTGTGTCTGTGTGTGGGTGCACTACATGGGTCAGAAGAGATAAGCTACTTAAGAGACTTGAGCTTTTTAGCACTCATGATTGTTTCATGTGGTCTAATGTATTCAATACATTAATGATGAACACCAATGATCCCTGGAGCCTGTACAGGCGCTGGCGCTGAGGGTGGTGGTGGGGGGGTTGTGGTGGAGAAGAGGGGCCTCTAGCACCAGACATACAGCAATTGCAGATCCTTGGAAGTACTAGATCGCGGATGCTGCAAGTGCCTGTCCTGGGCAGAAGGGTTATCGCACCATCCCAAGAACTATGGATACGGACTCTGGCAATGGACTGTGGCAACGCATTCATGAACATTGAATGAAAGTAACACCTCAGTATGCAAAGCAAACGGGAGTAAGTCATCATCTCAAGCACCGCAGGTCACTTAAGCAGGGAGTGCTGTTCCCATCCACCCCACAGCATGTGACTAACAGTAACAGATGGGTAGAGATATGCTGTTCGGGATGGCTGAGTACGAGTGTTGGATCCGCACGGGCCACTTGGGACTTGTCATTCCACGATGCGCTCCAGGCAGGGGGAAGCCTAATGGCTATGGATGGGACCTGGAGGACAAATCCTGCCCCCCCCTCACCTCCACCCAATGATGTCTAATGTGAGGCTTCCCCAGGACAAGCTCATACAGTATCATCCTAGCATAATGCTGTGACAAGCAGAGGAGGGAATGGGAGAGAATGGGAGGGGAGGGGAGAGAGAGGAAGAGGAAGATGGGAGGAGAGGGAGAGAGTGGGAATGGGAAATAAAGATACACTGGAGAGAGAGCAAAATGGAGACAGGCAGAAAG
>CM050208.1:18032500-18042500 GCA_027475355.1 Coilia nasus
GTGCCTGTGTGTGTGCGTGTGTGTGTGTGCCTATGTGTGTGCCTGTGTGTGTATCTGTGTGTGTGTGTGTGTGTGCGTGTGTGTGTGTGTGTGTGTGTGTGTGTGTGTGTGTGTGTGTGTGTGTGCGCGCGTGTGAGTGTGTGTATATGTGTGTGTGTGTGTGTGTGTCAAAGCTGAGGCATTAAAATGGCGTGGGGCTTGGTAATGACAGGCCTATTAAAGCAGTTCAATTCATGTTGTGCTGAATCAGGGAATGTTAGATTAGACGCCTCATGAACTCACACACACAAAGACACATGCACGGGCACTCACACACACACACAAAGACACATGCATGCGCACTCACTCACTCTCACACACACACCCACTAAACTCATACAGGCAGACACATTAGCACATACATACAATGAAACGGATGGGTCTTGCACAGTGCAATAGGCTGATATGGCATAATTTCTAGTCCGAACACACCTTGCTGCAGATCCAGAATGGCTCATGAAACAACTTAAACTCTTTCTCTGTAAACTTACACTGATTGTGTGTCTATGTATATGATTTTGTTTGTTTGTTTGTGTGTGTGTGTGTGTGTGGTAAGTCTGAAAGGAAAAGCCAAACCAAATTATAGAGTGCATTTTTTACAAACTGCTGTGTACTCAAAACACTTTACAACTTCAATACCTCACATTTACCCACTGACACATCCACACTTCTGTTGAAGGTGGAAGGCTGCCATTCCAACCAGCACATTGGGAGCAGTATGGAGTTCGGTGCAGGCTTGGGCAGTATTTTGAAAGTACTATATTGCGAGGTATTTTCAAATAACGCAGTTGTGATTTTGAATACCATGGCCTCGTACAAGCTATAGTGAGACATACAGAATTAGTTTGCTAACATCAGAATGATGGAGAAATGTTCTGACTTGCACAAAAGAGGCAGTTTCTTGCATTCTATATTAAAAGTTGTTATACAAAAAACAACACTACAGCATATTAAATTCTTTAGTGCTATTATGCTAGTTGTCAGATTTATGGTGATTAAAACTGGCCATACTGACTAACACAAGTGACATACCGGCATACTCGGGTAGCCTGTAAACCAGCCCCTCAGCCCCTCTGCTGAAGTTTAAAACAAGCGGCTCTGCCTTTACCCAATCGGTAACGTCTCGTCATTTCTATGGCTCTGGTCGTCACGTATGCAATTACCCTACCTACTGCACGCACTGCAATTCAAATGCTGCACACAAAGTCAACGTCATGGCTCATGAACACACTCTCTGTTCGCTGATTGGCTAGGAGTTGCTTGGTCCTCTTACATGAATCTCAACAGCCTCCGGTCCAGACCCTCTGTACAAAACGAAATAAAGTACAGTACAAGTTTACCAGGCTAATACTGGGGTATTATGTCAAGCAAATGTTGGGGTATGGAAAACTTGGATACCGCCAAAGCCTGGTTAAGTGTCTTGCGTGAGACACTGTGACACTAACCAGGAGGAGCTGGAATCGAACCAATAGCCCTCCGATTGCTGCTCGACTTCTCAGCATCCTACACCTCAGTCCTGCGCAATGAATGCCCCAATCTCATACTGTAGACAGGGGGAGGCAAATAGAGAAATACAACTATCAGTGTTTTGGACTAGCCCATTTCTAAGTGGCTTCAAAAACACACTCGGATGGCGGCATTACCACACTGGAATCGTAAATCTTACACATGCTCATTTAGGGATATTTTACAATCGCTGCCGCCGCTGGGGCAGTCGAATAATTAATTGAGGAAAGTTGCCGCCTGCGTTGGTGCCAGTAATGAATGGTGTATTAATTAAAGTGTGAAATTAAAAATCAGGCACAACAAAAAGAAACAAAGCAATCTAACCCTGTGTATTTGGGAGCAAGAGAGAGACAGAAAGAGAGAGAAAGAGAGAGACACAGAGAGAGAGAAAGCGAGAGAGAGAGAGATAGAGAGAGAGAAAGAGTGAGTAAGAGAGAAAGCACAAGAGAGAGAGACAGAGAGAGAGTAAGACAGAGAGAAAGTGAGAGAGAGAGAGAGAGAAAGAGAGAAGGAGAGACAGAGAGGGAAAGAGAGAGAAAAATAAAGCTCTTGTAAAACTGATCACGTGGGTGGTAATGCTCCCTAAACCCATTTTTCATCAAGATGCAAACGACGATAAACAATTAGGCTGCGTTCTCTCTCTCTCTCTCTCTCTCTCTCTCTCCGCACTGAACCTCCTGCACAACTTCCGCCCACTCTCTTATTCCCTCTTCCCCTCTCGCAATCTCTCCCTTCATTCGTTCTCTCCCTCATCCACTCTACAGTCCTCTGTAACCATTAAAGTCCAATTAGTCTGCAATTAAGGTTTAATGAATGTCTAAAAGTGGATATGAGGAAGAGGATGAAGGGGGAGCGGTGGTGGGTGGAGTGGGGATGGGAGGGGAGGGGTGGAGTGGGGAGGAGTGGGGAGGGGAGGCATCAGTGGGCAGCGGTGGTGGGTGGAGAGGGGAGGGGAGGGGAGGGGAGGGGAGGAGTGGAGAGGGGAGGCATCAGTGGGCAGGCCGCTGATCAAAGTGACAGAGAGCCTTGCTTCCCTCCTTCTACGCTGCGAACCTTTCATATTCACAGATAACTCACTTTTATGGAGAACAAAACAGCGACCTGGCTGCGGCTGTGTTTTTCGAAGAGCCCCGAGTGTCGAACTTAAAAGAGAGGTCAACTATAAAGTCATGCTAGTCAAAAAATGGGCCGCCAGTCTCTCTACACAACAGAGAGAGAGGGAAAGACAGAGGGAGAAAAGAGAGACAGAGAGAGAGAGGGAGAAAATGAGCGAAAGATGGAATTACTGGCATTTTTCCTCTGATCAATAAAAGACGAGCTGCTTCGCCAAGGCCAAGAACACAACAGTGCTAAGGGCAAAGATTGATTCACACCCTCAGAAATTCGGACGAGGGCCGTTTAAATCTCTCGCCGGATTTGACGGTATTGCTTAGTGGCAGAATCTGTTTCTCTTCACCTCCCTTCTCCTTCCTCTCCACCTCCCTTCTACTCTGTCCCTAGTTTGTGGCGTCCCTGAAAGGGATCCAAACTCTTCTGGAAGCACAAAGCACCTCTCACTTTCTGCACTTCTATGAATAGCTCAGAACCCAGAGGCTGTGATGAGACTGAACAAGACAGTAAAAAAAACACCAAAAAAGAGAGCATAAAAAATCTCTTTGGAAATAAAAGTGCATATTTACTTCTGTTCCGTGTCTATTTTCTGTTTAGCCGAGAGGCGGTGAGAAGTTGGCAAATGTGGACAAATGCTGACAGAACAACCTATTTCCCTCCTGTCCCCCTTCAGCAAAGTGTTCCATGGTGGGTCTTCTTCTCTGCTCTCCAGTAGGCCATGCACAATAGGAGCTGCACTGTCCTTAAATCATACAAAAAGCCCACCCCTTGGCCCAGCACACATTACGGGCCCACAATGATTACTGTCCCCTGGACAGCCTAAGTGGGCGAAGTCTTATAGGGCTACAGTATGGTGAAAGTGCAGTCAGCAATTCTAATCGAATGGATTTATTTTTTTGGCCAAAGTCAGGTTATAGTCCTCTGCTTGCCCATTCCCATTATGTGTGTGTGTGTATGTGTGTCAGTGTGTGTGTGTGCGCGCGTGTGTGTGTGTGTGTGTGTGTGTGTGTGCGCGCTCATAAACACTCTTGCACAGTCCTGACTCTGCAAATGGGATAGAAACAGAGAAATTTGCACTGAGCCACACACACACACACACTTTTTAGCCAAGCAACACACTGCCTTTAAACCACGGAGGAAAGGAATGCAATCTGATTAGCTGTTGTGCTCAAACACCAACAGCCTTTGATGGCCGTGCTGGACTACACCTTTGTATGGCCGGAGACAGCAGGAGACTCTTGCTACAGCCTGTGCATTACATGATATTACACTTAGCAGATGCTTTTATCCAAAGCGACTTACAAAAAGACATAATAGCTAACAGATGTGTAGAGAACATCGAAGGCACTTATGTAAAGAGATGGTTAGTAGAAATTAGTTTTGCTAGGAAGGAAAGTAGACTCGGAAGAGAAGTATCTTCACGAGTTTTTTGAAGGTCGAGAGGGATATTGCTGCTCTTGTAGCGACTGGTAGGTTGTTGCACCACTGATGAGGGACAGTGTGCAAGTATGCAAACTCAGGACAACACTGCACCGTGGCGTATGTGGAGCTCATTAGAGCCATGTGTGTATGTGGTGGTGGTGGTGGGCATGATGCCAGCCTAGTCCAACCCAGGCGAGTGCTGGCAGCTTGGGTGGTGCAGTGGGCTGTTGCCGTCTCTCCTCTCCTCTCCTTTTAGTGGGCGGGTGCCACAGGGTGCCAGGGGTTGAACTCGTGCCAGGCGGCCGACGAGATGCGAGATGAGATGCCAGCCTTGCCAAGGTGCCCACGCGGCGAGCGGTAGGAAGCTAATCATCGTACCCACCCCCTCCAGCACATACACACATAACCTAACTACACACACACACACACACACACACACACACACACACACACACACACACACACACACACACACACACACACACACACACACACACAAGTGTGGGCAGACACACAGATGGTACCTGTTCTAGAGGTACCATTCTAGAGCTGGCCATTAGGAGCCACTGCCTCTGCCAAGCTGAACCAGCCAAATGTGGTCTGAAGGACAGCTTTCTTTTTCGTTTTCTCTCCCTCCCGTTTTTTGGGGGTACTGACAGCTAATGAGGCACACTCTATTCCCCCTGCACCAGGATTTCTTTTTTTTGACACTGTCTGGCAGGGCATCCTGCTCTGCCACCCACCCCTCGCACTCACACTCGTCACAGCAAAAGCACCGTATGCTTGTGCCATCGCTGATGCCCGAGCCCACGCCTGAGCCAATCGGCTTGGCAGCCTCCTCCCGCCAATCATGCCAGGTGTCTCCTCTTCAGACGGAGATGGACAGACAGAGAAAGATGAATACAGACAGATAGACAGAGACCGGGGGGAAGGAGAGACACTGATTAAAAGGAGCAGTAGAGGGAGAGAGAGTTTGGGCATGGATATGTATATATGTATGCAGTATATGACTTCTATTGATGGCAACAGAGGCCTAATGGTAAAGGAGTTGGTCTTGGGATCGGAGGGTCACAGGTTCAAATCCCATACCAGTAGGAAGGATGTGGGTGGGGGAGTGAATCACTAGCTCTCCCCTGCAGCCTCGCCCATGGTGGAGGTGCCCTTGAGCAAGACATCTAACCGCTCCAAATTGCTTCAGGGACTGTCCCTGTACCTTATTGTCAGTCGCTCTGGATAAGAACGTCAGCTACATGCAATGTAATGTAATGTAAATTATGGAATACGTTAAAGCGGCGTCCTATTTGCACGGGGCATGTTAAGCTGTATGGCTTTAGTGAATTTCTTGGACTTGCTTGCTTTCATAATTTATTGTTTAATCTCATAATTATGACTTCCTATCTTCCTGAGAGAGGAAAAGGGATGAGGAAATCCAAGGACAGGAAAGCACTAAACTCCCTTAGGAAAGATGGCACCCATAGACACACAACCCCCACCCCCCCACCACACACACACACACACACACACACACAGCTTCAGTGGGGCCTGACAGGTACACCACTCTCCCTGACTAATAACTTTTTATGTGCACTAATGTGTCTTGTAAAACATTCGTCATAAAAGCCTGCCAAACTCCTGAAGGGAATATTCCTCGATATTGCACTCGATCATATCTGCAGACGGGAGGGCAGTTTCATTGTTTTGGACGAATGCTTCAGCTTCGTCCATCCATTTTCTCTCGTTCCACAAAGCCTGTCAGCAGACAGGATCAGAAGAAGACCAACAAAGAGAGAGAGAGACAGAAATAAAGACATTTCAAGTGAGGGAGCGAGAGATAGGGGGAGAGAGAGCAATAGAAGAGAGAGAGACATGCAGAAAAGAGAGGGTAAAGTGAGAAAAGGAGATAGAGAGGAGGTGTGTGTATGGAGAAGGGGACAGCTGGTAGCTCAAGCAGAACAGGAGGAGGAACAGATAAGAGTGGTGAGCAACAAATGGAATGAGGCAAGCGAGAGCAAATGTGTAAATGAATGGGTGACAGAGAGACAGAGAGAGAGAGAGAGAGAGAGAGAGAGAGATGCCATATGAATACTAATTGGTGCAGAGGTAATTAAAAGTTGCCTCAGAGAGACCTTAAACACCTCCCCTCCCCCATTAACCTCCTCCAACACACACCCACACGCACACCTGCACACACACACAGATACATACACCTGCACACACACACACACACCTACACACACACACACCTGCACACACGCACACTCCTGCACACACAGACACACACACCGGCACACACACACACTCCTGCACACACAGACACACACACACACATGTATGCACACACACACTCGCGCACATAGACACACCTGCACACACACACACACACACACACACACACACACACACACACACAGCCGCAGTCTGCAGAATAGCGATGGCAGGGGCCTGTGGTGCCACTGCAGCATATAAATCGTCATGGTGACACCGTGCTTGTCGGGGCCACTGCTTAATTAAACAGCTCTATAATAAAATCTCTTTTCTTCCTCTTTCCTTTCTTTCTTTCTTTCTTTCTTTCTTTCTTTCTTTCTTTCTTTCTTTCTCTCCTTTCTTTTTTTTACCTCTAACCTCCTCTCTCTCTACACCTCTCCTTGTCTCTTTTCCTCTATCCCTCCTTCTCTTCCCTTCTTCCGCAGTCCTTCATGTTGGGTGACCTCTTTTACTACATATATCGTTCTGTCTCGATGTAGACCACAAACAGAGGAAGGAAAGGAAGTACTGCAAAGGAAGTTACTGTTGTTTGGTGTTCCTGTGGCAAACGTTCACTCATCCTTTCATCTTCCATCTATTCGATCATTTACACACACACACACCCTGGCCAAATATTTCAAGTTTTCACATTGATACAAACACACACAGAGAGAGGGAAGGATGCAGAATTGTGATGTGTGTATGTGTGCGTGTGTGTGTGTGTGTGTGTGTGTGTGTGTGTGTGTGTGTGTGTGTGTGTGTGTGTGTGTGTGTGTGTGTGTGTGCGTGCACCAGTGTTGTATCAGTGCAGGTCAGAAGACACAATGATGTGTGTTATGTGTTATGTGGTGTATTTCCAGGAGGGTCATGTTCCAGTTATTCCTGTCTCTGACATCAGCCCTGTAACCTGACCAGAGGCAGACCTGCCACTGATGGGAAAAGGGGAAAAAAAACTGAATAGATGATTCTCTATGTACACAATGATATCCCTACATGTGGTAGTGGTAAGAAGATGTTCTAATTCCAAAAACATTCAGGCATTTGCACTAACACAATACCCTGATTCTCTAGATACACAATGACAACTCTACATGTGGTAGTGGTGGTGAGAAGCTGTACTAATTCCAAAAAACATTCAGGCATTTGCACCAACACAATACCCATTTTTATCCCATCTGTTTCTTGGCCTAAATGACTGCATGTAATCCTAAACTCAAAGAATGGTCTTGAGCAGAGAGATGTTGTCATGGGCAATGTGAAATATGAACAAATAAAAACGAATAAAGTGCTTTGCATTGGCATGAACAGACTGCAGTCCTAATTAAAATTCCTGCTCACGTCTGTGAGTATGCGAGTGCTGTTGTATGTAAACGCTGCAATTAACTTTGCCAGGAAATTTGCATATTGAGTGTCATTCCTTGAATCATACAGGACTGTATGTATGCAGCATTTTGGATGTGTATTTACACTACAAAGGGCTGCAGTGCTTTGAAGCAAGTTTCTAGGTGTAAATTGCAGGAGATGGGTGAAAATGATGTGGCACATTGCTTTTTGTTCCTCTGGAAAGCACACAATGTAGCACTTTGCTGTGTGAGGTCAAGCTACCCTTCTTACCACAGCAGAGGATACAACATCAGTGGCCAAGAACAGCCCTGCTCTCTCAGACACAATCACTAACAAACAAACAAGTTTTTATAAGCAAACAACAAAAAGTAGTAATTTGCATAAATATGCCCGCTATGCAATGCTGCCATTTTTCTTCTGTTTCTTCTGCTGTCAAGTCTTTCTAACATTTCTAAGCATTTCAAGTCTTTTGATGGATTTACTTAGAAGTTAAATCTCCTGGTACTGTGGACTTCTCTATAGAGTGAGGCATTGTACATGTTACCAATAGGTGGCGCTATAGGAGTAATACAAGGGTCAAGACACATACTACCAGAAGTGAGTTTTGAGACTCTAATCTGAACCCCATTTCCCGGGGCTCATCTTGCCCTTGCCATGTCTTCCAAAACTCTACACTTTTTTGGTCATGCATTCTAGAGTGAAACTCTCTCTCTCTCTCTCTCTCTCTCTCTCTCTCTCTCTCTCTCTCTCTCTCTCTCTCTCTCTCTCTCGTGTCCTGCTTTCACCTCTTCAGCTAGTTTCGTTCTCTCATCTGGAGAATCCGGGCCCATGTCTTTCCAATTCTCTTTGCTTTTGGAGGAGTCACACTGAAAAAAAAAGGCCTTTGAAATGCTGACGATGACAGCCTTAGATGTTGTTTGCTTCTCCTGTGTCCAATCCTGCTTTCTCCGCCGTAATTAGGCTGATGGCCTCCCAGATGGCCTACACTACTACAGTCAGCTCCAGAGGCAGACAATCTGTCTGGAGGAAGTAAAAGTCTTAACACAGGCGACCTCACTAACCAGCTTATCGACCTGGCTAAAGAGGTGTGCTAATTAGGATTCAGCTGGTCAAGTGAATTGGCTGGAACAAATATGTGGCAGGGCTTTTACTTTCTGAACCCGGGATGTCCGCCTCTACTCAGCTCTCCTCCTGTGTCTATGTGCCTGTGCCCACAGACAGCATAACCCATCATGCTGCCATAAACCTCACCTCACTTCACCTCCAAAACTACCAAAACAGCGCTCATTTCTCTTGTCCCAGCCAGTCACTCCCAGAGCATGCTATTAAGACTATCGCCAAACACTTGACAGCTGCTTCGGGCTTCCTCATACAGATAACAGCAATCTTTAAGCCTTCACTATTTCTTTCAGCTTTAGTGAAGTTCTGAACACAGCTGCAGTGCAGACTATGCCTATGTGCCCGTGCCCTTGGACAGCACCCAACTATACTATGCTGCCATAAATATCACTTTACCTAGTGCCAAACCTACCCAAAACAAGGGCTCTTGTCTGTGTCCTTCAAGCCACCCCTCAGGCACACCATCATTCATTCAGTTTACAACCATCAGCTTATGCCACCTACCCCAGGCCTACTCATAAAGATGGCCAACATGTCCAAGTCTTCTTCTTTTGTAATTTCCAGAACACAACAACAGATTGAAGGTTCAGGCATGTTCAACATTAAAACACAACAAACATGGATACAAATACAGATGCAAACAGAGCTTTCTGCATAAACACTGCACTTAATTTGTGCGTATCTCTACACGCTGCCTGAGAGCTTATGAATATAAACACAATGGCCGACACAAAACAAGACCAGGTTGAAATTCTGCACTGTGTATGGGTACGTGCAGGGGCCAGTGTCCATGCTTATGTAAATGGGAAATATTAATATTCATGTTCATGCACGAAATGGTCGTTTAGTTTTAGCATATCAAGGGAGCATAAATGAAGCTTGAGAGCTCACACAGGGGGAGCTGAGTTCTGCCTCACTGCCTCTCTGCTCTTTAGTTTCCTAGCCTACTGTGAGGCGCCCTGCACATGGAAGGACACCTTGTTTATTTGACTTTGGCCCAGCCCCACAGAGAGACAGTGTGGAAGAAGGGGAAGGCTTCAGCTTGGGCTGTGTGTGAGATTGGAGGGCGCAAACATTTAACACACACACACACACACACACACACACACACACACACACACACACACACACTCACACACACACACACACACACACACACACACACACACACACACACACACACACACCTCCTCTGATAGTCATCACTGTCTCATTC
>CM050208.1:18055000-18060000 GCA_027475355.1 Coilia nasus
CCTCCTCCTGCAGCTTCTCGGTGTTGACGTTGATCTCGGCGATCATCTCGCTGGCCTGCGCCGTCAGGAAGGCCTCCTTCAGGTCCACCAGGTGCAGCGTTGCGCTTCTCCTCCAGCCGCACCAGCTGGTGCAGCTCGTCAAACTGCTGGTTCACGTAGCGCTCCAGCTCATCCTTGTCCATCTGAGGGAGGGGAGAGGGGGAGAAAGGAGGGAGGGTTGCAGGGAGAGAGGAAAGAAAGGAGGGAGAGAGAGGGAGGAAGGGAAGGAGGGGGAGGGAGGGAGAAAATTGACATATGGATGAGAAAAAAATGAGGGAAAAGAACAAGAAAGTCAAAAAGTGGAAGAATAATTGATCAAAAACAAACGTGAGGAATGGATGGCACACTGATGGACAGCAGCAGAGCTGTGTGTGTGTGTGTGTGTGTGTGTGTGTGTGTGTGTGTGTGTGTGTGTGTGTGTGTGTGTGTGTGTGTGTGTGTGTGTGTGTGTGTGTGTGTGTGTGTGCGTGTGCATCAAAATAGTGTCTCCAAAACTAGAGTGTAGTTCATAGAAAACTAAGAATCCTGGAGACCCTTAGGAGGGGGAAAGACATCGAGACATTCGTAAAGCACATACCATAAAAAACACGAGATGCACAGAGACAGAGAGAGAGACAGAGAGTGAGAGAGAGAGGACAGAGTGTGTGTGTGTGTGTGAGAGAGAGAGAGAAGAGAGAGGGAGAGGAAGAGGAAGAGAGAGAGAGAGAAATGAGTGAAGTGTTGGAGTGGATGAGCACAGTCATAGAAACATGTTGAGTTCACCCCAAAAATGTAATGTAACATTACACAGTCAGAACAGAAAAGCACAGGAGAGCAGGAGGAGGTTTCAAGGGCTATGCTTTAGAAGCAGAGGGCAGAGGAGGAGAGAGAGAGAGAGAGAGAGAGAGAGAGAGAGAGAGAGAGAGAGAGAGAGAGAGAGAGAGAAGCGAGAGAGAGAGAGAGAGAGAGAGAGAGAGAGAGAGAGAGAGGAGGGACGTTGTAACAGTGGGAGGAGGTTTCAAGGGGTATGCTTTAGAAGCAGAGGGCAGAGGAGGAGAGAGAGAGAGAGAGAGAGAGAGAGAGAGAGAGATGAGAGAGAGAGAGAGAAAGAGAGGTGGGACGTTGTAACAGTGGGAGGAGGTTTCAAGGGGTATGCTTTAGAAGCAGAAGGCAGAGAAGGAGAGAGAGAGAGAGAGAGAGGAGGGACGTTGTAACAGTGGGAGGAGGTTTCAAGGGGTATGCTTTAGAAGCAGAAGGCAGAGAAGGAGAGAATATGCCTCCATATGGATGGAGAGCAAGAGCAAAGCCATAGAGAGGCAGAGAGACGAAGTTGAAAAAAGACGTGAGAGACAGCGAAAGAAAGACAGAGAGAGAGAGAGAGACAGAGGAATAGTGTAAAACACATGATGAAAAATTAGAGATGCAGAGAAAGTGAGCAATAGAGATAGACACCTGAGAGTGGAAGAGAGAGAGACGCAAAACGAAGGGAGACAGTAGAGAGACTGTGAGAGAGAAAAAGAATACAACAAAAAAAAGCAAGAGCGAGTTAAAGAGAGAGCAAGATCTGTCACATTCATCTCTCTCTCTCTCTGACTGTGGCGGCGGCATCTGATTGGATTGTTTACCCCTGTCAGGCAGGCATAATGAAGCCCCTCCCGAGACCTCATCCTATAGGGTCGCCACACGGCGCACGTACAGGCTGCCGCCAGCCACCACAGCTCGCCATCTGTTTGGCTTTCAGGGCAGTCGCGCTGCTAACAGAGCCCCCTGCTTAAATCCATTCCCTCCGGCAGAGGCTCTTTAGCTATGACTCATTTGACTATGCTGCCTCGGCAGGCAGCCACCGGACTGTGACGAGCCCCAACTTAGAGTCGGGGACGTGGGACGTGTTGCCATACTGTACATGCATGGCGTGGCTTACACAAGTTACAACACACAGCTGCCCCACCACTACCACCACCACTACTACCACCACTCCCCACTATCCATATGACTTACCCATCGCCATTTCGCTATTCAAAGGTGACGGTCCAATGCAGGACCAAAGTGAATTATGAATTTTTGTTTATTTTGTTTTTTATGTATTATGCGTTTCCCATTGCTGTTCGCTATTCAAAGGTGACGGTCCACTGCAGGACCAAAGTGAATTATGAAGTTTTGTTTACTTTGGTTTTTATTGATTATGCCATACCCATCACCGTTCTCTATTCAAGGGTGAGGGTCCACGGCAAAGGACCAAAGTGAATTATACATTTTAGTTTATTTTGGTTTGGTAGGGAAAGCAATGATCAGTGCAGACTGTGAGACTGCCTATGGCTGTTTACAGTCAATTACAGCCAATTCCCTTTCTATCACTATGCTTTTAACATTTATTGAGCCACAAAGATTGTCTTTCAGTAAATGACAAAATTATAATTGTTTTAATAAGAGACATGACTGTTGTCTTCGACCGAAGCCTTGGGCATTAGAAAAATCAGTACATTGTTTTCCCCTGCAGCTCAAAGTTCAAAACACTAATCGATGGGTCAAGGTTGATAAGGGAACAACTGAAAGGCAATCTATTGCTGAGTGTTAGTCTCGTACAACTGTACAATGGACAACTGAGAACATTAGAAGTAAGCATTAAAAGAATGTGTCTCTATTCCACCACTTCTTGCGGCCTTGTGAAACCAGACAATCATTCCCCTTATATTCAATCACACACGTTTCATGGCAAAAACCAAAAACTCAGTTGACAGCAGTAGGTGGCCATGATGATGATGATGACGATAGTTATGATATTAGGTCTGGTTGCGGTAATCACATACCACAGCACTGTGGTCACATGATACGTACCGCGGTTACCTCGTACCACGTAACTGGGTTAATTTCTTGTTTTTTACTGGGGTAATAAAAACTCCTAACTGCCCCAGCCCTAGATGATATATGGCATATGACATATATACATACAGACTGTGGCACTGTACAGCACTCACAGCAAAGAAGAAGCATTACTGACTTTTCCAGCCACACGGGAGAGCAAAAGGTTTTAAAATATAGAGCCACTTGCAGTATACACCACACACATTACTCTTCCCTGATAGTGTCAATCTGGAGAGCTGGCACTGACCACCCCCTAAAACATACATACACACACACATACACACACACATACACACACACACACACACACACACACACACACACACACAGTCACTGTCTCTCTCTCTCTCTCATACACACACACATGCACGCACGCACACACACACACACACACACACACACGCACACGCACACGCACACGCACACGCACACGCACACACACACACACATATCAAGAATGGGCCTCCATTCATCTCCATCCGTCTCCACTCAGGCTGACCTGGGTACTGTTGCCAGCCAAGACAGAGAGAGAGCGAGAGAGAGAGAGAGTGTGTGTGGACGAGGCATCTGGCAGAAGCTTATCTCACTATGGGCAGGTGTAGGGTATGTGCCCCCTGGGGGGGGGGGGGGGCTTCTTGGGTTAGCAGCAGCAGCAGCAGCGGTAGCAGCAGCAGCCTGTGAGATGGCCTGAGGCGTGGGGGGAAAGACGACCAGGGCCACTGGGTCCGTCTGGCTCCCTTACAAGAGCAGACGAGGAGATTTATTTTTATCTCGCGTAGTGGAAACAGAACAATTTCCCTTTAGGGATCAATACTCCACCATCTACCACCCATCTACCCATCTGTCTGAATGGCGAGCATAGGGATGGAGGGATGGAGAAATGGAGGGATGGAGGGATGGAGGAATGGAGGGATGGAGGGAGGGAGGGAGGAGGGAGGAAAAATATGGCAGACGTGGTGAGTGAGGCGTATGCAAGCCCTTAGATTTAATCAGTCACAAGACTGCAATACAGACGCTCGTATGCGGATGTTTAAAAGCAGCTGAAACACATGGGCTATCTTTGAGCTGGCAGGGAGAGGGGAATGAAGGGGAGCTAAAAAAGGCAAGAGAGAAGAGGAACAGAGGAAGCATTTAAAAAGGTGATCCTGCCAATTTACACTGGAATGCTTACGAAACGCGCTAACACACACAAGCATGCACACACACTCACACACACACACAAGCGTGCGCGCGCACACACACACACATACACACACACTCTCTCTCTCTCTCTCTCTTACACACACAGACCACAAAAGTACAGAGAGACACATACAAACACATACACACAACTACACATAACATTTTATACACAGACACACACACAGGTTTACAAAGAAACACACAAACAAATAAATATGTCTGCGTGTTTAAATACAACGAAATACGAGTTTGTATGTGCACATACACGTATACCTTCCACCCCAGTCACACACACACACACACACACACACACACACACACACTCACACTCACACACACAAACACTCACACATGTGGTTTCCAGATCAGATCAAAGTAAGGACTACAAAAGAGAGAAAGTGTGTGTGTGTGTGTGTGTGTGTGTGTGTGTGTGTGTGTGTGTGTGTGTGTGTGTGTGTGTGTGTGTGTGTGTGTGTGTGTGTGTGTGTGTGTGTGTGTTCACATAAAGAGGGCTGTTTGGCCACGTGGTGATCAGTCCCTAAGCACACGGCTGCGTTCAAAGGGCCCAGCGTGGAGGACGAGCCATGGGTGTCCTGACGCGGGGAAATGCAGTCCAAAGGGAAAATGCATAAGAGGAACATTAGGCGCAAATGACTTTGAACTGGCTGTCCCCATGACACTCACATATATGCATGCACGCACAGACACACACACACACACATGCACACACACACATTCTCGGAAGCCCACACACACATACACACGTACACACACACACACGCACACACACACAAACAAACAGGCTCACACAAACACATGCACACAGACACACACATTCTCGGAAGCCCACACACTCATACATACACACACACACACACACCAGAAGTGTGGCTCCATTCCAAATGAACACTTTCCCAGAGAGATTTGCATCACATTTT
>CM050208.1:18065000-18067500 GCA_027475355.1 Coilia nasus
CCACAAAGAATGAATAAATGTAGTAACATTTGTGAACACGTTTCTAAAGTGTTTGCACATACAGTGGGCGGATGGCCGCAAGATGTGTCTGCACCTGTGCCTGCACCTGTGACTTGGAATACTCAAGGTATTATCACAAGTCAAAGACAGAATATAAAAGCCTACAAAGACACAGACTAAACAGAAGGGTCAATTCTAATCATCCTCCGGTTTTATAACCCCCTGCCTACACACACACACACACACACACACACACACACACACACACACACACACACACACACACACACACACACACACACACACACACACACACACACACACACACACACTCCCTGTACTTACATCTGGGCTAGTCCACCTGTTCTGGATCTTCTCCGCCATCTCCTGGGTGCGACTCACCAGGTCAATGCCCTCCCGACTCTGGTGGGGAAGAACATGAAACATTTACATTACTGTAAGCCAATTACAAAGATACCTTTGTGCAGGTCCCTGCAGTATTATGGCTGTGTGTGTGTGTGTGTGTGTGTGTGTGTGTGTGTGTGTGTGTGTGTGTGTGTGTGTGTGTGTGTGTGTGTGATAGGGGTAGTGTGTTGGAGGCTGCAGCAGTAGTGTTCTGGGAGAAGAGTGTAGAACTAAGTGCATTAAAGAGGATGCTGGATGCTGGATGGTGCTTTTTAAGGTGATGACGTCTGACACATTCACACAGAGTCTCAAACATACATTTATGTTCACACACACACACACACGCTCACACTCTCTCCCTCCCTCTCCCTCTTTCTCTCCCACTAACACACACACACACATACTCACTCTCTCCCTCTCTCTCTCTCTCACACGCACACTCTCTCTTTTGCAAACTGACACTCTGTCAAACACAGATACACACTTTGTGTCTGTCTGTCTGTCTGTCTGTCTGTCTGTCTGTCTGTCTGTCTGTCTGTCTGTCTGTCTCTCTCTCTCTCTCCCTCTCCCTCTTTCTTCCTCTCTCTCTCTCTCTCTCTCTCTCTCTCCCTCTCTCTTTCTCCCTCCCTCCCTATGTCAAACACATATACACACACCCATTAGCAGCCCGGCAGCAGTGAAAATGTCATTCTCATGTTTCCAGTGTCCACTGAGAGCACTAACGGCCTACCCTCAGAGTGCAGCAAAGCATGCTGGGAATGAGACATGAAGATGCATAGCCTTTTCCCATTTTGCTGATGCACAGCTCCACACTTGGTCTCAGTGCTTGTTTCCTGAGGCCCCATGATAAGCCAGGGGTAGGCTGTGAATGCTTGTGTGTAACTTCACGCATTCATTATACGGATGCAGGAGAAACGACTCTATTTTCCTTTCCCAAATAGATGGTAAATGGACAACTGGAAAACACTTCACAACACACACAGAGCGTTACACAAAGATTCCGCTGTCTTAGCCGGAAAGCGTTGCTCTTTTTTTCCTCTCTGTAAGACGACTTACAAAGAGCAGCTGTGCTGACTGTTTGTGCGGGCTATAGATAGCCTAATGACGCTTCCGTACCTAGCAGAGGGAAGGCAAAGGGGAAGGTCAGTCTCTCCCAGAGCAGTCCAGTGGGGATTCAAACCTGCACTTCCGTTGGATACAGTACGTCTTCCCATATATGCTTGGGTGGTTACATTTCCAGCCCCATAACTCTATTTTATGTTTTCAAAATTTGACTTTTACACCTCATGTACACCTGTGCTTATTTGGTTGTTTTTCTTTATGTTTGTTTTAATAGCAATGTGTGTGTGTGTTTGTGTGTGCATGTGGCTGTGTGTGTATGCATGTGTGTGTCTGTATGTGCCTGCCTGTCTATTTGTATGTGTGTGTGTTTATCTATTTGGCTGTTTGTATAGCTGTGTGTGTCTATTTTCTGCATGTCTGTGTGTGACTGTATTTTAATGTGTATATTTGCATACCTGTGTGTAAGCATGTGTGTGTGTGTCTCTGTTTGTCTACCTAGTGTGTGTATCTCTGCCTGTCTGTCTATTTGTCTGTTGTCTGTTTGTATATGTGTGTGAGTGTGTGCCTATGTGCCTGTATGTATATTTGAGCGAAAGTACAAATGGTGTCTGCGCCTATGTCTATGTTTTGTGTCGGTGTATAACTCTAAAATAGACAGTAGAGTACAATGCTGAGGAAGGCAGAGCACACACGTGGAGGCTAAATAGTTAACAGCAACTGTATTTGACTGAATAAGCTGAAAACAATACATGCAGTACATGAAACAAATGCAGTGAAATGTTTCCAAATGTGGAAATGCTGATGATGACTGGAAACGTTTGTTTCCATGCACTGACTGTATTGTTTTTGGCTCATTCAGTGAAATATAGTTTCTGTAACTATACCTTCCTCACTATTGTATGTATATTTGCACGAGGTTGTGTGTGTCCTTCTATAAGTCAGTTTGCTAATCTGTGCATGTATATGTGTGTATTAGTGTGTTAGTGTGTGTGTGTGTGCACATGAGAATGTGTGTGTGTGTGTGTGTGTGTGT
>CM050208.1:18070000-18085000 GCA_027475355.1 Coilia nasus
TGTTCACCTCCTCCCTCCCCCCAAAAAGTGCCTCTCCATGGGAGCCAACACAAGAATGAAAGCTGCTCCTTTCCCCCACGCCTGTCTGTCTGCCACATGCAGTTTCCTCTCTCTCACTCTCCCACCAGAACTCTCTTTTCTTCCTTTTCCTCTCTCACTCTCCCTCTCTCTTCTGACTGTCTCACTCTCGTCGGCCCTAATAACTCCTCCCTGGCTGGTGTTTTGCTTTGTACTCAGTCTGCTTGTGTGCTTGACAGAGACAACAACAACAACAGGCCCTCGGTTATAAAAAATGCAGCACTCCCCTCACTCTCCACTGTCTCTCTCTCTCTCTCTCTTTTTGCCAGACAGACAGACAGACACACACACACACACACACACACACACTCACAAGTTTTCCTGTGGGCCTACCCGTCTGCTGCTGTGTGTGCTTGCAGGCAGCTCAGAAGACGTGCTCCGTATGTCTTCTTTCTCCTCTCCCCTCCTCCCTCACTCTCTCTCTCTCTCTCTCTCTCTCCCACTCTTTATCTTCTTTTTTCCCTCTTTTCCCGCAGTCTTTGCCTCCCTCTCTGTCTCTTTTCCCTTTGCTACGCCAGAATTTGCTCTGTTTCTGGCCAGCTTTCTGTGAGTTTCACTTTACTGACAAACACTTCCTGGTTCTGCTCTGCAGGTCGTGTGTTGTTTTTTTTGTGTCACTTCCTGCTTCTCCACTGGAGCCAGAGCCGACCGGTGGCTGGCGGCGGAACAGGCTGAGCAGGCAGCAGAGGGGAGGGGAGGGGAGGGAGGATGATGGGAGGGGAGGGGAGGGAGGGAGGAGGAGGATGGGAGGGGAGGGGTGGAGGGCAGAGAGAGAAAAGGGGAAAAAAGGAAGGGCAGGACAACCACTTAACTCACCGACTACCACAGAACAGCAGCAGTACTTGTGACTCAGCAACCATGTTGCAAAATGTAACCAGTCAATCTGAATGACAATGTAAACAAAAAACCTGTTTACTTTACATAAGTTACATTTTATTAACATTACATCTTATTCCTTACACCATTTTCACAAATGTAATGGTTGGCTCATATTATACAATAATAATAATAATAATAATAATAATAATAATAATAATAATAATAATAATAATAATAACAACAATAATAATAATAAATACATAAATAATTATATCAATAAATTATTAAGTTAATGAGTTATTTTCTAGATCTGGGAGACTAAACCCATATGCGTTACCACTCTCAGGTAAAGCAGAGTTATTCTGCACCTCCACACAGTCAACAGATATAGCGAACCAATTAGAGCTGCACCACAGCGCATCACCATCCAGTGTCAAGTGTGGCGGCTACTTTGCTTTACTGGTACTGTCAGGGTGGTACTTACAGGAGCATCATGATTTACATCTTATGAATATTCTCCCCTTCATTGAATGAGGTTTCACAAGAGGGACAGAAGGCTCAATTGCTGATGGATTGATTGTAGTGCAATCAGACTGATAGACCAATGGCATCATGGAGGCCAAGTGAAAAATATGAAGAGTTTTTAAATTTAATAAGTGCTAGGCCAATATCAACCTCGCAAGACAGGGACATTACATTATGATAAAGATTAATAATTACGTATATAACATAGAAATGCCCCCCCAGGCTACAGAACGAATACTAGACTTTATACAGGGGACAGCTGGTTTTGTTTGTAAGACTGAGTAATGGTGATGTCAGCAAAGTCATATTGAATTTCAAAACATGACGCAGTCTACCAATTTATGATCAACAAAGCCGACTCTGTCTGTCGTTTCAGTTTACTGCCCAAGAAATAACAGTGTTAAGGGTGTATCATCATGAACCTTCAGAGGACATAGGAAGTTAACTATTTCAGTCAATGATGTCCTCTGGTGACCAAACTCGTGACATACATTTCAAACGAATCATGCACAAATTAGATCGAGTGCTATTTTTACCTAGACGGGGAATGTTCTTTCTTCCTCCGACAGTACATTCATAGTAGTAGACTTACGTTAGCCCTCTTTGAAATTTCCTGCAGCATCTTGACAAGGCGGAGAGGAAAGATTGACAAGGGGGCTCCTCAGCCGAGGCAAATCCCTCACGAAATTTGAGGTGTCCATGTTTGATTTTGCTCTGACGAATCGTTCCAGTTTTTTTCTTTTCCTGTGTATTTGTGTTAGCTTTTATAATACGTCGTTAAATAGTTACCTACATGTTCAAGGTCTCAGAAGCCTTGAGGCTGCGCTACAAGCAAAATCAACCCCACAACATTTAAGAGGCGGCCTATAATTGAACATTACAGCTTATTTGTGCTTTTTGCCTGTCAACTAATTCAAGTCTCTTGTTGTTTCACTTAGTGTCAGGACAATCTTTACAGTGCCATAGTGCTGTTTATCTTGTCTTCATTTCTTTTGGCAGCTTGATGTTTTGTGCTTGGAAATTTGTCAACAGGAAGTTGTTGTTTTTTTTTTGTCTTCGTGACTGCCAATTGCAACCTACTTGATGAAAAATGATGGCTCCTAGTCCGTTCAGATTTTTTTAGATATAAGCTATTTATCTTAAAAGGTATATCAATTTTCTCATTCAAATCAGAATCAGAATCAATGCCATTACACCGGCTTCAAAGAAAATGACAAAATGTTTTGTGTAATATGGATGATGCGGATGGATGTCTTCAGGTTTGAAAGCCCAAACAGGCACTAATCAGCACTTTTCAAGGTCTTCTGGGTTGCAGAACATCCAGGGGAAATGACTGAAAACAGTGACGCTTATATCAGATTCATCAAGGACTGGCGGTCTCCTATTCCACTGCTTCATCTGCACTACTCAGCAACTTTAGGCCCACTGACTGGAACGCCTGACAGTTTATATTGACATTGTGGCGCAGTACATCGATGAGATGTACAACATTCATGTGACATTGAGTAACCTTAACATATCATAGCTGCCAACTCTTCCATTTTTCCCAAGTTTCTCCCATATTTCAAACCCATTTTCCAAACCCCTTCCTTTTTTGTCCCAGAAATCTCCCAAAATGTACACTCCGCGAACTTCTATACAAATAACCAAATCAATATTTTTGACAGCCTCTGCCACTGAAATCTTCCGGGTTTTGCAATTCAAATGTGGGCCGATGTGAGATTGTAGAGGTCCAGCTACCAATCTAAAGATGACAGCATGAATGCAATTCAGTGAATCACAGTCTACTGCATGGGAGTACTGAGTGCTTTTTGAGCGCAGATATGCCCCAAGTGAATAGACAGGGGGAGATTAATGCTTTAGGTGACACTCTCGGGATGAAGTGAATTAGAAGATGAGTTAGTTTCACAAGGGAGCAGGGTCTCTGGCCTTGTATCTTATTCAGCCTCGTGATGCTTTTTCCCTCTGACAGTTTCCTGCAGGAGCCTGGCACATTGGCGGGGCTCCTGGAAAGCTGTAGGAGGATCCGACAGGGCACAGCTCCTCTTTGTTACAACCTCCACACACCTCTCCCTCCTCTCCTCTCCCCACGTGCCTCCACGCACTGCATGTGTCTCCTTATGCAAACTCCTTTCTCCCCACTCCCCATGTGCCTCCTTATGCAAACTCCTTTCTCCCCACTCCCCATGTGTCTCCTTATGCAAACTCCTCTTTCTCACAGCCTCCCCATGTGCCTCCTTATGCAAGCTCCTCTTTCTCACAGCCTCCCCATGTGTCTCCTTATGCAAACTCATTTCTCCCCACTCCCCATGTGCCTCCTTATGCAAACTCCTCCTTTCTCACAGACTGCCCATGTGTCTCCTATGCAAACTCCTCTTTCTCCCTGCTCCCCATGTGCCTCCTTATGCAAACTCCTCCTTTCTCTCTGCTCCCCATGTGCCTCCTTATGCAAACTCCTCTTTCTTACAGCCTCCCCATGTGTCTCCTTATGCAAGCTCCTCTTTCTCACAGCCCCCCGTGTGCCTTCTTATGCCAACTCCAAGCTTCAGACATATCTCCTCATACACACTCCTCTCCTAGCACCTCCCCACTCATCTCCTCATGTAGACCGTCATCTCACCTCCTGCCCACACGTCTCGTCATGAATACCACCCCCCCCCCCTTCTCCTCATGCACCCCTCCTCTCCCTTTTCACAGCTTCCCTACACAGCATCTTCCTGCTCTCCACGTGCCTCCCCATGCAAGCTCCTCCTTCTTACAGCCTCCACATTTGCCTCATGCAAACTCCTCTTTCTGCTCCTGCTCCACATTTGCCTCCTCATGCAAACTCCTCTTTCTCACAGCTTCACACGCGTCTCCTCATACAGATTCCTCTGCTACTGTAGCACCTCCCCACTCATCTCCTCACGCAGACTCTTCTCTCACCTCCTCATGATGATCTCATCATGAACACACACCACCCTTCTCCTTATGCACACCTCCTCTCTCTTTTGACAGCTTCCCTACATATCTCCTTGCTCACCACGTGCCTCCTTATGCAAACTCCTCTTTCTCACAGCCTCCACAAGCTTTTCCTCACCTACATTCTCTTAGCACCTCCCCACTCATCTCCTCATGCTCACTCCTCTTTCCCACAGCCTCCACACGTGCCTCCTCATGCAGACTCCTCCTTCAGCTCCTCCTCTCTCAGGCCCTCATGCTAAGCTCCTCTTTCCCACAGCCTCCCCTCATGCCTCCTCATGCAGACTGCTCTTTCAGCTCCTCCTCTCTCAGGCCCTCATGCTAAGCTCCTCTTTCCCACAGCCTCCACACGTGCCTCCTCATGCAGACTCCTCCTTCAGCTCCTCCTCTCTCAGGCCCTCATGCTAAGCTCCTCTTTCCCACAGCCTCCACACGTGCCTCTCATTGCAGACTCCTCTTTCAGCTCCTCCTCTCTCAGGCCCTCATGCTAAGCTCCTCTTTCTCACAGCCTCCACACGTCTCCTCATGCACAACTCCTCTTTCAGCTCCTCCTCTCTCAGGCCCTCATGCTAAGCTCCTCTTTCTCACAGCCTCCACACGTCTCCTCATGCACAACTCCTCTTTCAGCTCCTCCTCTCTCAGGCCCTCATGCTAAGCTCCTCTTTCTCACAGCCTCCACACGTCTCCTCATGCACAACTCCTCTCAGCTCCTCCCCTACCCTCTCAGCTCCACACAAAGGACTGCCAAGAGCCAGAGGACAGCAGACGTGCCTAGGGTGCATAATCACACTCGAGGCTCTGCGTGTGTGTGTGTGTGTGTGTGTGTGCGTGTGTGCGTGCGTGTGTGTGTGTGTATGTGTGTGTGTGTGTGTGTGTGTGAGTGTGAGTATGTGTGTGTGTGAGAGAGAGAGATAGAGAGAGAGGGAGAAAGACAGTGTATGCAGACATGTCGGTGGGAACTCTGTGTAAAACACAGAAACAGACATACTGTGAGTTTGTGTGCATTTCATTCTAAATGCAAAGATGTTTTGTTACCTCCACCAGTGGAGGTTATGTAATCATCGGCGTTTGTTTGTTTGTTTGTTAGCAACATAACTCAAAAAGTTAAGGATGGATTTTGATGAAATGTTCAGGGTCGGTCAAAAATGGGCTAACTTAAAAGTGGTTAGATTTTGGCAGTGATCTGAGCTGCCCTGGCGGACGTCTGCACTCTCTGAGTGCTTTTGCTAGTTTTTAAATGAATTCTTATTCAATCCGTTGTTGCTTTGTGATTCAGGACCACCTCTTGACTCACATTTTATCTCAACACACCTACCAGATGAAAGCCTGTCGAGCCTCTCCTTTTTTTCTGCCTCGCAGACAGGTGGAATCGATACCCATCCAGCCCACCTGCACACAAGCAGCAGTCTAATATGTCAGAGAGATCACTCATATGCTGTAAACAGCTGCTGTTGTGTATAACTTATCAAGTTATAACTAACCAAAGAAGAAGAAGAAGTGTGTGTGTGTGTGTGTGTGTGTGTGTGTGTGTGTGTGTGTGTGTGTGTGTGTGTGTGTGCGTGTGTATGTGTCTGTGTGTGTGTGTGTGTATGTGTATGTGTGTGTGTGTGTGTGTGTGTGTGTGTGTATGTGTGTGTAAGTGTGTATACATGAATATGTGTGTGAGTTTGTATGTGTATTTGTGTGATATGTGTTTGGGTCAGTTATTTTGTGGTGACCCGCTCTTCGAGCTGCTGCTGTTTTGTGTTGCCAGTTTTTTTTTTTTTAAGTAATCTATCCAGACACAGGGCAGAAAGCTCCCTGGTCTCTGCCCCTGTGGTGGATGTCCCATGGAAACAGGATGAGATAGGAGAGAAAACTCAAAATCGAGACGGCCTCGTCGTGCCCCAGAGTGAAAAATGTCTCCCTGGCCTCCGAATGTAAACATAACAGACTTTATCTCGGCACTGCAGTGGAAATGTGTGTGGGGTGATTTTTCATTGTGTGGCCACTGGTAGGGAAAGAGATGTGTGAGAACTGCACTTATAAATATTGAATGACATTATGGTTAAGTGAAATGAAATACTGGTTTGAAGGAAGTGGCCGTCCCTTCAATCCGTCTTCAGGTGTAAAGGATGTACTTTGTGTGTAGGTTGTCAAAATGTTCCAGCACCGTATACATCCACAGAAAAATCACCTTACAGATCAAACTAAATCACCGGACTCCCAGCAGGACACAGTTCCTCTGCTCCTCTGCTCTGACTCTGACAAGATGGAATTTGTCATGCAGGTTGAAGAGACAACAACCTTTTCTAGGGTATCGTTTTATTTGGACAGTCCACCCACAGAGGCATTATAGACAGTGTGTTGAAATTATATTTCATTTTGTTAATTGTGTACTGACTTATTACCTTAACCAAACCCCGACTTTAACAAACCAGCGAGTTTCAATGGATGGTTCAGTGACAGTCTCAGCAAACGATGACAATGTATAGTACCATCTAAATGACCATCTAAATTACATGTGACACTCTCTAGTTTGGCAATTTTGTTCCAAAAAGGCCAGGTTGAAAAAGACATCCAAAAAAGTGCATCAGCCGCTGGACACAAACAGTAAAGGCTTAAAAAAAAACAAGCTATCAGCACTGTGTTTACTTAGCTCCCTGACTGTGATTCTTTATGGTGAAATATTGCACTATTAAAAATTACAGTTTGGGAGCTAAGTAAACAGTTTTGTGGATATATGCAGGCTGAAGAGACAGCACTTTGTAGCAGAGATGTTTGGCAGTTCTGTTCTCAGAAAGGCCAGGCTGAAAAGGTTCCAGGCATGCCAGTACCCATTTTCCTAATTTTCTTTTGTTTTTCCAACCTTTTGTGCCAGGATCCTCCCTCCCCACTTGTCTCTCGTCTCATACTCACACAAACACAAACCTCCCCTCTGTTTCTCTCTCACACACACTGAGACACACTGTCCGTTTATTATTTCTTCTCTCGTAACATTCTGCAGCTGCATGTAGATGGAGCAGATACTGATTCCTGCCATGAGCCTCAAGCAGCAGCAGCAGCAGCCTTCAGGGCCATGGGGGCCACGGCAGGAGAAAGAAGGTGGGAGACAGATAACGCTCTCTCCATCCAAACCCAGAGCAGCCTTATCAGCCCCTGGCACATGTGCACATGGGGACACGGGGCACGATGTGCACATCCCGTGGGCGTCAACTGTCTACACAGGGACGGCCGAGCGTATCCACAGATGTCTAGGGAGATGTTCCGGTCTCTGGGCCTCACGGATCCAAACAGAGCACCACCAGTGGGAATACTGAAGAATGAAAAATATGTAACGTCGTTTTTTCTGTCCTCTGCCTGCCCACGGAAGAGATAAATTTTGCGTTTTTTTTGCGTATGCAAAGCAATTTCTCTCTTTGGATTTCTGCCGCAAATTGATTCTATTTGGTATTCCATGGTTTGGGTAGCCTTGATTGCATGCACTGACTTCTGAAATTTTTGTTAGACAGTCGTTTGGCATTGCAGAATTTGTGCCTAAAAAATGAAGCGTGTTGCAGGGGGAAATAATCTGAGCAGCCCTTCTGCTTATTACTGAGGGAGTGCACTTGGCTGTTCACACTGTGGAAAGGTGTTGTAAACCAAATATGAGCTCAGGTAAGTCTTCAGTCCTCAGAAGTTGGCAAAGGGAGTGACAATTATGTTGCCTGACAGTATATCTGCACAACAATTTGGCAAAGCCACGGTTGTAGCAGCCCACTCCGAAGTGCTGCTGTTGCACTCCCTCTTAAACGAGCTCAGCCATTTCGGAATAGGACAGGGAAGATTAACTGCCAGAGAGCCAGTGTTTTGATCTGAGCTTGGCAAACAGCAACGAAACGCACGCTGGCTCGAAAAACAACAAAGTTCTGCGTCGCAACACAAACTCTTCCTCGCGGACCCCGAGCCTAGAAAAACAAAACGAGCGCTGCTGCTGCTGCTTTGCAGAGCACGGGCAGGAGAACAAAGTGGATCGGGCCAGCGGGTTCATGAGCTCAGCTCCAGAACAGCTGGAAGTGGGGTAGGGGGGGTGATGTCATAATGGAAGATTGGCCCCAGACCCAGCGGAATGCTGCGCCCCTCCTGACTGGGGCCCCTGGAGAGGGTGGGGCTCCGTGCAGACTCTCTAGGCTTCCCAGCAGGCTTCCCTGGTGCTGTAGGTGGAAGCCCCAGAAATACTGAGAGCAGTATGACTGCAGTGTCTTCCTTTTTCTGCACATAGCTGCACTACTTTGTTAGGGATCTTGATTATGTTTCTTTGTAGGGGTACAAAAAAGTGCATGAATGCATCTTACAGCAGTAATTTGTTTAAAAGTCAACTTTGTAAAGTTTTTCTGAATTGCTAAGACGTGCTTTATATAGCTGTAGGCTTGAGGTTTTTTGGGTTGAGCACATAAATCAATGTAGAACAGGTTCATATTAATAGCTGTATTTTGTATTCTGGTGTGTATTGTGTAATTATTAACAAAATATATTAATTTGACCTCTATTATTAACATTTGCCGGGTGTTTAAAGACTTCTTATTTTCTCAGTAGTATACTACTGCTTCAACTCTTGTGTTAACTTTCAAACAAAAACAAACATGCAATTTGAAAGTAGACAGAAATGTTCTATCAATAAAAAACCCAGTTTGATGTCAAATTTGTTTATTCCTTGTAACACACTGATGTAAGTGTCTGTATGTCACTCTGAAGAGATGCATCTACTCAATAAATATGTCCAAACAATACCACTGACAGTTAATTTCCCCTTTTAATTTTAATGACATGCCACTTAGACTTAACTGTAATGACACTGAAATCCACTTGTTTACCCTCTGTGCTATAGCACAGAAAAAAAGCTTCATCGCTTGGAAATTGTGTTGTCAAAGAAGACAAATGTGCCTAAAGAAGCTGAGAAAAAAAGAAGACTTCTGCTCTCTGGTCTGACATACAGCATAATGGTTGTGGGAATAGGAGTGGCCACTCGCCTCATTCTGATTCTGTGGCCCAGACCTCCAGACAGCCTGACCACCCCAGGGGACCATCCACAAACACCTGTGTCCTGCAGCCACACTAACATTTCCATGGCAACAGCTCAAGTTAAGGATGGTGAACACCTTTTATAAGTGACCCCTTTCTAGCTTGAAACTTTCACTATTGATCCCAACCACACCCCTAGACATGCACACACTAACACACAAACACACAGACAGACAGACACACACACACACACACACACACACACACACACACACACACACACACACACACACACACACACACACACACACACACACACACACACACACACACACACACACACATTCTTACATTCCCTAATTCCTAATTCATCCCATTTACTCTGCTTGCTTGGCACCTGCCTTGCTTGTTCTCTGCTGGTTTCAGGGCCATCTCAGTCTCATTAATTCCTGGACTGAGTCTCCAAGTCTCTGTCTCGTTGCCTGCCTCCCTGCCACTCCCATCCGCCGTCGTGCTGCTGTTTCTAGGGCACCCCCAACCCCCCCTCTCCCCCCTGAGGCAGTCCAGTCTCGTCCAGCCCAGTCAGACCCAACCAGACCCAGACCCTCCTTAGTGGACCCTGGGAGAGAAGACCAGACAGAGGTTGTCTGGATCGGGGTGCTCTGATTAAAGAACCTCCTCCTGTAGGTGAAATAAAGGAAAGAAGAATCCTATTCTAGTGTTTCCTGTAAACAGTCCTCCGTGAGGGAAACAAGATAGGGTGTGATAAGGTGAGTGAGAGAGGGGAGGAGTGGAGGTGGCAGAGAGAGGAAGGTGTGGTGAATGCGAAAGGAGAGGAGGGATGGAGAGAATGATAGTGAATGCTGTAAGGCAGAGGAGAGGAGTTGGAAATGAGACAGCACTGTCACTTCAGCTCTTGTTTGAACCATTTACCTTCCCCTCCACCTCCTCCTCCTCCTCTTCCTCCTCCCACTCATCCTCCTCTTCATTCTATTTTTGCTGGTGAAGCCCAGTGGACTCTGCAGCAGATCTGGCCCACACATGGCCCAGAGCCATCTCGAACGCCACCACAAACTGGCCTGTCACCTCCCTCCTCACCTCATCTCATTTCCAGCCCCCGCTTGCTTTCCCGCTCTCCATTCCCTCTCTCTCTTCATTGTGTTTTGCTCGCTCTCTCTCTTCTCATCTCCTCATCTCTTGTCTTTCTCACTCTTACTTTCCTCTCTTCATCCTGTCTTTCTCTCTTTCTCCCTGTCTCCCTCCCTTCCTGTCTTATCCTCATTACTTGTCTTTCTGGACTTTGTCTGCCTCATCTTGTCACCTCTCCCCTCTGTCACCATCCCCCTGTCAGTCACCCCCTGCCATTTGCTCATTGCTTTCTCTCTCTCTCTCACTCTGTCTTTCTCTCTATCACTCTCTCTCTCTGTCTCTCTCTACCCCCTCCTCTCCCTTTCTTTTTCTTTCTGTCTCTGTCTCTCCCACTCCCTCTCTCTCCTTCTCCCCCTCCTCTCTCTCTGTCTCTGTCTCTGTCTCTCTCTCTCTGTCTCTCTCTCTCTCTGTCTCTCTCTCTCCCTCCCTCTCCCATCCCTGGTTCTTCACCTCTCCTCATTCCAGGCCCATCAACCCACCACCCAGTATCTGTGTGTGTGTGTGTGTGTGTGTGTGTGTGTGTGTGTGTGTGTGTGTGTGTTTGTTTGTGTGTGTGTGTGTATATGTGTTTGTGTGCCTCTGCCACCACCTCTGCCTCTGGCTCCAGGCTTACATCAATGTGCAATCCCCCCATGCTCAAAACAATTACTGGACTGTCAGGAGAGAAGCCTGCAGACTCAGCCCTTTCAGGCCACCACCGCACAGCACCGGCCCTGGAGGAAGAGCCCACTGCACCGCCCGCTGTGCTGACCGCCGCCCCCGTGGGCCTGGGAGGGGGAAGAGCGGGCAAAACGAGTGAAACAAGCGAACAAGAGGGAGGGAGCACAGCGCCACTCCGCTCGCTATAAAAATGGATATTTGATCAAGTTAAGCTTCTTATTCTATTCTGCATATGTGCTTGCTGCACCGTAAGGCTTTTCTTTTATTTATTTATTTTTTGCCTGAGACAAAAAGACAAATGCCCCGCGGGGCCGAAAGCAGATTATGAGATTACATGGTGCTCTTGCGCACATGAAGATAAATAAGAATGGATAGATAAATGAAGGAATAAATAAATAATAGCTGAGTGAAACGAACAAGAAATCTCTCCATCCGATCTCCACCCACTCATAGCTGGATCAGCAGTGTCAGGAGGTTGTTGTCTGAGTGTATGTGTGTATGTATGTGTGTGTGTGTGTGTGTGTGTGTGTGTGTGTGTGTGTGTGTGTGTGTGTGTGTGTGTGTGTGTGTGTGTGTGTGTGTGTGTGTGACCCAATGTGGATGACAGTAAAATGCAAATGGGTATACTCGCAGGTAATGCCGTGTGTGAGTATGTGTCGATTTTGGCACATTTTTTGGGTGTGCTTGATCAGCAGTGTCAGAATCAGTGAGGGGGTTGGTGTGTGTGTGTGTGTGTGGTTGTGTGTGGTTGTGTGCCTGGTTGTGTGTGTGTGTGTGTGTGTGTGTGTGTGTGGTTGTGTGTATGTGTGCACATATGCATGTGTGTATGTTTGTGTGTGTGTACTGTATGCGTGTGTATGTGTGTGTGCGTGTGTGTGGGTGTGCGCGCGTGTGTGTGTGACTGTGTGTGTGTGTGTGTGCGCGTGTGTGTATGTGTGTGTATGTGTGTGTGTGTGGACTGTGAAGGGAGATCATCAGCTCCATGCTGCCACATGGGTGTGTGTTAGAGCGGGGCAGATGACAGATGCAGGCAGGGAGTAGAGGACCATGATGACACGGGTGCCAGAGAAGCAGGTCATGTGGAGACAGACATGACAGATGTGGGCATGGTGACACACAGGAAGCTTTAATGGAGATCTGTGTGTGTGTGTGTGTGTCTGTGTGTGTGTGTGTGTGTGTGTGGTGGAATGAGAGGGGAGCAGATGAAATGAAGCAATGCATGCAGTAAATATATCACAGGGATGCAGACATGACTATGCGGTAGTGGATGACTTTGGTGCTTTTGTGTACTGTGTCAATTACCACCAGTTTGACGAACATTGAGCTTATTTACCTAAAGTTGAGCCTTGTTTACCTAAAGTTGATGTTTTTATATTCTGAAAATGTAATAGACGTAAGTTCTATTCCGAAAGGCCAGAGGAACTCTGGTTACTGTGTGCATACAAAGTAATTAAAAAATATTGGGCTAGTCCAGTGAAATCTCTCAGGCCTCCCCTACCTCCTCTCTGCCCGCCCTTCCCCTTGACCAAGGTTATCAAATTTTGCCACTGGAGTTCAAATGGAGTTAGAGAGAAGCGACTGTCCGTCTATGGGAATAGATAATAAACCACAGCAGTGCAAGGGAGCACAGAGAATCTGACAGAAAAAAGGCTGAAACGCTTACAAGTGAAAACAGCAAAATGTGGCAAAATCACAGATATGTTTGCCACCACGCGTTCTACTGCAGCAGCGGGTCAAATGAAAAATAGCAGGTTGATTTGGAGGAGGAGGAGGAGGAGGAGGAGGAGAAGGAGGAGGAGGAAGAGAGAGATGTGACCCAGCAGGGACAGATTGAGGACGAGGTCAGAATAGCTACTGTCAACCTGGTAAGAATTAGCAGAGGAGATTGGGCAGCTTTCTTGTTCATTACATAAATGCCTACAGTTGATATGTGTTTAGAAGGTTTAGAGTTGCCACAGCACGTACTGAAGAAAATGAGCGACAATGAGCGCAATATATGTATGTATACAAAAAACAGCGGTACACCAAATCTCCTGCAAACTACTAGGCAGAAAATAACTTATGACTTGTTTACCTAACGTTGATGTTTTTATATTCTGTGAATGTAATAGACCTAAGTTCTATTCCGAAAGGCCAAAGGAGCTCGGTGATGGTGTGCATATGAAGTAATTTGCTCAGTGAGTAAGAAACATTTTGAGATAGAAAGCACGGGTAAATAGCAGACTGTTCATAAACACATTTACCGCCTTGGTGTACGCACACATTGAGCCACAGCGGACCCCCTGCGCCCCCACCTTACTCAAGCACAACAGACTCAGCATGATGCTGCAACTAAGATGTTTAATTTACGGACTTTATGTACGGTTGACTTGTTCAAGGCAGACTAATTGCATACCACTCGTCCCAGAAAACAAGCTTACGCAGGACCCGTGGGAGTTGCAATTGTGGCCAGAAAAAGAACCCGAATTAAAAAGTGGCTCTCTGGCGGGACCACGTTGGTGCCTCACAATGGACCGGGTTGGCCTTGAGAAGTGGACCTCCCGCTGGCCCTTTACAGTGTGTGGTCATTACGAACGGCCCACACTAAAACCCATCTGGCTCCAGTGTGTTAGGGTGTGGGCCCCATTAAACAGGCCCCGTTAGGACCCTCAGAAGGTCAGTGTGACCTTGTGTAGTAGCCATTAGTATTTTATTGTTTTTAATATGAGGGCGAATGGAAGAATGGCATAAAGTGTTCACCCCCCCCATCAAAACAAGATAAATGATTTTCACATATTTATTGCCAGTTCTCTTAGAGTCACTTCATGTCATTGCCTAAAGATACCGCCCATCTGCTCTGCTGAGAGAGTGTTGCTCTGTGTCGGTAAGATTTGGTTGGGAAGATACAGTCACATGCCTGCTCTTTCTCAGATCAACGTGTCTCACACTCTAATTTGGCTCAACCTGAAAGTAAACAACTGCATCCGCAGCAGAGTCACTGGGATAATGACAGCTGGGCTCTGGCAGGCAAGGTTGGACATGGTCACTCCTTCCTGTCCTCTATTTCTTTGACTGATACGGACAAGCACATAAATGAGAAGAATGCCATTGTAACAAACAAGGCAACCAAATTATCATGGTGAAAATGATTGTAAATTTTGTTAAATTCCTTGTTGACACAGTTGTCATAATACTGTATGACTAGAACTGGCCAGTGAGTTGGTCTCAGGAGTCCAGTGTGGGTTATTGACAGTTAAACAGTGGGGAAACTAGTGACGTGGACGTACATGGGTCTATTACAGTACATGTGCGTAGGATACTGGAAACCCCCCCATGACCTAACCTATGCCTGGCATTCTGCTGCACTCATTTGGATTGGTTCAAGCGGAGGTGCTGCCAATGAGCACACAAATGACTCAGCCTAGCAACACAGCCTAGAGAGGCTCAGCTCAGGGTGGGGTGGGTCTGGGCTGTAACAGACCCATGCAGGATTTGGTGGGATTTGATTAAGCTGACAGTGCCCCAACTAAAAGCCCACACTAGCCCACATGGGGAGTGGACAGACTGGACAGCACAAAAGCCTACCTCTCCCTAGCCTGGTAAACCCACCCCTCGTACTTCATTTCATTTTGTACAGAGGGTCTGGAGCGGAGGCTGTTGAAGTTCATGTAAGAGGAACGAGCAACTCCTAGCCAATCAGTGAACAGAGGGTTTGTTTGAAACTTCAGCAGAGTCTACATCTCCAGGAAAAAATCGTTTCTCACAGCCTCCGCTCCAGACCCTCTGTGCAAAATGAAATGAAGTACGAGGGGCTGGTGTACCAGGCTAACTTCTCCCTGGACACACATA
>CM050208.1:18100000-18102500 GCA_027475355.1 Coilia nasus
AGGCGCTTCAGACTGCTGGATATATTAACCCCCATGTGCTCCCTCTCACCAGCTGCCTGTTACCTGAGCACCTCCTCATCAGAACACCTCCCTCTGCTCCTCCCCCTGCTCCTCCCTCTGCTCCTCCCTCTGCTCCTTACTACTTCTCCTCTCCTCTCCTCTCCTCCACTGTCCCTCCTCTTCTCCTCTCCTCTCCTGCCCTCTCCTCTCCTCTCCCTCTCTTCTTCTCTAGTCTCCTTCCCTCTCCTCTCCTTCCCTCTCTTTTCCTCCCATCTCCTCTCCCTCTCCTCTCCCCCCCTCTCCTCTCCCCTCTCCTCTCCTCCTCTCTCCCTCCAATCTCCTCTCCTCTCAATCTCTCTCCTCCTTTCCTCTCCATCTCTCTCTTCTCCTCTCCTCTCCTCTCCTCTCCACTCCTATCCTCTCCTCCTCACTTCCTCTTATCGCCTCTCCTCCCCTCCCCTCTCCTCTCCTCTCCTCTCCTCCCCTCCCCTCTCCTCGCCTTCTCCCCTTCTCTCCTTTCCTGTCCTCTCCTCCCCTCTTTTCTCCTCTCCTCCCCTACCCTCTTGTCTCCTCTCCTCCCTTGTTATTGTGTACCAGCTGAATCAGCTGCATCACATTACATTTCAGACAGCATCTGGATGACAGAGAAAAACTATGCAGACAGCTTGAAAAATATATTGCAGTGGATGTTGAATATCAATGCAGGACTCTCTGTCTAGCATATCTTAAGTAAGATATGTGGGGAAACAGTAGGGCTTAGTAGTATTGTCCTGCTTAATACTATCATGTCCACTCTCTCCTGCTTTTATCTCCTGGCTGTTGGCGTAGCAGCATTGATAGCATACAGCAACAGTACGGGGTGGCCAAAAAATATGGGACACATTTTAAATGCTTATATATTGGAATCTAAAAATGATAGAAAGTAACACGTATATTCATTGAAAAGCTGACGTTCAGGATTTTTTACATAATTTCTCTAGACACCACTCTGGAAGTGAATTAACGACATCTAAAATGTATAGGTAGGTTTGGAAAACCATCTTTTTAACAAAAACATAGCCAAGAACATTTCAAACAATAGAACTGAATTAAAATTGATAAAGAAGTCATTAAATATTGTCACTACAAACATTTCCTAGGCAAAATAAGTAAAATATATAGAATTTATTTCTTACTCTCTATCGTTTTTAGGTTCCAAGATATAAGCATCTAAAAGGTGCCCCGTATTTGTGGCCCACCCTGTGTATGCAATTTGTTCGAAGTTGTTGTTTCCTTCTTCGCTGTGTGACAGGAAGTCTGAGGACGAGGATGGCTGCACAGAGACACGGATGAAGCTCAGAGGAAAACGGGGAGGTGGGGAGAGCTTAGATCTGTTAAAACAATAACACGACGACCACGACCTGCGTGCATTCCTCCCGTCCGACAGAATGGCTTCCAGCTGACAATCAGCGGCGAGCTGTGGCAGCCATCACCACCCCACAGATAGGATGCACGGAAATAAGCACTCTGACATTTTCCTCTGACATTTCCAAGTCACATCTCTTGATTTGCTCCCGTCTGTTTTCTTTCTTTCTCTATCTGTCTTTCTCTCCTGGTCTTTGCTTAAAAGTCTTTGGAAAATGAATGTCATCTTTTTAATCTCAGGCCAAAAATATACTATCATTCACCAGGCAATCTTGTGCCTACGAATCTTCTCTGCACAAGAAAAAAAAACACACACAATTAACCTACAACATACAGCTCTGGAACAAATTAAGAGACCACTGTAAAATTATTAGTTTCTCTGATCTAACTATTTATAGGTATATGTGTGAGTAAAGTGAACATTTTTGTTTTATTCTGTAAACTACTGACAACATTTCTCCCAAATTCCAAATTCAACTGACACTGGAAAAGGAATGGCTGTCATACATGTAGAGATGCTGATTTTAGGAAAATTTTCAGTGGTCTCATTTTTTTTCTCAGAGCTGTATATGTATGAACAAGATAAAGGCTAAAGGGGAAGGGACAAAACAGATGCCAAGGGTCAGAAGTGGAACAGAAAAGCACAGATTGGATCTTGTCCTGCCAATGTAGTGAAAAAGATGATGAAGTGCTTTATCTCTGTCATGGGAACAAACAGCCTTTAATCTCTATCATAATCTACCAGTGCTACATAGAGGGACATCTGGGCAAATGTCACACAAAACACACACACACACACACACACACACACACACACACACACACACACACACACACACACACACACACACACACACACACACACACACGTGCGCGTGCACACTCTCAAGAAACAACTGGATTTACAATAATGCCCTGAACCTTAGTACGTTTTGCGCATGACAAAACACATTTGCCATCTGCTTCTCCTTTGCATGTTCACCCTCATGCACTAAACACAGATGTGAATAGAGGTGCACACACACATACACACACACACACATGCAAACAGGCATCCATGCATGCACACACACAGACATAGACCCCCATACACATA
>CM050208.1:18107500-18130000 GCA_027475355.1 Coilia nasus
TTCACGCTGTTTGCCAAGGGGCAAGGAGATCAATGTTTTTTTTTCCCTTTTCATGTACACTGGGGTCTACTACAGTTCCCTGAGCCGGGCTACCTAAGCTCACCATCTTTCGAGGAAGGAGCATTTATCTCCGTCTCGTTTCTCTGGTCCCTGTGGTGCAAAGCCCTGAAGACAGGAACAAACGTGCTTGCTGTGTTGGCTGCTGAGGGAAAGCAGATGAAGGTGAGGGAAAGATGGAGTGATACAGAAAGACGGAAGGAAAGAAAGAGAGGGAGCAAGGGAAAGCAGAGAGAGACTTTGAGAGAGAGAGAGAGAGAGAGAGAGAGAGAGAGAGAGCTGAGGAATGAGGTGGTGAACTTCAAAGGGCTTTTGAGAATTTATAACTCCGCTATTCTCAAGGTCTAGCTATGGTCTATGTGGGGATGCCTCATCATTATCAGAGAAGCCAAAATGAGCACAGCCTCAAAACAGCTCCTGCCTGTCCGAGATGGTTAATGTGCAGAAAGGTTTGCAGCATAATATAATAACTAGCGCAAAAACAAATTAGATTCAGTTTAGGGGTGCTTCAGCACTTATTTGTCTTCCCATCCAAAGTTAAACATGTTCTCACCATGGTCAGTCAGAAAGCACATTCACATTAAAGAAAAGGCAGCTTTCTGTTGCCATCGCTGTGTTTTGAATTACAGATACAACAACATCTACCTCCTTCAGCTAATGCCTCCCTCAGGCTGCCTGATTTATCCTCCCAGTGACTACAGCCAGGCTAAAAAAAACAAACCACAAAAACAAAAGCTCTTTGGTGACAGCTACACAGTCACTAGCTAGGCACAGTGACAATGGATGACCTTTCTCTCCATGCTGGCTTCCACGGTGGAGCGGACTGAGCAGAGGAACTTGGAACTGCGCTTGTGTTCAGGGTCACGGGCATGCGAGGAGGGGTGACGTTCCTGGGTGACAGACCAAGAGGGCCGTGGCATTTAGTGACTACAATGGCAGCACTGTATAGTACACGCAGACAGAGGCCTGGGCCAACGAGTGGACTAGGAGGCAAGAATGCAGCAAGACACAATAATTCTCTTTTATGGTGAGACAACTTGTGTCTCCAATGATTTTAATAGCAGAGAGGAAACTAGACTTTCATTCAGTAAGAAAAAGGCTTGGAATGTTTAAGTGGAGTTGAAATTCACAATAAAGACATTTTTTTCACAAGGACTGAAATGAAATGAGTGTGTTTGCAGCATTAAGACTCAAAATAGAATTTCACAAGAAATGTTCACTCAGTGCTGGGTTGTGACTCTTCAATAAGAGACCCTGGCCAACAACTCTGATAGTGATAACTGAAAGTGTGTGAGTGAGAGACAGTCACGGATAACAAAATAAGAAAGATTTGGTGTACATCCAACACTGACCTCACTACCTGTCTGAAGATAAATTTAAGCTAATGTTTCCAAAATGAACTGTTATCATATCATTAACATAAAAGATATGCTATATGATAGTAAGACGCTATATGATAATGTGGCAGACAAAAAACACTTTGTTCATTACAACACTGTGTTTCAAACTGGACTTGTTCGCAGAACACACTGAGACTTGCACGTCTCCTCTCCTATTATACAGCATTACTGAACAATAGGTACAACAAAACATTCTACGCCATTTATACAAATCGTTATATAGTACATTAAGGCTGGATTAAATAATTATGTCGTTTTAAAAACTTGCGCCAAATGCAGAGACCATAAATACATTTATGTTCCCCCACAAGAGGTAGTCAGTCAGATATTCATACTTATAGAGTATGACTGAAAATGTTAATATTCTGTTCCAATGGTTTTCAGTACGGTTGTTTCCACAACAATATGCCGTGTCTATAACTGACTGTACTTGTCTCTACAATTCTGTATGTGTTGGTGCAGCCTGTCGATTCGATTTTGCAATGTCCGTGCATGCTCGTCGGAGAGAAAGCCCAATTCTGTGGCCAAAGGCTCTCTGTCCTGGTAGAGGTGGAGCAGCCGCATCCGTGTATCTCTGGAGCGATGGAGCTCTGTGATGCGCTTTGCTGTCCCCTTCCGAAACAAGCACACGGAGCTCAAAACGGTGCTGTGATAACGCTCCCACATATCGAGCACCCGGTACCCGTGCACCAGGCCGGCTTCGTTGTCTATGAAAACCAAATCCCCGCTTGGTGTTCTGAGGAGGTTGCTGGTATCCCTTTCCATTACCCGAGCGTCCCATTGAAGGCTGAATAGGTTACTAACCAGCCTGTCGAAGTTCGCCGTTAGGTAGTCAAATATTATTAGGTCGGTCCACTGTATAAGCTCGAGCAGCTCTGAGACCGTTCTGTTCTCAAGTTCCGCCAGCAAAGGATGAAGACCCTTGCTCTCCTGCCGCAGAGGTGCAGGTGTAACGACTCCTGTAAGGTTTGCGACCCATTCTGTAAGGGACACAATCGCTCCCGCCGACCACTGCAAGCTATCTACCCTCCGTCTCACAGAGCCCCATTGTTCCCCGTCAACGTTTAGTCGAGAGAGGATGCTAGGGGGTATGTTTGTGATGCCGAGGAGATTAGCCAAGTAATAGGACAAAGTTTCTCCTTGTATCTGGTCCGCGTTTATTCCATAACGCACACATGCTTTACTGCCGTCTGAAAAAGTGGCCAGCTGGTTAGACACCCTGCCGCAGCCTGGCTCTAGTGAAACAACGAGGTTGCCCCGGGCTCTGTGTCTCCACGTTCGGGCATGTTCTTCACTGAAGCCTACGGGAAGATGATCTTCCAGTCTGTGACTCCAAAATATTCCGTCTTCGATGATCTCGGTAAGACGAAATGTGTCTAGTTTATTCGATGTCATTTTAGCAGCATGGGCAAGGTGTTTTTTCTTATTAGCTCCAGTGTTACTTGAATTATGACTGTCTGTTTTGTTAGACTGGTGCGATTTCTGAGCGACTGGGACAGCAAGAAGTGCCCGGAAAGTTCTTGCGGATAGGTCCACGGATTTCCCATAAGCAAAAAGAGCTCCTGGTCCATGAAGCCCCCGTTTGTGTCTTCCTAATCTGTCTTCTAGTCTGCTCCAGACATAGAGCACACACGAACAAGTGCACAGAAAGAACAGGGCAAGAAAGTTCGCTGACACAAACCTCATGGTTGCAAAATATTTCCCCTCAGGACGCACAGCGACGCACGACCTCGACCACAAAGGCTGTGGGAATAAAAATCGGAATATCCCACCGAGACGTGGATCAACGCTGTATAACACGTCCGGGGAAAATGTCCCTTTGCCCGCTCGCTGAGAGAGTTTGACTGCCTGGACAAGCACAGGGCGGAACGATCAAAATCAAACGCGCCTTCATGATAAATTAGGTAAATTACACATTCTAACGACGAGAACAGAATATAAACCGCGAATGCTCTAGGCTGCTTCTTTGGAAATCCGTATTAGTCCGAGAGTGCTGCAGCGCTTCTGTCAGCTGCTGTCCGCTCCATCCTTCATCTCAGCACTCGGTTTGACCGGAGCAGCCCCGCTCGCAGATAGACACTGGGCTCTGCGGCACGTGACCAAAACGGAGCGAGCTGGTGGCGTATCGTGGAAGCCCAGGGGGTTTGGGAGCAGCGAGAGTGGGGAAACGGCGAAACCTTGTGTTCAGGAGAGAGTGGGCGGTTACGTTTGAACCCCTGTGGTATTATTGGCATCGAAGTCAAAGCTCTTCGCGGCTACTATCTTGTCCAAGAAAGCTGAGGTGGGTGTAAATGCTTCCTCTTTGGCATTGTAGCGTTATAGTCAAACAGTATCACTTGGAGTCATAATTAATGTGACCATTTTACCCCCTGGTGGACAAAGTGCCCCCAGTGGAGACCTTTATTTTATTGGCTAGAGACTTAGCTGATTAGAGGCCAGTAAAATAAATGTCCCAGAATGACTGGGAGTCTATCTTCAGAATTTAATTGAGTTTTGGAGTAACGAAAAAATGGGGTCAAAATCTCTATCAGACCTTGTTCCCAGGGTTTCATTATAAACTCCTCTGTAACATAACTGAAATTAATTGCCTTCTTAATTGGCTATTCACCTCGTTTCTCCTGCCCCCCTCCCAAAAATACACACACACACACACACACACACACACACACACACACACACACACACACACACACACACACACACACAATCTAGGCATGCATGCAGAAAACTTTTCCTTAACCTCAATTACACTTTAATTTAGCCTTTATTTCATAGTCAGGCAACTAAGATTCCTAAGTTCTTAATCAAATTAACTGGGTCACATTTACCCTGAGACAAAGGCATACCAATTTGCTTGAGTTCGCAATACACCGTCTCAGACTGATTGCCCAATTACCAGTCAGAAATATCCCAGTGTAACAGAATAATGGGGAATAATCTCAGCTCTGGAGAGAGCATTTGTGTTCACCACCCTTCGACACACACACACACACACACACACACACACACACACACACACACACACACACACACATACCCACACACACTGTGCAAAGGCGTAAACTAAAACCAGAGGAGCATGTAAAGGTAAGTAAAAGTTGCTAGACGTCTGCGAATGTCTGATTTGACATGCCAGAAAGGACATAAGGCTGAGGCTAACCGTGGATATGCTGTACTACTGTGCCTGGTGCGAGCACAGGCTTGCTCAGATATCAAGCCTATCCATTTACTGCCATCTGTCAGCCAGCAGTCCTCACCCCTCCAATAGACCTGGGCCCATCCCATCTCTTCCCCTCCCTTCCCGTCCCGTCCCTTCCCATCTCTCTCTCTCCCACTCATTTACTCACTCAATCGCTCACTCACTCAGTCTTTGCAGTGAAATGTGCCTTCTCAACAAGATGGGATTTGAAAATGAATGTAGCACACAACCCCCTCATCATAACCCCATCCTCTCTCTCTCTCTCTCTCTTATAAACACACACACACACAGAGAGAGAGAGGCAGAGAGCGGGAGATCGAACGTAGAAGACACACAAGTGCATACACACACACACAGAACACAGAAACATACAAGCACAGGCACACACACCTATGCACACAGAAACACACAAGTGCAAGCACACACACACACACACACACACACACACACACACAGAAAGACACAGAGAGAAAGTGAAAGAACACACACACAGAACATAGAAATATACAATTACAGACACAGGCACACACATACATACACACACAGAAACACACAAGTGCGCACACACACACGCACACACACACACACACACACACACACACACACACACACACCCCATGACTCCGTCTGTCACCCTGACCGCAGTCACAACCCGACCCCGGCACCCGACCCCACAGCTGCCTCTCTGGCTCCCCAGCCTCGCTCTCAGCCCTTAGACAACAATCCCAAGCATGTGCCTGCTTGCCTGCCCTCAGACAACAAGCCCAAATCCTAGCGACTGCCCTGACTGCTGTCTGGTGTAGTCAGTCCCTACCTCTCTCCACAGTCAGCATGCCCACCAAGCAGCAGCATCTTTATACAGAAACCAGACATTACCAGGTCCAGAAATTAAAAGTCCTGCCAGATATTTGTTCCAGTCAAGTTCATGAACCAGTTGATCCTAGCAGGGCTTTTACTTTCTCAAGCCAGATTGTCCACTTCTACCAGAAAGAGAGACCAGTCTCCCCAATGGTTTGTCTCTCACCCACACTACTACCAATAACGAGTCAAGTTGCATAGCCCCCTACTTTTGTGATGGTGTTACTGGTACTAACTGTACTGGCCTTGTCCTTGGTGCCTGTACAGCACAGTTAGGAATTATGGGCCGTTTAAAAGAATACAAGTAATAATAATATTAATTGTGGGCAGTACATATTGCCAACCCTAGGTATACGTGTTTAACTTTTGTGTCAAACGTGTTGAAACTCTGTGGAGTTGAGAGGCCTGCAGTGATTTTTGAAGACACCCAGCAAAGCATAACCCATTGCTACAGACTGTGAAAACACACAGTATCCAGGTTGATTTGATTGAGGTCTGATGCCAGGCCTTATGGAAAAATTTCAACTGGAGTTCATACCACCCAACATAACAGTCCCATCCCATGTCCTCCTGGACTTCCAGCACAACCTGAATCTGAGCCTTGCTTGCACCTGACTGTGGCCTTCAGACATGAGCTCTCTCTCTCTCTCTCTCTCTCTCTCTCTCTCTCTCCGGTAAGTGTCAGCGCTTCCCTCGTGACCAGGAAACCTACCCAATGAGCTCGTCCCTCTCCAAAGGTTAGTGCCAGTGGTGAAGCCATAACTCATGCCCCTTATGGTCGCCAGCACTCTCGGTTAGCCTGAATAATGGATGCACAGGCTTGCCATTAGCACTGAAAGCTACCATCATTTCACTCGAGCTGACAATTACTCATGCTAAAAGACGCTAGGTCCCCAACACGGCACATTAATACATTTCCCCCTGTCAGCTCCGTTCGTGTGCAGTGGCACTCACGTAGCGGAGGATGAATGAAAGATCTTTAATGTATCGACCTCTCTCTACTGTATGTCGCTTTCTCTCTCTCTGTTTCACTGTCTCTCTCTTTTTCTTTCTGTCTCTGTTTCTCTCTCCCTCTCTCTTTTTTCTCCCTGTTTCATTATCGCAATTTAACTATCTCTCTCTATTTCAATGTCACTCTCTCTCTCCTCAAACTTAAAAGTGCTTTGTTGGCGTAACAAATAAGACATTCATATTGCCAAAGTTGTCGTGAATGTGAAATGTGTTTTGCTGCTGAAGTGACCCTCTACTAAGAGCATGGTCATTTTTTCAGTTGTTGAAAAATGGATAGGCAGAGTGCTTTTGAATCTGTTTTATCTGTTGGCTTCTCTTTGTCTCTTTGTCTTTGTCTCTCTCTCTCTCTCTCTCTCTCACACACACACACACACACACACACACACATTGCTGCTGCTGCTTCTATTTCTCTCTACGTACTTGTTAGGTCATTGCAATATTTGTAAGTACTTCAGTATTTGAATAGAAGAGGGCAGAGTTTTTATGTCAGAGAGTGAGTGAGTGTAGGAGAGAGAGAGAGAGAGAGAGAGAGAGAGAGAGAGAGAGAGAGAGAGAACAGAGAGGGAGAGAGAGAAAGAGAGTGAAGGGGGCACAGAGAGTGAGGTTAACCCAGTGTCCTCTGCGTTTATCATCTGTCAAGCAGTGCAGGAAGGAAGACAGATCAGGCCGAGCCTGGCGAGAAGGCGCAGTAGGAGGAGTGATAGATGTCCGCTCTGTGAATCTGTCTCAGACAACATTCCAGAAATCCCCCCAAGGTTCCTGTAGCAGCCACTTAAACTAAGCCCTGCCAAAAAACAACCAGTCATCTGCTGAAGGTGTGTGTGTGTTTGTGTGTTTGTTTGTGTGTGTTTGTGTGTGCTTGTGAATGTGTGTGTGTGTTTCCGCCATCTCTACCTTTTATTAGGTTTTTTTCCTTTGCTCTGTTCCCTCGTAATGATGGCATCAAGCTGAGTCATGGCGGGGAGAGATGGTGAACGGGAGCAGAAAGTTATTGTGAGGGCACCGTCTCTGCATCAGCAAGCGAGATCTCCTGGCAGGCGGGGCGAGCCGAAGACACTGGCGGTGGCAGATGATGTAAGGATAAGGAGGCCCAGCTGGGATCGGCTTAGGCAAATGGCACAAGATGAAAACCTTTCAGGAGGAAGTTTTTTTTTGCAACTCCCCAGCAAAACCCGTGGCTGACTTCCACTGCCACCCCCACCCCCACCTCTACCTCCCTTCACTATTAGAATTCTAAGGGCAGCAGCAAGTTTTTTCTTTAAAATTAATCAACAAACTTTGCCTCCTTCAGAAGTAAAACTAAAGCATGGAGTCAAGGCCAGCTGGCCAGCAGTGCCACTGTCCCTCATCCACAGATGCCGGCCAAAGGACCCTGAGAAGGCCTCTTGAGACCCGAAGCCCGCCACCCCGACTGAAAAACACCCACCATTTTCAATATTTAATGCAATTTTATTAGCCTGCCTTGGCTGTTGCTCCGACCTCCTCATCCTCTTGTGATAAGCGCACCACAGCTTTCAGAGATGATTAATGCAGCTCAGCTTTGGCACGGGCCAAAACCTCTCCGTCACCCTGGGTAATTGCTCTTTCAGCCGCCGAGGAGAGGAAAAATACAGACGACTTGGCGGGTTTGATGTACTTTCCTTCCCGCTGTTACCATGAAAGGATTTCTTTTTTTTTTCTCTAAACACACGCACACACACACACACACACACACATACACACACACTCACATACACACACACAAACACACAAACACACACACACACAAACACACACACACACAAACACACACAAACACACACACACACGCACACACACGACCATAAACACTGCACAGGCTGGGCTATGGCATACTGTGTTCCACAAGACAAAAGCCACCTTTCATCATGGAAAACAGCTTTCCCAATCTCTTAGCATGCACTTGCTGACCAGAGGGAGGCTTAATCCCCTATTAAACAATTTGGGGCTCCAGTTCCCCTTCCCTTCCTCTGCTAACTGGCTTATGGACTTCACAGACCTCCATATTTGCAAGAGGGAGAATTGCAAATTGGCCAACAACAAGCTTAACCACGCTGGAGTCTATCATGAATGTTACAGGCGGTTGGCGCTCGTGTGCTCAGACGCACTGCTGCGTTGGATGATTCTGACCAGGCTTCAATGTAGGTCACATGGCCCGCTAGGATTAGCATTTGTGCTCCAATGCACTCACTCAGTGCCTGCTTCTGAAGGGCTGAAGAGCAAAAAAATGGTTAGGAGTGGGGGGTTATCTGGTCGTAGATAAAGGCACTGCGTTTGGAGCCTGCAAAGCTAACATGTTCAATTCCATCACATCAAAATTGTTGCGGCACAGCACAAAGGCCTCAGGCCTCCAAGAGATTTTCAGTCAGAAGTGGAGGATGACTGGAGACATAGATTGTGTGTGTGTTTCTGTGTATAAGAGTTTTTTTTTTGTCTTGTTTTGTTGGTGCTTTGAAAGTGTATTCTGTCTTTCTCTGTCTATCTTTCTGTCTCTCTCTTGCTCTCCCTGTCTCTGTCTCTCTGTTGCTTTCCCTCTCTCTGTCTCTCTCTCTCTCGCTCTCTCTCTGTGTGCTGTGAAGAAAGACGTCTGATGACTAAGGCTTGTCCCCTGAGCCACCTCCTTACCCCTGTTGCTCCCGCTAATCTCTGCTCTGCCATCATAGACCTCGCTCCGCCTTGGCACAGCCTGAGTCACCGCGGTCGAGCCGCCTGGGGGTTACGAGGGCTAACGTCTCTCATGGTTCAGGTCGCTGCGCCGCCGCGGATGACAAATAAGAGCGCTTGGCAAGATATATCACCCCCGTCACGCACTCAGCCCCCCAAAACAATGGCAGAGCACAGCGGGGCAAATCTGGACTTGCCCACAGAGGGTCGAACACTGGGCCAACATTCTGGAACCCCAGAGAAGTTGATGGGAAGTAGCCAGAGGCAATAAACCAGCCCACATCCAGCTGATATTGTCTCTTATGTATTTGAATAGTACATCAGGTAAGAGAGGCAAAATGTAACCTTCCACAGTGATATGTTTCCTTGACACAGGAGGGTAGAGTTGAAGCAGGCGGTTAGTGGTATAGCATTTGGGATGTTCATTTTCAGGTTTGATAAGGCAGAACACTACAATAAAGGGTGAAATATGTCTTAGTCTAAATAACCTTCAAGGGAAACTTCAGAATGTAAAGGTTTTCCTTCATCATCAAGTGAGATGTTTCCTTGACACAGGGTGGCAGGCATTTGTAGTATAGTGGTACAGCATTTGGGATGTTAATTTTCAGCTTTGATAAGGTCAGACACTACAATAAAGGGTGAAACTGTCTGAATTACCTTCTAGTGAAACGTCAGAATATAAGGATGCACCTTCATCTTCAATGTACTGCATAATCCCTTTGCCCATTCATGATAGCTCACATCCAAAAGCATGACAGACCACACATCCAAATATCCGGTTATCCAGTGGTAGATTAAAGGACTGTGTTTGGATCCTCCAAAGCTACAGTAACATGTTCAATTCCATCACATCAAAATTGGAGTGGCACAGCACAAAGGCCTCAGGCCTCCAAGGGCTTTTCAGTCAGAAGTGGATGACTGGAAACTGATTTTTTTTTTTCAGCAAAACATAGATTGTGTGCGTGTTTTTGTAGTGTTCATCTTCAGTGTATTCCCTTTGCCCACCCATCATAGCTCACATCCAAAAGCTTGACAGACCACAGATGCAAATATGGCTTCACTGGTTGTAAAGGGGGTCCATTTCAGTTATTGTATTTCCATAACCACAGCACAAGCCAAAGTACATTTACCAATGCCAGCAGTGATTGCCAGCGATGACGATTATGAATACTGTATCACCATCAACCCCAGTGCTGAAGTGAGAATATTCTAACTGTGTACCAAAGTCTTCCCACCGGCCTGCTAAATGCCTCAATACAGTGTGATGTTTTGTATTTTTTGTATCATATTTACAAAATAACACACACAGAATCAAGAAATTCGATGCAAAAAAGGATGAGTGACTCTAATATCGGTTGGGGGCCAGTTATGAAAATAGCTGGAAAGTAAGACCAACACACACAGAACCATGAAATAAAGTCAGAAAATGACTGCATTGCAGCCGTATCTCCTGAAGGACTCAGTTTTGGTCTTTTCTGAAGAGCGTATGCAAGTAGTGTCGATACAGTACTAAGAATCACTCATTGTGGTCAGTGCTTTGATGCAGCGAAGGTATTTGACTGTAACACCGTCTGAGTGAAACTTCGTCAGACTGGCGCCAACCCCCCTGCTTTCGTCCTCACCTCCGTCTGGCGTGAAGGATACTGAGCAGGTAAAAACATGTTCCCCTCCGCTCCCCTCCGTCTGTGCTGACAGATAAGCACTCGGCGAGACGAGTAGGCACGAGTGAATGCGCTGTCGATGTGAGTGTTACTACGTTTAAGCAGGAAGGATCGCTACTATTAGGGAACACAGGCAGTGCAATTGAATTATTCACTAACCTTGGGTTAACAGTGACTGATACTCAGGCACCAATAATGCACAGTGCTCAGGCCCGTCTCTTTTCTTTTCTTTTTTTATTTCTCCCTCACTCCCTTCTTGATCTAACACACACACACACACACACACACACAAACACACACACACAAACACACACACACACACAAACACACTCACATACACACACACACATACACACACAAACACAATACACACACACATGCATGCACACATACACACACACACGCGCACACACACACATACACACACAAACACGCGCACACACACACACACACACATACACACATGCACACACACACACACACACACACACACACATGCACACACACAAACACACACGCACATACACACATACACACATGCACACACAAGCACGCACACACGCGCGCACACACACACACACACACACACACACACACACACACACATTTATGAATACAGTAATGAAGTGCGTAATGAATGAGAGTGCCTGAAAGGAAGGGGTGGGAGGGGTACATAATAAAGTTTACTCCTATTTGAGGATCATTCCTCTTCCTCTGTCTGAAGATTATTGTCCCTCTTCCCTTTCAGATGAGTCAGGGAGGGCGCAATGGAACTGCATCATTGCTATTCCAGCAGGGATTCAAAGCTTTGGTTCAGTAAAATTTGTGCCAGCCTGTGTGGTTGAGATATGGGAACTGACGTCAATCTTGACATAAAGTGTATCACTTATGGTTATAGCTCCACCTAGTGGTTAAATCCATGAATGGCTAATAAGTGGAGAAGTAAATCTGAAATGAGACCTTTGTGTGACGAAGAACTCTAATCCTCAGCTCTGGTGACTTAGTTTATGAATACCAATGAAGGATTGTGGCAGTGATGGTAAACCACTCAAACTGAAAAATGTCTGTTCTGACTGCAGTATCGAGCAAAAAAGGAGCAAAGCTTACAAAGAAAGTGGGCAAAAAACAAACACTGCCAAAAGAACACATTTATTTCCAGTCCACTAATCAGTACATCCAGTGCAACCAGGTTGTTTTTCTCCTACTGCATATTTTGGCTCACATTCCAAAAAGGGTTAAAATCACAGCCTCGCTGTGAATCACATTTTTTGGCCAGAAGAGGGCAGCACTTGATCTCTTCATTGCCCATTTTTCTCTACTTTGCAGTGGAAAACATTCTGTCCCCATAGTTTCTGCTGCAAGCTTCCTGAGCACCACTTAGCCAATGATCTTTAGCCTCTTAGCCAATAGAGGCTTGTTTAGTGTCTGTCATAGTTAAAGGCAAAAACATTTTTAAATGTGCTCAACATTTGAGACGCTAAAGATTTCAGTGGACATGTCATCATTAATAAAGACGTTTAGAGAAACAGGAAAGATTGCAGCTATGGCTCAGCATCATACAGTACACTAAATGAGCACACACGTCTCCAATGTTATCCAAGCACAGTAGTCAAGTACATTGCTCAACAACCTGCATTACCTTGTCACTTTGGTCAGCGACATGCATAGCATTACCCTGTCTTGTTGGTCAGCAACCTGCATAGGTAGCTTTACCCTGTCTGCCTGGCCAACTACCTGCATAAGTAGCTTTACCCTGTCTCCCTGGCCAACAACCTGCATAAGTAGCTTTAACCGGTCTCCCTGGTCAACAACATGCATAGGTAGAATTGCCCTGTATTCTTGGTTAACAACCTGCATAGGAAATATTACCCTGTCTCCCTGGTCAGCAACCTGCATAGGCAGTATTACCCTGTCTCCCTGGTCAGCAACCTGCATACTGTAGGTAGCATTGCCCTGTGTCCTTGGTCAACAACCTGCATTGCCTTGTCTCCTTAGTCAACAACCTGCATAAGTAGCATTACCGTGTGTCCTTTTTGTAAATGAGTCATTGGCCCAGAGAAGGGGAGTGGCACAAGTTCCTTGTCTTGAGTGTCACCTGAAAATGAGAATGCAGGGCAGAGGGAAGCAGGCAGACTAGTGGTCTGGGTGGAAGCAGAGAAGTGTTTTTTTTTTTTTTTTTTTTTTTGCTTTTTGAAAAATTGGAGGTCAGGGGCTCTCCATCAGCATGTCTCACATTGTAAAAAGTGTCATATACACTGTCAGAGGCTCTTTACAGGGAATGAGCTCACACCCATTCTCTGGGGTCCCTCTCTCCAGTTCTCTCTCTCACACTCTCTCTCTCTCTCTCTCTCTCTCTCTCTCTCTCTCTCTCTCTCTGTCCCTCTTGCACACATATACATTCACACAACAGAACATATTTAATTTTTTATAACTTTCTGACACATGGCATGACTATTTCATCAACACACACACACAAAAGAGAGAGAGAGAGAGACAGAGAGAGACAGAGAGAGAGAGATAGAGAGAGAGAGAGAGAGAGAGAGAGAGAGAGAGAGAGAGAGAGAGAGAGAGAGAGAGAGAGAGAGAGATAGAGAGAGAAACCGAGATCTAAACACACAAACACACACAGACACACAGACACACACACACACAAAAGCTGACATCAATGCAGTTCTCTTCTCGCCAACATGCTGTGTAGGACACATCTGCCTCAATGCATATGGTGTCTTTATTATGGGTCATAAAGAAAATAATTACGTACATGAACTGAGGTGCATTTCTCAGGAACCATGAGGTAATATTGCGTAGTCTGTAATTACAAGTACATTTCCATAAGTACTTGTAAGTAAACGCATAAATACAGTACCAAAGTAAGTTAACACAAAATATCAGCTGAAGGTGCATAGCTAGAACAACACATTGCTATAGCATATGGAATGTGGCCATATTTCCATGCACTTGAATAGCTTTCAAGCTGGAGTCTAGTCATGTTTTGTTTTGATGCAATAAATCCTGAATGTTCAGACATTGTTTGAACTCTTCTGTTTAAACAAGATGAGCAGACAGTGACATTTCTTTTGGCAGGCCTGATGCTGATTTGCATAATGTAGTGTCTGCATTAAAGCCGTTATAGTGTCAGCTATTCACTACTTAACACCAGATTTATCGGTATGGTTTGGCATGACGAGCGACGTGGTATTGCATTGCAATGCAAACTTTGAAACTCCCCAGACTGCTGTGCATATGGGTCTACATCTGAACCTTATCAGGCAGATACACACATACATCTTCCTCAAGATGACCTTGGCTATCAGGTATAGTTATGTATACCTGATATAGTTATGTAAGTAGGTAGGAGAGAGTGTGTCTGTGTACGTGTGTGTGTGTGTGTCTGTGTGTGTGTGTGAGAGAGAGAGATAGAGAGAGAGAGAGAGAGAGAGAGAAAGAGAGAGAGAGAGAGAGAGAGAAAGCTTAAAAAGTAAAACATAATTTGACACGAGTCCAAATATTTATTTTGGCAAACACCTCAAATACCTCACCATAGATTTCTGTGGTAGAAACATTTCACACAAGACTGCTGTTAGTTACTTCATTAGATCATAAAATGCAACGGTAAAATCTGAAAGGTAACGCCAGTGAATGTGATATCTGAAAAATGTGCACACAGCATTAAGGGAATTACCTGGAGCCATGGAGGAGACAGTGACCTGTCAGCTCTCGTGGAACGAGAGCAAGTGAAAGTTGATGGCAAAAACACACGGTCCTCTCCGCCCTTTCTCCTACAGCACTCTCCCTGCACTCAGCTCAAAAGCTCTCCCTAAAAAGCGACAACTGCAGGCCCATTTCCCAGGGCTGTATGGCTTCCCAGACCTCCATTTTAACAACTGTTGGTCCCGCAGTGGTTTTGTAATTACCATACCATGCAGACAGTAAAATCTAGCAAACAGTACACAGCGCCCAAAGGGGACCGAGGGCGACGCACAGCCCATAATGATCGGCGTGCCCGGCTCCTGCGGTCCGTCCTTCAGACCGGGACTGGTGCGAAGCCAGGGGTCAAGGGAAGGTCTCGATGCTGTCCGTCTTTGTGTCTGGGGAGCATGAAATCATGCGTGTGGACCACAGAGAACTAGGCCGAAATCACACCCGGCCCCTCTGTGGTCTCCAGGCATTCCTCCCCAAAAAGCCTTTCCCGACCAGCACTGAGCTCGACACAACAGCCAGCTGGGTCAGTCTGGAGGGAAAATATCATTATTTATTTATTTATTTAGCATGTTTGTTTAAAAACACGTACTTTCAGAATTCTTTTCCCTTGGGAAAAATTGACATAGTCATACACAATGTGCTGATTTTAGAGATGACTCATGTGCAGGCTACAGTATTTGTAATGTGGCTAGTGGCAAAAGATCAACAGAAGCTGTTATGGAGCTAATATGATCCACTGGTCATTTTGAGTTTATTTACTTTATTGATCCCTTGAGGGAAATTGGTTCTCTGCATTTATCCCAATTCCTGGATTAGTGAATTACACCGAAGCACACACTTAGGGTGTCTTGCTCAATGGCACTTAACCATGCTCCGGTCGAAGATCGAACCACCAACTCTTCCTTCAGTTTCAAGCCCGTAGCACTTACCAGTAGACCATGGCTGCCCCCAATTGGTTGTACTGTTTCAGTTTACTCTGGAAATAAAGGAAGTATGAGAGAACCAAGCTTCAGACTAATCCAAATTACTCTGGTGAGATAGCCTACAAGTGTCTTGCAATTTGACATTTGGCACCTCAGCTTATCAGAGATTGTGGGGGTGGTGCAGACAGACCCTCATTTAACAGATACCAGAGCCTGTAGGTGTGACAACATGGAGGCACACATAGGAATAGCATACAATTTCACAACTTCATGTTGTATTTCACACAGTATCTGTAACCAAACGGTTTACTAAAGAATACAAAGAGTGTAACAAAACGCAAGCCAGTGTGCCAAAAGTAGTAAGCCGAGATCTCCCAGTAAGTCTACTTTGCAGGTCCAGGTTAAATGTCTTTGAGATAGAGTCAAGTCCCAAGTTATTGCAGGACAAATCCAAGTCAAGTGTGAGGTTTAGCTGAACTACTATATGACCCACAACAAGAAACTTGTAGGCTTTCTTGCTAGAAAAATTAAAGATGTCATTCCTTTTAGTACTTGCTCTTTTTGAAATACGATATGTCACTCTGAGTTGTGTATACTGCATGTGAAAATGTTCTTCTACCCCAATTGCCTCAATCAATCAATGAGAAAAATACATGCAATAATGAGCGAATAAGAAAACGGAAAAAGTAAGTTCGTAAATGAAAAAAAAAAAAAATGCCATAGTTTTGATTACCGGAGGAGTCTCATTGCAGCATACATTCACCTAGCAAAATATAGATAAGTAGGTGTGTTTGTTTAGACTGTTTAGATCTTCTATTTAGTGTGCTATGACCGAATGGGCTGTGAATGATGGTAGCCTGTGAGTAGCATAGCCAAGAACCTGTCATTCTCCCCACCCCATTTATTCACCAAACTAGGACAGCCTGAAACTGCATCACAAATGCTAGTTGACAGCTGTTCATAGAGTCTAATCAGATGGCATAGAAAGCTAACATTAGCTAATAAATGACATCAAATGTTGGCTATTTTTGTTTGAGATAATTCACATATTCCACTTTACACAAGATGAAGCACTTTTCTAGATTCATTGGTTACAGACCATTTTCCATATGAATACAATATAGGCCGAGGCATTTTCCCACCTATAATTACGTGTTTTAACGGTTGGCAAACTAGTGTCCGCATTAATATTCACTTCCATGTTTTCTACCAGTGGGTGCCAAAATGTAATGCACTGCAATTGTCTAAAATTTGGCTCCTCCAAAAATGGCATTTAGTACAACATATTGTAATGGATTGTGTCTCTGTCTAACTGTGACAGCTACAACTTTTCCAGGGCCCAGTTCATTAAGGTCTGTTGCATTTGTACTTCTGGGTCTGTTTAAGGCTCAATTATGTAACAGCACCACTCATCCTTCAGTTGCTCTCTGTTCAAGCAAGATTTTTAAACCCATTTATTATTCCGACCTCAGCCCACACTCTGATCTCACTCTTTGCATGTGGCCATTTATACACAGGCGTCCATCAAATGGAAAGTCTGTTGTCAAGTGCCCTGCGTAAGACTCTACCCTCCGCAGACACCAGGGCAATTATCTTCACGTAAATGGCACAAAGGAAACCATGACTCTGTCCCGCACCAGACAACGGCAAACTCAAAACATTTTTGTACGGGTCAGGCCACGCGATGATTTTTTTTTTTCATTGTCATGAGTAACTTCCAAAACGGGCCAATGACATAATGGCCTCTTATCCATTTTCCCCACGGTCTAAATATTTATCCGGTTTTGACGTACGGCCAAACACAGAGCTTAAAAGTACTCCTCTGAGTCACACGAATCAGTGCCTCCTGAACCCTCGTTGACTGATTCCAGGGCATGATGTAGAACTTAGTGTTGACTATTCCATGCTTTGACACATTCCACCTCATTCATTTGGCTCCGGTTCATTTTGTGTGCCAACTGAAAATCCTCTAAGAATAGTAACGTGGGCGTCAATTATCACTCAGCATACATAACAGAGCAAGTGCCTCGATGAAAAGAAAATTGACCTGTCTGGACAAGCGTGATGCATTTCAAAGCAAATATCACCGGGTGATTGCTTCAGTGTTTCGGTTGCAGACCCACCTCGATACTTCCAAGAAAAAAAAAAATTACTGTACAGTACCATTGACTGGGATACCATGTGTTGTCTGTATCTCAGACAAATTATGGTGTGTTTATTTTCTGCATGTTATGAGAAGCAGTTTCACAGGACTCTCACGCACAGCAAAAATGCCACTGATTTCACCTACATATGAGATGCTGTGTTTGACGTTCAACCAGTGGAAAGAAAACTTCACGCTGCAAGCGAAGGGAGACCTTCAACTAATCAAATCACCAAACAACCAGTAATGTTGGGGGACAACAGAGGGTTGTTGCACGAACGTTGTAAAAGACAAAACAACTTGAAAGAATACTGGGGTTTAAACACTCTATAAGCAGCATATTGGGTGCCTAGTGTCTGTGTGTAAAAGTCCGGGCACTGTTAATTTGCTTTGAGTAAGCTGTTAAGTGCCCAAGTCCTTTTTCCATTTTTTAATTCAGCAGCTGCTTCCCCCAAGATTGGTCATATAACAGTTGGCACATGCACACATGCACACACACACACACACACACACACACACACACACACACACACACACACACACACACACACACACACACTCACACTCACACTCACACTCACACACGCATGCACGAATGCACACACACACACACACACACTATATAAAATGCATTTTATATTTTATCACATTATTACATGCTGACACATTGACAGAGTTTTTCATGTTTGTGCCCACATACACTTACATCCAGTGAGAGAGAGAGAGAGAGAGAGAGAGAGAGAGAGACAGAGACAGAGATATTGAACCTATGGTGACAGAGAGAGACACATGAGAGACAGAGACAGAGAGACTGGCAGAGAGAGACACATGCAGAGAGAGAGAGACAGAGACAGACACACAGACTCACACACAGAGAGAGAGAGAGAGAAAGAGAGAGAGAGAGAGAGAGAGAGATTGAACGTACAGTGGCACAAAGTAAAAAATGATTTCATACAAAGCACTGGCTATACAATCCTGGGGATAAGACAGCATAATGTAATTCCATTAGCCCTCAGTGGCGGTGTCTCTATTTTGGTCCGGCCGGCTGCGTCTGGAATAAAAAGACACACTACATGGAAACTCCGTTGCCATGGTGAAGGAAAACAAACTGTGAGTGTGAATGGCCTGTGCGCTCCTAAGACCCTGGCTTGTCTCCAACGAATGCTCTTAAAACACACAGGCCAACACTCTGGCTGTTCCATTAAGACCTACACACACATAAACACACACAGACACCCACACAAAATAAATAAATAAGTAAGTAAATTAGCAAAAATAAGTTACAGGACGAGTTCTTTTGCTGGCGCTGGTATGTATGTGCATCTGTTTGTGTGTGTGTGTGTGTGTGTGTGTGTGTGTGTGTGTGTGTGTTACTTTTTGTGTTTGAGATTGGTGCTGGATGTTGTTGATCATTTGTGTTGTGTGTCTGTAGTTCTTGAGCTTTTTTATCTTTTCCATTTCTCAGATGTATGTGTGTGTGTGTGTGTGTGTGTGCGTGTGTGTGTGTGTGCATGTGTACGCGTGTATGCAAGCATCTGTGTGTGTGTATGTGTATGTGTATGTGTGTATGTGTATGTGTGTGTGCGAGCATCCAGGTGTGTGTGTGTGTGTGTGTGTGTGTGTGTGTGTGTGTGTGTGTGTGTGTGTATGTGTATGTGTATGCATGTGTGCGAGCATCCAGGTGTGTGTGTGTGTGTATGTGTATGCGTATGCATGTGTGCGAGCATCCGTGTGTGTGTGTGTGTGTGTGTGTGTGTGCATGTAAGTGTTTGTGTACATCCGCAAGGCCTCTGGTTAAGTAACAAGCAGCAATGGAAAAAACTCCCCCCCCCCCCCCCTTTGCCATGAACGCAACCCGCCCTCCAACCCCCCCTTCAACCCCCCTTCAACCCCCCGTCAATCCAAGCTTCAGCTTCCTGCTCTGTGCCCCCCCCCCCCCCCTTCTCTAGCACTGTGTTTTCCATTATGTGAGGTACGGTATGGGGGTTGTGGTGGAGGGTGGGCGGTGTCCAGCAGTGGAGATCACTGGAGCTTCTTCCGTGGGGGTGGGGGTGGGGTGGGGGTGGGGGGGTGGCACATAATGCAACTGGCAGCAGATAGTCACTCTCCCAAAACACACCACGAGCAAAACATCCCACATGTCTTGTGTCAGTGCCCGTTTGCCGTTTGCATGCGTTCTGAATGTACGTGGAAAACACATTACTCTTCAGGAAAACATTATATCTCCTCAGGGCTCCTCTGTATTATGGGACAATGTGCCGTACTCAGGAATGCAGAGCTCAAACAGGAACGGCAGCCAGGTAATGTAGTATACTTTTTTTCAGCACGTCAGCACTAAAGCACACAGACAGACACAGAAATTGACACACACACACACATACACACACACACACACACGCACACACACACATACACACAACAGGCAGCTTAACCACAAGTAAACAGACCCTAATCAGATATGAGATACTTGCCTTCACATTTACGGCATATGGTCCAAGCTTGAAGCAGAACAAAAAGAGTCCTCCACTCTGAGTTCACCACAGCTTATACCGTGCACTGCAATGCTGTCCAGATTAGCAATGGGGTGGTGGTGGGATAGGTGTGTGTGTGTGTGTGTGTGTGTGTGTGTGTGTGTGGGGGGTGAGGGGTGAGGATGTTTGGCCCCAACTGGGTGTGACTGCCTAGCCTGGTAAACCAGCCCCTCGTACTTCATTTTATTTTGTACAGAGGGTCTGGACCAGACACCGTCAGAAATGATTTCTTCCTGGAGGTGTGGACTCTCCTGAAGTTTAAAACAAGTGCCTCTGCCTTAACCCAATCGCTAACGGCTGGTCGTCACGTATGCAATTAGCCTACCTTACGCACTACAATTCAAATGTAGCACACAAGGTCAACGTCACGGCTAACAAACACACCCTCTGTTCGCCGATTGGATTGGTCTCGCTGGGGCTGACTAAATGACCCTCAAGAGATTCTGGTCCAGACCCTCTGTACAAAATGAAATGAAGTACGAAGGGCTGGTTTACCAGGCTAGTGATTGCCATCTGTATAATGTGATGTGAAACTCAAGTCTTATCGGGGTCTCTGGAAACCTTCGCTTACAGCAAAACAGAGCGGGTGGAGACCCAGGATGTTGCGATTAAGAGTGCCATGCCTCATCTCCTGCAGAACAAAAGTCAACATAAACCGAGCCAGACAAATCTACACATGACACTGACTTCAAAAGGGGCGTAGAGGAACGTGGGGGAAAAACAATTCCTTTTGAATTCCTTTCAGTCGTACGTATTGGAGATTTTTGACGTGTGCTGTCTTCTGTGTTCTGTGTTCTGTGAAGTTAATTGGATTAGCGTAAAGCCCCCTCGGATTTGAAAGCCCCTTTAGCCTTAACCCTACACCAGAATCGGGCCATCCAGCGAGGCCCAGCTTAGAATCACATGTCAAAAGGCCGATAAGCGAGCAGAGGAAGTAACTGACGGGTGACAGCAGGCCATTCAGAACCTCCTCTGTCTAATAGCCCAGGAGTCAGCTGTTAAGCAGCGGGAACAAGCCGGTCTCTGTCTCGCAAGATGGATACATTTCCCTCCCCATGGTGCAGCGCAGCCCTGTCAACCCCTTTCTTTCAATTCTATCAGACCCAGACGGAGGAAATGTTAGGGTATCGCCGAGGCTGGGAGATATGACCCCTGCACTCCTCCTCCGGCTTCTCTCTCGGGGGCAGCTGATCACACAACAGCACGCCAATGGGGTCCAGGAGTTCAGGAAGCTAGTGCTCCAGTTGGACAAGCCAGGGGCGGCACTTAAGACCTCAGGAAAAGCAGACATAGGATTTGTTTTCAAAGAGCAACCCTGTGCTAATTGTTACAAAATGTTTCCTCAGTTGTCACCCAAGCTCAGTGTGTGAGTGAAAGACAACTACTCAACCAGGTATCACCAGCAACTGAAACCATGTACTTAACGTAGCTGACAGTGGTGTTTAAATTTAACAGAAACATAGAGCCCAGTAAGTCCCCCCCCTTGAAGTGAAAGTACACTGATTGCTTAAACAAGGCCATAAGAGACCTAACTTTATAGCTTAAAATAATTACCTTGGGTGTATAGCAGTAAACTTAGAATCAAATTTAGTAGTGCTTAAACAGATACAACCTAAATGTTTTAAGTTATAAAGTCAATAAAACTGGTTGGAATTGTTAACACTCAGCGTAATGATGTAGTATGGGTGTTATTGGTGTATTTGTGCCTCTGGGTTTTTACAGTATATGCAAATTGTTAAAGATGTTTTCCTCTGTTTTATTTGGTTTAATGAGTGGCTCATGTTTTGAATGTACCATGGTAAAAACTGAAATGTCAAGTGTTCAAAATATCTCAAACACGAACCAGCCACACCACACACTTACTCATAATTATAGAAATAGTTGTAATTTGTTACGATCCATCTACACTCTGCTTTGAGTGAACGCCAGGAGTTAAATGAAAGACCAATTTAGCTTGGCATGCTGCCAGCCCTGGGGCCTATCTCTTGAAGTGCTCTTAGCTTGAATAAATAGAATGAAGGATAACCCAACTCATAGCTGTGTTGAGAACCTGAGACCTCTTCTGTCTACACATGTTTGCTAAACAGCCAGTCATGACAATGATATCGCTGTATAACAGTGCTGACATTTTAACAAAATAAATACATGTAATAAAAAGTCTGCTTTATTTTAAGTTTACTCTTAAGGCAATTTGCCATGGATACATCATTTTCTCCAGGGAAAACCAGGGTAAAAGGGTAAGGGGGGTAAAATGCTAAGGGCAATTCTCTGTTGCTAATCTGTATGCTAATCAGTTGTTAATCACACACATGTCCTCTTTGGTTACTTTAATC
>CM050208.1:18137500-18150000 GCA_027475355.1 Coilia nasus
TCTCCTGTTTGGCCTATATTCCCCCTGGCTGCAGGAGATGGAATAAAACAAAGGCACAGCAATAGCTGTCTATATTTACACCGTGGCCTCCGTCGTTACGGTGTGTCATTTTTGGCGTGATGAGAGGGGCTGCCCCCGGGAGGCTATGTTTGAACTTGTATTTGCATGTGTGTGTGTGTGTTTGTGTGTGTGTGGGTATGTGTGTGGGTATGTGGTATGTGTGTGTGTATCTATGTCCATGCCTGTGTGTGTGTGTGTGTGTGTGTGCGTGTGTGTGTGTCCATGCCTGTGTATGTGTGTGTCTGTGTGTCTGTGTCCATGCCTGTGTGTGTCTGCGTTCATGCCTGTGTGTGTGTCTGTGTATGTGTGTGTGTGTGTGTGTGTGTCTGTGTCCATGCCTGTGTGTATGTGTGTGTCTGTGTCCATGCCTGTGTGTGTGTGTCTGTGTTCATGCCTGTGTGTGTCTCTGTGTATGTGTGTGTGTGTGTGTGTGCCTGTGTCCATGCCTGTGTGTATGTGTGTGTCTGTGTGTCTGTGTCCATGCCTGTGTGTGTGTGTGTGTCTGCGTTCATGCCTGTGTGTGTGTCTGTGTATGTGTGTGTGTGTGTGTGTGCCTGTGTCCATGCCTGTGTGTGTGCCTGTGTCCATGCCTGTGTGTGTGTGTGCATGCACAAGCATGTGGTGAGGGCCCTATCAGAAGTGCCATACCCACAAACCGAGAGGAGTTTCCTGTTCCCCAACCGCTAAATCGCTCAGGGCCCAAAAATATCGGACAGCTGCGGATGATGGAGGAAAGGCAGGCAGGCAGGCAGGCAGGCAGAGCCTGGACACAGCCATCCATCCATCCATACAGCCAGCCAGCTAGCAGATATTCAGTGTAATTTGGTCTGTGCTAACGTGACTTGTCATAAGAATTACATGAATGAGATGAATGCCTGTAGGGGGTGAGGCACTGTGGGCTTAAGGAGGTTAGCTGAGATTTAAAGAGGTTAAAGGCTTGCGATGACATCTCACCCACACACACACATGCATACATACACACACACATGTGCGTGCACACACACACACACACACACACACACACACACACACACACACACACACACACACACACACACACACACACACACACACGCACACACACATACTTACATACATATACACACACACAAACACACACACTCTCTTTCTCTCTCTCTCACACACACACATGCACACACACACAGAACCAACACCAGATGGAGCTTACAGTGAAGGAGGGTTTATGGACTCTAACAATGCAACAACTTATGCAGCATGAGATCCATGCGCTGATACAGAGACTCCACAGATCGATGTTTTCATGCTTGTCTGCCCTGAGGTCTGTCTCAGCGGTGAAAGTAATAGCCCTCAGCTGCTGTTTCATCATTTCTGTCTGTTGGGGTTTGGGAGGGGTGGGGGGGAAGAATTGTCATAGAGGAAAGTCACAAGTCATGTGAGAACAGTACTGAGTCATTGAGAACAGCCTGACAATGGACAGATTGACAGGGCGATGCGCAGCCGTATTGGAAGGCTCGGTTTTGCACATGGAGCCAAGGGGTTCCGCAGAAGTTACGGCTTGGCAAAGGCAAGCCATTGCTCAGCACTCAGCTGCTGTTGGGGAAAATAACAGCAGGCTGAGCCACCGGGACCCTTCGCAGTCCCCCCCCCCCCCCCCCCAAACAATGTCTAGAGAGCATGCTTGCTTTGATCTTGAACCAGAAGCAGAGATAGCAGGCTGCATAATGCCCACACATGCCACACTCAGCCCTGCGAAAACTGCACCGAAGGATTGATGGGAACTCAGTGGGCTGAGGACAAGGTTGAGGACATCAGTGACACAGAGGGGGAGTAGTGTGTGTGTGTGCGTGTGTGTGTGTGTGTGTGTGTGTTTTGTGAACTTTGACCTTCATAGCTTTGACAGGGGTCGCAAAGTTTCAGTCAAGTATGAAGATGGAGAGTAAGCCTGCCCTCTGCTTCAGTTTCAGATCCTCTGGAGTCACTTCAAAGCTTCGGACTCCATAGTGCAGTCACACCATGTGGGGTGGAGTAGGAATCAGGGGTGGGCATTAAGAGGGTTGAGGGCATGAGTGGGTGCTGATGGGGTTACGTGGGCAGAGGAGCAGGGGTTAGGCGTTTAAAGGAAGATCATGGCTAACTTATTTCCTCCAGCTCTCTGAGATTCATGTCCAAAAACTGCACGGTGCACAACATCTGGAATGGAAAAAGCAGATACCAATTACATAAGGCCGGCAAAGCCGTAGAGACCTCAGACAGCTTTCAGAAATGGGATTTGTGTGGACACTTCAAAACGGGGAAAGAATTAAAGAGGAGCTCTTTGTTTTTGTTTTGTTTTTTTTCATTCTTTTCCCCTTAATGTTTGCTGTGTTTCTTAGAAGCCCTGGCATGCATGTCCCAATGTCTAATAACACAGGCTCCGCTCCTGAAGATCACAAAAATGCCAACACTGAAACATCCCCCCACTCCTCACACACACACACACGCACACACACAAACACAAGCATGCACGCACACACGCACGCACGCACGCACGCACGCACGCACACACACAAACACACAAACACACGCACACACACAAACACACGCACACGCAAACACATGCGCACACACACACACACACAAACACACACACACACACACACACACACACACACACACACACACACTCGGCTCTCCTCTCCTCCTTGAAAACAGCTGGGTAGCACAGCCTTTACAGCACCCGTTAGATTTCAGCAGTGAGGCCTGCGGTTTTGGCCCAGAGGTAGCTGTGCGAATATTGAGACTACCTCTGCGAAGGATGAATCTTCGCCGCTCTTGTTTGCGCACGCAAGGCAGACAAGGAAAGATTAATGGAGAGAGACAAAGAGAAGGAGGGAGGGAAGGAGGGAGAGAGGGAAAGAGGGAGAGGGGAAAGAGGGAGAGGGGAAAGAGGAGGAGGAGGAAGGGGGGCTTTAAAGTAAGTGCAAACATGAATCAAGAATCAGACAAAGCATTCAAAACAAACGCTTGGCTCTTGCTAACGCAGGGAGACGTAATGTTCCTAAAATGGGTTACTTTAGGTCAAAGAATGTGGGTTTTGAAAGCATGCACAGCCCAGAGAAAGAAGAGAGGAGAGACAACAACACCGCTGCTGCATGTTACTGTGAGTGTTGTCCTTCCCTACTGCCCTATATTTGTGAGGAAGAGAGAGAGAGAGGTCTCCACAACACACTTACACACACAGAGACAAACAAAGACACACACACACACACACACACACACACACACACACACACACACACACACACACACACACACACAGAAACACACATATTACATTATATTAAAACATACAAATACATATCACATGGAGGAGACTTAAAGAGTCTTTTCTTAAAAGTGCATGCACACAACACACACACACCTTTTTTATGAGAAGGTGTTAGCGGATGCCTGAGTGATGTATGTCGAGGGACCCAGAGACCTCCTAGCCCTGAACACACACACAAACACACACACACACATACAGGCAAACAGGCCTCTAATGGCTTCGGCAGTATGTCGAGTAGGATCTCACTGGAGCATCTTGTAAACACTCATAACGAGTAGAGAGCACTCTGCGCTGATAAAACAGCATTCCTACCTGAAAATCACCCACTCACCCGCACATACATGTTCACCCCCTAATACACCCACACAAATACACACACGCACACACACACACACACACACACATACACACACAGGCACGGTGCTGATAAAACAGCATTCTTGTCTGAGAACCACCTTCCCACAGATACATGTCCACATCCTAATACATACAAATACACACACACACAGGCACACGGTGCTGATAAAACAGCATTCCTACCTGAGAATCACCCACTCACCCACACATATATGTCCATCCCCTAATACATACAAATACACACTCACACACACACACACACACACACACACACACACACACATACACACACACACACACACACACACACAGTCACATAGCACATGCACACACACACTCACAGACACGCTGTTCTGATAAAACAGCATTCCTATCTGAGAATCACCCACTCATCCACACATATATGTCTACTCCTTAATAAAGACAAATACACGCTCACACACATACACACACACAGCCACATAGCACATGCACACACACACAGGCACACCCAAACACACACACAAATAACCACACATAAACTCATTCGCTGTCTGAGTAACGCGTCCTTGCCCAAGAGGGCAGGCTCCAACAGAGACGTTTTCCACAGCGTACAGGTCCAGCAGTAAATTAAAACAGGAAGACGGCATAAAAACAACATATCTGTCACTGATTTATTTGGTACAAATTTACTGGGCGCAGTGGAGCGGAGACACTAAAAAACAACAAACAAAACAAATATTTTCTGTGCGACGATTAAAAACAGAATGGTGTATTTGATGACAAAGCAAAAGAAAGGCTGCTGATTTGGCCTCGGCCTCGGTCTCTCTTTTCCCATCATATGTCAGAGCTTGGAGAGGCCCATAAAAAGGTCAATCAAGCCTTTGGTAGACACTCATAAAAGCCTCACACACTGGCAGAACATGACTCATGGCTGACCCCCAACCTTTTGACTGACAGACAGGCCCACATAGTGACTCACAGCAAGCTGTGAAAGGGCCTGTTGCAGTAATGTATATCTAGAACTGTTGACCGTGTGAACTACCTGTGACCTACTGACAGGGTGTATTTATGACATAGTAGGCTTTACAGCAATCCCAGTGCTTACAGCAATCCCAGTCAAACCACACCACAAACCGAACCAAGTTAGACCGAACTGAACTGAATTGAACTGAACGGAACCAAAATGAAACGAACTGAACCAAACCAAATCAGAACACATTAGGGGCGCTCTCAGACCCACAGTTCGATTGTTTTGGTTTGCTTTAGTCAGAAAAATGTTACAATGTAGCAAACAGAACTGGGTGTGGTTTGCTTTCACGTATAGTTCTAAATTAACCAAAATACACCACGAAGGCCGCTTTCAGACCTAAAGTTTGATTGTTTTGGTCCACGCTAGTGAGAAAAATGTTACAATGTAGCAAACAGACGTGGGTACGGTTTGCTTTCACATATGCATAGTTCTAAACTAACCAAAATAGTCCGCGAAGGCCATCGCCATCGGAACCAGACTAAAACGTGCCACGTTCAATAATAATAATGCACTTAACTCTACTGTTCCATCCAATTTGGTTTGGTTGCTTTCACACCTGAGGAACCATACCAAAGTAGGGCAGATAAAGCGGTCCGAGACCACCCCTTTTTAGCGGTCTCGGACCGGTTGATTTGGTGCGCACCAAAGTACCGAGATGGCATTCACACCAACGAAAACGAACTGAACTAAGAACTTTTGGTTCGAATGGGATGTTTGGTGCGCACCAAATGCTGTCAGTGTGAAAGCACCCGAAGACCATCGCCACCAGAACCAGACTAAAACACACCACTTTCGATAACAATAATGCAATAAACTCTACTGTTCCGTCCAATTTGGCTTGGTTGCTTTCACACCAGATGAACCGTACCAAGGTACAGCGCATAAAGTGGTCCGAGACCATCCCTTTTTATTGGTCTCGGAACGGTTGATTTGGTGCGCACCAAAGTACTGAGACTGCATTCACACCAACGAAAATGAACTGAGCAAAGAACTTCTGAATCAAATGGAACGTTCGGTGAGAAAGTGTGAACACACCATAAAACTGAACCAAACCAAAGAAAAGCAACCTAACTGAACCACAACAGAACACAACAGCACAAAACAAAACAAACCAAAAACCACTACCATCATGACATCACTTGATCACTGTCTGCATTTAAAGCAGCACTATGCAACTTTTTTTGAGTTAACTAATCATCTTCACAAGTCGGTAGATGGTTAAATGTGTCAATACCAGGTAAATGAAGACTTTCTTGACCGCCCCCGCCGTCCGTGGACAGAATACCACGCTCACTCACGCAGTCTTGAATATTGCGAGAAGCAGGATCACGTTAAATTCTGAAGGAATTTTGACTTTACTTTACTGAGTCACTGAGTTGTTTTGAAAACTTGGGTCGCGACTTAATGGTGATGGGAAATTGTGGGTCCCTAGGCCACACCAGTTCACCAGAATCACAGCTCTAATCAGTTGAATTGAAAACACATGCACAGTGTGAGGGGGAGAGAAAACAGTTCATATTTACTTGGAGACACTAGGGGGAGCGCCGTTGAGAAAACGCATCCAAAGTTGCACAGCATCTCTTTAATTGGCCTTTGGCTGAACCATGGACAGTTTCTTGCCTTTAACGAGTGATGCTGGAAACCTGCATGACTTCATCCACTGTGAACTCCAGTTTGAACTTGGCAGGATTAAGACGCAGTCAGACTCCCACCCCTGTGGCCTTAGCAGACATGGTGCCGCTGGGTAAACATGAAGTTTTCTCCCCGGGGGGAACCAAAACTGCTGTGAGCCAATGGCTTTCCAAATGGCACCCTTCAACCTACACAAACATCTCAATTTCTATCTAAATGTATTCCTTGGGAGAGGTTCATGTGGCCCTTGTAATTTGTTTTGGAAATGGGTTGAAAAAAAAAATGTTCCGCAGAGGAACTGTTGAAGCTTTCCACATGATTAGCTCAGCAAGACAGACAAGTGAACATGATGAATGTGCTCTGCAGAATGAGGCAATGCTTATGACAGGACTTGTTAGTCATGTATCGATGGTGGCCAGGGGTTGAGTGGAGGAGGAAACCGAGAAGTTCCACAGAGCAGCTGGATGAAATGATGGGTGATCCCAACACAATATCCCCCATGCACATAACAGCAACCGCAGGAATTGATTGATGGCAAGCAACACGATATGACATAGTTTGCACGTCAGCAGTTCATTAGCATTAATTAGAAACCATCCTAAACACAGGGTGGTACTGGATTGATAGTGGTAAACTTGGACACACTAGGCCCCTAAACTCCAAGCGTTTCCAAACACAACCCCTCCTGCTGGAGTCCACCACTGCGAGTGTTTTGCAGAAAAACTCTAATCCCTCCCGAGATGAGTTCAATCTTTTTAAACTTTCCAGAGGAACAAAAGGCATTATGTATCTGGCAGCACTGGTTCACTGCTTAAACACATTATAGCTCAAAATTGCAGGCTCTGGACCAAAGCAAATAAGATACACCAGTAAATTATGGAGGATGTTGACAACGATTCTTAGCTGATGAGATATACATCCTCCCTCCCTCTCATCACTTGCATATGTCCTGGGCCGTTTCCCTGTCCTGGCTTCACATTTGGTCTCTGCTTATGTAACTGGCAACGATTGCTGTTGTTTCTCTTAGCGAAGTTCACCTGGTCTTCCTCAGTCTTCAGGAAACGTGGTCCAAATGGGCCCAGAGGAGAGCAGCAGGCATACACACACACACACAGGCACACACACCCACACTTACACACACACACACACACACACACACACACACATTCACACACACACACACACACACACACACACACACACACACTCATGCGCACACACACACTGAGCAGTGGGCCACTGAGGAGCGAAGCGAGAACTGTCGTCCCGTCGACGTTCGGAAGGAGCCAAGCGAAGACTTGGAGCCCCACAGTGGGCACATGTCCCGGCATTCTGAAACATCTGCACAAGCGCTCTCTCTCTCTCCGGTGAAGTCACGCGCTCCAGGTTCATATTCACCTTAGGCCCCCAGATGCAGAGGCAGACAAACCGGCTTGAGAATATATATGAGTATATATTCACAAGGTACATATATTCCTTCTGCCTGTGCTCTTAACACAGATGACTTTACTAACTATCTCAACTACTTGCCTGAAGAGGTGTGCTAATTGGGATCAACTGGTTAAGTGAATTGGCTGGAACAAATATGTGGCAGGACTTTTACTTTCTGAACCCAGGATGTCCGCCTCTGGCCAGATGCAAACCCAATGTGCTGCTCTCAGTACTGCAGGGTCCACAAAGCAGCCTACTGCCTCTAACCAAACTCCATTAAAATGCTTTTAAGCTGCAGTGGTATAATAAAACACAGGCCCTCGCTGACCATCCACACCCTCTTTGTTGGCCCTCCATAGCTCCCCTAACCTAATAGCGCGGTGCCATCCGCCTGACCAACACACGTGACCAATCAAACTGGGCTTTTGAAGCACTAGCCTTGCCAGCAGTCTTTCCATGGTGCATCACCTCACCCTCACCACACAAGAGCATCCAACAGACCTCCATTGAAACCACAGCACCACCCTCTCTGGGGAGAGCTCACTGCGCAGTCCTACTCATCCATCCAACCACCCACCCAGCAACAGCAGGTTTTTTGCTGGTCCCTGGACCTTTTTAAGATATTTTTAGAGGCAGTGGAATACACTTCTGAAGAATGCCAAAACACCATGGGTAACACAACCTTCTATCTACCAGGAGATCTCAGCAGTGGTGCCAGGTGAGAACTGTGACTGCATACTGTAAGTAGATCTCAGCAGTGGAGACAGGGAAGAACTATGTGTGCAAAGTTGTCATAATAAACAAATATTGCAGTTGAGATGTAATAAAACACCAAATAGTGCAGTAATGCTGTAATAAAATACCAAATTTTATTACAGCCATGTCTGTATAGCGGTTGAACGCTCAGCATCCAGCGAAACCCATGAGGCTCTGTGAACGCCGGCCTTCCGATAGCCTCCTTCAGCACATCACATCCTCACACATCGCCCTGCAGAACCACACCAACAACACCCCTGACACCCAGAAGTCACCACACCAGCACCGCCCCTGAACTCAGTCACACTGTCGCTGTGAACCAAAACACCACACCACAACACCGCAGTGCCAGCTGGCCTCACAAACAAGGGCGGGCGTGCGGGCGGGCGGGCAGGGGTCAGGGTTAAGACACATAGTTTCACGCTTGTGGTTTTCGGTCAGCTACACAATAGGGGTTTTCCGCACACATTGGTTGCTGGGTTTTCTCCGTGACAAATAGTGAAATAGACAGAGAGAGAGAAAGAAAGAGAGAGACAGAGAGAGAAAGAGAGAGAGCGAGAAGGAGAGAGAGTGAGAGAGAGTTTTGTTTTTAATTGGAGAGACGTTTTGGATAGGGCAGGGCAAGTTGAACGATAAGCCACCCAGACCCAGCAGGGAACACAGCTGCTCCATGCACGATCAGTTCGGCCAGAAAGACTCAGAGAATAAGATTTTCAATTAAAGCATTTTTATATAGATAAAATAAACAACTGAACATTAATTAGACAGTAGATATTCTTTGGCGTAGGTCCGGTCATCGGCCTGGGTCTTGCATCTTTGGATCCGGCAGGACCAGCCTTTGCTATTTGGCAGAACTCAGAACTTTTCCCCCCAGGCGAATGGACCGGGACCAAACTGGTGGTGGTGGGGATGGAGGTCGGCACCTGAAGCAGCGGAAAAGGTAAGTTAGACAAGACATTATAAAGCAGGTGGCGGCCGCTGATTGGTTGGAGACTGCGCCCGTCCCAGCAGCTGACGTCTTCCTGGCAGAACTTCCGCAGGCTATCATTTCCTGAAACCAGCCCGAGTCCAACTTTCCAGTAGACTCACCCGCTTACGCTTACTCCACCCGCTGACTCTGGCCATTGGGCCACGGTAAGCTTCAAGAAGACAAGTCTTCTTTTTGCCTCATTCTAACTGTCTGGACAACTCCGGTGGATTGGCGCGAGCATCACTTTAACATACCTGCAAGATTTATTTCCTGAGAGTCATTCCAGTGCTCCTTGTCTCTTATGTAACCAAAGCTGAGCACCACAACTTTGGTTCGTCTGAAAAGCAGAAAGCGTTTGGAAGGATAGTGACAATCGGTGTAAAATAAGGCAGATTTTGAATACATTTTGTTTAGTTTTAGTTGGTTTAAGAAATGTGTGTTAAGAAGTCTAGCCTGACTGGTTCAATGGAAAACAATCTGTATTTAATGGAGTGTGGTCTTGAAAGGGGTGTTTATTTAACATGATTTTAACAGACTAGTTCTATGTCAGCAGTTTCTTCCCAGGAGGGAAGATCAGACTATGGGATGTTTTAAAAAAACACATCCCAACACACAGCTTTTTCTGTGCCTCTCATCACTCCACACAGACAGGGCCAATGCTACTGTGCATGAAAGGGCAAACACACACACACACACACACACACACACCTACAGTACACACACACATACACACTGGGTTGTGTGAAGACATGCAGCTGGAGCAGCAACAGTGTTTGCAGACGTGTCTTCTCTTGCAAAGGGACACAGGTGCTGTTTGGCAGCTCCTAATGCAAGGGCCATTACCTTATCCTTACAGACAGACAGACAGACAGACACACACACACACACACACACACACACACACACACACACACACACACACACACACACACACACACACACACACACACACACACACACACACACACACACACACACATACACACACACATACACAGACACTTTACAACTGCCTCATGCTGGTATGTTTAGTCTGTTGCTAAGGTGCAGTCTGGCAAAGGCCAATGAGACAGCCAATGAGATCACCCCATTCCCTTTCCAAACTCCTGATGCGAAGTGGTGATTGGCTGGAGTTATTTATGGTTTAGTCTGGGTCATTCACAGAGGTGGATGTAAACATTTACTATAATGGACAGCTTAAAGAGCAACCACTCTGAACAGGAGTCTGACCACAAAAGTGTAATGGACAAGAATCACAGCCTGAGATTTATGAGATATGAATCTCGTAAATTCTGCTAGACATTTTTTGTACTGAAGAACTGCCCCAACACCCCCCCCCCCCCCCCCCCTCAACACACACACACACACACACACACACACACACACACACACACACACACACACACACACACACACACACACACACACAAACCTCATCCCCTCACCCAGATGTGTACCTTTAACATGCTTTGATTTAGCCTGAGATAAAATGGGCCACTCCATCAGGAAACACATTCACTTTCATGTGTGCATGCCTGCATGCCTGACTGAATTACTAACTGACTGGCTGACTCGATTACTACCTGAGTGACTGACGGACTAACTGACTGACTGTCTAAGTAACTGGCCGACTGCCTTTGTAACTACCCGACTGACTGGCAGACTGTAGGAGTAACTGACTGACTGCCTAGTTGTCAAGTCAAGTCAGATTTTTTATTCTACCAGGGGAAATTAAGTTGCAGTCAGGCATTACAGAGAACACAGCAAAAAAAGATAAATAGATACAACATTGGAGTCAAAGACATGAGGACAATGAACCCTACATAATGCAGAACAGAACATCCACCATACAACACAATACACAATACAACACATACCAGAACACAATACGCCGCAGTACAAGTTTACTACTGTACATAGGGAGACTGGGGAAAGCATAAAGGTGTGCAAAAAATAGTAAAATCCATCAATGACATCAACTCTACTTATTCAGTAAATTAACAGCAGCACAGACAAAAAAGAATTGACATGTTTTAGTCCTGTGTGTGGGAACTCTCCTGTATATCTTCTACCTGAAGGTAGAGGCACAAACTCCCTGAGATGGTCAGGACAAAAGAGGTTTTGTGACCTGTATGACCGTCAAGTGCACAGAAAGGCATTGGCACTACTGCAACGTTTGTCACAGAGTGGTCCGCAAGAGATCCCAAGTGGTCCGTGAGCAGTTGTGTTAAGTGGGGAAGTGGTCCTCAGTCTGAAAAACTTTGTGGAAACATTGCAAAACTATTCTGACAGACGGACAAACAGACAGGCTGACTGACTGACTTCCTGCCTGTCGGAGTAACTGACAGACAGACTGACTGATTGGCTGACTGTGTTTGATTGATTGACTGATTGTCTGTCTGACTCATCTCGGACAGCAGTGTCTAGCTGAATTTAAGAGATTCATGACTTTAATTCATTCCACTGTCTCAGTGTTTGGGAAAGCTGCATGATGCTGTGGGTCAGTGGATGACCACAGCTGTTTTTCATTAGTGCTCAAGCCTAAGTGCCTGTACTGTATGCTTGGCCTGACAGCAGGCCAGGAGTGACTGTGGTTCTGTGCGACCAAGGTGCCACTCTGACAGAAGCCTTCTAGTGGTGTTTCGCCTGTCCAGAGGCGGACATCCCAGGTTCAGAAAGTAAAGGTCCTGCCACATATTTGTTCCAGCCAATTCACTGAACCCTCTGATGCCAGATAGCACACCTCTCTAGCCAGATAGATCAGCTAATTAGTGAAATCACATGTGGTAGGAGCACAGGCAGAAGGAATACATGGCAGGACTTTTATTTTCTTTAAATATATATTTTTTATTTTTTATTATTGTAAACAGAACATAGCACATATTGACGAACATTTATCACAGTCATTGAAGCAGTGTGTCAATACAGAGCATGGGAGGCATTTAGAGGACTTTTATTTTCTTAAGCCAGTTTGTCCACCTCTGTGCCTGTCT
>CM050208.1:18152500-18160000 GCA_027475355.1 Coilia nasus
ATACCTGGACATGTGTCTTGCGAACAGCGAGTTCTCTTAAAAATTCCCTCTCGTAAATCTGACGACTGTCGTTTATCTGTCTGTCTCCAAGTCTCGGTTGAGCACTGTGATGTTGACGTCTATGCCCATTGTGGCACTTGAGTGCCTCTGTGCTGCTTTGTTGGGATTGCTTGGACAGACCGCAGTGACTAGACCCTGCTTTCCACGCCACGTTGATTTGGTGAAGATGTCGGCCTCAATGTGAAGGCCTGTCTCCTGAGGACCTGTCTAAGAAGGGCTTGATGACTTTAGCAGTTCACATTTTACAGGAAGAAGCACTACGGGCCTGTGGCGAACAGGGCCACTCATCGGCTGGGCCTCAGACTTAATATATCACACATTCACCGGCTGGGCCTCAGACTTAATATATCACACATTCACCCATCTCATGTATCTCTCTCTATCTCTCTCTATATCTCTATATTTCTTTCTTGCTCTCTGTCTCTGTCCATCTTACTCTCCCTCTCTCTGTCTCTCTCTGTCTGTCTGTCTCTCTCTCTCTCTCTCTTTCTCTCTCTCTGTCTCTCAATTTAACTTTGATTGGGTTTTAGTATGTTGTAACTGAATTAACTGAATTCCTGTTTTTTCCCTACTGATATTAAAGTCTCTCTCTCTCTGTCTCTGTCTCTGTCTCTGTCTCTCTCTCTCTCTCTCTCTCTCTCTCTCTCTCTCTCTCTCTCTCTCTCTCTAATTCATCCATTGTGTCTCATTCTCTCTGTCTCTTTACTTGGTGAACCCCCCATAGGCTGCAGCATTTTCGAGAACTGCAAGAGGTGCAACAACGGGACTTGGGGGCCCAGAGATGACTTCTTCCCGCGGGGGAAGTACTGCTCGGAGTGTCGCCCTGGGTGGTCCGGAGGAGACTGCATGAGTGAGTTCTGTGCTTTGCCAATAAGTAGCATTGCAAGACAACCACTGGGACATTTACACAGAAAGGAGAATATGGCCTGGTTCCATTTGTGTTTTTATCGTGACACGCATGGAATATGTGCCATTCCCACATAAAATAGGACAAATAGTCTGTAAAGTGGTGGAATGTTAATATTCAAACTGTGCTACATCCATAGGTTTAAAGGGGATCTAAACTATGTCAGCACAGCATGTGTTAGACATTTAAAACAACATACGGCTATAAAAACTACATAAACAGAAGGATTTGGTATTTATCTTTTAAAGTTAACATATCTGTCAGTGAAAAGTGGTTGTTTCTCAACAAACACAATTTCAAGTCAACACCAATTTGGAAAATAACACTGCAGCTCAAACCCCCTAGGGCATAATACCTCAACCCTGAGTGAAAATGTAAATAAAAAAGAGTTAAAGGCTGACAGTGTCATGTGTCAACAAGTCTGCATTTTCATCTGCTACCAAATCAGTTGTGGTATCATTTTGTTTCGTCGCTATATGCAAATCCAAAATTCTGGGCCTTTGGAAGGTGAGATAAGCATCACCCTCGTGTCCTATACTTGTCTATTATCTCTTTGATTGGTGGGAGCCAGCACTTCCTGCTGTTGAGTGATGGCTGCGTGTCTGTCTGTGTGTCTGCTGTGCCCTCCGTTCCGTGACAGAGTGCGGCGGCGTGCTGAGGAAGAGACAGGGCCACATCGTGCTGGAGGCCTATCCCAACAACGCCCGCTGTGAGTGGACGCTGCAGGTAGATCGACCTTTCACCATCGATCTCAGGTGGGCACCGAGGCACCGCCCACCACACTGCACCAGCACTACATCAGTGGTCTTTGATTAGAATCTCTTAGACTCCCTCAACGCTCTCTGACTACATTCTGTATCCCTCTGCCGCTGCCCTTTTGCTTGTTTCCCAGTGCACTGAGTATTATTGCGTTGCAGTTTGTTATAGCTATACAAGTTGGATTATATAACTTATTTTGCTGGACCAGTGACCAACTGACCAAAAAAAAAACCTTTGTGCTCAGCATCCTTAATGTGTCTCTGACAATAGTTACAAGTTGGGTTTTTCAAAATCTTCAAAGTTGTTTTTTTTTTCTCAAAAAAACACCCAAGCTTACAGTACAGGCTCTGGTCTATAAAGGGTTGCTGTAGTAACATAAAGAAGTAAAATGTCCACATTCTCTGAGCGTGCTGCCCAGCACACTACTGCACACCTTTCCACATGTCTCCACACCTCACCTCTACCCCCTTGGCACAGCACTGACCGGTGTTCATGTGTTGCAGTTTGTCACATTTACAAGCTGGATTAATCAGATCCTCTATCACATTTTAGTTCCCTCTTGTTTTGAGTTGTAATAACGTTCTGCTCTCTGCATTCTGCAAAAGCTATTTGTTTTGTACTTAAAAACTCCACTCATAATGACAACCCCTCAGCAGTGATTCCCTGTTCTCTTTGTTAACCGTGCTGAAACCTAATTTGCACCTGGCTAAACCAACTAAGGGTAGCAATTGTCAAAGTGCATTAGCCCTCATTGCCGGTGACAAGCACCGCAGCTCTCTCAAATTGGAGACACGGATCAGTGACACTCCAGACCTCAGACTGAAACCCAAAGCAGAGCTCCAGTTGACGTTTAATGCTTGGTGCTAGCGCAAGAACCCCTTCCCATATTACCAATTAAGCCATTGCGGAGCGGTTGTTTTTGCAGGACTGCATTTGATTTAGCTTGTGGTCACTGTATTTACAGGCAAAGTGTCTTTAGCTCCATGGCAATAGTTCTATAATTCTATAGAATTTCCATATGAATATAATCCTGGCACTGCAAACCCACCGGCATGCCAAGCTGAGCACTGAAGTCAACGACAAACACACACTATACAGAAAATCTCCCCCACCAGTACTGCAAAAAATATAAATAAAAGAAAGGCCTTAGTGCAGGCTTTCATGTAAAGTACGATGGCATGAACTAACTATAACGCAAAGTAATTAACTGCCCAATAAATAATCCCTAATATTACTTTTTGGATATTTTATGGCAGGCACGCCAGGGAGACCATAAATATAACAAGGGCTCTTTTTAGCAGCAGGCTCTTATTTACGGGGCTAATGGAAAGTTATGGGTTTTGGCTCCAGTGTATGGGGGCCTAACTGGCATCAGATTTACACGTTTAAGACCTTTGGCTTGCTTTTGTGAATGGTGTAATGGCCACTCCTGCGTAAGGTCCCATCTGAGCAGAACATTGATGTACCCTCACACATAGAGACACACACACACACACACACACACACACACACACACACACACACACACACACACACACATACATGTAGACACACACACACACACACACACACACACACACACACACACACACACACACAGATGTGCACACATGGATACACAGCCATGATACACACCATGTTAATCCTTACCCCCACCCTCCAACACACACACACACACACACACACACACACACACACACACACGCATGCACACACAGACTCACAAACACACACACGTGCACACATAGATATACAGCCATGATACACACCATGTTAATCCTTACCCCCACCCTCCAACACACACACACACACACACACACACACACACACACACGCGTGCGCGCACGCACACGCACACGCATGCACACACAGACTCACAAACACACACATGTGCACAGATATGCAGCCACGATAGACAACATGTTAATCCTTACCCCCACCCTCCAACATGCATGCACACACACACACACACACACACACACACACACACATGCACACACAGACTCACAAACACACACACATGCACACATAGATATACAGCCATGATACACACCATGTTAATCCTTACCCCCACCCTCCAACATGTGTGTGCTCGCACACACACACACACACACACATGCACACACAGACTCACAAACACACACACATGCACACATAGATATACAGCCATGATACACACCATGTTAATCCTTACCCCCATTCTCCAATATGCGCGCGCGCACACACACACACACACACACACACACACACACACACACACACACACACACACACACACACACACACACACACACACACACACACACCACAACAGATACACCCACCCTCCATCCTGACATAGAACACACACCCTTCCATTTATACTTCCCAGGCCAACCCATACCCACAAATACCACCCTGGAATAATTTCATCCAACCCACATTACGTTATAACCCCCAACCACTCAGCCAAGCTCACCCAACAAAACCCCCAGAGAGAAAAAGAGAAAGAGAGGACGAGAGGAGAGAGAGAAAGATTAATTACAGGATGATGGGCTATGTTTATCCTGGTTAAGGTCGAAGGTTTAGATACCACCCACATGCAGTCACAGAACATATACCGATGCACCTGTGTGTACCCTACACACCCACACTTCAAATGGAGCCCATCCAAGAACAAACCCTGCCCACCCTCTCCTCTTATAGCTTCAAAGGATCATATAGGTCGCCCAACCTCACAACCATCCACAGCTGTTTGCTCTTCACCACAGAAGACTCCCATATATCACTTGGTAGGCGTTAGACATAGCCTGCACATTTGATACAGTATGGCTGTAAATGCTCACCTCACTTGGTTCCAGGAATATGACATCTTGAGCTGAAATTGCTGGAATGATTTCCTGTTCTACCCCCTAAAGATTGCTATGAGCCTATACACCTTATGCCTGCCTCGTCTTCTCAGCTTCCTAAAGGTCTTGGGTGTCATTTCCTGAACCCTTTAACAACACTCTCACCTTGGCTTCAGCATCACAGGGAATATCCATTTTGTAGGACTCTTTGCTGTTCTTTTAAAGTTTTGAGGAGCTGTCCGTTCAGTCTGGCCAACATCAACAGGGTCTCCTCAGCAATGTGTCACTGCAAATCTTCATTCTAAAATGTCTCCTCTAATCCCTCTCATCCCAGAGTGTGAACAAGATGATTTATGATGGCCACCCTCTGTTACTCTCAGCACAACAGCAACAGGCCCCTCCGCACCATGCAAATGGGTCTGCCAGAGCAGTTTGAAGCATGTCAGATTTATCACCTGATTTAGTAGCTTGTTGTTGCTTCACAATATGACTGTGGACTGTGGACATTAATGAGCTAAACAGCTTAAGGCACGAAGAGCACAAAACCACATTGTTTGACTCATATTATAAAACATATGGAAGTGATGAAAGTTAACATGTCCTAAGCCAAAAAAAAATCTAACACATAACGCCTGTATAATTGTCACATTTTATAGGGTTGATAATAGCATCAGAGAATGTAAGGCCCCTGCCATATGGTTTGGCATTTATCAGAAGATTATGAGGGTTCAGCCTCATACCATTATAAACTGTGTTTTTTTTTCTTAATTAAGTATAATTGAAAAAAATTGCTGTAATATCGCCAAGCCCAAAAGAGGGTGAAGAGGTCAGGATTTTTAGTTGTGTTTGGTGTGTCTGCAAGTTAGCATCTGCTTGCAATTCTTCGACACATCTTTCTCTCCTGCGGTCACCATTCTTTGAAATAAATGGCCCGATCTGGGAAGTGGCCAGGAGTCCTCACTGTCAAGTGGGCTTTTCCGAGAGATGCTCCACCGAGCTTGTGGGGTATGGTCCCAATAAAGAGAAGTGCTCTAACGAGGCCCTGCTTCGCTGCCTGCCTTTTTTAAGTGTCTCTCCCGCTGTACGCAAGTGTGATCTCAGACACCAAGCCTGCACAAATGAGCTATATGTCCAACATGTGATCTCACACATGCTGAGAAGATGCTGCAGGGAGATGACTCCATGCTGAAATGATTTGCTGTATAATAGTACGGGTTGAGATGGTTGAGGGATGGTTATCATTCATGAAACTCTCATCACGTTCCCAAAAACTAGAGGGAAGGAATGGAACAGTTCACACCTACTTTCATCAGTGTGATTGATGAAGGCAGCAGCAGTCCTCTGTCAATAGCGTGTTTGCTAATGGTGGTTGAGATAGCCGATTGAGATTGCTGCTTACGTACTGTACCAGCCTATGCTGTGAAAGAAGAGAACGTCAGCCTTGGCAGCGAGCTGGCCAGACAGACACCTCCTGGAACGCCAACAAGCCTCTCCTTCATTGCTCACTTCTTCCTGCCCTCTCTTCACCTCTCTTTCCCCTCTCTTCTCTTTCCAAGACTCTCTTTTCCCCATATGGTGAAGCTGAATGAAAAATGTAGGAAATCTGCCCTGCCACTGCGTACGATGCCAGATAAAAAAAGTGAAGAGTGTTTTTCAACAGCGTAAGATTGCTGGGAAAGAAGTTGTCTGTCTGACTGTCTGTGTTAGTGTTAGTGTCAGTGTCAGCTCTTTTGAAGATGATGGCCTGAAAGTGGTGAGAAAGCATAGAGAGCTAAAAACAGATGAAACAGATGAACTTCTGTCAAGTGCCTGGCAACTCAGTGCCCAGTTACTCCTCTAAGCTCAAGTGAAATCCATACCCATATGTAGTTTTTGTTGTTTACTTTAATGTCATTCTAACATCAGCACCACCCCTTCCTTTCTTGTTTCCCTCTGTCTGTCTGCCCATCTCCATCTCCATCTCCATCTCTCTTTCTCTTTCTCTCTCTCTCTCTCTATCTCTCTCTCTCTCTCTCTCTCTTTCCTGTCTATGTCTCTCTCTGATCCTTCTTGGTGACAGGTTTATGATGCTTAGTCTAGAGTTCCATCACAGCTGCCGCCATGACTTTGTGGAAGTCCGAGATGGGGACAGCATTCACTCTCGAGTGATTGGCCGGTTCTGCGGAAACGAGAGGCCTCCTCCAATCATAAGCTCTGGCAACACCCTGCACATCCTCTTTGTCTCTGATGGCTATAAGACCTTTGACGGCTTCTTTGCCATATTCCAGGAGAGCTCAGGTAAAGAAGACACCTTACACTAAACGTTTACAATTGAATAATATGAAACTGACACATTTAGAATAAAAGGAAGTGTGTTTACGTGTATGTATATATATATATATATATATATATATATATATATATATATATATATATATATATATATACATTTTAATTTATATGGTTTATATGTAATACATAAATGTGTTTCATATATCTGTCAGTACTCTAGCCAAATATTAAACAAGACAGGCATCGCGTTTATTCTGTGCACGTGTGTAAGTGTGTAGCTGTGTGTGTAAGTGTGTGTGGGTACATGTTGTACATGTGTTTTTTATGTGTCTATCCGAACCCCCAGCCTGCAGCTCCTCTCCCTGTCTCCATGATGGCACCTGCATCCTGGACTCCTCTCACTCCTTCCACTGCGCCTGTCTGGCCGGCTACACAGGACAGAGGTGTGAGAGTGGTGAGTATTACATTACATCACACCACATTACACTCAGCAGACCATTTTATCCAAAGCCACTTACAGAAGAGGACATAAACAAGCAAAGACAGACTTGAAGACAAAGACAGCTAGAGAGAGAAAGCGACATAAATACAGATTTGCAGAGGAACACAGAGTCACAGAGTAAGCAAAGGCATAACACAGCCAGTGCAGCCAGGGTACAGGGCAGTGTTGGTGAG
>CM050208.1:18165000-18170000 GCA_027475355.1 Coilia nasus
CACACACACACACACACACACTCACACACACGCACACATACACACATCCATACACACACATACACACACAGACATAAACAAACACACACACACACACACACACAAAGAGAAACAAATGTGTTAATCCATTCAGTGGTATGGGTCCAGGGTGGTAGTGCCAGCTCTGCTATAAAAAGCCCCGCTCTCTCTCCGCTGGAAAATGGGGCTATTTCAGCAGGCCTCTTCACCATGAACTTTTCTCTTCCGTTCTTGGCCACGGACACGTGTTTATCCAGCCTAGCACGCCGGAGCAATTTCTTCCAGTGAGAGTGAAATTGTTTCCTAATGAGGCAGGTATATTGGAGGTGATGCTAATATATTAGTAATATGTGTGAGACAGAAGGTGTGTAAGCGTGTGAGTGTGTGGGTGTGTGTGCTTGTTTGCGTGTGTGTGTGTGTGTGTGTGTGTGCATGTTTGTGTGTGTTTGTATTTGTCTGTGTGCGTGTCAGTGTGTGGGTGTGTGTGCTTGTTTGCATGTGTGTGTGTGCATGTTTGCGTGTGTGACTGTGTGTGTGTGTGTGCATGTTTGTGTGTGTTTGTATTTGTCTGTGTACTCAGGCTAAATCAAAGCATCTTAAAGGTACACATCTGGGTGAGGGGATGAGGTGTGTGTGTGTGTGTGTGTGTGTGTGTGTGTGTGTGTGTGTGTGTGTGTGTGTGTGTGTGTGTGTGTGTGTGTGTGTGTGTGTGTGTGTGTGCATAAATGTAATTACGTGAGCGAAGGTGCCTTTGTGAGTAGTGAATGTATTTCCATTGACTACCAGCTGGCTTATCCAGAGAAGCATGAGCGGGATGTAGGCCTGTGTATATTTGAGTGTGTGTGTGTGTGTGTGTGTGTGTGTGTGTGTGTGTGTGTGTGTGTGTGTGTGTGTGTGTGTGTGTGTGTGTGTGTGTGTGTGTGTGTGCATGTGCATGTGTGTGTGTGTGTGTGCATGTGCATGCATGTGCATGTGCCTACACTTTTTTTGTGTGTCTGTGTGTGTGTGATAGAGAGAGAGAGACAGAGACAGAGACAGAGAGACAAGCAGACAGATAGAGAGAGAGAGAGAGAGAGACAGAGAGACAAGCAGACAGATAGATAGAGAGAGAGAGAAAGAGAGAGAGACAGAGAGACAAGCAGACAGATAGAGGAGAGAGAGAGAGAGAGAGAGAGAGAGAGAGAGAGAGAGAGAGAGAGAGAGAGAGACAGAGAGAGGGCTTGACAGATAGAGAGAGAGAGAGAGAGACAGAGAGAGGGCTTGACAGATAGAGAGAGAGAGAGACAGAGACAGAGACAGAGAGAGGGCTTGACAGGGCTTGATGAGACAGCTGCTGCCAGTGGAGATTAGGGTGGGCACCGGTGCCATAATGGAGAGGTAATGACGCCAAACTAAAGCCGTCTGTAGTGTTTTGTTAGTGATCATCATTAAAGTGTGGATGAGGTCTAACATTACACCACGGCACAATGAACCAATGAACCAGCACGTGTCTCTGTGGCAGGGTAAGCATGGGTATTTGGTTACAACGTTGTTTCTACATGTTTAGTTTTTTATTCATTTATTTAATTTTTGTTGGTCTGTAATGTATGGGTCTGAGTGTGTGTGTGTGTGTGTGTGTGTGTGTGTGTGTGTGTGTGTGTGTGTGTGTGTGTGTGTGTGTGTGTGTGTGTGTGTGTGTGCGCGCGCATGTGTGTGTGTGTCTGTGTCCGTGTGTGTGTTTATATGTGTAAGTAAAACCAGTCTCATATTTTATGATGCACAAGAGTGAAATGAACCTGGCTATTAGCCTGCAGATTGTGTTTAGTGCATATAATCCCCCCTATGGCTGCACATGTATGTACTGTATTTATGTAAGCATGGAAGAATGCATAGGGGTGACTTATAGAGCTCTGCCAGGGATCTGTGTTAAACTCTTCCTGTATGGAGAGGCCCAGCATGAGTCCGTCTAAGCACCCCTGTGGCATTGTATGTTTTAAATGTTTATGTTTGCACATGTGTGTGTGTATGTGTGTGTGCGTGTGTGTGTATGTCTCTGTGAGTATGTGTATGTGTGTGTGTGTGTGTGTGTGTGTGTGTGTGTGTGCGTGTGTGTGTATGTCTCTGTGTGTATGTGTGTGCGTGTGTGTGCACGCGTGTGTATGTGTATGTGTGTGTGTGTGTGTGTGTGAGTGTGTGTGTGTGCGTATGCGTATGTGTGTGTGAGTGTGTGTATGTATGTGTGTGTGCGTATGCGTATGTGTGTGTGAGTGTGTGTATGTATGTCTGTGTGTGTGTGTGTGCGTGTGTTTGTGTATGTGTGTGTGTGTATCTGTGTGTGTGCATGTGTGCGTGTGTGTGTGTGTGCGTGTGTGTATGTCTGTGTGTGTCTGTGTGTGTGTGTTCGTATGTGTGTTCATTTGTGTGTGTGTCTCTATCCTCCCAGTGCTGATGTGCGGACGGCCCATGATGCCTCTCTATGGAGGTGCCCAGAGCCTGGACTTGAATGTGGGTGGCCATGTTATCTACCACTGCCAGCCTGGGTACAAGTTAATAGGCTTCCGCATCGCCACATGCCTGCTGGATGGCACCTGGACTGCGCCAGCACCCCAGTGTGGTAAGATACCGGAGCACGGTATTACCATCATTACGGATCATTAGGGGCAACTGCATCACCTAGAACAACAGGGAATAGTTGAGCAGCATAATGTTGCTTATGTTCTTTAATCTTGTCAATGCATCATTTGAAAACCATTGAAAAACATATACTTTTGTGGCCAATGATGCACCAGAGGGTTAAGTTTTAAAATCCTGACCTTGCGTGTGTGTTTGTATGTTTTTGTATGCATTTGTTCTATGTTGTGTGTGCATGTGTTTGTGTGTGTATGCTGTATGTCTCTGTGTGTTTGTTGCATGTGTGTGTATGTTTGCATGTATGCAACTGTGGTGTGCGTACACGAGTGTGTGTGTATCCATCTGCATAAACGGTACATGCATACATCTTGGTGTGTGTGTCTTTCTTCATCCAGTGCCTGTTCAGGAGAGAACTTGTCCTGTCCCGCCCAAGCCGACACATGGGGACCACTTTATGGTCTTCGGCCCCAACGACGTGCTCATCGCCCTGCAGTATCTCTGCTACCGGCCCTACAAGCTGGTCGGGGCGCAGCAGAGAACGTGCCTGCCAAATGGCACCTGGAGCGGGACAGCGCCCTCTTGTGTCAAAGGTAGGTAATGCCAAACATTCTCCGAGCAGTCAAAGCTGTTGCCTGTGGTCCTCGGAGACAAAGCGTGGGAGTTGAATGAGATATGAAGCATGTGGGAGGAAGACAACAGGACGTAAGATGCGGTTTGCTACATTATTGATTATTACATCTTGCAACAAAGCTTTGTTTTTACAACCGTGTTTTACCACAGAGGTGATGACAGCAGTGTTTTCTCTCTGGGTTTCCACAGTGCCGGGCCCAGTTCCGGGGCCAGACAAGGAGAAAGACAAAGAGACGGGCCAGGACAAACATCCTTCTGGAAAAGACAAAGTGGACACGAAAGACACCGACGATACAAACATGGTCAAAGAAAAAGAGCCCGAGAAGGACAAAGACAAGGACAAAGACAAGGAGAAAGATACCAAAGCTCTGGACAAGGACCAAGACATCCAGATAATCGTGCTGAAGGAGCCTGATGAAGGCCCAGACCCCAGAGTGAGCGTAGGCACGGGCAAAGACCTGGAGATAGCCGTGGACACGGGTGGTCAGCCAAAGGAACCCGCCGGAGGCCTCCCCAAAAACACTACTAGAGATGAAACAGATGAGAACAACAAAGTTCCAGACAAAGACTCCGGGCACACAGAGGACTCAGGCAAAGGCCTGGATAGGGATGTGCATGTGGGGAAAGGTGGAGAGGACGTTCTTGTCATAAAAGATCTCCGTCCTGACAAGGGTAAAAACATCAGCACAACTAAGGACGACAATGTCAACACAGTGGAGAAGAAGGCGCCTGAACACGACAAAGACCTTGGAGGGGGCCTAGACAGGGAGGAGGGAGCTGGAGGTTCCCCAAAAGATCGAGACAACGATGTGGGCAGAGACATTGAAATCGTCCTGCTCTCAGAAAAGGGTAAAACTACTGACATCAGAGATGTTCTGATACACACCGAATACACCGTGGGGAAAGACGAGACTGCTCCACGACAACCAGTCACCGAAACAACAACACCGCAGACACATGACGACGGCAACGGCAACGGCAACAACAACAACGTGGACACCAGAAACACTACCGAGCCCGTCAGCTCCAATGACATCGATAACACACAAAACTCTGGGAGCCGGGAGCCAGACGGAAAACAACACCCAGTCGAAGTGAATGTCACAGAGACGTCGAGCCCCGGCGAAGCAGAGCCAGGCAGGGCGGCACCAGATTCCAGGGCGGGCGAGGACGGGGAGAGAGGACCAGACAGAGACGCAGACGCAGAGAAACACCCTGGAAAGAATGCCACCGCCATCGGCCCCACGGAAAGTCCCAAAGCGCCGCGGGAGGAGTCTGAGACTGAGAAGGAGGACATCAAAGGGGAAGCGGAGAATGGAAAAGACAATCAGGGCACCACTGGTAAAATAACAGGAAAATCTTCATTATTATTGTGGCCAGTGTTCCTGTGCAGCTGGGGCAGAGATATCCAAATAGCTGCAGTTTAACTGCTGATCCCATCCTACAGTGTGACATGTCTGACTCTGAGCTAAACAATAAACGCACTGTTATGAAGCTGATGACTTGACAAAATATTAAATATATGCACAAATTATTACCTATATTCTATGGTGTATTTCATATTTTTTATGTCTTTAAAAACCATTCTCATTATCACCATTACTATCATCAACTCATCATCATATCAGTCTATCAATTTAACTAAATCATTTTCAATATACACATTATTATGTTATAATTTCATATAATACATGCATGTAAATGAAATGTATATTGTCTATGGGTATTGGCTATAGGATTTA